>JARJUX010000004.1:0-741332 GCA_030789285.1 Arthroderma sp. MBC 929 | reverse complement strand
CTCTCTCGCTGCTTGTGACTGATTGGACGTATTGTGTGTGGTTCAGGGGCGGACCTGGTATTCCTCCCTTTTTAAAGCCACGGGACAGCCAAACCTCCATCTTGCTCTCTCGCTGGAGACCTTGCGCGCCAACGTCCAACGCCGTTTCTTTTCCTCGACGTCGAGGCCATTTCTCCTAGTCTTGGTTCTCTGGGCAAACAGCACCCTTCTAGCCCTCAGCCTGACTACGGTTGATGCGGGCGGTCGCACTCTCGAACAACCCAGGGTCGAATCGCGATCCTGCTCGACTCTCTGCTCCTGACTCGCTACCTAGCGCTTGATAGCTTTTGTCGCTTCCCCGGACAGTTCTAATTCACGTCGGCCTCCCTCTCGCACACCTCTCCCGCTTCTTCTTCTTCTTCTTCTCCTGCTTCCTCCACCACCTCATTCTCTCTATGCCTCCGATGACAGCCTCTTCTACCGTTGCAACATCAAGTGAGTTTATCGATATTCATGCCCCTATTCTTTTGCTATGTGAAATTGCCTACTGATATGATTGATTTCGCAGGTGCTACCGCTCCAACCCTGAACCCTACGGTACCTACCGAGACTTCATCAGCCGGACAGATGAACCAAGATGTAGACACGGAGAGACAGCAGTCGCATACTCTAGCCGCTGAACAATCTACAGAGTCTTCTAGCCATCCAAAGAAGAAGAGGTCCTTCCTCCGTATACCGTCTCGCTCTTCATCCAATAAGAAGCAGAAAGAGCCCTCCTCATCCTTAGAGGACACATCTCAGGTTAACGCGGCGGAGTCATCAACGTCTTTGAGCAATACTGCAGTCAAGAGACGGAGCAGCAAGACGAGCAGCAAGCGCTCTCGTGATACTCAGCATGCTTCAGACGCAAGAGTTCAGGTCGATCCCAAGACCATAACTCGAGAGACGGACAGTAACACGGAAGCCGAAAGTAAACCAAAAGCGCCATCAAAATTTTGGTCATTCTTGAGCTGCTGCGCTTCGTCTAGCGATGACAATGATGACTCCCCACTCCCACCCAAGGAGTCCACCAAGTCCCAATCTATTCGCACCAGACAAACATCCATTGAAAAACCAGCCACAGATGGTCCAGAACTCGCGAGTTCTGACGGGAAGGACCGACATGTTTTGGCTGAAAACGTGATTACCAATGTACCGATAGGGCAAAGCACGTCCAAGCCAGAACATCAGGTTACCGCGTCTGGAGATACTGTTGTGCCCAAGTCGGAGATGCAGCAACAAATGAATACGGAATCGTCAACTTCGTCGTTTATTCCTACTCACACTGGAGCTTCATATTCTATGCCGGTTGACGCCGTGGAGGAGTCTGAGAAGCCGCAAGCGCTCCCTGTGGATACTCATCTAAACCAACCTATTGTTGGTGATAATACAGATAACTCCACCGGTAAACACCAGACGCAGCTGGAGTCAGTTTCTGAGCAGCCAGACGAGAAGGAAGATTCTGTGATGCACGACGAGGCTCCAACACCTGCTGAAGAAGAAACTGCGGCTAAAGCGCAGCATGAAAATGCCCAGCAACAGACGCAGATACCACCTCCACCTCCCCCGAGTCAGCCAGTTGAAGCCCAACTCCCACCTGTTCCCTCTATGCAACCAGATAAACAAAAGTGGCTTTTACCACCGATTGCGCCGCATTTCCAAAATCGCAAGTGCCTCGTTCTTGACTTGGACGAGACTTTAGTTCACAGTAGTTTTAAGGTACGGCTAGCCGATCCCGTCACTACATTGCGATTCATTTGCTAACTTTAAAATAGGTACTCGATAAGGCCGACTTCACGATACCCGTAGAAATAGAAGGCCAATATCATAATATATACGTCATAAAGCGACCTGGTGTTGATCAGTTTATGAAACGAGTCGGCGAGCTTTACGAAGTTGTTGTCTTTACTGCATCCGTTTCAAAGGTATGTTCAGGGTCGTGGGAATTGGGTATGGCGACGTTGCTAACTTGTGACTAGTACGGTGATCCTCTTCTAGACAAGCTAGATATCCATAATGTCGTTCATCATCGTCTCTTCCGAGACAGCTGCTACAATCACCAGGGGAACTATGTGAAGGTAAGGATGCATACAGTGGATTAACTGCATACAGCGTACGTCACTAACTATTTTAATTCTAGGATCTCTCTCAAGTCGGCCGTGATCTGAAAGATACAATCATCATTGACAACTCCCCGACCTCATATATCTTCCACCCTCAGCATGCTATCCCGATCAGTAGTTGGTTTTCAGACGCTCATGACAACGAGCTCCTTGACTTGATTCCCGTTCTTGAGGACCTTGCTGGCTCTCAAGTACGCGATGTCAGTTTGGTCCTCGACGTCTCGTTATAAAGCTACCCACCCCTTTCGACGAGTTGATTTTTCTCAATACCCCGTCCCATACCGAGTCAGCCTTTACACTCTGCTACTCGGCGTAGGCGCGTTAACCTAGAAAGACGTGTTGTTCCTTTTGAAAGCATTGACACAAAATACCCCCTTGTCCATTTATTTTCTATGTTTTTATTTCGCCCCCCAGTTTCATCTAGTTATGCCCCTCCCCTAAAACAATCTTGGAGCCTTCTCTTCATTCCACTGTCTTCTATTCTACATCCACCATAGCCCCCGGTGGTTTGTATCTTCTGCATTTCATGACCCCAGTTACGCTTAATTTTTAGTATACTCCCAGTGGGCGTCTTATTTTGAAAATCATTTTTTCCATTTGTGCATCCAGCAGGCGTTGATTACCTTTCCCCCGTCATACCAAAATATGCTACACTTGAAGGTGCTGGCTTCCTCTGTTCCGCATTATCTAGGCCCAGCGGGGCCCCTGACCTTGCCCAATAATATTTTTCCTTAGTTCCCCTTTTCCTTTGTATCTATTGCCCTCACCTCTTAACCCTCCCCTTCGATATTGCTCACCCAATGTGTTACCCAGAATTTTCTTTTATTATCTTACCCTACCTAACCAATATACTAACACAATTATTCATATGATGAATGAATTTGAATCTTTGTGATATATATCTCCTCCGCACGCACCTTGCCCCATTCATAGCCACCAACCAATCTCCAGCCATTCGTTTCTTTCCTATCTAGAAAACTAAAAAAATACAATGCCATGGCCTCGGCCTCTTTCGAGTCATTTAAATATGGTTGGTGCAAGACCTAGACACACGCCTCTATCTATCATCTGCTCTACATCTATGGAATCCTGGAGCTGGTTTTTTGAAATATAACTTTGCAGAGTAAATGTATATTCCATCTTAGAGCGATGGTACAGCATTAGCTCCCCACAGCCTCTTTTTCCCAGTCATCCCTAGCGACCTCATACAGCACCTCGCCCAACTCAGTACCCGGCAAAGGGTCGTCGAACTCGACATGAAAAGTCTTTACATATCTCATGGCGCATTTCTCCATCACCCTACGAGATGGCGTATTGACGAACATCGTAGTTGCAAAAACCCGACGCACATCCGGGTGCTGTCCGAACGCATACCGGATAAGCACACGGCTTCCCTCGGTTGCTAGCCCCTGGCCCCAATATCGACGACGCAGTCGGTACCCGAGTTCCAGTTCGGCAATCGGGTGTTTAGGCTCTGGTTGTTCCCGCGGCGTGAGAGCGAACCAGCCTAGAAATTCGCCTGTGGGGGACTCTGCTATCCAGTGGCCGAGGGAAGGCCACCGTGAGTAATTGTCGATGATTCGACGGACTTCTACCTGGTCTTCTTCCGGAGAAGGTGGTTCGTAGTCAAGGTATTTCATTACTCCTTCGTCATTGTTGAGGAGGTTGAGTAGCTGGTGGTCTTCTGGCTTTAGTTGGCGCAGGTAGATACGATCTGAGGCTTTCGTGAGCGTGTTTAATGGAAGTGTTTCCATGCTTGGGGTGGTAGATTATAGTTCCAGCACAGAACGTGGTAAGAAAAAGCAGCCAACAGATAGCTCACGGTCGAGTTTGCAAGTTCCAACAGGACTTATCCAATAGGTAATGGAGCTGGTGAGTCATGTCACCTCCGAGGTCACCAAAGGAATAAGCGCTGGTAAGCGCTACAACGATGGCTGTTTAGTCCTTTTATTCTGCAGTACCCAAACAAACCGATGCGGCGTTGTAGAGAGATGCCATATCTGCTGTGCTAATCACCAACGGTCAAAGAAGACGGGTGGAAAGCTCCTAGTTTACGAGTTGCAAGGGCCTCAACACGGTAGTTTGGGTTGATTTGAGCTTTCGTGGAGAAAGAATGCGTTGTGAATGAACTGTAACACCCGAGTAACCTTGGTCAAAGAGTCCCTCATAGCAAAATAAAGACCCAGGTCAGTTGTCCATCTCAACGTCAAATATTCACCTCTTCCTGACATCAACACTTCTAGTCTTTTTGGTGGAGGCAACGAGGGGTTTGTAAGCAGCCAAATGTATGTCGTCAACATTTTTTTTTCTCCGCAAACAAACAGCCGATCAGCAGCTTCAAGACTTGACTCGCGGCGCATTCCGAAAGGTACATCTGCTATAGACTTGATCCGACCGAGCTGTACCGCGCTATAATATCCAAAATACAACCAGATATGAGTGACGAACAACCAGCACAAGATGGCCGCCGTGCCGTCTTAACAAACCCCGAGGCTTTAACAGACCCGCACTACATAGATAAAGAAGCTCCTCCCGCTGAAGAGATAGACGCTGATGAAGGTATGCCCACCGGCTAATTTTCTTCCATTCTTGATCGCATTGGATTGAAGCTTTCGACCCTAACGCGTTCCTCTCGCTTCGTATAGATCTGCTAGAAGAACTGGACGACGATGCTGAGGTACGACTTTCCCATCTGACTCCGATCTCTCGAAACAGACATATAGTGGATGATGGATAATTAATATGGGGATAGTAGGATATTGACCTCGTGCATTGTCGAATCTCGTCCATACGAAACCTGAAGCTGGAACGATTTACAAATTTGGAGGTATGCCATACTGTGTTTCGGTGCATTATACCACCAGCCCGTTTTAAGCTACTATACTGCTCATGTCTAATCTTCTTTTAAATACCTAGAAACTATGTCTCCGTCAAAACCAAATATCCCGCATCCAGTTCCCAGAAAACCTCGGCCCAACTCTGCAAGACCTTGACCTCTACGATAACCAGATATCGCATATCAAGAACCTCGAACATCTAGTTAATTTGACCAGTTTGGATCTCAGTTTCAATAACATCAAACACATTAAGAATTTGTCTACATTGACGAAATTGAGGGACTTGTATTTTGTCCAGAATCGAATCCAGACTATTGAGGGGCTGGAGGGGTTGAAAGTGCTTAGGAACCTGGAGCTGGCTGCGAATAAGATTAGGGTATGTTGAGAACCTGTCTATGTTTCTATAATGTACTAAGCACTGTGCTAACCCGGATATGTAGGATATTGAGAATCTAGACGACTTAACGGCACTGGAAGAGCTCTGGTTAGGTAAAAACAAGATCACTGAGATCAAGGTATGTCAGCCCTACGACACTTGGAGAAGACGACTCCATAACCTCAACTAACTCCTTCCAATTAACAGAACATTTCACCTCTTACCAACCTGAAAATCCTTTCCCTCCCCTCAAACAGACTAACCTCTATCACCGGCCTTTCCTCCCTCACAAACCTCGAAGAACTCTACATATCGCACAATGCCATCACCCATCTATCAGGACTAGAAAACAACACAAATCTCCACGTTCTTGATATATCAAGTAATCAAATCTCGAAGCTCGAAAACCTATCTCACCTCACTCACCTGGAGGAGCTATGGGCGTCTGATAACAAGCTTGCCAGCTTCGAGGAAGTAGAGCGAGAATTGAGAGATAAGGAAGAACTTAATACGGTATATTTCGAAGGGAATCCATTACAAAGGGCGGCACCGGTGTTATATAGGAATAAAGTACGGTTAGCACTGCCGCAGATCAAACAGATTGATGCAAGTAAGTTTACCTACCTTTCTCCTTACGTGGATAATTAGCAAAGGTTATGATATGATACTGACCTTTTCTTCGCCGTAGCATATGTTAGAGTATAGCGACTTACCCTTCTCGCTACTTTTCTGTTCGATTTCATCTCACATTATGATCTTTGTTACGATGATTCAATACTCTATTCTGGAAGCTAAACCGAATATATGCTCTTCTTCGGGATGCCAATTCTCAATTCCTGGTTCAAATCCGAGCCGTACTCATAGAAATAGCCGCTCTCAGTACATTGACATGCTATCGTTTGACCGCCGGGATAAGCCCAGGAAGCTCCTCGCGTGATAGATCTGGGTTCAATTGTGATTTCAACTATTTGATTGTCTAGCCTAGGACTGTATTGTTGCGGGGTAATGCAATCTACGGCCCTGGAAAGGTTACAGATCCCGTAAATGATCCTCCATATGTTCTTCACCCTTCACGCCATAGTAAGACTAAGCAGATGGCTGTTGATGCCAAGATTTTCGGGTATTACATAATATAAAGCCGAGCTCTGGCGTCTACCGCGCATCGCGTCTAAAGCTTTGCCCTGGATCGAGGAACGGAGCAGTCGTCGGTTCTCATCTGCAAGCACCAACGGCTGAAAACCGCCTATATAACTACAATGAAGCTCCCTTTTCAATCCTCCTTTGCTACTCGGCAGGTATATATCCGAATGAAACCTCCCCCTCGCACCCTCGCGCAAAGTCGAGCAGTTTACAAAGCCCTTCAGAAATTCGGCGAGATCTCATCCTTTTTAAATCTCAAGGTATATATTACTTTGCCTTATTCCCGCTGGCTCAATTGAAATTCCATTTTCACAGCTTACTAATTCTACCCTCTAGCATTTCAAAATCCGATCAGCCACCCCCGGCCGCACCGCATTCGCCATATTCGAAACCCGTCACGCAGCCGAAAGCGCCATCAAGGCATCCCCGTTTAGAATCTCCCTTAAAGACCCGGACGCTGGTCCCCGCTCGATCTCCCCCTCGCAGTCTTCCTCAATGGCTCATCTAAAGCAATTCGAAGCCCACCGAGACGAAGAAATCGCAACGTCCGACGCTTACGAAGAACCTGACGGTAAAGCTACAGAAGGGCAAAAAGGTGATCATTACGATGATGCCGATCCCGATTCGATATCTTGCATCGTCCAGACGACTGGGTACGATCATAAGGCGTCAATGCGATTGAATCCTTACCATTTGGGGTTTTTGCTGTCGCGGGATTGGTATGAAGTACATGATTTGATGGATCGGCAGATTAGTCCGGTGCCGATGGCTGAATATGCGGATTGCTTTACGCGGAGGAAGAGAACTATGCCGTATCGAGTGCAGGATAGGATAGCGAGGGAGAATGAAGAGAAGGGCGCGACGTCTTTGATGATGTTGTATAAGAGAGGGTTGGAGCGGAAGAAGGAGGAGGAGAGAAAGGCAAACCATCAGTCATCTACGGAGAAGGTCAAAGAGGGGAACTGAATGGAGGTACATCGAGATTCTCAGATGGAAACTACAGGTGATCCCTTCTAGGGCGAGAGAAGGAAGAGTTTGGGAGGCTGGATTTGGGTTGGCTAGGCCATCACCATGTAAAACCGGCAAGCCTCTCATGCGCCAATTCTATCCTTCTTGCCAAGGCATGCCGCAAAGGGCAGCGCAAGGAAGGGAAACCTTACCTACAATCGGCGCGGAAAACGCCACATCCACCAGCAGGTGAAATCCAAAAAATCGCTTGGATACTGTTCAGGTGCGATTCCGATGCACCAATATTTCCGGACTAACCGGCTAGCAGCGGCAGATATTCAAGCGCGCGGGATGACGAGGTCTACGGGCTGCTGAACAGACATAAAGCTGAATATTATTTACCCCTACGGGTTATGAAGCCAAGGACTCGCTTGTGGTATATAACATATTAATCGTGACATACACGCTATCTATAGGTACATGTACATATCCACGTTCAGTTATGCGAAAATTGGGAGACCATCCTCGGCCTGTACGATACGTTAGAAAGGAACTCGCCGTGTCAGAAGGGACTGGATGTGAAGAAAACAAACTTACAGGATTATTGAATCTCAGTCCCCTATTCAATCCACTAATGGCCTTGAGCTCATCATCGGAAAGATTAAAGCTAGTCACGTCGAGATTCTGAGCCAGTCGAGCGGGATTATTGCTCTTGGGAATAACGGCGATTCCACGCTGGTTGGACCACCGAAGCAGCACCTGCGCGGGAGTTTTGCCATGTTTCTCCGCGATAGACTTGATGGTCTGATTATCAAACAAGAGCGGAGTATCCTTTGCATTCTGGAAGTCAAGCTCGATGAAGCTTAGAGGTCCAAAGGACGAATATGCCGTGACGGTGATACCGTTATCTTGTGCGTATTTAATCAAGTCGGGCTGGGTTAGGTATGGGTGATGTTCAATTTGTAAGGTAGCCGGCCTGATACGGGCATATCGAAGCAAGTCCATGATAAGCTGGGCGTTAAAGTTGCTAATTCCAATATTACGAGCGAGTCCTTCGTCGACTAGTTTCTCCATTGCGCCCCAGGTTTGATACATGGGGACATGGCTGGGTTCAGGCTTCTCGCCTGGCGCAGACCATTCAGGAGGGTATCGCACGGCGGGGTCAACGTATTTTAGCGAAATGGGGAAATGGATGAGGTAAAGGTCGAAGTAGTCGATTCCCCAGTCTGAGAGCTGACGGCGACACAGCTGATTGACGTGTACGGGGTCGTGGAAGGTTGCCCATAATTTGCTGACGAGGAAGAGGTCCTCACGCTTTACGATTCCTTCTTTGATTGCGCGAGCTACACCCTGCCCAACTTCGACTTCATTGGCGTAGTCTAGACGTATGATGGGATGTTAGTAAACTCCTCTAGAGGCATGTATATGGTTTAAGACGCACCGCAAGCACCGTCAAAGAGGCGATATCCAGTTTTGATGGCATTATAGACTTGGTCTGCGCAGGTGTCGTTGTTCACCTTCCACAGGCCAAAGCCGACTGAGGGCATTTCATGGCCACTGTTCAGTTTGAAAGTAGGAGTAGTAGACATTTTGGATATTGTTCAGATAGTTCGTGATATGTACAGCAGGAGAGGACAATTGGGATACAGAACTAGACGGTTTGTGCCGCGGGGGGCGAGGAGGGGCAGGCTTTTATATATAAAGCCATATACGACGACACCGCAAGGAGATAACTCCACCCTGCATAGCGTATGATTTCATAGTGGCACCGGCGACAACTCCGCCAGCGTCTCGCCAGGCGGGCATCGAAAAAGGGCAAGTTAGTGGTGGATCCAGTTGGTATGGCGGACAGTCCTTTTGTCATCCCGCTAGAAGATGGGATGCGGTGGTGAGATGATGCGTCGCCCTGCATACTTTTCTTCAGATCCACAGGTCTTTCCAGGCCCACAATAGAGCAAAATTTGCATGACGGGATCACAGGGGAGGATGTTGCTATTCATTTCTGCATATCTTGATCATGGAAGAGTATCAATCCTAACTTGATGGGGTGGCATCATAAAAACTAGAGATACAGATATACGGGATAGGGGCTGGACGACGATGATGCTACTGAAACAGTGTTTTGACAGATTATATGGAGAACAGATAAATGAGACGTGGTAATTGCCACTGGGTATTCGTACATTTCATTTCGTTACTAAAATCTAACTTCACTCATCATCACCATCCTCGAGATGTGCATCGACATTGAACTTCTTCCGCCCAGAGCCCATCAGCTGCTTGACCTTCACTCTATCCGCCTGGGCACCCATCTTCTTCTCAATATTCCTGATCTCCTCCTCGGCGTCAACAGCTTCTTCTGCGGCGAACTCCAGTACTAACCTTCGCCCTAGAAGATGTGTGTTTCTCAGCGCGTCCATTGCGTTCTCGGCTTCTCGCGGGCTTACGAAGTCAGCAAACGCAAATCCACGGGTTGAGCGGTCGAACTTCTGCGGAACCCGTAGAGATCGAAGCTGCCCATATGCCGCAAAGAGAGAGCGAACGTCGTGCTTGTTTGCTTGGAACGGAAGATTTTTAATGATAATCTTCGTCCTGCGGGCAGCCACCTTCTTGGCTGTATCCTCTCGCCTCTGTTGCTCTGCAGCATCCATACCCTTGTGGGAAGGCTTGATGACAAGCTCATGCTGGTCGAGTTTATACCCATTCATAGCTGCAAGGGCTGCTTGTGCTTGTGCCTTGGTTCTAAACTCAACAAATCCAAAACCCATGCTGAGGCGCTCACCAGGCTTTTTGGGATCTGGTTTCGTCTTAACTTTGGCAGACAAGAAGCCCTCCAGAGGGCTGAATAGATCTGCCAGGCCAGAGTCGACCGTGGAGAAGTTGAGATTTCGAATGAACAACGTCGAACTCTCGACGGGAGCTTGTGCCTCGTCGGCCTTGAAGGCATCCGACGTTGAGAAGCCTTGAGAGACAACTTTTTGTGCCTGGGGCACCACAGGAACAGCAGTTGGAGGCCCATCAAAGAGGTCTTTGGGCGCCTTTTCCAGGAATAGAATAGACTGTCCCAGCTTCCTATAAGCGAGACCCTTGAATGCTTTTTGAGCCTCGTCCGGCATACTGAACTCTACAATTGCTATAGTACCGCTTGGCGGTAAAAGTAGCCGTGTTACTTGGCCATAGGGCTCACACAGTTTTTGTATTTCGTCAGCTTTGACGCCAAACGAAAAATTCTTGATCAGTATAGCTGTGTTTCCTCTCTCACGCTGTTTAAAGGCGTCTATATTAACACCATTCGCAGTGAAATATGCTTTGGTTTCTTGGATAACATGCGTTTCAGCATGCGCTTGTTTCACCGCAGCGCTAGAAGAGGTTGGATCAAGGATTTCTGATTTAGAAACTCCTAGTCTATCTGCAACCGAAGCCATTACAGCATCAGGCTAATACCCGTATGTTAGTCTTTGTACTCCTCTCAAGCACGAAGAACCTATACTTACATTCATGTAGAGTGAGTTCCAACTAAACGAGGAAGCAGCCGCTTCGGACTTGCGTTTAATTTCCTGTTGCTTTTTCAGAGGTAATTTTGAAATCTCAAATTCACTCAGTTTGTATGTCTTCTTCGCAGAAGCGGGCAAAATGTGGAGGATACGGCCCTGGAAATCTTTACCGTCCAACTCTTTGTATGCCTGAATGGCTGCATCGGCTTCAAAATATTGCACATATGCGAAGCCTTTGCTGGTAGAGTGGCGGGTATCGAACGCAACGTGAAGCTATTTTCTGTTAGCATTCGTCCAAGACTGCAAGGCTGTATGATATATAGAAAAAGGCCATGTGTAAAATTTCAGACTCAAGAGGCATCTACTAAAATACTCTTTCCTAGGTCACATCATGTGCAAAGCATCGGATGTCCCTATCGGGATGAACATCATATAATATATGGCAAAGGTGATAGCAAAAGGAAAACGGGAGAATTAAAAGTAGCGTACCTCTTCAATCTTGCCAAATGGCGAAAAGACACTGTTTAGATCAGTTTCAGACGCATTGTACGGTAGGTTCCGGACAAATAATCGCCCAGTGCCCCGAATGGTCTCTATATTAGCATCGGGAGCGTAACCGGGTTTGTTTGGTTCTGAGGATTTAGCATTTTCTTGGTTTGTATCAGAGGCGTCTTCGTCACTGATATCCATTGGCTCTGAGGGTTTAGCCGTCCATGTTTGGACATCTTCTTGTTCTTCTTCATCAACAAGACCGAGAAGTCGGCTTGTTTTTGATCGTAACCAGTCCATGTCACTCTGAGGGGCAGCGTCTGGCTGAGGATTCTCGTCAGCAGCACCATTCGCCTCTTCGCTTGTTTCCTCCTTAGGGAGGAGCGAGGGGCCGGATTGAGACGGCTCAGGTCGGCTAGAAGGAGGAGGACTCTTTTCTTTCCGACTTTTCTTTACGACCTTGACTTCGGGCTCCTTCGGTTCAACAGGTGGATCAGAGGTATCCGCACCCGTCGAGGCTTCGGGGACATTTGCTGTTGGAAACAGAGTGTCATCTGCCCAAGTCTTGGTCTTGGTCGGCGGCTGCATGGCCCTAAGATATTCCTGTAATTTAGGGTCATCTTCGGCGTCTGCAGCACGCTTTCTCTTCAGAGAAGTTGGTGATTTTTTCGCGTCAAGATGCTTTCTGTACTTTGCACGTAGATCTTCACGTTCAGCATCGACCTTTAGGCATTGGTCAGCTTCTTAATAGATCCTTCAATCCTGTCAGCCGCGTGATGGCTTTTTGGGTGCAAAGCACCTTTCAGTTTCGATTGGGATAAGCAGGAAAATACTCACAGGTCTTGCCATCTCTACCGAGATCTTGGACATGTTAATAAACGACTTGTTGAAGTAGCCAACGGCATCTTGAGCCATCTTATTGCTCTTGAACCCAAGGAAGCCGATTCTTCTATTAGGGACCACATGGGCGTCTGTGACCTCGAATCGGCCAGCAAAATGATTTCGAAGTGCATCAGTTGAGAGCTTGGGCGGTAGCCCTGAGATGAATACTCGAGTGCTCTCCATTTTGTCTTTGTTAAGCTTGTTAGACGGTGATTCTTCACATTGTGATGTTGGATGAAAAAAACCAAAAAAGAATTTTCTTGTTTGTGTTGAGAAAACTTTTTTTTATATTTTCTGCCAGAAGGCGGTGAGCACCTTCTGCCGTCAACGGGTGGTCCGTGCACACAACGACGGCGACATCATCGTCGAAAAACAAACAGAATTTCGCAGAGAAACATTCGACTGTTCTTCTCCGGCATTTCGATTTATTCTTATTGCGCAAATCTAGGCCTCGTTGCCGTCAACTCTAATTCTTCAAAAAAAATCTGAACTATAATTCTGCAAGATGACATCGGAAAAGAAAGAGAAGCTGGAAGGTGGGCCTCCCTCCCTATAGATGCGCTACGATCCTTCGCAGCGGGAGAATTGGTTACTGACAGACATGACTGAAATAGCCCAGATCAAGTCTGCGGACATGGTAAGCCGATCGCCAATTTTCCTGGTCTCGAACCACAAACTGACTGGGTGCAGAACGAGGATATGCAGCAAGAAGCCATTGAAGTTGGTAGGTGTTAGCTGCGATGCGCCGCACGGGAGAATCGCTGGAGGACAATTGGCTGATATTGCTTGACCTTACCTATAGCTACGGAGGCGATGGAGAAATATCATATTGAGAAGGTAAGTCAAACGCCCAGCGCAGACCTTCTTTGGTCTAACAACACTAGCTAACCGGTTCTTACAGGACATCGCACAATTTATAAAGAAAGAGGTTCGATAGCGCTCCCATAGCCCGATAAAAGCAACCAAACGCCGCCTGATACTGACGACTGTGGAATAGTTTGACTCTAGAAAGGGTGCTACATGGCATTGCATAGTGGGGAGGAACTTTGGCAGCTTCGTCACCCACGGTACGCACATATCCCCCCTTCGTCCTCATGTACTTCGCACCATTCTAAGAACTTACAACTAACGCGCCGGACTATAGAAACCAAACACTTCATATACTTCTACCTCGGCCACTGTGCCATCCTCCTCTTTAAAACCCAATAGACGCGTGCGACTTTTGGATTCTCAGTCCTGCTGTTTTGACCTCCTCCTACATTTGCTTCCTCGTTCCGAGTCACCTTTTTAAAGAACCTGCTGTAGTGATTGCTGATGAAACCGAGTATATTTGGTGCAATAACTATGACTGATTCTATTCCCATCTCCTCTTTCTACAATAACGGCTAAAGAGATATCCCAATACCATATATGTATTAACGGTTGACAAGTCTTGATGTTGATTATATCCAAAAAATCCTTCATGTACAGGAAAGAGAAAGAGAGCGCGCAAAAGAAATTAATTTCAAGCTGTCCAAGCGTTGATATACCTATTTCAGTTGCATTTGCATAAAAATCCATCTAGATGTGCTTTCTAGCTTCTGCCTGTTGCAGGGAAAAAATACCTTTTGATATCCAATTTTATATATCCAAGCAAATGCGCCATATATGCATAGAGAAAACCAATCTCGTGGACCAGAGGCTAAGGTTGTTTCAAAGGGGATATCAAGCCTACATTGGTGTGTGGCAGGAGAAGCCAAGGCACATGATTCCCTCACAAAGCTGCTCTATATAAAAAAATACCTGTTACCTAATTGGGGTTCTAGCAGGATCCCTTAAATATTTTGTTCAGGCCTCCATATATAACAACCAGGCCTTGGTGGTCGAGCGGTCACAAAGACCAACCAATCCACTAGCAAAGGACACGTAGGACACATAAACCTCCCATGGTTATCCGGGGGGCACATCTCTAGTCCTTTGCAAAATTCTCCCACTGATGGTCGATCCCGCACTTATACAGCCACAGGACAAACTCTGGCAGAGGGCAGAGGGGCGGGCAGTATCCGATGCGGGGGGGGGTTGTTGGGTAAGTATTGGTAAGTATTCAGGTAGGATCCCCTTCCCCTTCCCTTCCCAGTAGATAGTTGTAGCTAGCTAATATATTTTTTTTCTTGCTGTTGTTGATATTGATATCTTGGGAACGAGCATTTGGGGGAAAACTTTGGAGAGGGACGGCGATGTACCTCGATAGAAGAGCTAAAATGGAGGGTGCGCGTTCGAATCCGACTTGCGCCGTTGATTTCTTTTTCTTTTATTTCCTTTTCTTTGCTACTGCTTGCTTTGTCTGCTGGTACATACTGGCAAGCTCAATATACCAAGGCTGAACCAGCCACTGGGTGCTTTTTACAGACTCTTTTCCCACTACACCATGGCATGACAGCAAGGTACATATACCTCAAGGCAAGGCAGTATATCTGAATCATGTTTATGGGTGGTCTCACAATATGTCTACATCTGCCGCGGTTGGAATAGCCTCTACAGACCATACAAGTTATATTGGCAACAGTCAATAATTCAAGACATTAATTAGTACAGCACGGCGCCTAGCAGCAATATCTAGCATGGCGACATCATCGGTCAACAAAACCAGCCAAATCGAGCATCAACGGGGGTATTTCCAACAAGGCCCGACCACAAACGCGTGAAAAACATTAAAACCAGAACAGGGCGAGAAAACAGAATCTCGAGCGAGGAGCTTCCTTTCTTGACGGCGGCTACTTATATCCCATATTTTGCGGTGGACCATATCCACCTGGCCCTGGCTGGCCTGGAGGACCTGGAGGGCCTGGCGGCGCCATTTTATGATTCGGCGGCGGACCTCCTCCCCCTTGTTGAGACTGGACGTCTGGCCTGTTTCTTTTAGGATATTAGATGGCAGACCACTTGGTTAGGGGACGTGTGGCTTTATCAATAAACATACTTTAGATCCTGCGAAACGCGACAGATGTGGCAGTATAGTTCCTGTTTAGACAATGTTAACGTACGATTCTAGTGGGTGTGGGTGAAGATGTGCTCTAGTCGAGTGTAACTTACCTTGTGCTTAGAGGTCGCGAGAGGGAGGACGGGCTAAAAGATAGTTAGAACTAGCGCCCTATATGTGGGAGAGTATTGGGGATCATATCGTGTCAATACATACCACAAAGCAGACGGTGAACCAAGGCCTATATGTCGAAAGGTTAGTCAAATCTTTGCTCAACTGGCGGGAATATAAATGTAATGATAAACATACCATCGAGTTACACAACGTCCTGACCAGTTTCCACCTGATATGAAAGGCGCATAATTAGAACAGACATCCATTTCACATGGTGTATAAGTCGGAGAGTCGGATCCCACTCTTCTCTTAACTTACAATTATGACATTGAGCTGTGACGTTCTCGTATCCCTCCAGTTGAGAGGTGAACTCTGTATATGTACAAGTTAATTTTTCTCGCTCAGGACCAAGTATAGAGTGACATTTCCATGTCTAGTCGGTATACACTCACCCTTCGTGCCGAAAGTTATACAGATAGCCATGGCTCAGGGCAGAAGCAGGGTCCAAAGTGGCTCAACAACTGGTTCGTATAGGTATGAATCAAAGACCGCAACGAGTCGCGGTCCAGCACCAGATAAAGAAATGAGTAATACAAGATAGATGTAAAGGATCAAAATCGATAGTTGGAAAGATACAATAATGATGACGGAGTGTGGAATAGTTCGACGCGCTTCAGCTCTAACTTTAATAAAGAGATGGATTGCTCTTGGTATTCCATTTGCACACGCAGCCAACTGTGGCGGTGGTTAGCTTGGCACTCACCACTTTTCGTGTTCCCTGAATGAACAGGGCCGCGACTGTCGCAGAATGTGAAGCGAGCTGGGCTTCACACTGTGGCTGGGTCTGATAGCGAGTTTATTCGATAACAAAAAGAGCAGGTGAATTATTGTAATTGAAAGGCTAAATTTAAATTTACAAGTAGAAAAGGTATGAAGTATGGAGTTGAAGAATGGAGATCGCACGTGTATGTCGTTGGAACACGTCAAATCCCCGGTGATAGAGAGGTAGGTATGTGAGTAAGGATAGAGGGCGCTCGGCGTGGTGGGAGGAAAGGAACAGCAGGGAAACCAAAGCCCAGAGTGAGAAAAGGAAGATAAGACCGTATTTAAGAAATGCAAGTTTGCCAAAGACACCATCACACCCATATATAGATCGATCCGATCCGAATTTCGATATCAAGAAAAGCCAGAGTTGGATATAGCGCGAGAACCATCACCGCCGAGCAAATCAGACAAGAGAGGATAGTCATTCCACCAGGCCGAGATTCAATGAAACGTTGCAGTCAGTCATACGGCGCACGCACATGCAGCCAAGTGTGTCTGAACCGAAGTCTCCCTCACGACCTCTCCTAAACACAAGAACGGGGTGACATTCTTCGCTTTTTCAAACTCAAGAAGGAATCCATTTAAGCAGCGAATTTGCGAGTAATCTTGGCAATGACTATCAAGAGAAGAAGAAAAGCACCAGTCAGCCAACCATTTCAAACACAAATCATGCTCAGAGGCCCTTGAAGTCAGAAGTAAATATATCACTCACCGTGTAATCCCACAACCGAGAAGATGAATCCCAAACTCAACACCAACACAACAACAGGGTCGACCTTCAGGCCGGGGCTCTCATCAGTATACAACTTCAGCATTGTACCCGACGATCCACCCGCACCCGCAGATCTGGTCGACGACGGTCTGGCATTTCGTAGCGATTCTTTGTGATCAGCTGCTGCGCGTCGGCGAATTGCAGCTCTAGGTCCGCCGGGAGGAGTTGGAGATGATGGGCGGTTGAGAGCGGAGCTTGCGCCAGCTGAACCTGAGCCAGCTTGGCCAGCGGATTTGGAGTCGGGGCCGGATTCGGTGCCGGAGGCTAAGGGAGAGGCAGGCTGAATGGAATTCATATGTTAGTTTGGGTGCCTGGATTGTTTTGAAGCGAATGGTATGTCTTGTCGCTTATTTGGTGTCATGAAATCAAGGGGTTGACTGGCCCGGTAGAGCTGTCGCAATTGGGGCTACAGGAGCTGAAATGGGGAAGAGACAAGCTGGAAGTCTTACCATTTTGTGAAAGGTGTGCTGAAAAAACGAAGCTTGGTACAAAACGAAAGGCAATGGCGGAGAGATGGGCTTTTGAAGATTGCAAGATGTCCACCCTTTTTTGTCTTTTGGCTGCGATCTGCAAGTCGAAGAGGCCACGATACAGTAAGGGATTATGTCAGCACAATTGTCTGGGGAGGTCACGTGGGAAATATCAATCGTGGAGAACTGGGGCATGTTTGCTACAAATATTTGGTGTTTGAGACTATCTGGATACTCTAGGCGTCAGGCTATTATAGCTGAAGTCCATGACAAAATGACCCAGTAGTTTAGCTCGAGAACATAATTCGGAATGTTAAATGCATTATTAGCTAGTTATATCAAGGCAAGGAGTGAATATCGCTATCAGGTATCTAGGAGATCTTTTGAGAAATGACAGATGACTTCGTCGAAGAGTAAAAGAAAATATGAGAGAGGGGGATGAAAGGAATGCAATGCATAAAGCGTTATTGGAGGTACATGGGGCTGAATTAAAAGTAGCGCAAGCTGTTCTTAAACAAAAGCAAACAGCTGAATGGTTAGATATAACTTCCCAATATCATCTGATTTCTGGGTGTAAATTGTCAAGCAAAAAGGAAAATAGTTCCACGAAAAATTGATACTCCGGCACAAACAAGGCAAAGGGAAAAGGACAAACAGAAACAGGCAATGGGTATATGATGAAAATAATTGCCGGTAAACATTTTGAGTTAGTTGGCACTCTCCCGAATTCTTTCATGACGCAGGAATGAGTGGCCAACTCTTTTAGTATGGTTCATTTAGTCAATCGTCATCCGTGTTGGGACAGGTCCTTGGGAGAGGCCGCCGAGCTCAGTACCTTCGCCCTTTTCAGCAGCACGAGCAGCGCTCCGTCGGGAAATGTGCGACTTCAATCCCTTTCCAAAGTTGTACGTGCAGACACAAGCATTGGCAATGGTTAATAGGATCAGGATGATAGTGATGATGGCAAAGAAAGTGAGGGACCTCCGAGCCGCCTTGTAAGCCTGTTCACGCTCGGGAGAGTACATCCGAACGAGCTTGAATAGGAAGTAACCAAGTCCTCCGAAATATAAGAGCTAGGAGAGATACCCGTCAGCGGCAGGTCGAATATTAGTAGCAAACAGACCAGGAAACTTACAATAACAATGACCATTCCGATTGTGTTCTCACGGCGTGTCCAGAAAGCAGCCATGACGAGGATCAAAATCGTGACCGGAATCGCAGCAATCGTGAGAGCGAATTCGGGGTTTCCCGTGTCGGTGACAATGACGACGAATTGTACGGTGAACCCAAGGAAGAAGAAGAAATCGAATTTGAGTAGAGCGATATAAATCTGTGAGATAGGCTTAGCAGCTGCTCAGTCTCTTGATCTGCTTGAAGTGAACTAACCTGATATGTAAGATATCTGCGCTTCATTCGCAAATCGGCACTGATATGTTTGTAGATTGTCCAAGCAAATTCATCGTAGAGTTTCCAAGCGATGAAGGACATAATGACGGTTCCAAGAGCAATGATACATGGAATGGCAACCAGGAATGGGTTGATTTCGTTCCATACACCATTGTTGATGTTACCTTTTTCGTTAAGAATGGCAACCGCTTCCTCGATCTGTTCAATCTGAACGGAACCATAGATGAGCAGGCCAACATTGCAAACACAAACACCAATAACTTGGATTGTATTTTTCAGCCGCAGGGCATCGTACACCAAGACCAGCTCGTAAACAAAGCCGAAAATATAAAGTGTCAAGAAAGTAGGAATGGTTTTTGCTTGGGTCATCCCACCGTAATCGCCTTTAAGTTGTAACTGGAAACGGGCGAAGACGTATCTATGAGCTGCGTTAGAAAAGCGTCCGCTTAAATCCAGTTTAATCTCATAACCTACGATTCAAATGCAAGAATACAGGCTGCCTGAACAGCTGTGGTGACCGTGAATAGCCATGTCCAGCGCGAGTTGGGTAAGTACATGATGGGTGTCTTGTATGCTGCTTTCGCGGGCGAATCGCGTTCTGAGTGAATAAGAGGAGGATCAAACGCTCGCTCTCCTAGGAGAGATCTCCGAGTTGCGTATGAACGAATCTTGGCGAGTCGCTCCCCAACGGAGCCGATGAGAAGAGTTTAGACCGATTTCGAGGGGGAGGTCGATATAGGTAAGGAGCCCAAGGCTAGGGGAGCATTGGCTCTAGGACAGGTAGGAATGGTTTGTAAAGGAGGCAACGAGCAAGATGGATCTTGCTACTCTCGACGGAGGGAAGAGGCACAATGAATGAGAGCTTGATAGACGCTTGGAGTAGTGGGTCGTGATGATTGCGAGTCAAGAGGTCGAGGAGATCAGCGAGTCAAGACAATCACGAATCGGGGGACAAGGAGGCGAGGATATATGGCGCGGTGTCGAACAAAGAGAGGATAAACGAGCGACAAGAGATTCACCAGTCTCAAAGGGGGGTTGGTAGTGGTGGTTGTGGTGGTGGTGATATTTGTCGGAAGAAAGAAGAAGAATGAGTGGTGAGGTTTGGGCGCTGCGAGGTTTGGCGTTTTGTGTTGTGGCTTGGCAGGAGCCGCTTCATCGTCTCCAGTTTCGAGGCTTCAGCTGGTCTGGGCAAGTCAGATTTTTACTGCTTTGGGGAAAACCCAACAGTTACTGTGGATTAAACGACAGGTGGACCGCAGTAGGTCCTAGTGTTACAGACTATTTGCTCTCACCCTCAGCCCTGTTGCTTCTTGCTTTGATGTACGTGCATATCTACACATGCGCTTCCTCGTGGTAACTAACTAACGACTCCGTGCCTACAGCGAGCATGGCGGTCACACACGCCGGACATAACCCGTTTGACGTCTACCGTTGTGTCAAGTCTACCTAAACCTTCAAGCCTGGGGTTAACTCTGGTACCTGAGACACCGAAACACGGTTGGGTCCGCCTCCCAGTCAAAATTGCGCTTTGGGTTTCCCGCGCAACCAAGCATGAGAAAAGTCGTAATCCGCTGAATTTGACTGAGAGATGAAGAAGGATTACGACCATTCACCCGCTGCATGGGTGATTCCTTGCAAGGCAGACCCTCACTGTATCCTGGTACGCCCACACGGCACAAGATGTGGCTGAGCGAAAGACAACATCTCCGGAGTTACGCCTCAGCCCGTTCGCCCAGATATTCGTTCGAGACTCAAGTATATGATATCATTCTCACAGACTCGAAGGGTTTACAGCATCATTCCTGATAATACTTTCTCCCACAACAAATTGTTAACGCGGGTGTAACCATTTTTCCCATCGGACAACTGGCCATAAGAGAACCGTTTTACCTATGCCTATTTTGATCTAGTGTGCTTGGCATTTAGGAACAATCCCAGCCTTCAAGATCTGAAGGACCTCAGAGCCAGGATGCATTTCATATTCGCTAGAGACCCGTGTACGTGTGTTGGCCATGCTTTGATCCTTCCTGTGGTCAATGTCTCAATATGGAGGAAGATAATATGACCGTTTGCCGGTGCATTACTACATTCATTTTCATCCTCACACTGGAATCCTCCCTTGCTCAACTTATACCCGCTGCTCACCACGCTCCTCAAATTTTTGGCCATCAATATGCCTTTAATTGTTCACACTGGCCGGCTGGCTTGGGTGCCTCTCCTCGAGAGTAAGCGTGGCTGGTCAGCCTCATTATAGCCAGGGACTGGGCGAGTTGGCCGGCCTAGTTCTTCGTTATATGAATGCGGTCCAGACTCAGGCTCCCACGAGTTGAACTCCTAACCCGAGTTGGTGGCCTGGTAGTGGAAGATGGAAAGGAAATAGTAGAAGCCGCACGCGGCGGGAGATCCGAGTAATGGACGGAGCCAGTAGACCCAGTGGTATTTGTTGACAGCATCCGGACCCAGAGAACGCGCGGGACTGAGTGAGCAGCCACTATAGTAAGCACCTGGGCTGTGCTGTAAGCTGGCTTTAGAATAACATGCCGGATTTATACTGACCAGCCAATTGATTAACCAAGACGACCAAGTCAATTCCCCGACTGGCGCAAGGAACGTTGACTTTTCCTTCACCACTGCCAACATCATCACAACCCATGGAGCGATCGGAACGTTGAAACAATCAATTAGGATGAAGATTTAAAAGATAGCTTCTCTCGGTGAGCTAGAATCCATGCCCGAAATGTTCTTTCAATTACCACAACGCTTCATATCGCTGCTTTACTTCTCAATCAATCACTATATTATATGAAGTATATACGAATTTTTTCGTCTTCTTCGACGAGGATTTTTGGCATTAAAAAACACAGCTGCTAGTAGAACAGAAGTAATACTGCATTCTTCTAGATTTCAGCCATAGTATCCAGCTTCAGTACGAAGTAGTGTTTATCGCTCTTGACTTTCTCTGCCGTCGCCTATAGTCACATGACCTGCCGCTTTGACACACACAAAAATATTTCGTCATCCCCAACTTTCTCTCTTCTCTTTCTTTCTTTTCCTCTCTCAAGCGTCGCCCTCGTCAATGCTGCGTTTCCTTGCCACACACGTCAGACCTAACAGTCTGTCCCAGCATCATTAAGCATGTTTGGATTCTTGCAAGTGAGAAATTCGGAGAAATCTTCATCACCTAACCCGCTCTTAGCTTCATTGAGGCTCTGAGTCGGTGCTGCCCGTGAGGGTCTGGCATGACGCCCATGTCTGCAACAAGGCATCAGAAACTTCGGGGCCCAGAGAGGGGCTTGCCTTTCTTTGGTTTAAATACCCCTTGGGAGAGCCGTTGCGAAGATTGTGTGGCATGACACTTAAGTGCAATACGCAGCGTGCTTCTTATTTTCTCCTTCGTTTTCTCTCATATGGGAGGGACTTGGGAGGGAGTAATGGTACCATTCGATTCCGATCATTCTGACGAGGGTGACGCTTCACTTTTCTTTTTCCTAGGTTCGTTCTGTCCCTTCCCTTTATGGTGTTGGTTGTTGGTTGTTGCATGTTCAAGGATACTACTAACGTTGAGTTTGTCTTTGTGCAAACTCGGTCTCTTAACAGGAAGCGAGCTTGGGTCGTCGTCACTATGGGGAGGTAGTACCCAAGCGGCTGGTGTTTTGGTTCCATTTCTTTATCCGTGTTATTTAGAGATCATATGATTCTTTACAGCACCAATTCCAGTGTTATCCGGACTACCCTCTTTTCCTAATAAAGCATCACCTTGAAGTAATGGGGTGGAAAAAGTAGTGATGATTTACAGCAAGCAAATTATGGAAACGTTGATAGAAGCGCCTTGTCCTCATACTAGATACATTGTATATCTTGAATGGATGTGATATAGCCCTAATCCAATTCGCTCAATGTTTTACCCTGCTCAACTTCCCTGATGTCCGTCCAAGATCAAGCTGCATATAAGGGCCTTCCCGAAATTTTGTGCCAAGTGCCAGTACCTGATAGCCAATATGCCACAGTCGACTAATCCTCGAAAACAGGAAGTATTCTAAATCGCTGGTGTTCCGATGGTTCGAGCTCGAACACGCCAATCTTTACCTGGGTACCAGGGCTCGTGTTCGCGAGTGTCCATGTACGAGTTGGCCAAAATGGTGACGGTATTGTAATAGCGTAGACGCCGTCGTTTGGAGTTTCTTGTAGGCGGAATGTGCCTTCCGGTCTTGGAATAATGGAGGTATAGCAACCATCAAATTGGCAATAGACAAACTCGCCCGAGCCACCCCCATCCCGCTCAATGGTAAAGATATCAGGTTCCTCTTGCTGCTTGAACTTCCACTGGATGTTGCGTCCACCCACAACCAAGGGGTTTACTGGGCCTTCTGAGTTGGCCCCGATGGGAAATGGCGGTGGCCCGGAGACGCTATCAGGGATGATCAGGTATGTGCCATCTTCGAGGGAGTAGGCTACCTGACATAGAGTCGCGAGCGCACTGAGTGCGGATGTGAATTTCATCTTAGCGGTCTAAGTATTGCTCCAGAGACTGATGATCAAATAAAGACAAAGATGGCTGTGTTTGCAAGCAGAATATGGGAGGATATGCCTGACATTTTATACCTTGAAACTCTTCACCGAGGTCCTGCTTTGAAGCAGACCAGCCGTGGGTTCGACTGGACTGGCCTCCCACGACTCAAATTTGGGTTACTTCAACAAAATTTGGGCTACCTTGATAGTGTGCACAACTAAGATCTGGAGAGGCGGAATAAAATGCAGGTCTAGTAAATAAGGTCGTACAGCATCGCAAGATTTTAGAAGCTGGGCATCTGCGGCCAAAATCATGATCGCGGTCAAAATTCACATCATGTAACACTATATTCCGGCAGCAAACATATTTCAGGAACTTAGCGTCGCCTTCAAATAAGCTTGAATAACCGGTTCCTCAGCGGATATCTGTAAAGCGCAGAATTCTAGACTCCCTCGGGCATGGTGAAAGAGCACCCAGGAACACTGCATGGGCTGGTACCTGGCGCATCAAAAGTAAATCAACCATGATAGCATTTGCCCGAACCCCGGATATGGGTGTTCGTACCATCCTCTCCATCCTGTATTCGGGAGGAGGAAGAAATGGTCGCACAGAATGTGAACTCCCGAAGCTAAACATCCCCGGCATTGTTTTGATTATAAGGTTGATTAGACTTAAAAGCATGTGCTCAGCGATTCATTTTTTTCGGGGGGGGTTTCTGATAGAGCTCATTGGTATCTTAAGTTGATATTAAAATATGCCGTCAGGGGTTTAAGCAGGTTGAGACAACAATGGCTTCTGCATCCTGGGATATATGGAAGGGTGGAAGATGTGGAAGAGCATGTTGTTACGTGGAAGCTGGACTCGGTAATTATCTCGAGGTTCACTCTGCAATTACGTCTGTACTTTGGAGTAACAACATACTACGATTTTCTGCTCCTTACCCCGTCAGGGTGATGGAAGCAGCCTATCTCCAGCGTTATTCCAGGACCGGTCTTGAAGCCATGGGATAAGGGTATCTATGGGCTCTGGATGAGTGTGTATCTCTACTCGTGCACACCGGTCATATTGGGAGTTGGTTTGGCTACATGAGATATTCATTGGACAAAATAACAGTAGTAAAGAAAACGGCTTCCATTATTATTTAAATTTTTAATCATCATCACCAATCTATATGGAGTAAAGGTTAGCCATATTTCAAACGTGGCGAGGAGATAGACACAGCGCAAAGATTCCAAACGTACCTTTGGAGCGAGGAAGAATCTTAAGTGGCCAGCACCCTCCAATCCATACTCAACTAGTAGGGGAACCTCGTTCGAAAGGCACAGACGAACCTGGCTCGAGAGCGCAGTGGCCTTGCAGAAGTTCAAAAGATACTTGGTCGAAAAGGTAAGGGCAACAGGCTCGCTGAGGTCGATGGTTACGTTCTGCTCAGGCTTATCCACATTGGTATTCTGGCGAAGAGACACGGATCCATTGCCGATTTCTCCCTGGCATGAGAATCTAACGCCCTCCTTGCTCGCCTCGATCAGAACTAAAAGTTTCAAACAACCAAATTAGTAAATCGGCTCCATTTATAATCAATACCCGTTTAGGCACCCACTTGATTCGGACAGCTGGCCTAGATCGGCGCAGATACGCTTAAATTCAGTGGACGGCATAGCAACTGTGGCAGAATACTCTGTTTCCGGAATAGCAAGATGCTCCTGGTCGATATCCATAAGTTTGATTTCATAATCGCTCAGACGGTCCTTGTTGACGCTCTCGAACACCAGGCTGACGACATCGGGCGTATCTTCAGCTTTGAGAGTTAAGATGTCTCCGTCTTGCGCGGCTCGTAGGACTTTCATGAGTGAAACTAAGTTGATTCCTAGCGCGATGTTCTTGTCGCATCGGAAGGGAGAGAAGCCTTCGGCTTTTAGTATCATGGAGACGAGAGCGACGTGGGAGTTGTCCATGGCTTGGAGGGCGATGCCGGAGTCATTGCAGTCGAAGTTGCAGTCTTGCACGAGATCTTTGATTGCTTCTACGACCTAGAAAGGGAAATAACGGTGAGCTTCAAATTCCTCCCGACTTTCAGGACGTCGCTGGTTCGCGAGATGGAGGTGGGAAGAAGGCTCATACCCGCTTCAACAAGCTGGCTTGTTCCAATCGTGCTTCGAACACTGTTTGTGGAAGGGTAGTCAGTCAGATAAATCTATTCTCATATTTCAAGAGCCAGTTCACCAAGGGGTAGCACGCACTTTTGACGATTGAGCTTCACGCGGTACTTGCGATGTGGGGCAATGGGAGATGGTAGAAAAGAAGGTGAGGTGGTATCTAGGAGGTAGTGAGATTGTAAGGTAAGTGAAAGTATTATTTACTTGGAATGGGCTCGAGAAGAATTAAAGGGTTTGAAGAGATTGTGCAGGTTTGGAGGGAAGTTGAGAATTGAAGCTCTGAATTCGACAAAACGCAAAAGACTTTTGGTGGTGCGAGTCGCGTACTTGGGTCGTCGCGTCACGAAAAATCCATTTAGGCTCGCGTCTGACCATCTACACGCTAGCATCATTCAACCGCAACGCTTGACACTGTTCCCCAGGGACATTTCAGTATTAAATAACGATAGATGATAATTATATATACAATTTAATCTGCTATATTATTATACAGTATTCAAGAATAGAAATAACTTCCTACTTCCGACACAGACGCCCATTCTGCTTGGTCAACCACTCCTCCTGGCCGGTGACATACCAACCCTCACTGCCAACAGCAGTAGGAGCCCAGAAGAGATCCCAGGGGTCAGTCGCTTTTTTGATGCGCAACAACCTCTCATAGTTGGAGCCAAAATAAGATTGACCAAAGTTGACTTCCATAACGTCGCCCTCGTTAAGATAACCACCGCTGCCGGGAGTGATTTCCCGCAGGCTTTTCACCCACTTGTGTGTGATCTTAGTGTTGGCTTCTATCACTTCCTCAGGTGAGGCGTCCGGAGCCCATGCGCTACCGATGATTCCGAACATGACAGCCTCGCGCCATGCTGGGTTGGCTGCGCTCGCCGGTGTTCCTGCAGGTGCGGCAGCATTGATATTATACCCGATGAACGCTGATCCCTCTTCAACGATGCTGCGAATGGTATCGATGGTTTTCTTGAGGGTTGCTTCATCTTCCCAGTTCTTCTTGGGGAACAGGCGCGAGGCGGTGCGTAGGTTTGTGTTGGCTACGCCCTCGACGGGGAAATGGGAAGTCCAGGTTTGGTAGAAGTTGTCGTGCTCAAAGTATTTTGGTTCGAATTCAAGGCCCAACTCCGTCCATTCTTTGAACAGGGGGGCTACCATGGCCTTGAAATCGGCTAGTTTCATGCCAGGCACAAGCCAGGGGAGCATGCTCCACATATAACCACCGCTGGGGCTGGGGAAGAGTGTGGAGTATCCGTAGGTGTTTTTGGCAGCGTAGGCAGGGAATTTACGCCAATAAGCCTCCATAGCGGACCAGAAAAGCTCGTTAGAGTTTGCTGTACCATTGCCGCTGGTGACGGTGAATGTAACGCCGGAAAAGGATGACTTGGGATGTGCTTTAACGGTCATGCTGGTGACGACACCAAAGGTGCCACCGCCGCCACCGCGGATCGCCCAGAATAGGTCTGGGTGATTCTTCTCATCAACAGTGAGGAATCGTCCGTTGGGGGTTACAACGTCGATGCTGAGGACTTGATCAGAAGCGAGGCCGTACTTGGAGGACATGGGTGAGTGACCACCGCCAGCGGTATAGCCACCGGTAACACCGACTCCTTTACATTCGCCGCCAACTGCGGTCACTCCGTACTTGTTCGCAGCTTCGTACAGATCAGCTACTTGAATACCAGCACCGAGCTTAAGCGCTGCTCCCTTATATGAAGGAGAAACGTAGTTCTCGATGAACTTGACACCCTTAAGGTTATGAGTCCAAATCGAGAGTGAACCGGCTCCAGTGGATTTGCCAAGGAAGTCATGGCCGGTGTTGTGCACAACGAGGCGAAGACGTAGGCTACGGGCGAAGTTCACAGCCAACTGGATTTGGGCTACCGTTGTGGCTTTGACGGAGTAAGCAGGGAAACCACCAAGTTCACAGGTGCTTGTGTTGCCATTTTGTGGCATGCAGGTCTCTCCCTGGTAGAGAGGAGACATGACTGAGGTAGGGTCCCGAGCACTATGCGTTGCGTATACAGTTAGCCAACCTGGCCTCTCTTGGGATTCAAAACTCTCTCCTTGCTGACTTACTGGGTTGCGGATTGGGTCCAGTTATCAAGGAGATCTTGACACTTGGTTTCATCGTAGTGCTCATTATTTTTGTAGCAGACGGCACCGATGGGAACAGTCTTAACGAGAGCACCCCCAGTCAAAAGGTTGAACACATTCCATGTCACCTTGGAAGGCCAAAGAAGGTCGCCAGGGAATGTCTTGCATTTTGCGAGGACAGACCGCTTATCGACAACCTCAGAGTCTTCAGCAAACTGGAAGAGCGTTATATTGCTTAGTTCCAATGCGCTGAGGTTGTCAATAGAAGCATCGGTGAGAACAAACTCTTCCGATCCAGAAGCTGCTACAACTTCACCAGCCGGTTTGACTGTATCCGCATTGGCCTCTACATATGTGCATTAGTACAGGAACAACAGAGATCAGGGACAAAGCAATATCACCTACCTATCTCTTTACCATCTTGAATGATCGTCTGCGCACTCGCTAGACCGAGGATGCTCGCCAGAAGCAGAGCCCGAGGAAGAAAAACCATGATACTTCCTTCAGACACACACGTCTTCAGGTATGCAAGGATAGCTGGACTGAGAGAAAGAGAGAGACGGGTGATTGTTCAAACACATGGCGATTCTACCGTTCTAATAGTAATTAGCTATATTTGGCTTCCGAAATATGCGGCTTGGCTTCTAAAGTCTTTCAGCAGTCTGCCCCAACTTCTTGCTCGCGTAAATAGGAGACGTGGGTCCTGCTGGAGATGAAATCTCGATTGTATCGGCAATTGTATGAACCAGAGACTCCGTTTCGTTATTTTAAATCACAGTTTGCTAAATCCTTTACCCCCACGCCCATCTCTCCATCGCGGCATGCTGTTGCTCCTGAATTCGAGTTCCATCAAAGTCTGGTGAAGCTACTATATACAGCCAGATACCAGCAGCAAGGATAACTCCGTATTGAAGTCAAGCCTCTCCCGTCTCCAGTTGGCCCTGACGATGTATAAATTTTCCTGCATAAACCATAATGCGCAACCAAAGTTTAGCCGATCCACCGACCGCAACGCTGGACTGGAATGATATCAAACTTCGGCACAGAAAATTATTACCGAGACAGTCCTCGGCGGCATCCGACAAAACAATCATGTACTAAGTATTTCGGATCGGCTTCAGGCCGAGTCTGCGTTATGCATCCCATCTCAGGGGCACCGCAGAATTCCCCGTTGTTGTACCCACGAAGGAGACTGGAAAAGCAATGTGAAGCTTTAATGCCATGTGGTTTTTATCCTTTCTCCCAGACTGTCGGGATCTGGACTTGTGTAACGAGTTGAGAAAGGCATCGAAAAAACCATCATGACTAGTTATACATGGTGAAAATTTCGGGCAACCCCAGTGGAGTCGAATAGCGCTACGGAAACCTCGCTTCCAAACCTCCTGCTGTACCCACACAAGGAACTCCTTTTGATATCCTCATTGTCTCGTGAAGAGGCGGGCCTGGATACCAGACTCTCCCATCGTTTGGTTTGTTTCCTTTTCCCTGATATACATGAACCAGATAGGGTCAAGACGAGACGCGAAGAAACGTGAGAGACAACTCTGAGAAAGCGGGAAAAGGAGGCATTTCCTACCTGCTCGACGCCTCCTTGCACTGGACAGTTTTAATATATGCACCAGTGTGTATTATTGATACGAACGGATGAGATTTTGTCCCTGACTTATATTTATGCCGACTCCATCCAAGTGGATACATTATATTGTTAGCAGCTCTCAATTGGGCGACTTTGATACAATTCCTGGAAACAATGCGGATATAATTTCTGGGCTGCCAACTGGAAAACACCCCAGCTTTAACGGACATCAGAATTCGGCCTTCCGCCAATTGGTGGAGCATGAACAGACAATAATGGGCGGATGCTTTTAGATATGCGTCTTTTATAACCCGATATGGACTACTCCTGTCGAACACGATAGACTATGAAGATGACCCATTCCAACTCTTGTCAAGCTGCTGCTAGAAAATAGAGTGGATCTAGATATCTGTCTGCAGGACATGAGAAAAAGTCCGGCTTCTCTCCATCGGAGATCGAAATATCTCGATCTCCCTTCGATCTGCAATTTTTTTTTTTTATTTCTGGAATATTATTTTCATCCTCTCTCTTAATCATTATCGGGCAGACTTTGGCCTCCCTTTTACTTCTTTTGAGGCGTAAAAATCTGTGATATATCTTTGTCCGTATCATGGACTTAGGCGAGATAGTCGCGATCTTCCCTAGACGTCCGCCTCATGAGGATGTGACGAAAATCCCGACCACCCCGCTGCAGCGGACGGGCCTGTTTATCAACTTTTTCTTTCCCGCCCTTGCTCTTCTCGTGGTATTGCTTAGATGCTACTCGAGAATAAAAATGCGGCAATGGGGTGCCGGTGAGTGGCTGCGAACCTGTGGGAGCTTCTTGATAGTGTGTCTAATGTTTTGATTCTTTGGATTTTTCTAGATGATTATATGATATGTCTTGCTATGGTGCGTACAGTTTCCCATAAGATCGTCCTGCTTCATGATGCTGACTTTGGTAGATATGTTCACTTTTGATGTGTGGCCCATTCTATCTTTGTATGTCGCCCATATCATACCATAAAAGTCTCCAGGAACAACAGCTGGGGAATATATTTCTAACGATTAACAGATATAAAACTGAATTACTTTGGATGGCGTGCCGTGGATGTCCCCGAATTTGACCCTGCACCCGGAAAGTGGTGGTTCTATCTGGCACAGCTATTCTATAACCCGGTTCTCGCCTTGGTGAAGGCATCTGTACTGCTCTTTCTCCATCGCCTGGGTGGCCAGAAGCCCGGTGTTCGCTATGCTATCTGGGGTCTATTCGTCTTCAACGCCCTGCAGGCCATCGCCATCTTCCTCGTGGCACTCCTGCAGTGCCTGCCTATAGAGGCTAATTGGGATGCTGCCGCGATGGAACATGCAAAATGCGTCGACGTCTCATTCCATGTTACAATCTCATGCCTTACGATCTTCACTGATATCCTAGTTCTCGCCCTGCCCTTTTGGATCTTCTTGGGTCTCAAAATGCCCCGTGCATCAAAGATCGCCGTCATTGGCGTTTTTATGATTGGCATTTCGTAAGTTGAGCAGCCGTATACCCCCTCCCAATGATCAAAATCGTATACTAACTGCGCCCACTCGCCAGGGTTACCGTCGTTGGAATCGTCCGTCTCGTCGACATGTACAGACTTTTCTACGTGCCCAGTGCCACTGTTGACCCATACCATTCGATCGGCATCACCCTTAATTCCGTCGAGGTCAACCTGGCCATCATATCAGCCTCCATCCCAGCCCTACGACCCCTTTTCCGCACCTGGCTACCACAGCTCTTCGGTGGCTCGAGCGCTAGATACGGCATCTCAAAACGGGGTCCTGTGCCCATTAATAGTGATGGATACGGAAGCCGAACCGACAGGGGAACAAGAAATAGGACAGCAACCAATAGCATAACGCTAAAGGACATGCAAACGGCTCGTACACAACATACCGAATGCAGAAGCATAACTCCCTATGGAAGCGATGAGGAAATTATGACATATAATGGTATAATGAAGTCGACGCAAGTACATGTGCAGTTTGACGGTCAATCCGTGGCTAGCGATATCGAGGGCGTTAAGGAAACTCGGCGGCAGGCGCCATTGTGATTAACAGGCGAGGTGAAAGGTTATATTGATTTAATTCACTGGCAATGTATGGGATGCATTGGTTTATCGGGTTTTTTATAGGTGTGTGCGGTGCTCAAATGGGCTCAATGCCTAAGCTGCCTGTGAAACTTGTGGAGCTGCGTTCTAACTCGCGTGCTCAAGTCGCCAGATCATATTATACTGACTTCTGAGAGCCTGAGGGGTGATGAACAAACCCAGCGCACCGCTCCCAGTCCGTTGGCGAGGATTCTCTCGGGTCTCTCCCGGGCGGAAATCCGGTAATGTAATAGTAGTAATGAATAATAAAAGTTTATGCTATCATACTATCTCCTAAATTATACCCGAATATAATATGGTTCCTCATATGGGGGATTTTTTAAAAGTGCTCATGCAGTTTATTAAACCAAGCGCCCAATCTGGATCAGTTGGTCCTCTCTCTATCAATTCATATCCATGCCTCATTATTCATAACAAAATCAAGTTAGGGGTTTTAGCCTGCGTAAAATCCACGACAGGCTAGAGGACCAGTGCTATACCGTACGCCAATAGATTCTGGCAGCCGAGGTCCGACGCCACGATCTTTAGACCAGAGCAGCCGCTCGAGAAATTTTAGTTGCGGACAATAATCGTGAAGCCAGATATGCAAGCGCAACAGGATTAACATCTTTGGCCGGCACCTGTTCTGAGGGGTTTGATGGGCCAATCGTTGAAACTGCCAGGGATGCTACAGTATAGTTAGATAAAGGAAGGAAAATAGACAGGAGGAGAGGGGGTAAGGGAAGACATACCAAATTGGCTATTACAGCCCAGTGATACAAGACGATTTTGTAGGCAGGGATCATGGGCTGTGTTCTCCTCTCTCCGGCGCTCATGGCCGAGAGATGGCTGGTTGGGATTAGAGGTATTGGCAGAGATATATGTTTCATGCTCATCAATAATGCTGGAGAGTACCCGTTTATCAATACCATTAGACGTATCAGGAGACCTGTCGGCCCGGGCGTGGGACAATGCCCATTCCCGAAGCAAACGGGCGTAATCTTCGTGCTGGACACTTGGATGTGTTTTATCCTCCGTGGGATTAGCATGCGTCCCACTCCAATTGGGATTCAGCCTCTTGGTTTCGCGTTTAAGGTCCTCCCAGTCAACTAGCGCGGGAAGGCCCCATTGACAGGTGATGGCCCAAAGAAGCGCAACGGTTTTCTCTCGATATCCATCAACGATCTCCTCTGGCTGGGTATCCTTTGCAACAGCCCCAACTCCTGGAATACCAGACATTGCATCCAGTGCGACTTGTACATTGTGAAGCTTGGTCGCTCGATTTAGAGAGGTAATTTTGAGTTTCCTCGAGTGTTCCCAATTTTCTTGATTCTGATCAATCATGACTGATACATCGCCGTCTAACGAACTGGAGGCTGGTGGTGTTATAAGCTCAGCTAGTCTGGTGAGAATTATCCCATCTCGAAGATCTACGGCAAGGTTATGGATCCAATATTCGTGTTCCGCGAGAGGAGACTGCCTGTATTTAAACAAGCAGTCCATGCGGCTAAAGGGGCGTATGATATCTCCAGCCGAAGGTTGTAAAATCTTGTATAAAGCTCGAAGCACTGCTGTTGAAGATTTCAATTCTGAATTTGTCTGGAACAACGGACGGGGCAGCACTGAGCCTGGCATAGACTGGGCTTTATCAAGAAGGGCAATTATCATGGTGCTGCGAAGGAGAGTCATTCTATAAGCTCTGCCTGCCTGGCCTCCTTCTTCGACTTTCTCTGCCGGACTGGATGCCCCCATATCCTCATTTTTGAGAATATTTCTCTCAATAAAAGCTTCTATTCGGCGCCGTAGTAAACTCTCTGGTATTTTACTGGGCTTGCCTGGCGAGGAGCCATCGTTCTTCTTCTGCTCCGGAACTAGGATACGTTGTCCTGCTACTACTTCAACCGCAAATCGGAGCGTGTTAAGATCGTACGTTGAAACCCAGAGCCTGAGAAAATTTCTGCGAAGGCCCACATCGTCCTGGACTCTATTCCCCTGGGTATAGACATCCTTTGGCACACGCAACTCACCATGGAGCAAGGACGCTTGCACGCGTTTATAGAGCACGGTAAAATATGTGTCTTGGTAGAGCTGGCCAAGGTAGGACTTGATCGTGCTCCCGCTTTCTATAAAAGCGTCGTTGATGGATTCAAAAACCGCGTTAACAAGCAGAGTAATAACATCCTCCTGGTGAGAAAGCCAGGTCTCTTCATACAAAGAGGGATTCAACATGGCTGGAGTTGGAACAGGGTGCAGTTGTTTTATGCTTTTTATCCTCTTGGTAAGATCCAAGGGCTTCTTTTTCTTAGTTATAGGCTTGGGGGTTGTCTCTATTTCGGTATTAGGAATGCATGATTTTGTAGGATCCACCTTTGCTTCCTGGTAACCTGCGGGCGCTTCGGCAACTGCAGGGGTCACCGTAAGTGGCTGTGCTTCTACTAGCTTTTTAGGATTTGGTTTCTCGATTACTGTCGGACTTTTCTTCGTAATACGCCCATCAGATTGCTTCAACACGGGTTGATTCAAGGTTGAAGTGTTCTGGCGAGCGAGAAGGCTGTTCCTGGTGTTATTTGTTGACGGAGTCAATACAGATCCCCGCTGGCCTTGGGACGAAAGTTTGGCAGCTGGTTTTGGCGAGCCCAGAGCTTTTTCTTTGGCTTTCCCTAGACCAAGTTTACCGGCCATGTGTCCAGGCGGCATATTTTCCTTGCCAGTATTTTTGCCAGCAATATCCGATTTAGCTGCCTGCTCTTGAAGGGCTCTTCGAGAGCTTTCCAGCGGTGCCCGCCCCGGAAGGACAGTACGGATTTTATTCCTCTGTCTCCTTTGAGCAATCTGGGCCTCGATAAAACTAGCCTGGGGAGCCTCGAGTGTCTCGGTCTTGGGCGGACTGAAAGCACCCATAAAAACAGTAGCCATGGTTGTATCTTCAGGTGGAATGTATATGGTGTCCCGCCTTTTTTTCCTTTTCAGGGGATCTATACCCTTCTTTCCCTTCCCAACGTCAACGCTCTCTCCGGAAGGTAATGGGCATTCTTTGACTGGGACGCGGTTCCCGCCACCCAATGCCAATCCTGTGCCTGCCGGTCTTTGTTTTGCTTTAGGCGACTGGACGTTGGTCAAATTGACTTTAGAAGCTCGTGGTAGCCGTTGTGCCGGCTGAGCGAACATCGATGAGCCTTTGCTCAAAGTCGTCCGTCTCACGGGCAGGCATGATTCTCTATTCCTCCCATGTAGGCCTCCAGTAGTATCGCCCGTATCTTCATGTATCCTAAATGCCGTCGCTCGCTTTACATGGCGTGGCTTTTGCCTCGCTAAAGAGGACAAGGCCGATAGTTCCGTTGTGAACTCGATTGTACCCGTATCATCGTCGTGAGAATCAAAACCGCAGGAATCGTTATACTCTCTAGACCAGCTAGGAGGGCACGGCGTGGCAGCTTCACCGTATTCAAATACCATCTTCGTAGTCCACCCCTCTTGGTGTTGACGGAAGCTCGACCGATGGTAGACGCGTTTCGTTTCGTATGTTAAGCCTTTGGGAAGTGGTCGTGAATGCACATCTCCAATTGTTGATAATATAATGACAACACCTCAGCTTGAGAAGTCAGGCCATGATCCTTGGGTTCATCACAGATATGGAGCATGCAAGCTAGCGGAGAAGTTCTATTTACTGCTTGCGGTTCCCCGGGCAACCAGGCGACCGTTCAAGCCTGCCCGTTTCCTTTGACAGCCATTAAGGACTAAAGCTCCTCCTCATGTCTCTTATTATTTTATTTACTAGGCAGTTAACTAATCCAAATCAAATTATAAGGTAAATAACAATGAGGAGTCAGTGGGAATAGTTTGGCTGTAGTGAATATAGTAAGTGGTGGGAGTCCAAGCGAATCTACTAGTACGCTCCAGGCCACTCTGACCAACGAACTAATGACCTAGCTAAATGAACCTACTCACCATCAGCCAGAGAGCTTTCGAAGTCTCTCAGCATGCCATTTACTCAGTATCTTGCGAGTAACGCTTGGAGCTGAGAGAAGCCACTGGCGAATCACATGATTGCCGTCTGTCGTCCAGCTCAGTTTGTTTTTGGGCCGAGAGAATTTTATCGGTGATATCTCGAAGTCATACACAGTTTCCTGTTGGCTCAGTTTTCTGACGGAGGGGAAAACACGTTATTCCTCGAGGGGATGATTGATTGTGAGCGTGACAGCCTTGAACATGCAATCGACCAGCTTGCAGAGGTGCTGAATGCCAGCGTTCCAAGGAACACATCTCAACACGAGCACTGCGAAACTGGAATGGACACACGGCGAGGACACAAATACCTAATCTGTTGGGCCCACGGGACAAGAGGGCTGCAATGGAGTTCAATGTGCATGTCCACCATCTTGTGAACCTCATTCGGACTTCAAGAAGCTCTCCGCAGACAGGGCGGCTTTGGCCCAACCTTGTGTAACTCGATCGCTGCAGAGCTGAAAACAGGCCAGAAATGGGCTCGTATCTGTATGATCGCTCCACTGGCTCTGCGGGGCATGGATTTCGAACACATCTTCGCAGACTCCAAGACAAACGCCCAGGCTGTGCCGCGTTGCATTGCAGGCGGAATTCACTGCTTGCCAAGGTCACTGTACCGCCAGATGAATCGTGATCAACAGGCTCAAGAGCCTCCACCTCAGCTCCCATATGAATCCCCCTGGAAATTCCTAGTTGGCTGTTCCATAGTTGATAAAGAGCTCATGTAGGTCTTTGCTGAGCTGCTGCCTATGAAAGCATTTGCACCCTACTGGACAACATGTTGGCGTCGAAGGTATTTCTGTTTCTAACGCTCGCATTAGCTACGCCGACGGATTATCCTATTCGACTGGAGCTAGAACAGCTGTTGGATTCGAAGCTTGCCAGCATTCGTTTGGTGTATTCCCGCCAAGTGAAGGTGCCGCATACCTTCACCTACGGCACATGCTCATCCCAGCATCTAGATGAAGGTCATCATACTGTTGCCAACCATGCGGCTGGTGACAATACTGATCGTCTTATCTGGCCTATCCCCGAAAGTGTCGAGGAGGGTGATTGTTTAACGGCATGGGCAGAGAAAGACGGCCCGGTTCTTGGCCGCAGTGGCCCTTTGAAATTTCGGAAGAATGGAAGAAGGAGCTCCAGCAAAAAGAGCAAGAAGTCGATTACCATGACACCAGAAAATGGGTTTGATATCGAGGGCCCATGGTTCAATGGAGTTTCTCAGTTGAAAAACGGAGATCCGTCCGTAGATGCTACTGCCGCTAAACAGAAAGGTTGGCTTGTTTTTATGTCTATATCTCAACCTCAGTATAGACACTTTAGAGTGCTAACCCGCGTGTAGAAATTGCCATTGTTGGAGCTGGGATGTCTGGTCTTATGACTTTTGTTAGTGATCCTAGCAGCTCGAAGACGGAAGTGTTGTGCTGACATATCGAAGTTGATTCTCCACGAGAGTGGTTTTAAGAATGTTAAGATAATTGAAGGCTCCAATCGGCTAGGAGGGTTTGTTGAAGCTGTTCCACTTCTCTGGTTCTCACTTCTTGTTATGGCCCTCGCAACTAACCCAGACCTGCCAGCCGCATATACACGGATTATCTGGAGGGAGGCCCCTTTGATTACCAGTATCAAGAAATGGGAGCAATGCGTATTCCGTCAAACACGACCCACCGGAAGACAAACAGAACCATGGAATTCAACGAACAGAAGATGGTCTTTCAACTTGCTGAGGAGTTGAACGAATTGAATAAAAATCACAAAAAATACAAGATTGATTTTATACCTTTCGTGCAATCCTGCCCCAACTGTCTTTATTACTACGATGGCATTCGTAAACCTGATGGAAAAGTCCCTACAATTACAGAGATTGCTGAGGACCCTACCCTTGTTTATCCTGAAGTTCCAAACCCCGAGGTTGAGAGTGTACAGGCTAAAGTCGCGAAGATAATCAGCAATCCTGACCACGTGGAGCAGCTGGCTGGCAATATATTCGAGGCATACAAAGATTTTATGAGTAAGATAGCCTGACATACCCCCGATTTTAGTTTATCATCTGACGCTTATGTCTGGCAGGATCTGGCCCAGGTGGTTTAGGGGGTGATAGCTGGTCGGAGTTTGCATACATTCACAATCATCTCAACCAAACCCTCAACATCACCGACCAGGCTTCGCCAGGGCTTGTCAAGAAGTCACTCTTCTTCAAGTCGTATGTTCTGTTCTATTCACACCCAATTCGGGGGTTGAATCCCGTTGCAGCAATATCATTAACACTCTTAGACACGAGGTGTTTATTTTTGTAAATCCAGAATGGCAAACCAATTGGTTTACGGTTGATGGAGGTACTTACTTGGCCTTAATTTCCCTTCAATCTTCCTTGATTGACCTTTTTGGTAGGGCTTTCGCGAATTCCTGAGGCATTTCGTCCGCTTCTCAAAAATAATCTCGTGATGGGACAGAAAATCGAACGAGTGGAGTATAATCCCAAGGGCGATGGTAAGGTTAAACTCATGTCGAAGAAGAAATATACAGATGCGAAATACCAGGAGGAAACATATGATTATGCGATAATATCTGCTCCGTTTACTGCTGTACGCCGGTGGAGAATGCCCCGTTAGTCTCCAGCACCATATCTCTCTTTCGCATGCACCGGGTTACTGACCTTGGTCTCCTTGTATGGATGAAGGCTTTTCTTCAACATTATCTAGCGCCATCAAATACCTTGAATACGGAGACATTTGCAAGGTGAGGAGCTCCCATCCTGATGCAATGAAACGTGCTCATTCTGATTTGAACTAGGTTGCACTCCAATTCTCTACACGATTTTGGGAGAAATTTGACAACCCTATCTTTGGTGGTGGTGCAACAAGCACTGACATTCCGGGAATTGGGATTATTACCTACCCATCCTTTAATATGAATAACTCTGGACCTGCCGTTGTAATCGCATCCTACGCTACCTTTGAGCAAGGCAGGGCCATGTCTATGTTGCAAGAAGACGAATACGTACAATACGTTGTTAATGCGATGGCTGAGATCCACGGGGAAGTTGCAAGAGAGCAGTATACCGGGAAGTATAGCGTAAAGTGTTGGAACACAGATCAACTTGCCGGCGGCGCGTTTGCAGATCCGTCAATTGGGCAACAGACTCTTTATATGCCGAGCTACTTCAATACTGAAAATAATGTAAGTGTCTGTATCATTTGGTTTTTTACTCTTGCTGGATATCATCTTTGGCAGATGGGGCTAATACAATTTAAATAGATTATATTTGTCGGTGAACACACGTCGTATACGCATGCATGGGGTAAAGTGCTTTTATCATATTGATAAATAATGGTATCATGCTAATCCTAAGTATAGTGTCATCTGCCCTCGAATCTGGTGTCCGTGGAGGTGTGCAGCTACTTCTTGGTATGTTTTTTGAACCCTCCCTTGGTCTCCTCATGGACCAGAGAATTAAGCTCCATTGTACAACCTTGATGAAACGTGAGGCTGACGGAAGTAATCAGAACTCGGACTCGTTGATGAGGCTAAAGTGGCCACCGAGAAGTGGATGGGACGTTGGATGAAGACATGAGCGATTTTTAGTATCCCAGGTGGGACGGATGGCATAAGACGATGCAGAGCACATCCATACGCCAGTGGCTCCCTATATCTCCCTTCTATTAAATCTGACTGTGTAAGAACCGAGTTTCCTTCCATACAGGTGTAATATTATGTCAAGATGAAGTGGAGTTCCCTCAAACCACAAAGTGAAGTAATTCTTTACAATCTGCGCTTCGAGCTCTCACCAACTGCAATAAATACAGCCAACACCTATCAGGCCAATTAGAGACTCGAAATAAGAAAAGGGGTTCTCCAGTATTCATCACTCAAGCCCCGGCCGTTCTGGACGAGCTGCTGCATAATGAGGCGACAGCAGTGGTGACTTGGCGCATAGGGTCCGCCCAATGGATCTTCAGGTACGATGCAGGGCAGGCAGAAGACGCATGAGGTTGCGCAAGAAGAAAGGAGAACTTCCACTGAGTAGCAGAGCTGCCCACCGTTGTATCCTGGCGTAACGATGACCTGCAGTTGTTGGACGTTGGTTTAATTTAAGGCTGGAGCTAGAGCGGTCACATGTTTGCCTAGCCAGATCCATAGAATGGTCATCGTCACTAATAATTAAGCGCTCATCGCTCGGCCTTCTCTCTGGTCTTCTTTGTTTGCCACGACTCTGGCAAAGAGGTTCGTCGACCAAAGATGTTGTTATTATATTATGGAGGCATGCGTTTTTGAAGACTCGCCGCTGGCTGACTATCTGGAAGGTAATAGATACTCTGTACCTGCACTGTTCTTCGTTCATCTATCGGCTGACAATACGTGTTATCTTCAGGTGAAGGCGAAGGACAAGAAGACTTCGCTCCGCAGGGTTTCGACTGGACGCCGGCCGAGTTCGAAGACCGTGAAACGAACAACTTTGCGCCTCAGGGCCTCCCCAAATTGCACGAGCGGCTAAAGAACAAAATCCCCGAGCCCCTGCGTCTCAAACATTCCCGAAACAGGGAGTCGCTGGCGAAGATCCAAGACGCCTGTGCTGTTAGTTTTCTTGATCGCATAGCTTTTGGGGAGTTAAGGAATACTTGCTAACTGTTATATCAATCGGTTATAGGCCGTAATCAGCGCAAGGATCGGAAAGAGTGATAATGAACGCTTTTTGGAACAGTTTGGCTACATTATAATCGCGTCGCAACTTCTCAATGAACAGACCGGTGCCCCTTCATACACGTCGATATCAGGCTTACTATCTGACAAGACCCAAACCGAAGATAACTTACCTATTCCCACAACCATATTTGACCTTAGGGGAGCCATATTCACAGCTTTAGCTTCATTCTCCGTCGTTTGGCTTCTACATTGGGCTCGTTCGGTGCATAAAGTAGGATGGGATATAAAGAAGAGCTGCGTTTTCATATTCCTTCTCGCCGCCGTGGCGTTCGCATTCCATTCTTTCGCAAGGCGCCAGTGGCTCAGATACCTGCGGCGACAGGCTGTGGATACAGCTTCAGTTTTCGTTCGAAATGCCCAGACTCTTGATTCCGCCGCCTCGGCCTCCGTTGTACTAATACAGGAGGTGGAACTTGTCTCGCGTGGGTATAGAGTGTTCGTGACAACCTTCTAGAGACCTGCTTTCGCCATTTCAACAAGACTAACGATGCGACAGGAGTACCCCCATGCCACCTGTGACTCGGTTAGAGGAGCAAACACAAAGTCGACGCTGTTTGAAACTACGACGAATACTTTTTCAATGCCTTGTTGAGATGATAAATCGATATCTCGCAGCCAAGCAAAGACTACGAGCCCTTGTGGACAAGGATAGCTTGGAAAAGTACTTCAACATCTACGACCTTTCCGAGGAGGATATGTTGGACGTAGATCCTGCATATACTAAGCAATATGGAGAAGATGAAACGTCGCTTAGATCTCTCCGAACATTGTTCGCCCGGCTTTATCATTTAAGAAAAATGACACTTTGCTGTCTTCTAGCGCTACCGGCGGACGGAGAAACATCGGACATGGCTAGATGGGGAGCTGCTGTTGAAGAAATGCAACAGCTCGCGACCATGAGTGCAGATCGTATCCACAGAATCACAGATATTCTGAACGAGCAAGATCGTGAGTAGTGAACTTTTATACCTAGCTACGCATAAAACGGAAACTGACCCCAAAACTAGGCGAAATGATTGTGTCTAGCCCGAGAGCAAAGGCTACTCCAGAGAAAGACCGCCATCGCGCACAACTTCGACGTATAAATTCACTATCGCAAGGGATTCGTGGACTTCACGCCAAGGTGCACATAATACGAGAGGAATCAGACGCATGTCTGGAAACAGCGGGAGAAGAAGCCGATCTAAGCTCTACCCTTATTACACAATATGAGTCGATCGGTGCAGATCTCAGAAGCCTGCTACAGGAATGGGAAGCCGGAAGATCCACCATCATTGCAAATGCCGAACGGCCAGAACGCTTATCAACCTCCCGGCCACTATCAACTTCACGACCACCTAGTACCCTCCTAACCCCATCATCCCAGACTTTCAGTCTAGACGGTACAACCGCCGTTGACGCCAGCCCTTCCGCTGTGCCCCGAATTTTGAATGTCGAGGAACTTAATCATTTAAACCCAGACAATGCGGACGTCGAGGAGATTTTTGAGGCTGTTGCACTTCCTCGGAACCGAAAACGCAATTCTATGACGCGGGAAGAGAGGATTGCTCGTGTTGAGGAAGATAGGGCGAAGCGGGCTGCTGCGCGAGATAAAGCTGATGCAAACACGCATATGCTTCGAGAACTAGAAACTGTTATCAAGCTACGGCCACGAAGGAAGACGGGCGGCCCAGACACATTGTAATACCAATTTAGCAATGATTATTTAAGTTCAATTTTTTTCTCAAAAAAAGCTACCGCATTTCTCGCTCGAGCAGGCCGGACCTGAAGCCTTCAGAATTCCCTGAGGGCAGAACTTATTAGACGGGCCACATTCCAATTAAGCCTTCATCGTTGGCTTGCTATTTTTAAGCATCGCAAACAAAACTTTTGACAACCTTTAAGGCCTTGGGGACACCTTCCGCTTCATTCAAGAGGAGGACAACTTTTTGAGAAGGAGGTTGCTGGCTGTTTACTGCTTGCCGAAGTAGCTGACATACCGCCCATATTGGAGCATAGCAGCAGATCCCTTTCAAACTGGCAGATCAATGACATTTCGTCTAAAACTGAAAGGGATAACTGCGCTTCATACCTCTACAGACTTTGCAGCCATGCTTCGCCTCCTTATTTTCGTGTTACTCGCGCTCCTAACCCAGGCTTTGGGTCGGAAACAGGCGGTCATCCCTAATAAAAAGGGCATTTTCAGCGCCAGAGGGTTTTCATCCAAGCCTAAAATTACATCTTCTGCTGACCACAAAGCCATCTGTATCGAAGGTTCTATCAAAGTCCCGGTGGTAGCGATGAACAAGAAAATTTTCTATGACGGGCCAGATGATAACTTCGAGTTGACAGCACTGTTAACCGACTATATGATGGCCAACTCCACTGTAACTTCTCGACTTGTCGGCGGAGATGTATACGTCGCCGACAATTACTCGATCTTCTCACGGCTTTGCCTTCCTGCGAATGGAAAGTCGCCTGGAAAACGAGTCGACACAGTTCAGTTCCTTACCCATGGAATCTTCACTGATTCCACCTATTGGGATTTCGCGAAGAACTTCAGCTACGTTGATGCGGCTGCGGAAAAAGAATATGCGACTTTCTCATATGACCGGCTCGGCTCAGGGAAGTCGGAGCATCCCAACCCTCTTAGTGTCGTTCAATTAGGAGTCCAAACCGAGCTTGCACATAGGCTTATATCGGCACTCAAAGGAGGTGAAGTAGGAGGCATACGGTTTCAGCATGTCGTTGGCGTCGGCCATTCTATTGGATCTGCTATTACGCAGAGTGTTTCGGCAAAATACCCAGACGACTTCTCGGCTTTAATCCTCAGTGGCCATTCGAGTAGTAGCGATGCCACGAATGTTGCTATGGCCTCAACTTCTCAGCAAATTGCTAACACTAAACCGTCGCGTTTCAAAAAGCTTCATAACGGCTATATGACTACGGCTCCAGTCCCACAGTCGATGTTATTTGCTTTCTATCATTATCCGGCAGTTAGCGAAAAGAGTAAGGGCAAGAAAAGATAGCCGTCTATTAGTTCTTTGTCCGGGCTGTACTGATACAAAGAACCCATTTTTTAGTTTTCGAAGATCAATTCAAGGACCGACAAACACACGCATTAGGGGAGATGTTAACAATGGATGATGGATTCCTACCCGCAAACAAATACTCGAAGCCAGTTTTGATTATCAACGGAAAACATGACTTCGTCTGCTGTCAAGGAGATTGCTTGGAGCCGAAAGATGTAACGACAGAGGCCCTCTCAATTTTCTACCCGAATGCATCTCCGAGATCCCAAACCATTAATCTCGCCGACCTCGGGCACAATATCAACCTACACATCGGCGCAGATAAAGGCTTTAATAGAATGCTTGACTTCTTAAGTGACTAAAGGCCAGAGACAGGCGGTTCAAAGCCTTGGGAAAATTAGTCCTGTGGGCGTCTATCCTTAACTATCAAGCAAAAGCAAACACGGCAAACATGTCTACTATGGCACAAAAATAGGGGGAAATGGAGAAAAAAAACCCCCTTTCTAAAGTATTTCTGATACATTCACGGTATTCTGTCTATATGTCATTATTATACAGCATTGGCGGCATAATTTATTTTTGTTCAATGAAATCCTCATTATCCTGGTATAACTTATTCATCTGCATTGCTGAGGTCGTTTGACTGGCTTGGCCAATCCGTCGGTTTGCAACATGATAAAAGGGACTCCAACGGTCACTGCGGAGTCTGCAGCACTGCTCGTCATATATATAACTTTGTGGGTGATGGAGCCACCACTTCCTTTGATGTGAAGCAACAGTGAGGATATGCCCTTTGGATTCTGTCATCATCAGAGCCATCGCCGGTACCACGCATACCGATTGTAGGACTGCCCTCTGCCTGGCTGACCGAGATGCTAGCATCAGACGGCTCATTGCAAGAACCTACAGGAAAGTAGCCCCCGCTTCCGATGTATTCGGTTCCCGTGGGTGAAGATGAATCTTTCGTCGGCTTTACTACTTCTCCCCACATGATTGGCTTCAACGCTGGACGTTCATCACCAGGCGGTGGATGACACGCAGCACTAATCGCAGCACTGCAGTTGGCTGCCAATGGGATTCGTGGGTACCGCTTCATCCCCACAATTACGATCCCAAAAGTCATTAAACTGCCGAGCAGGATGATTAAAATCAGCGCCATAGGTGAGTATCCGCAGGTGCTTCGAAATTCACTCGTTCCGCCGTTACGAGGCTTGATATACTGCAACTCAATGCGTGCGTAGAATATGCTCTGGGAGAGGAGCCAATGTAGGGCGACGGACAGAGAAAGGAGCGGGACACTGAAGTGATAAGGCAAGGTGAGGTAATATGTTGATTTCTGCAAACCCCTTGGCCACGAAACACGGAGTGGTTTGCGGTGGGCGCTATGGCTTGCATATTCTGCCGAGAGGGTCATGGCAGTGAGCACGTTGTTATAGGCAAAATAAATCCCTGAGAGGAGTAGCTGCGGTGTATTAGCCAGGAGAAGCATTCCTATAGTGCTAGAACTCTGAAAGTTGATCATTGCGGCCGAATTAACCCTGCCAAAACCCAGGCTCCAGAGCCCCTGAATACTGCGGAGACGGTCTTCGGGGAGACTCGAAATGGCCATTTGCAGGAGCCCACCTGCAGTGGCCAAAGTCCCGATCGCTCTATTGCAGGCAAAGTTAGTCAAACCACCAACTAGTTATATCATGGGATACTGTCAACTTACAGAAATCCCACCACGGCCCAGCGCTTCCAGCCAACAGCCTGAAACCACCTCTTACTCCCCGGCAAAATACCAGGAGCCGCCGAGGCTGGCGCAGAATAAGCATGGAGGGGTATCGCGTCAGGCTCCTTGCCACTATCTGCCCAAGTCAGGATCTTATACCCTTTCCACCGCGTCGTCCCACTACCAGCCGCCGCGGGTTTGTTCCGACGGGGAGCCTGCCATGGGCTTGTCCCTTTGTCAACAGTCTCTTTTGTCATTAAACATCGATTGACTGTTGTTAGATCAGGGTTTGTCAGAAACGAAGCCACTGCATCCCCGATGGTCAGGAAGATATCCGTCCTATTCTCCTTTGCGGTGAGAAACATGCAAATGACCTTCACGATGCTACAGGCAATGACCACCAAAGCAATTGGTAAATTGAACACAAGCTTGCACTCCTCTTCGACTCGCTCGCTAAGGCACGCGTCCACAGTATAATTGTCAACAATTCTGTGGTAAGCCTGCCTGGCGGGGTTAACGTCCTCGCAATGACCATCACTATCGTAATAGTCCAGGCTACTTGCCCACGAAATATTCTCCCAATTTGTGGAATTGTTGAGGAACCGCATCAATCCCGCCGGGCTGACCGTGGTGTAGTCGCCATTGATGTATGACATGAGCGTGTACAAATCATGTCTGAGGTCTAAAGATGGGTATTCGAATACATCAGTGTAGTTTTCCTTGTCGAACAGTATTGGATCATTGTAACCTGTACCAAGTACCGGGTGTTCATCGCCAGTTATCCAATCCATAGCTACATATATGGACCACGGGTCTGGAGACCCCATTATCAGGTTTTTGTCGCATGGATAACGTCGATCGTATAAATCCGCAAGTGCCTCACACATCCAGGGATATCTTAGAACTCTTGATGATAATTGTTCATTGTTTCCTATACCGCCAGATAGAATGGGGTTACGGAATTCTGTGCGGTTGTTGACCAGAACAACCACAGTTTTCCGGTTGCTGATATATTCAGTCATATAATAGTCGACGCATTCTTCCTGACTGAGTCTTTCAAACCTGTTGTCCTTCAGAAGCTGCCCAACTTCAGATACTCTCCGAGCAGTGAATTCCTCGAAGCATCCATCCTCTTGTGGCAGCGCAAGGGCCTCGATAGGATTTTCTTGGAAGTCCCAGCTAGCTGGAGCGACGAGGATAGGGTATTCATAAGTCGTTAGGGTGGAGTAAACCACAGAGTTGTATCTATCCCAAACTGGCATAAGCATCGTGATAAAGTGAGAAATCAGTCAGCTGCAAGCTTCCAACAAAGACTCACAAGAGATGAATGGGCGTGGAAGTAACTAAAAGAATAAACCAGAGCGTTTTGCGTTGTATATTGACAAACCGCAGGTTCCTAAGACTCGAAGTGCCGATGTCTAGCCATATTCTTTTCGCATGGGCTCTATCTACATCCGCTCGGGATGGCGCGCTCAAACACTGCATACAGTAATTGCTCGCACCGAGAAGCAGAGTAGAGAGGATGTTAATCAGGACATGTAATCCCGTGGCCCATCCTTTACTTCGAGAACAGCTTCCTTCATACAAGCTACCCGATGTGGCGGGGCTTCTGCTGTAATTGGTGCGCGACTGCAGCACGGCGGAAATGGCAAGGATTATATTTATCGCTGCGATAATGGATGAACCAAGTGCACAGAGAACCACCGGTTTGACCCATGCATAGGCTATTTGACCATTTGCTGATTCAACCGACACCTCATCATCAGACGCTGCATCTTGATTGCTGGGCGATGTCTTGCTCTTGAGAATGGAGAAATCCCGTAGGATCTCGCGGACTGAGGGAGCGGGCGAACTGTTCACAGGAGGCCCAGAGTGGGAGTGAAGTGGTGGAGGATGAGAGGATAAAGGGTCCATCACGAAGCATCAAGTGAATGAAGCATGGATGAGAAAACCATCTATCTGAGCAGCCGCCCGGGTATTTTGCCTTTTTTAACAACACGACGATCAAACCCTGCGGCTCAAGTTGCAGGGATGAGTGAGATGCGGCTGAAGACCGGCGATTTAAATATACCGCACTTCGCCCCTTGAGAGGACCCAGTTTCTGCAGATCAGGGCCGATATCAGGGCGCAAGGGGTGCATCCTGCACCACACGCGCTTATAATAAGGCTATCGCCCTGGAGCTAATTTTTTTGACAGTTGCTTTGGCTTTACGAGCGCCTACGAGCTAAAATTTGAGCAGCAAAATAGACATGACGATGAAGCTGGGCGGGAGAACTGACTCTTTGGGAGAGACAAGAGGACTCAGTTCATCCTTGGGAGACTTAAATAAGACATGATACAGCCAATCTTTGGGTAACTTTTATAAGTTGGCAGGCGTTGTGCGACTGTTCCCTCAACCCAGTGGATAGATCATTGTATGAGGCTTAGCTAGGAGCGACCAACTGGTTTTAACGGTTTGGGTTACCCGAGGACAGCCGAATAGCAAGCGTCTGGCTGGGTATACAGGTCTAATCGTATTCTTCTTTTATTATTTTGTCCCTGAAGGAACAGGCGCGATGATAATTAAGTCGCCATGAAGTTTGTATTCTCACACGTTGATGATTAAGATTATGATGACCCACATAATGCCGAGGTTTAAGGTTTGTCCCGAAAGTTTGATCCACAAAGACCCACCCACACAAATGTTCTTTATTTGCTTCGACAGTTATTCTCGAAGGAAAATGAAAGGAGAGGGTTCATCAATAGAACTTGTATTTCAACGAGATAGGTGGCAGAGAAAGCAGAGCCATACCTTGAGCATACATTCAAACATCATTCATTTACGTGGCTAGGTAAATCATGTTTGAGAGCATACTATTTCGACTCGCCGAACGCAGCCCTGTTCAAATTTTCTAGAGAGTCTGATCTCCTTGGAGAGGAACCTAAATAAATGGCCATAGCTAGAAGCTTCCATGGAAATATATTTCCACAACTGCTTGCCATGAATACAACATGCATCCAAAGAGCTGACTGCTTAGTTTGGTATCTCTGGGTAGATGATGTCAGAATTTCCGGTTGCTGCATTTATTCAATCAGGAATCATTATATAGTTTTCCAACCACAGAGTGCCTTTAAATTCAATTTCCTTTGCCAATGGTCAAAGCACTATTGCCCGTAAGTTTCACATCTACTCTTTCTTAATCCTTCCTGATATCACTTATATATACTATCATATTTCTCCATGTCCTGCTTTGCCCTACAGGTTGGCTTCATATGCACCGTTTTAGCATATCTGCCCAGCTGCGTTGTATCGTGCATTAAACCCGTTGGAGATGAGGACGATGAACTCCCGGACTCGACGCCCCCACCCCCGATCTACTCCCTTAACGACGACGTGCTATACTATCTTGCCACATACACACTACCTATAGGTGACGGAGCTGCCTTTGTTCTTACATGCAAATCGATCTATGATGCTGCAGGCGGGAAAATGGTGTTGCGAGAACTGAAAGACCAACCCGTGGTAATTCGTGCACAGTTCCTGGAGTGACTCGAGGTTGACTTCCCGAAGCGCATTCTCTGCTACCGATGTGCGACATTTCATAGCCGATACAAGAAATCACCTAAGTTCATCGATCCTAAAACATCAGAGTGCGATCGGGCAAGTGGATCGATACGTTATGCACCCCAACGATATACGCTACATTACAGACAAGCGAAGGAGATTGTGAACCGGCTCTTGTTCGGCCCATCATACGGTCGTGATCTCCATCAGCTTATGGTTCAGGGGCCATTTATGGTGTCGAAGCCGTACGAGGAAACTCTAACTGCATACCATCACGATTTAAAATGGGTTAAAAAGAACGGCACATACGCCTTGATTATTAGGCGGAATGTACGGGTGGAGTACAAATATACAAGCCTAGAATCAAGGAGGAATGCAGCTTGGAGTATCCGTGCGGGCAGCCATGTGTGGGTGTGGTATACCGAACGTGATATGGTTGAAGAACGACCTCTGCGATGCTATCGGTGTGAGGATTGCGGTGCTGAGAGGCAGTACTCCATTACCCGCTTGCCACACAAGCCCGGATATGCGGTGCTTCGAAACGCCTTATGGGAAAGCGTAGGGCTTTGTAAAAACTCAGGAATTGACTTATGGAACCATATATGCGCGCCTTATATAGGGAGAAACATTCCTATACCACCGCGTGACTTGGAACATCAACATGCTTTCATTGATAATATCCCATCTATACTCCCGAAGGATTCGATGATTGATTTAGAGAACTCTCGAGTCCACCTTGGTGCATGATATTGGTATAACATTAACCTAAGCTTAGTCTTTAGATACACTGACAAATAATATATTCATTTTCCATAACAGTAGCTCATCTTAGTTTCATCAATGGCCGATAGCATGACCATCAACTACTTGTCCCGATCACCACGAAGAGGTGTGAGCTTTCGATCGAGGCGCGTGCATACGTGCGTACATGCATACATACATACAGAAAGCCACAAAAGTCACAAAGGAAATCACAAAAGTACATCACCAAAGTCCACCAAATGCCTACGTGAGAGGGGATGCAGGGGCGCTAACTCCACCACCAGCATGAGCCGGTGATTTCGCTTTATCCGCACCCTACATTAGAGACGCAAGGAGGCGGTCGAGTTTTTCCTCGATACGATCCAGCTGAGCCTTCATCGCATCGAGTTTTTCCTCAACCACCCTCAGTCGTTCTTCTAGAGATTCGGCAATCTCCTCCATCCCATTGAGGCCCCTAAGCCACCGTAAGATAGGTTGGAATCCATATTGCAGGAATACCCAACCTAAGAGGGCCTGTAGGGAGAAGAGAGCAGCCAACCACCTACTGGCAGCTGGACCAGAGCCCTCTTCAACTTCCAGAGCCTCGTTTGTAACGCTGGAGCCTCCCGTAGCCATCTGGGTTGGGAAGGACGTTACAAGGGAGAAGAAAAAAACAAATAGGGCAAAAACTACGGTCAAGGCAGGGGAATACATCTCTTGATATTCCGTAGTGGTGCTTGGAAAACAAAGGGTGAGGAGAGAAAGAGAAGAGAAGAAGAGAGGAAGAGGAAGAAGAAGAGAAGAAGAGAAAGGTGGGGGAGACACGCGAGGGCGTGTCGTCGCGCTCAGGCCACACATTCCAAATCGGCCATGCGTGGCAATAGACAGTCCTTAGGTAATCTCAGCATATCGGACAGCAGTTTGTATATGTAATGCTCATACAATATCTAGCACAAGCTGGGTATATAGAGCTGTTCTTAGGGTATTGTTTATCATGCTATAAGGCCTCAGGACTGGATCGAAAAGCCTAACTCTTATTCCTACCAATAATCGGGTATACATTCCTTTTACTTTCAGTTTAGGACCATTGTAAGGCCCCTCTTAGGGGGGATATCAACCCTAAGATCCAGGGGTTCGGTTGGGTATATAATAAGAAATATTCTTTCATTGACTCTCCATATCTCCAAGCTGTGAGGTTTACTGGCGTTAAGGGCATAGAGCAGGTCATATACAAGGAAGCTTCATCCTCTTGATTGAAAGTTAGCTAATCGTGTGAAAAGCTCGAATTCCATACGCCCTTCCGGCTCTGGGCCATTAATTATCTGCCCTACCATATCACTTCCAGATGGGTAGTCGTGTTCGAAGGCCGGTTGTCCCCCAGATTTCATGTTAGATAGAACTGCTTGCCGGAAATGCCAATCAAAAAGTGCATCCGGTGGCCGTTGAGGATATGAGAGGAACTCTCGGGAAAGATGTGTTCCTGCAATGCGCTTATTGTCTGGCATAAAGCAGATTATTTTGTAGTCATCCTAAAATATAGTTAAATTGGACACCATACACGATATTCTTCCCAATCTTTGGTACCCTGGCGGTCTGCCTGTGGTCGTAGAGTGAGAGGAGAAAGGATGTGAGTTATAGAGACATACTTTTGTAGAGATAGAGAAGTGATAGTTGTCAAAAAGTTGATGTATATCGGTCCGAAGGAGTATACCGTTTTGGACAGAGTTTTATATTATCACCATTGAGCCCTGGCGCCGTGATAGTAGTGGCAAACCCCTGGTTGACCCAAAGTGCGGAATAAGCCAAGGGAAAGATGTGTGCAGCATCAAAACCAGACCAAATTCCGGCTTGAGCCATCAATTCACCTTGTGCCTCTTTGGTGATGACACAGCCCCGATCTCGGTGGCGTACCGCATTAGTAAACGTAGCGGTTTGTGCTCCAGCGGGGTTTCCACTAAAGGCTCGAAGAAGGGCATCTTCATCGACAAGTTCAATTTTAACTAGGACAGAAGCGTTAGATTTTATGAGAGTTAGTTACCCGAGAAGGAAACTGGGACACACAGTCGGAAGCAATAAAATAGTTTCCCGGCTGAACCTAGCTTTCATCCCTCAAAACTCTACGGCCATCCTCATTGCGAAGGTCCCAGGTTCCCGATGGCACATTGATGATCATCTCTATCATATCAAAAAGCAGCCTATTCGTAATACCGTTAGTCACGTGTAGACCTCCAATTCGCCGAGCCCGAGCATTGTTATGAAAGATATGAAGATCACGGAGCGCAGCTCGAGGTTCCGGGACTGGCACCGGCTGGACACCCTCTGGGGCTGAGAGGTGTTGTGTTGGACGAGAGTCTGGAGAACCGCCTAGCCTTTGATAAGGTCGGGATGTGCGTGGTTGCACAAGGGTTTGAGCTCGACGGCGTTTCTGTGGTAGCTCTGGAGCTGGAGAGAGGCTCCTTCCACGACGCTGGCAGCTATGCCGAGTAAGAGGCATGGGGTTGTCTGACAGGGAGATCATTGTATGACAATAAAACCTGCTGGCTATCTCCGGTATATAGGAGAGCTGAATCGCCTAGTGACCAGGTCTGCAGGCTTTTTGGTCCAAGGGTAATAAGGCTCGCCTAGAGCATCGTCGGCTTGAATGTTTCACGGCTTTGGGATGGGCTCGCAGTGTATGCCTCTCCTTAGCTGAGCTGGTAAATTTAGATTTTCCTCAGTGAGTCAACCAAAACCAGGTCACGTCAATAAATGTTGGCACACTGATATTCTCTTAACCAGGCATTCTATTGCTTGATCCGGCAAATCAACGTCGCAACTATGGCATTTGGCAGGGGAAATAATGCAAATAAGAAGCTATCGTTATTTAGGACGAGAGATGAGGTTGGCGACCGCTTACAGCAGCGCATGGTTGAGTGAGTGTTTTCGTTTAAAGCACTCGCTGCTCTAAGGCGAGCTCCTGCGCCAAAACAAGATGGTTGATATATCTATTCTGGCTTCAGGCACCTGTGTCCCTTATGTTAGGGCCTCGCTCACACCTAGGAGATGATGAAATTGAATCATACTACTTCTCTTATGATCCACTACACTCGCCCTCCTCCACTCCATCCCAAATATTTGGCCAGAATTCAACCTCAAGCATCTATCCTTGGACCGCTGACATCGATGGCGGTGGAGCTGTTGAATCTCACCAACTGACCGGTGACACTGGAAATATCCCAATAGGAAAATGGGAACATTCCTGTTGATATGTCTAGAGCAACAACTAACTCGGGGGCTGACGCTTATCTGCATCGTGTTGTAGCGTTACGTGATAATTGCTTCCAAGATCAGCGAAATGCAGCGCCCGCTATATTTGTTGACATCTAAAAGTGAATCGATCTGACGAAGCAAAATTCAGCAAAGTGGGTCATACATTTCAGTATCACCCAAGAAGAGGAGAGGCAAGCTAAAAGAGAATTCACAGTCGCGAAAAGCGGTAAACAGCTTGATTCATGCAGAGTTTTCGAGGAAACATATCGAAAAGGAGAATTCCGGGTTTGCTCTGCGCTGGGTGACCAAGGGGATGACATCACATTTTGTATAATTATCTTCGGCCGAGATATCAAGTCACAAAAGAAATATATTCGATGATTGATACCAGCTCACAGCTCTGACCTACCCGGGTTATTCGCGCTGAGAAATTTATGAGACAGCTGGACAACGAATCCGGCATATCACAAAATGGCCTGCACTTGAGCTGCAAGGCTCAGTCGCGCAGAATTCTTCCATCATGGCTCGTGTTATTCCTTTGCTATTAGCATGCGGGTACCTTGACCGTTTCTTCGACAGCTTCTTGAAGAGATCTATTGGCCTTCTTCTCCATTCTATGCGCTTGTGCCGCGCGGCCCTCTGGCAGCTGTTGTTCTGATTTTGTTGTAGACGGATAGCACGGATGCTCCCGTCGCGTAAACTGTGGCAAGAGATCGCTGGGCGGGCATCTCCATTTCCAGTTTGCCAACTGAGCTGAGGATTACATTCTCACATGTCCTCCCTATTGTTTCACAGCTCCAGTTAATGATTCCATTATCTGTCCTCTAGGCGAGTAGTTATTCCAAACGGGCTGATGCCGACATCCTTCCCGTCACAGATCCCTCAAGTCTACCCAACCTCAGATCCACGTGGATGTCATCCTCCACACCATTTGCCAGCCGGAGACAGATATCCGCCAAACTGTCGCATGAGCCGATGTAGGGTCGAACAAAAGCGTCTGAGCAATCCCTGCGTGAGCTGCAAATCGCTATTATGGGAGTTTGGAATGGTGCATCCACGACTTGTACACGTCACCTCATCCAGTTGAGTGTATTATGCAAGCTCAAGGGGCGATATCGCTCATCGTATATGTAGATGCGAACTCCTTTGAGATTAGCAAGCGCTCTCGCTATGTGGCGCAACGCCCGTGCGCTTGTGTTTGAATCCTTTGAGGAGCTAGAGACCTCAAAAAACTGGAGCTTGTACCACGAGGAGAAGGAGTCTGAAGGCTCAATGAATGGAATCATTGGGCTGCAGTGTACGTGAGGAATGAAATCGAGCTGATTGAGTAGCTCAAGCAGAAGGTCCAAAGTAGATATCGTCAGTGCGAAACCGGTCAGTGTAGCTGCTCCCACCCAGCACCGCTGCTAGGTGAACAGGGATGGCCATAATGCGTCCAACTTCTGCATTGCATTCTTGCAAGATGAGAGCAATTTGCCTCCTGAAGAATCGTGATGCCTGACGCCATCGCAGTTGCAGCTTTAATCCCGCCCGTGATGATCATTCTCGCCGACTTCCAAGATCATGATAATATGGCAGAATGAAGGCAGCTTGAAAGAAAATTGAAGATGAACCCAGCAGATAGGAAAGATAATCCCAATTCCATTATGTTTCCAACTTATCAAACTTGTTTCTGTAGGGACTCTATTCGATGACCCGAAGACGCGCATTCAATCATCTGCAGTCATGTTTAAAATCTAATAAAACGTGCCGTAGGGACTCCCGGACATTTTTTTCTTTTTTCTGGCATAAGAAATAATAATAGATAAAATTTCTCCGAGCAAATCATCGAGCAATTGATAGAGCCAGTTAAAATCAACACCTCGTGTGTATTCAGATTGCTTTTGCAAGGCTTTCATTCATCGCAACTTGAAGATAAATCACGAGCATATGAGCGAAAATTGAATCCCCACTAAAAACTCGATACAATGACTGCAGGCCGTTGACGAATTATATATCACGGATGGAGTTATCAGAAGTGGGAAACAGAAGATGGAATGACGATTGGGCTCAACAGATTACCGTTTCTAGTACGTGTTCAGACTTGTGATATTGGCAAGCGGATATATCCATCCGTTCCTCATCTGTATGGAACAGAGGCAGAGTGTAGAATCCACGATATCCACATCGAATGTTCAATGTATGGATAAGTTAATGCAAGCTTCCTCACGCCGAGATGCCTTAATTTATCTACGACAGCGCAGGAGGCGCCCTCTTGGTCTCCTCTCACCAAACACAACAGCAAAACAGACATGCTAAGCGAGAACGAACGCGGGCTGCGTCTCTGACTTAGGACTAGTGGGTGTATTTACCCCATAGAGCTGTTAAAATAAGTTTAATTATGGCGTGGGGTAGAACGGCGATATGGATGTAAAAAGCACGAAAAAAACATCCCCACGTTGCACGAAACGAACAAGCGGGTCGCAAGACCACCTTGTGCGCCAAAGACGTTCAAGGAATAGTATGTCATCGAGAGGATGGATACCTATTTTGACCTATCAAAGTGAGTGAGCACCAAAATACCCATGGATACATGGCTTCCGGGGAAGCCAGGGGTGTTGCCATCCGCAAAAGCATGCGTCTTCTGTGTCACTGAAAAGGGAGAGATGCTTGCGAGAGGATCTTCACACCCTCCTCCTCTTCTCAAAAATATCACCGAGGATAGAGTTATAACGTCATACTGAGCTTTAAATTCCCCCTTCTGACAAGCACTCTTCGGGAGGGAATGTCCGTTTAAGCATTTTTCTTTTCTTTTTGCCCGTTCGTGTTTTGTTTTATTTTCCTTTGGTTTCGTGTTGCTTTATTACTCTCTTTCTCGTCTATCGACGATAAGGTTAAAAGGGCCACACGGCAGAGCAAGGCTTGGGCGTGCTTGACTTGGAATGTGAAACGATGGGGAAAAAGGCGGGGAGACGCAACGAAAGGATGCACGTCCACTTTCTGGCGGTACACAAGCTTTTGAGCGCAAGGGTGGGTGACACGGCATGCTGGGCACGCAGAGAACCACAGCAGGATCCAGCAGAGCGTTTGTGAGTGGAAGCGCGAGTCTGAGTTGCATCAACTAGAGAATCTTTCGGGTTAGAAGGAGGCGCAAGATGAGGAGGCAGAAGGAGGAGGCGACGAGCAGGTGACTTCGTATCTTTGTCAGCGACGTTGGTTCCTGTCTCGTTGGTGTAAGGAATATGTCGACCTTCACGCAGCACACAACTAAAAAGAAGAAGCAAAAAATGCCTTGTCTGTGATCCTGTCATCGCATGCCATGTGTCTGTGTCCCGTCTTCGACCTGCCTTCTCCATCGCTTCTACATATGCAGGCGTTCGTCGCAGGAACACGAGAAACTCGCGACATCCAAACCGCCAAGACGCTACAAAGAAGATCCTCGGCGCCAAGCCGCATTAGGGAGCTTTGCTTCATTTGTTTGTCATCCTTTCGCTTGCGGCCGAATTCCTTTTTTTTCAATCATTTTATATCTTCATCTCCAGCTCGTCTTCTCCCACCCATTTTCATCTTCACTCTTCCCACGCTCCAGACGCTAAGGACGACTATATATCTCTTTGTCTATTATTTTCCCTTCGCTCTCCACATTTCTTAAATCCATCCTCCCCCGGTTACTTGTACCGAACCCCTTGAAAGTGGTTGACCGCCTCTCAACCCCGGTCCCTACGCTTGACTCCGAGAAGAACGCCGCAGCTTTCCACCTCATCCAACCCTCTGACATTCTCGTGGCAACGGCTCTCCTCAACTTACTTTGATCAATTCGTTGTTGATTTCTTGATACGCCCGGCGATCTTCTCATCCGGCCTAGCCCTGTGTGTTGGGCACTCTCCCTCCAGTTGTGGGTCCCATTCGGGCCTCTTCCAACTCATCGCCTTGTCCTCGACCTTCCTCCTCCTCTGACGTTCGGCTTGAATTTCACCATGAGTTCTTTGCTTTTATGACACCGAATGTCCTGCTGGGACAACCAATACAGTTAAACTAAGATTCAACCACCCAGTTATCGCCTGTTCCTGACACCTGCCAAACTTCGATATTTATCGACTGGGATATAGAACGGCTCCCCTTGACATCGTCCCCTTATCGGAAACAACAGTCTACCTTATACCGTCGAATCCCTAGCGCCTTCGCTTATAGACTCTCTCTTTATTATATGCCTTCTTGTTTATTTTATACACAACTCGATTTATTCAAAATGCTAAGGATATCGGATACCCTTAACGAGACTACTATTGACGGGGACGAAGGAGCAGCCGAGTCGGACGAGCCGCCGGACGATTGTCACCGCAAAACCACAAACACAATGAACGCTGCCATGGCCCAACCCTACACCAAGACCAAGACCGTCTCGTCGGACGCAAAGAAGGAATCTCTCCTTACCCGAGCTTTGATGACTAGTCCTGATTATTCTGAGCCATCCTACCACACCTTTACCCTAGGCGATTGGAGACGTACCTGTACCTCCTCCATGCGATCGAACATCAGCGCTGCGTCAACCGCAGAGTTAACAAGTGACGGAGAAGTGACGAGCCCACCTCGATCAACAACGCCGAGTCCCCCGCCACCATCGCAGTACAACCGTCTTCCGAATGCCGATGTTAATGGTCGCCATAAACCTTTCGTCTCTGTTGTTGACATGAATGAAACCGAAGTCGAAGCCAACCTGGGTCGAAAACGCTGTATAACATTCGCATGTGCTGGTAAGCCCGACCAAACGCAGAGTGATACAACTAAGGATCGTAAGAGCCACGAAGCACCGAAACGGAAAACTACGCTCAGATTCGCTTGCCCCTCTCGGCCGCATGACACCAACAACAACGAGTTACCTGCTGTCCAACACAGATCTTCCTCTATCAGTGCGCGCGGAAATGGACCTTCGGCTACCGAGACTCAACTCTCGAGTTCCCAACCCGCCATCTCATCGCAACGCATGAAAGGACACCACAAGAACATGCCCAGAGGTGCAGAACATGGTCCTCGTATGAACGGCCTCGGTGACTTTGAATTATCCGATGCTACTCGTTTCCATGAATTTGGAAGTTCCATGGAGGACGAGGACTGGGTCAATCAGATTCCTGCCTATAAGCAGAAGCTGACCTTCAGCGACTGTATGCAAAAGGAAAATGCCATTCGGAAACTAGGCGAGGAAGCCGAAGCCGAAGCTCAGGAAGATGAAGCTGCTGCTGAAGACAACGAGGATAATGACGATAACGACGACGATGACGAGGATGACGACGACGATGAGGACGACGACGACGATGATGAAGAAGAAGACGATGACGATGATGACGACGACGGGGATGAGGACGCTACCACTGTTCATGATCATGTTTCGGATGATGGGAATGAATCAGATAATGAAGCCGGTTTTGCATCATCCGACGACGAAAGTGATGGCTCTAACTACGCCTTTTGGAAACCTTCTGCAGCCATCGCGAGGGCATCTGAGGACAAATCGTATGCCATCTCTCCGACTGATCGCAGGGGTTCCAACCCGTCTGTCAAGCCTGCCAAAGAAGCCGTGTCGCCAAAGTCCACCCCGCTGGCAAAGAGGATGAATCCTCCTCCAAAGGCGAAAAAGATAAAGTCAAGGACGCCAAGCCTGCCCGACAGCACCGATTTTGTGTGTGGCACTTTGGATGAGGATCGGCCAGTCGAAGCGGAATACATCAACTGCATGGAAGAACGTCGACGTCTGAAGCATGTTTCGGTTCCTCAGGATATTGACCCTAGTTTTCCTACTTCAGATCCTGACGACGAGGAGGATGATGACGATGTGGAAGAGACCGTTCCAGTTAAGCCAAAGTCCAAATCCCGGCAGCCTGAAGCGTCAGCCAAGCAGGAAACGAAACGGGGTCGGACACAAAGACGGGATAGCCAGAAGACCACCACACATCACTCTCCCCGACGTCTTCATCAGTCGCCAGCTCCTGTTCGCCGCCTCTTTGGAAATTCTCCTCGGCGTTTACGGTCTCCTCCTCCACCGGGCAGACTGAGATCCCCACCTCCCACTCGGCGGCCGTCCGTGGTTGTTGGCCCGGCCATGCAACCTGCCGGCATCAACATCACCGGGCTCGCCCAACGACGACCAAACCAGGCACGCACTTCATCTTTGCCTCGCACCCCGAATCCATTCTTCGCACGCCTAGACCAATTTTACCGCAAAGGGAAAACGCAATCGTCAGCAAAATCACTGGCTCGTAGTGCCTCTTTCAGCCATGATGTTCATGCGCGTGGGCCAATCGACATTGTCGCTGGTTTGGAAAAGAAGCGGCAGAAGCGAAAAGAAAAGTTCTGGCGTCAGCACTGCCGCAAGGCTGCTAAAGAGCAACAAGAGCGTCGAACAATCCCAGGTAAAGGCGCCGAGAGGATGAAAGAACTCGGTCTTGAAGCCGCTGAGCGGTTCAGAGCTTACGGAATTGGACAGGAGGTCCAGCTTGTCCTCTCAATATGACGGGAATACAGCAGTCTCGACAACTAAAAGCCTACTTTTACTTCTTTCAACCCTTTTATCTTTTTATATTTCCTTGTATATACCATTTCTCAGCTTCTTTTTCTTTTCTCTTTTTTTCCCCTTTTTTTCGCTCTTTGCTTCTAATGAAATATGACACAGCGGTCTATCGTTTGGAGTGGAATGTCCCAGTCATCATCTGCCCTCTTCTGCCTTATACTATATTTTCTTTTACTTTTCCTCTGTCTTACTTTCACTTAATTGATTTACTTCTGCTTTTGCATCTAGAATTTGGGGATGGGATGGCTTGAATGGATGCATTCTCAACGGCTGGTGATAATTTGTCTTCTTTGCGGCCTTTGGGGTTGGCTATCTATATTTTGCATGAAGCGAACAGCTACGGGGTACCTAGACAGTCAATGATTGACCGACAGCAGTATTTATGACCATACGAATGAAATTGGAATCAATTTATAGTTATCTCTTATCCCTCTTGCAGTTCTCTCACATACAAAAGTCGGCTCTGCCCATTTTTGTGGCACGACACCTTAGTCATGCACGTGACCCCAGCCAGCTTTCTCTTTCTGCCACAACCACAAAGGCCATCAAGCATTTACCTTGACCTTTCTCTCGCTCAACAAGAAGCCCGTCACACGCGACCACCAGCGAACGAACTACGAGTTCAGATTCTCAAGCTTCCTTTGTCCCTGTTCTGTAAACTGCCACTTGTCCCAGCACCTTCTGTCCGGCAATCTCGTGTTTTTTCCTCGCTGAAAAAAAGGGCCGACAATCCATTCCCAGACCGGCAGTCCGATTTATTAACTGCAATAGCACGCCCGGGTTCTTCCCATTTAGCTATTACGGTCTCTTCCTTATTTTGGGTGTATTTCCTTATTCAAGATGTGGATTATCAACTGGTGTATGTACTGATTTCTCCCGTCCACCGTTCCTCGCTTTGTGTACCGTCTAGGTGATGCCGAGTAGGGGCATTACGGACTAAGTGCAGACGGCAGCTTCTGTGCTCCATGGCGAGCTCAAGATATGACGCAGCTTATCAATCTTGACTTGCCTGTGGCTGATGCTCGAGAGAGATGGTGAAGAGGAATGCTTAATTACAAAGCTATATAGCGATGATTCTGACGCTGATCTGTCTTGTTCTTCTCCAGTTTACGATATCCTCGCCTCCTTGGGTCTGCTTAACAAGCATGCCAAATTACTGTTCCTCGGACTCGATAATGCGGGCAAGACTACATTGTTGCATATGTTGAAGGTATGGAAATGCGGATACTTCTTTCCCTTTGCCTTTAGATTTTATTCTTATATGATCTGAAACTAATTGGTGTGGTTTTTGTGGTGATTAGAATGATCGAGTTGCTATTATGCCTCCAACCGGACATCCCAGTACGTTCATACCCTCCAGCTTTTACGGTGGATATCGTAGCTGTTTCGGGAGTAAACATGCTATGAAGGAAGAAAAGAAGCTATTTCAAACACATTCGAGGACTCAAACTAACCCGTCCGACTAAATAGCTGCCGAGGAGCTTGCCATTGGAAACAACAGGTTCACCACCTTTGACTTGGGCGGTCACGTACAAGGTAAGAAAGACAGTAGCACGCAAGGCTTCCAACAGATTAAATCTGACAATTTTTTTTCCTCCGCCTAGCTCGCCGTCTTTGGAAAGATTACTTCCCTGAAGTCAACGGTATTGTTTTCATGATTGACGCTATGGACGTCAACCGTTTCGCCGAGGCAAAGGTCGAGCTCGACGCCCTTTTGGCCATGGAGGACCTCGCCAAGGTTCCTTTCGTGGTCCTCGGAAACAAGATCGATCACCCCAACGCAGTCTCTGAGGATGTCCTACGAAGCAACTTGGGCCTCTATCAAACTACCGGCAAGGGCAAAGTCCCATTGGAGGGTATCAGACCCATTGAACTGTTTATGTGCAGTGTTGTTATGAGACAGGGTTAGTTTCCCCCTAAAAACTATCTATTTAACCCCCTTCCACCACAAAATTCTTATGTATGGTTCCTCTGCTAACTCAATTTTGTCGAAATAGGTTATGGCGAAGGTATCAGATGGTTGGCCCAATATGTCTAAGAAAGTTTTCTCTTTTGTATAAAAAGAACCAGCCTCCCTCCCTCGAGGACCACCAAACCTTGCCCATCCACCCAAGCCTACGATTTGATTGAGATCATTGATTGGTAACGTTGTAGCGAAAGTTCCATGCGTATTTTGTTTTCCCTTCCCTCCCTCTATGTTGCATCTCATGTCAAACTAGTTGGGGTTCTCGTCCTTCTGGCTTTACCCGTCTTGTTATTTTTTTTTCCCGTCCCCTCTCTATGTATCTATCTCTCTATTCCCGTATTCCCGTTTCCTTTTCTCTCTCTCTCTTTATATCTCTCTCGACGCGAAATAATGGAAATGTGACATGTCTCCGAATTCTCGATATTTGGCTCTTTCTTTCCTTTCCTCCTTTTGCTTTCCTTTCCTTCAATATCTTCATCCTTCTCTTAATATTTTCATCTCTCCTATGGAAGTGGACGTGAAAAGAGAGTAATTACTGAGAAAGAACGATTGGAAGATAAAATACTACACTAGAGTAAAGGCATAACGATAATTCAACATCACTTTGCATAAATTCGTGACCTACACCATCCATCACTTTACCCCTGCTAGCGACGAGGCATGAAATGGGAATGAGTTGATTAAGGCTTCACTATCGTAGACGAGCCATCCAGGTATTACTCATGAGAATTGGGAATGTTCATTTAGGGCGTGGAGGCCCGAGGGAAAGAAGGATCGGATACGGGGGTGGTTGTGTTGGTTCTCCCTCCTGTAACGCTAATTTTACCTGTGATGACGATGAATTGCACTACCGTTTGAACTAAAGGAGCTCTGTAAAGTTAGGTCGCGCTCCTCTACGCGGGTAAATTCAGCTTACTATGCGACGAGGGGAATCACAGCACGGAGATGAAAGAGGATGGAGATAAGCGAGATAATCCATTTCCATATCAAGCAGTATAAGATAAATTATCCCTCCAACGTATTGACGGCCGGAGAGCAAAAAAAAGATATGAGACACAATGATGAAGACAGGGTGAAAAGAAATGCATACAATAAACAGGTAGGAAAGGAGAAAGAAGGGAAAAAAGAAAGAAAAAAAGAGAATTAAAATCCACGAGTAGGGCGCCGTGGGAAATACCAATTTTCAAAGCCCCTGCCACAAGGCAATCATCGATTAATCGTAACTCGGTATTAAGCATGATGTATGCGCAATCTTCCAGCGTGTATTTGTACAAGATTTGGTGACGTCGCTGGCTTGTCTTCGGTCATCTCGGAAAGGGATGGATGGGTGGTATCGGACATGGTAGGTAAGCGATGTTTGCTGCTCGTCTTTACTCGCTGGTCGGCTTGCGTATGGAAAGTGGCGGCTAGAGGGTTTGGAAAAAAAGAAAACTGGTATAGTCCCCTTTTTTTTGGCACCCTTGCGAATCGACAGGTATCCGGGGAAAAGTTATTTGGGCAAAAAAGCCTTTGCGTGTATTATCTCCGCCCGAACCTGCTACATAAGGGAAAGCTCGTATATTTTCTTTACTTCTTTTTCTGCTTCCTTGGAGGAGTGATGGGTCTGCCACTGGCCATGCTCCCGTAAACGTACTTTTGTTTCTTTTCGGCTGGTTTTAAGATCTGCAGCAAATAAAAATATGAGCATGGGTTCATTTTGTAAATAGCCTCAAAAGCTGCCACTTTCGTCTCTGAGTGATACATACCTGGAAAGAACAGAGAAGGCTCTCGTCCACACTCATCATGGCTCCGGCATTATCAAATTCACCACAATAGTTCGGCGCACTGAAAAGAGTCACCAACTGTCGCTTAGAAAAGAATTCATAGCCATCTTCGACCACTTGATGTGCGCGACATATAAGATCCATGTCATGTTTTTGCAAAAACCGTGTGACAACATCCGGACCAAAGGTGAACGAGACACCTCTGTCGTTTTCGCTCCAGCCGGTTATATCTTTGTCGGGATCCGACCATAGGAGATCGCAGAGGAGACCGCAATCGGGAATCTAAATAGTCAGCGCGTCAATGTTTGAGCCTTATTAGGGAGCTCCGCATATCCCGCATACGACACCAATTCCAGGTTGGGGTGATTGCGAGAAGAACAATTTGGGTTTAGGTGGTATGCAGTGCAAATCAGCTAATAAAAAAAAGCACAAAGGAAAGAAAAGAACGAAGTTGACTCACATCTGTTGGGCGCATGACGCGACGAATCTGCTCCATAGAGTTTAAGTCAGGGCTTAGACCGCCGTGCATAGTAAAGATCTTCTCGTCGATGATGGCGGCGATAGGCAGACAGTTGAAGCAGTCGGTAAAAGTCTTCCATAGTTTAATGTTGTATCGTCGTTTGCATTCATCATAAAAGCCATAAATACGGTTGATAGACGCGCATTCGTGATTGCCGCGAAGGATGAAGAAGTTTTCGGGATACTTGATTTTGTATGCGAGTAGCAGGCAGATGGTCTCCAGAGATTGCTTGCCTCGGTCTACGTAGTCACCGAGGAAGAGGTAGTTGGCTTCAGGAGGGAAACCGCCGTATTCAAACAAACGTAAAAGGTCGTAGTACTGGCCATGAATATCTCCGCAAATCTAAGATGGGTAGGACGTGATTAGCAGCGAAGCTTAAGCGCGGAAGTCCGGAATGCGGGGTCTGGAAGAAGAAATATAAAAAGGATAAAAAACAACGAGGGAGGCCGTACCTTGATTGGCGCCTCCAACTCCAAAAGTATAGGCTGCGAAATAAAGATCTCCCTCGCTTTTGTGCAGAGATGGCGGATTTCGGATTCGAGCAGTTGGACCTGTTTTCCCGGACGGCTACCCCTCACCTCCAACAGTCTATCAATGATAGAGTCGAGATCGATCTCATTTTGGTCAGCCATGACGTGCCGCGTTTAGCAGCGTCGGTAGGGACAGTGACTTGAGCCTAAGACCCCTCCGGGAGAGAAAAAAAGAAACAGGGAGGGAGCAACGACGAAGATCAAAGAACGAATAGAAAGGGAAGATTTCTAGACAAAAAGAGAATCGTAACTATAAGCGAGAAGAGCGGAGAGAGAGTGAGAGGACGAGGCGGGAGGGAGGCGTCGAGGAGAGGGAGAGGGAGAGAAGTTGGTAAGTGTTTTGGTGTTGGTGGTTGGATGTCCGAGCTTCTGCGTGTCAAGCGCCTGTTCCTAAAGCGACGCGGTTAATGAGGGACCAACAAAAAAAAAAAAAAAGAAAAAAAAAGTATCATTCAAGACGTCAAGACAAGGAGAATCGATAACCACAGCTGGCATCGCGGAAATGATTTAATTCGGAATAGAGATGGTTGTATATGCCATGGACGTACAAAAAAAAGTTCTTCTCAATAACAATCACAAGAGATAGAAAAAATCTACTCGACAAGCGAAACCAAAGGAGACGCTGCTGTAAGGTCTAAATTTGCCCAGTCTTGAGAGAGTATATCGGATTATCTAGCTCAGAGAGGAGGATGATATATGCGAGGTTGCGTCGAGGAAGCGCCGGCAATATTTTTATTCGCTGAGACGGGGTGAATTTTTAGGACTCTTGGGACAGAAACGGATTCACTGATACTCCAACTGGAGAATAAAACCTGGCAGTGGCGGTGGTTCGCAAAGAAAGAAGCGCGTAGATTTACACGATCAGAATGAGAGATGATGGCTTGACGACGAAGCAGAACAGAGCAAAACACCGCCTTGTTTGATGATGTTGTTTTGGAGGGAAAAAGAAGAGCGAAAGCGAAAAAGGCGAAGGTTTGTCTGCGTACGCCACGCTTATGTAAGCTACATACACCCAGCTTAAAGTCCAGTGCCAGGAAACGCTGTGCCTCCTTTGCTGAGCACCACCATGCCGCGCTCGCGGGCAATATACCCCTTCATCAGGTTCTTGTAGATCATGTTGGACAGGTAGCACTCGACCTCGTCCATGTCCACTCGAGTCTTCTCCTCTGTCCGCGTCCCGAGCCGGATCGCTGCTGCAAACTCCGCGACCGGCACGCGAGTCCGTCTGATGGGTGGCTGCCCATTTACTGGCGCATCAAAGCCACCCGCTATAAATACCTTTCTAAAGAGGTTGCGAACTGCTATATCCCGCCCCCGCTCTAGAGGCAGATATATCTTTCTCTTCACAAACTCGTTTTCTCCCGCCGTCATGGCTGCGTCAAACCCTGCAAGATCTCCCTTCTTGATACATGTGCTCAGGGGCCCGAAGAGACGCTCAAGACGTGGGAAGGGGCGGAGGAGCTGTGCTGAAGGTAGGGTGTGAGTCGTTACTATGTGGCATGGGATTAAGTATGTAAGGATGAGTCTGCATGGTTGAAGCTGTGCGTTAGTTCTTCCTCAGAGAAAAGCTAGAATTGTTTGGATGCTCTTCTATACTTACTCTAGGTTTTTATGCGACCCTGCATGGCACAGTTTCCATGCATACGTCAGGTGCTCTTCTGCCTTTGTTATGTTAGGATGAGATTCGTAAACAGAATACAGAGCAGAGGGTTCAAACACATACCTCTGTATACTGTTCGTCTAAGAAGCAAAGAACACCGAGGTAATATTTGAATGTAACTATATGGGATTTGGGGAATGCTGTCATCGGCGGTAGGTCCGCCTGCGATGCTTCCATTGCATGCAGCAAGCTTTTACAAGAAGAAACGGATCCAAGCTACAGAGGCAGTATTCGTTAGACCCGAGCAGGTGCTCTTCACAGACAAAAGGGTACTCCTCGTACCTTAAAGTATGTTTTAAACGAAAGGTTTACGGCATTATAGATTCCCCATTTACGTGACTCCTCCATGGGCGCCCTAGATCATACAACTCAATTTTAGAATCACAGCTGGGATGTAGACTGAAAGAAGCAAGAGGTCATTGCTTGGGATTCCAGCTGGATATCCTACCTATCGTGGAGACAGAGTGTGAACATTCGGTTGATGATACGTGACGTCTCCTCCAGTTTAGCATCCTTGCCAAAATCAGTAACCACATCATCTTCAAAACTCTCGTTGAAAGTATTCGGGTTTCGTGCGGTCTCTTCATCTGCTTTTATTGCGAATATGCGCAGATAACGACCCACGACATATAGGCACGGCAGCGTCCACGCCTCAAACCCAGCATTCGAGTAGCCCCTAATGAGTAAATTCGCAATTTCTTTCCATATGTTGAAAAGTGTTACATAACTCCCCTTGTTGCCATGCGAGCGGGTAGGCTCCTGTAGCCGTGTGATTTCGCCGGCTGCTTTCCAGAAGGCGACGAAGATGTCAACCCAGGCTTGGCCCTCTTGTTTGGGGAGTTTGGTCCCTGTAGACCGATCTTTAAGTAGAGAGTAACGGATATCAGACTGGACACTGACACTGTTTGTTGAGTTATAAAAATAGCGTAACCGATCTGGGTCATGAGCTGGTGCTATGGGCGTCATAGTTTCGGCCAGCGCTGCGCCGGAGCCGCTGTTCTGCGCCTGCTTGAACTCCAAGAAGATTGAGGCCATGGTGAGGTGGCGGTTATCACAAGCTCAGGTTTGATATTGCGGTTAGCCAGTATATAGCCTTTCACTTGGTAAACCAAACAACCAGGGGTATCTCAACTCATACAACAATCCTAGCTTCTCGTCGTCTTCGCTGCTCGTTCTTTTGGTGGTTCTGTCCCTATGTCTTGGCGTTCCCAAAACGGCTAGCGTGAGACCAGTTAAGCGAAACCCACAGCTTCAGAAGCACCACGAAAGGCCCGACACTTCTCGATCTTTGAAGCCGACAATTTTTTCGTTGAAGACACGACACGACATTTCGACAAGGTAAGATATACTGTACAATCGCTTTTTAACTAGATACTAACGTTTCTTCACAGATGGGTAAGTCTGAGATTTTCCACGAGTCTTTTCCTGTTTCTCCCGCGCACCATATCGAGCTTGAAGGTCTACCCTAAAATTCCACCGGAACCATCATGGATGAGAGAGATTTCAGCTGCAAGAGGAGGGACTAGGCAGACAATTCGCGCCAAATATCTTTACGGGTCGGGGTCGATTTGAATTGTACAATTTGCTGAATGCGAGTCTGATGGCTGGGAGACGATGGTTTTGGTTCCGGAGGCGCCTTCAACAAGCTCTTATCGACAATTCCTGCACACATCATCCGCGAACCCACCGCTCCCCTTCACAATTGCGAAAACAGGCGGTCAATTTCTGACAGGTTGAATTGTTTTTAGGGCGTCTCAACGAATACCAGGTTATCGGGCGTCATCTGCCCACCGAGGCCAACCCCACCCCAAAGCTCTACCGCATGAGAATCTTCGCACCTAACACGGTCGTTGCCAAGTCGAGATTCTGGTACTTCCTCATGCAGCTCCGTAAGGTCAAGAAGGCAAACGGCGAGATTGTCAGCATCAACCAGGTATGTTCCACACATCGGAGGCAAACTGGAATGATGGGCATCTGCTAAGACAGTTTTTTTCTCTCGCTCGCTTAGATCGCCGAGAAGCGACCTCTCAAGGTCAAGAACTTCGGTATCTGGATCCGCTACGATTCCCGCTCCGGAACTCACAACATGTACAAGGAGTTCAGAGAAATGTCGCGAACCGAAGCTGTCGACTCTCTCTACCAGGACATGGCTGCCCGTCACCGTGCCCGATTCGGCTCCATCCACGTACGTCAACGACCTGCATCCGTTCTATGATTACGGGAGTGATAGCTAACCGGATTTTCTAAATATAGATCCTCAAGGTCGTTGAGATCGAGAAGTCCGACGCTGTCCGCCGCCCATACATCAAGCAACTCATGACCAAGAACCTCAAATTCCCTCTCCCACATCGTGTCGCCAAGCCCGCTGGCAAGAAGGTATTCTCCTACTCCAGACCTTCCACCTTTGCTTAAATTGCAATTGGGGAATCCTGGGTGGTTTAAAAATATTTGGGTACGAGCGGAGTTGAAATTTTTAAATGACTGTATTACGACTTTACAAGGCCTCTTCAATATATGCCTTTGACAGGAAGGGGCTTGCAGTCTAAACGGTAGATGTCAATGTCAAGGTTGTCGTCTTCTAACTTATGAACAAAGTTTTTCAATTTCATTTTTCTTTGAAAAAAGGAAGGCCGTGTCGTGTGGTTTATGCCCGTTCATCATCATATCTAATATAGCATTTTCTCGTTTTCAATGCTGTGGTGACTTTGCTGCCAACATCGTGATCCTCGTAAATTGTAGATAATATCTTGCTCGGATTGAAAGTGTCATTTGTAATCTTTCAGGACAGTCCCCGAGAAAAATGAAACCGTCGGGCTTCAATACACACCGAAGCGCCGCTTCGCAAATTCTGTGGAGCTGCAGACAGGGATGGCGTCATGTGCAGAAGAGCCACAAGTTTTGCGGTTGAACTCCTCCACAACTTCAAAACAGCAACATACCCCCCTCGCAGCATTCCAATCGCTACTCTCAGCTCAATTAAAGCCAATATGTTTGCCCGACACGCCTTCAGAACGGCTGCGCCCCTCAGGCAGGTTCGTTTTTTCCCCCTCCGAGCGGGCCTCTCGCGGTTACGGTCAAATTGCCGAAACGTCCACAATTCTCGAGCTAACGGCTAATTGAATAGGGATTTCGCAAATACTCTTCTGAGGCTCCCGCTCCAAAGTCCTCGTCTTCTTACACTCCAATTTACCTTGGTCTTGCCGCTGCAGCTGGTCTCGGTCTGTACCTCCGGCAAACACAGACCCCCGCCGTCGTAGAACGCGCTCCAGCTTTGACTGGAGGAGATCAAGGATGGGTTGACTTCAAGCTTGCGGGAGTCGAGAACCTTAGTGAAAATACCAAGAAATTCCGCTTCGAGTTCCCAAATGCCGAGAATGTATCTGGTTTGGAAATTGCGTGTAGGTTTAAACCTCCCGGCTTCCAGCCGATTGACCCCCGATGAACCGGAACGAGCTTGAATTGGCGAACGGGGATTTAGAATGGATGCTAATTGACAATTTCATACTTGAACAGCTTGCATTTTGACAAAATACAAGGGACCAAATGATGCAAAGCCCACTATCCGCCCTTACACTCCAGTGAGCGATGAAAGTAAGCCACTCTAACTGATCCATCGGTTTCTTTTTATTTGTTAAATATGGGCGACCTCCTGCTTACATACATGCAGGCCAACCCGGCTATCTCGACCTGGTCGTCAAGCAATACCCCAACGGCCCAATGTCAACCCACCTTCATAACATGGCCGTTGGCCAGCAACTTTCCTTCAAAGGCCCAATCCCCAAATACCCATGGGAAGCCAACAAGCATGACCACCTCTGCATGGTCGCCGGTGGCACCGGAATCACCCCCATGTATCAACTGATCCGCAAAATCTTCACCAACCCTGACGACAAGACCAAAGTCACTCTTGTCTACGGCAACGTCACCAAGGAAGACATTCTGCTCAAGCGCGAGCTCGAAGAGCTTGAGAACACCTATCCTCAGCGCTTCCGTGTATTCTACCTTCTAGACAAGCCACCAGCGGACTGGACGCAGGGAACCGGATACGTTACGAAGGAGTTGATCAAGACTGTCTTCCCTGAGCCCAAGACTGAGAATCTGAAGATCTTCGTGTGTGGACCTCCTGGAATGTACAAGGCTGTTAGCGGCGGTAAGACTAGCCCTAAGGACCAGGGAGAGCTTACTGGTATCTTGAACGAGCTTGGATACAACAAGGAGCAGGTTTATAAGTTTTAGAGAAGCTGTGATGTCTATATAGCTTATTGTTTTGACTGAAAGATACCTTGATCTGGTATTTCTTATTCACTTGCTTGCTCGTACTATAGATAGCACAGATAGTGGTTGATAGAAGTCAATTGTATACTATTCGATTCTATATATGATTTGGTTATGATGGCTATATGTTAGCAGGTTGTTAGGATTAGAGCCTAGGGGAGGGTTGGCGTGAGGATACGGATAATAAACAAAGGCTCAAAGGGTGCGGGGAAAGTAGGCTGGTGAACACGTGTAGTCTGTAGTTATAGATTTGTCTAGGCACTGGCAGGGGATCTCTGCCTAGGCTTCAGTTAGGTACTCATGGAGAATGTAGCGGTACCTTGGGTGAGAGCCTAGGGAAGCTGGGCGCTGTTAGGTAGGAACCTGGTTAGGGCAGAGAACAAGTAATCCAAAAACGCACAACACCATCCGTACAGTGGTGGAAAGCGAGGAGTAAACCTGGATTAGGTGGGAAGAGCCTAGACAGGGAACCCTCCACCGCCTTGTACCAACACTCTACACGGCGCTGTTCCTCGGGCGTCCAGAGACACGAACACCAGGCAGCAACACCCTGGAGCATCCCTGGAGTTGGGAGGATGGTCCAGGGAACACATGGCCCAATTAACCCAAATGGCGATGGAACATGCTAAGGCCTGCTTGCAACCCCCCAGCCCTAAGCGAGCAGGGTCTAAAGCGGCGGGGGGGTTAGGCAGCCTTTAGTTAAAAACAAAGTTCATCAGAACGCCCCTAAAGCCTTGCCGGGCCCTCCCTTTATTTAGTGACTGGCTCCCACCCACAAGACGTTCCCCCCCAAAGAATTTTCTTCTTCCTCTCTCTCACCCTAACTCTGCTGTTGTGTTGAATTTTTTGTTTGCGCCTAAAACAAAAACACCGTGAAACCACCTTTTCCATACATTAAAAAAAGTACGATATTTATTCTATCATCATTCCTATCATATTTCTTTTTTTTTCTGTGTCAGGGGTTTTTTCAGTTGACTTATTTTTCTAGGCGCGCCGAGTCACCGCTATGTCGCGTAAGGAAGACAAGTCCAAGGACAAGGACGGTAGCACCGCGACGCTGTCTGTTGACATCGAAGACTTTACCAGAACTCGCGACAATGTACGTCTCTCGATAATCAAGCCAGCTACATTCTTTTAGTCCTTTCTTTGATTCCATTCACTCCTTTATTTCTGCGCATAAATCGCGTCCATTCACTCTGTTTGCGTTCCCAGCAGCCTTGCCCCCAATACACTCTTAACTACACACAACGTCCACCCTTGCGGTACAGCGATATTGCCTGCAATATCCCTCAAGGACCTCCACTATAGCTCTCTCTTCTGCTTTCCCTTGTTCTTTCTCAAATACAACCATGCCTCGATCCATGTCGACGCGTGCCACCACTCCCATGAGCACTGGTCTACCAGCAGACGAAGACCTCGTCCATGCAGTCATGGATGTTGCCTCCCAGACATCCGGCACTGCGAAGCTGATTGCGAATAACTCTAAACCAGAGGCTCTAACATATCTACAGGTGATTCTCGGCCTCGCAACTCTCCAATCCGCTGTCTCGGATCTTTCTCGCGCCTACATCAACCATGCCAACACCGTCTTGAACCGTGGTCCCTCCACCCTCGACATCAGCGGAATCACCAGCAGCTTGTTCGAGAATGGGCTCTTTGGTGCTGGTGCTGCTGCGGCTGCAGCTGCCGCTGGTGCTCGTGCCGCGAGCCCCGGTGCGCGTTCTGAGGCCGGTGGAAAGAAGAAACGCAAGCGTTTTCATGACCCGAACGCGCCAAAGCGCGCTCTGACTCCGTACTTCCTCTACCTGACTACCAATCGCAAGACCGTTGCGCAGGAATTGGGTGGAAATGCCAAGCCCAAGGAGGTTTCGGAAGAGTGTACTCGACGCTGGGGTGAGATGTCTGATTCGGAGAAGAAGGTGAGTTTTTACCCATTGTGGATTTACAGCTTTACCATCTTTTCGCACTCCTAACCATTTTTTTTCTCTCTTGTAGCATTGGAAAGACCTCTATGCCGAGAACCTTGCGGCCTACCATGAGAAGGTCAAGGCATACAAAGCCGGCTTGCCAGTTCCGGATGACAGCGCTACTGCCGATGCCGCTTCCGAGCAGTTGCAACAGGGTGTTCGCCAGGCAACAGATGACGCTTCATCGTCTGAAGAAAGCCAGTCCTCAGCGGAGAGCACACCTTCTCCTTCCCCCTCTCCCGAACCGGCCAAGGAGCCCACTCCACCTCCAAGCCGACCCAGTAAACGCCGTCGCGAATCCAAGGCTACCCCAATTGAGACCCCGGTTTCCAAGAGAGCTTCCCCTGAGAAGAAGAAGAAGGGAAAGGAGGACAAGGTTGAAAAACTCAAGCGTTCAGTAGTACCGGAAACTCCAAAGAGTGAGAGGAAGTCGTCGCGCAAGAAGCGCAAGAGCGAGATCAATGGAGATGATTAGTTTTCTGCTGTCTTGTGGTATGAAGGTGTAACATGTCTGCAGGTTGCTCTCTTAAAGGAGAAAGGAATTATCTTTGCTGAAACTGGTGATATGTTGTGTTTCTGCACTCTGCGTTGTCAACTGTCATTTCCATCATGGTCAAATTGCTACTTTTTTTTTTCTTTTTTTTTTTCGTTGTAAGTTAAGTATAGCTAGCGGCGGGCACCTGGTGATTTCTGTACCATAACAGCCTCATCTCACATATTAAATGCTCTGCTCATCCATCTCGATCTCGATATGTACGAGTGATTGTTGTTGCGCGTCTTATCTAATCTCCTCCCGCGTGGGGAAACCTTAAGCAGATGCTTGTGTTGACTGCGAAAAAAAATAAAAGCGCCTTTGAGCCGCCCCGCCGCAAAACTTGCTTCTAATCCAACTTCGCTAAAAAAAAAAAGGTCATCAACTCCTCCATCACTCTGGATATTCCCACCAGCTTTAGATCTCGAGAATTAATCTGTTTAAATCGCCGGGTCTAGCGGCGCCCCTCATAGCTCAATTAAGCTTGACTACTAGCACCCCGTACTTGCAGATATGCAGCTTATCCCCCGCGAGGTAACGTCATTGGATCCCTAGTCCATGCTTCAGTTCCACCAGAATACTAGTAATGGGGAAACATATTACTGACATTGATTGTGATGTATAGTTGGACAAACTTACCATCTCGCAGCTGGGCTTTCTTGCTCAGCGGAGACTAGCGCGGGGTGTTCGGTTGAATCATGCGGAGGCTGTGGTAAGTGGAATTTATGATATGCATGATTTTGCTTTCAGTGTATGCTAACGACTCGTAGGCTCTTGTGTCATCGAATATCCATGAGGTGAGTAATTTGCGAATACATCCCTTGTAAACGGTTCCTCCTCTGATGATAAACCTGCAAAACCTCGCAACTGACATGATATAAACAGCTTATCCGTGATGGAAACAACTCCGTCGCTGATCTCATGGCTCTTGGAAAATCAATGCTAGGCCGTCGCCATGTTCTTCCCTCTGTGACTAAATCATTAACTGAACTTCAGGTTGAAGGCACTTTCCCTTCAGGAACCTACCTGGTTACCGTTCATTATCCCGTTAGCACGGAGGATGGGAATCTCGAGAGAGCACTTTACGGTAGCTTCCTGCCAGTGCCGCCAAAGGAGATCTTCCCTACCATCAGCCCTGAAGAATACCAGCCTGAAAAGGCATCTGGTGCGGTGATTACTGTCAAGGAGCAAAAGATTGTCCTTAGCGAGGGAAGCAAGAGGCAAAAGCTCAAGGTCACCAGCAAAGGAGACCGGCCTATCCAGGTTGGCTCACATTATCATTTTGTTGAGGTGAATCCGACATTGGATTTCGATAGGGCCAGGGCGTATGGCTACCGGCTTGATATCCCTGCTGGAACTTCTATCCGGTTTGAGCCTGGAGATTGCAAGACTGTTCAGCTTGTTGAAATTGGTGGGAATAAAATAATTCGGGGAGGAAACTTTATGGCATCGGGTGGAGTGGATCTAAATCGTGTCGATAGCATTGTTGAGAGGCTTCAAAAAGCTGGATTTGCTCATACCCCGGAACCGATGGCTGACGCTCAGTTGATACTACCTAATTCGATGACGGGCGAGTCGTATGCCCGGATGTTTGGTCCTACGACTGGGGACCGTGTGAGACTCGGTGCCACCAATCTGTGGATTAAGGTAGAGAAAGATTTGACGTCATATGGAGACGAATGTTCGTTTGGTGGAGGTAAATCGCTACGGGACGGAATGGGTCAGGCTACCGGGAGGAGTGCAGCAGAGGTACTCGACTCTGTAATTATCAACTCCCTCATCGTTGATTGGTCAGGTATATACAAGGCAGATATCGGTATCAAAGACGGCAACATTGTGGGCATCGGCAAAGCTGGTAATCCAGATACGATGAACGGAGTCAGCCCTAATATGATTGTTGGTGGATGTACGGATGTTTATGCCGGAGAAGGATACATTATTACTGCTGGTGGTATTGACACTCATGTTCACTATATCTGCCCACAGCAAGGAGCCGAAGCCATCTCCAGCGGAGTGACAACATTCCTTGGAGGTGGGACAGGCCCCTCTGAAGGATCTAGGGCAACCACCTGTACACCATCACCCAATCACTTCCGACAAATGATCCAGGCCTGTGAGAAGATTCCCCTGAATTTCGGAATTACCGGTAAGGGCAGCGACAGTGGACCAGCGGGCCTCAGGGATCAATGCATAGCTGGAGCTGCAGGCTTGAAGGTCCATGAAGATTGGGGAGCAACCCCAGCAGTGATCGATAATTGCCTCGAGGTCTGTGATGAGTTTGATGTCCAGTGTCTCATCCATACAGACACTCTAAACGAATCCGGCTTCGTCGAGCAGACCCTTGCGGCTTTCAAAGACCGTGTTATCCACACGTACCATACCGAAGGTGCCGGTGGTGGCCACGCCCCTGACATCATCTCTGTCGTTGAGAATCCAAACGTACTACCCAGCAGTACAAACCCAAGTCGCCCGTATACCCTCAATACACTTGACGAGCATCTGGACATGGTCATGGTCTGCCATCACTTATCCAAAAACATTCCTGAAGATGTCGCGTTTGCCGAGTCTCGTATTCGCGCGGAGACGATTGCTGCCGAAGATGTCCTACACGACATTGGTGCGATCAGTATGATGTCCTCGGACTCACAAGCCATGGGCCGTGGCGGCGAGGTCATCATGCGTACCTGGAACACAGCTCATAAGAATAAGTCACAGCGCGGCGTTCTCCCCGAAGACGAGGGTACAGATGCAGACAATTTCCGAGTTAAACGCTATGTCAGTAAATATACAATCAACCCCGCGATCGCGCAAGGAATGAGCCATGTAATCGGAAGTGTTGAGGTCGGAAAGGCTGCGGATCTGGTTCTTTGGAGCTTTGCGAACTTCGGCGCGAAACCTGAACTAGTGATGAAATGTGGCATGGTTTCGAATGCAATGATGGTAGGACTTTCCTCTTTCTCCCCGGATATAAATATATGATATCCCGCTAATGTATGATTCAGGGTGATCCGAATGGCTCGATTCCAACAATTCAACCTGTCATCGCGAGGCCGATGTGGTCTGTAAGTCGACCAATATTCTCGCACCCCAATCATACCTACCATTTCCATGTTATCATATCACTCACATTGCCTCTTTCTAGGAATTCGTCCCCGATGCATCCATAATCTTCGTTTCACAGGCATCAATTGATCGCGGAGTCATTGCGTCCTACGGAATAAAGAAACGAGTAGAAGCAGTGAAGAACTGTCGAAATATCAGCAAGAGGGACATGAAGTATAATAACACCATGCCGAAGATGAGGGTTGATCCGGAGAGCTATGTAAGTCCGATTAAATTACATTCCCCTATTGATGATCTTTGAGGAAAGATAGGTGTTGAGAGAGAGCCTTGCTAACTGGCTGGGATTAAAGGTTGTCGAAGCTGATGGGGTCGTATGCTCCGCTGATCCAGTCACGGTTCTTCCTCTCACTCAGGAGTATTTCGCATACTGAGGCTCCGAGGAGATTAAACCAGAAGCTCAAAGATGGCAAACACTTCTGGTAGGCCAGACAGGTCATAAGCAATTGATTCAGCATCGGCAGGGGATTCCAAGTAAGTCACTAGTAAGCACACCCATAAGAGCATCTAACACGCGGGACAGGGTAAAATTCACGATTCATGTTTTCCAATGTTTTAATTCGGGTATATATATAATTACCAAAAAAAATCCTTCATAAAAACCTCTAATTCGTAACGTGCAGTTATATATAATGAGGAAATCGCTCGTCTGCTCCAGGCATTGGACATTAAATCACAGCTCAATCTCTTTCTCAGTATGATTATCTCCAACCGAGAGCATGGGACATGTCGTCGACCAAGCTTCATACGTCCCCTCCCGCGCAGCGCGATACGCAGCGATTCGTGCATGTCGATGAGATAGACGTGAATGCTCTTCCTCCAGTTCCATCTCGGAATAATCCCAAGAGTCAACCAGGGACAGTCCCTCCTGGGGCGTTCTTCGAAGCTTCCGACCCGGTGAATCTGACGAGATGGTATTTTGGGAATCGAATTCAGACTCTGAGAGAGATATTTCACTCTCATTATCATCTCTACCCAAACGCGAAGGTGAAGGAGCAGATACTTGCCCTTCCCGTTCTCTCGTTTGCCTGTCACCAGCCACATCTGGATCTGGATGCTTGAGGAACGTCTCGTCCGCAAACGAAGATGAAGGAAGATGAAAGCTGATTTCCCGATTTAGAAACTTTTCCTGCATTGCTTGTTTGATTGCTTGGAATCGAACGGTGGGCGACGACGAGGATTGTGTAGTTAGTTGGCTTATTGGAAATGAAGATGGCAGGTCGGAAATTTCTAGTCCATCATTATCATCATCATAATCATCGTCATCGCCATCATTCTCACCGCCGTCTTCATCATCTTCCGGTGAAAGGTGCCGTTGGTTTATGCTAATGTCTGGAGTGGCCGTTGCGGCATTTATCATGGTAGTATCCATATAGTCGTATTCTGATTGCTGGCTCTGGTGCCCGAGAGGCAGCTCCATGATTGACTGTTGCTGGGCTGAGTCCGGTTCTGAAGTTGTGTCGCTTGCATATCGTGCTCGTTTGTGTAGTCTGAATTGAGAGCTTTGGAAGCTCTGGGTGAGCTTCGCCATTGTTTCGTCCCATGCGCCAGAGTTCAGATGTTGAGGTGGATTTGGAGGTGGATGCGGTCATCAAGGAATCAGCATCGGCTGTTCTCCAGGTAAATCCACGCTAGCGCCAGAATCTTCCTCTCGAGACAATAATCAACATCAAGCGTTGCCACAACTCAGAGGTGTCCGACTGTGTAGCCATGAAGGAGATCCTACGATAGAAGCTAGCTGATGTAAAAATAATTATTGTGTGCTATTGGTTCACCCAACGCCAGTAGACAAAGTCAAATCCCCAGCAGCAAAAAGGGTTTGGCACTCGTTTCTGAACCGTCTATCTATTTCTTTCATACATTATTTTAAAGTAGCTCCTATTCTATGGTCCATGAGTTAAGGGTTCACCATGAAGCAGGAGAGTGGCCAGCAATCAAATCCTGAATCTAGATCAACACTCATATCAACTCTCCGCTCCTTCAAAGACGTATTTTCTGCACGCTGTTTTCAGCAACCCAATCCCTCGCTGTGTATGGGTAAAGACCTCCCGATACATCTCTACACTAGTCGAAACGACCTCCATCTTGGTTTTGGTGCCAGCGCATATATCTCTCATCCGTAACTCCATCTCCTTTCGCAGGAACGGTTTCGTCAAACTTGGGCAGTCGGGTATACCCACTACCACATTATCGTACCCTTCTACCAGAGCTACTCCAAGCTTGGTAGGGATAAATTCTTGCACTGCATTTCCTCCGCCCCCTCGTCCGCCTCCCCTACCTCCGCCGCCTCCACCACGTGGCCGGGTAGCAACGTACTCTCGCTCCTTGATTTTTGCAATGTGCTCTGCCATAGTAGCATCCGTACCGATTCCATTAGCATCCATGAGTCCAATAAGTTCAGGCTCCGTTAGATAGCCTGGTGCAACAGTTTTTCCATCTGTAATCTTCGCCTCCTTAGGTTCGAAGATCTCGCCAACGACAAAATTCGGAAGTGGCTGGCTGCTTTCCCATTTATCATACACGTAGACATCAAGATAATTGCGTTCTAGCACGACTAGGCCGGTGGTATGGAAGAATTCGTCGCCATATTTGAGTTCAACCTCGGTCGATTCCCCCTTGGCATCGTCAGAGCAGCAAGCTAGAAATCTGCGAACAACAAATTCATATACGCGCTTTTCATCCGCTGAGAGTGTTGATGGAACCACATATGTGACTGGGTGAATTGGGGGATGGGCCTTGTCGTTGTGCCGTCCCGATCGAGGTTGCTTGAAGGCACCGTTCATAAGCCTAGAATTTTTATGTTACTGTTAGCAAGTTGGATGGAAGAAATTTCAAAGATTGGTGCGAACTCACCCCTGAGCATATTGGCCCCATGTATTGTCCTGGACCTGTTTTTCAACTAATTTCTTCAAGTCAATTCCTTTGTCGAATTGATCTGTTTCCGTACGAGGATAGCTTATGAATCCTTTCGTGTACAGAGCTTCAGCCACCTAGAATATTATTCCACGAGAATTAGCGTGGCGGTTGTCAAAGGGATAACGCCACGGCATTTACCTTCATAACCGTCTGACTGTTCATGCGAAGATATTTGCTTCCCATCATCTGCAAATCGACCGTTGTCAATGGGAGGGGACGCCATTTTTTCGTAGGCTTTTTATTGACTTTTGTGACCTTTGCTGTTTTCGCAGTTAAACAACTTTCGAATAGAATTATTACAGCGGCCCTGTCAAAAAGATGCACGCGACGCCAATTGAAATTGACTGTGATCCCGTCACGAGCGTGAGAGACTTTAATAGACCAGAAGGTCTCCGGTTTGAAATTCTTCACTCGGAAATATCTGTCAACAACGAACCCAAGGGTGGGGAATTGACAGGAACCTATATACACGGTTAGCAGTCCAGTAGCTCAGGGAATGGTTGCATATCGGCAGCTGTCTCTCACCATAGCTTATAAGCTTCTCAGCCAAAACACCGCCAAGGGACTTAAGTTGGAGGGTTTGAAGTCTCGTAAAAGCTGCTCCTATTCTAAGATCAAGCTCTATTCTCGCTGCTACGGCATTTGCCTGCATCTCATCAAGCTCGATCGGGTTCCGAGCGGCCTGTAAAACGTGGCTGTCACATTTATGAGCGTGTGAGCGGTAGATATGTAATAGATATAGGTAGAACACTCACGCTCTCTCCGTATTACTAAATCTCGCTCTCTTGACTTCAATCCTTGGGTTGCCGAGTTGTGCTTGGTCACGCACTTCCATCCCAATATGCTCCCCTTCCCGATCACAATCAGTCCATATGAACAAAGTTCTGGAATATCTTGCTTGAGTTCTTATATTCTCGGCAATACTCCGTTTATCCTATTGTGCCAAAGGGAAAAGTTGATGATTTGTCAGATAAAAGCTATGTTAAACAACCGACCAAGGGGGTTTCGAACATTTGCAACAGAATCCACCACTGGAGCATCAAATAGCCGCGAAGGTTGGCATGACATCCAACCTCTGAATTCGGGTTCAAAATCCAGTCCAGTCAAGTGGCCGATGACACTAGTCATCACAACTGAGCAATTTCCCCATGGTTGCGGGAAGTTAAAATCGAACTCGTAGTTTTTCACATATTGATTTCCGCGGATGGGCCTCTAAGAGGTGTTAAAATTCATCATTCCATCCTGGATAAGGGAAATTTGGTGGCTTGTCTTACAGCTCTCGCCGTGCCGCCTGATAAATGCTGGGCAACGGACCTGGCGATGGCGGGCTTTTCAGCAACACACAGTATTTTGGGAGCCATTTATAGCGCCCACCGATCGGGTGGGGTATTATCATAAAAGCTTCATCATTGGATATCCATACCCAACGGATTTTGAGCTGAAGAGACGTCGTGATTAAAATCAATCCCCTCCATGATGCCAAGCGGCGAGACACGCGCGCGGTGGACGCGTTAAGCTTATTTTAGCGCCGCCTGCACGGACCACCCTAAACAAGAGGCTGAAAGGAAAAAACGAAAAGGACAAACAAGAGAGTCGACGGCGCGGAAACCAACAGTGTAAACAACCCTCGAGCGTGGATACATAGAGCAAACATGTCCCTCCCGGCGGTTCAGAGTATCGCTGATTGCGCGGATTTCTCAAAGGTCGTCCTCCCGTTGATTCCACAGCTCACGACCTTGCCAGAAAGGATCTTGGAAGCAGGCAAAGATGTCGATGCGCTTCGAGAAATTTACTTGAATACCAATCCCTTGGTTACTGCAGTTGCATTCTCGCTATTCCTGGCGCCGTTATTCTTGGTCATTTCAGAGATAAACCGAAACTACTCCCAAGTCGATCGGTTTTGGAGCATTCTCCCACCAGTCTACACCGGCCACTTCGCGGTTTGGGCCCATCTACATGGATTATCTACTTCGGAAGTCAACACGGCGTTCTTTTTCATCGCGATTTGGGGCGTAAGTTAATACCCTATCTCCTAATGCAGCCCTTGGTTTCTATCCGGCCTTGTTGGCGCCGTACACTGACGCTTGAGTTCCCCAGATACGACTTACCTTCAACTACTGGAGAAAAGGGGGCTACTCGATCGGATCCGAAGACTACCGCTGGGTGACCGTTAAATCCGATCTAGGCAGTCCAGCTCTATTCTTCCTCCTCAACGTCTTCTTCATCTGTCTCGCCCAATCCCTCCTTCTCGTCCTCATCACTGCCCCGAGCTACGTCTTCCTTCTCCTCGGCACCATCCCCAACGCTCCCAAATTCGGTATCCCCGACCTCATTTTCTCCCGACTGATCTTATTCTTCGTCATTATCGAATTCTTCGCAGACCAGCAACAATGGCACTTCCAAGTGGCTAAGAAATCTTACCTGAAAAACGCCCGAGTACCACAGGAATATAAGCGGACCTTTTCAGGCGATGATTTGGACCGGGGATTCGTCATCACCGGCCTCTGGTCCTGGTGCAGACACCCAAATTTTGCTGCAGAACAAGCTGTCTGGCTTACCCTGTATGCTTGGGCGTGTTACAGGACTGAAACCTACTTTAACTGGAGCGGCGTTGGCGCTTTGTGCTACGTTCTACTCTTCCAGGCAAGCACGAGGCTTACAGAGCGTATCACCGCCGGCAAGTATCCCGAGTACAAGGATTACCAGGCGGTCGTATCCAAGTTTATCCCTGGGCTCTGTCTCTAGGTCTGGGAGATGCTGTGGAAGGATCTAAAAACCGAAGTCGAATCGAAAAAGACGTCTATTATTTTCTTTTGCCCTATTTTAATTTTTTTTCTCTTTTTTTTTCCCATTTATCTAACTTGTTCTCCCTCGGTTATATTTATGGTATTTAATTGTCCTAAAGTTTTGATCGGTCGTTACTCGTTGGTGCTAAGCGTTGGTTTTTGTTTTTCTATCTACTTTCGCTAAATTTTTAATCTTCCCCAAGCGTCAATCTCGGCGGGCAGTGATTTCAATGGACGTAGGAGATATTACGGAGATATATATTGGTTCACTACCTAGGCCTCAACAATTTTGCTATTTTACATTCATGCGGTGGTGAAGGGGCGAGAGATGAGATATCGGTTCTGAGAAAGAAGGTATTAGAAAAGCAGCGGTATGGCACGCATAAATCTAAAATGTCGAAGCTCCCATTTTATTGCTTTCCCAACACTTTCTAAACAACACCTATCGGAAACACAAGATTAGGAAGAAGAAGATGAGAGAGTTTTCAAGTAATAGAGATCATTTCCGTGCCAAAGAGAACAAAAGAAAGGTAAGACAACATGTAAGATGCCAGAAAACGTACAAAAAAAGGGGGTGAGCTAGTTAGTACACATATGGAATATAAAATGGAGAAGTTTACATCAAGAGAAGCGATTTACAAAGTTGGAGAGGGAGGGAGTGAGTAAGTACGCTTATACCGAGGGTGGAGGTGGTGGTGCAATCGTTCCACCGCTAGCGGGAGGGCCATCGAAGTATTTAGTAAACTCCCCTGATTCAGGGAACGGTCGTTTGCCTAGAAGTCGAATGAGATCCTCGCGGCCGAGGACTTCTTTAGTAAGTAACTCCTCAGCAACTATGCCAACTTCAGCCTTCTTCTCGGTTAGCAGATCGCGGCATTGCTTGTAAGCATCGTCGACGATACGTCGTACTTCAAGGTCGATGTTCCGAGCGGTCTCTTCCGAAAAGGGTTTATGCAGTTGCTGTTGATCCTCTTCAAAGTAGACATGGCCGATCTTGGGTGACATTCCAAATTTAGTGACCATAGCTGTGGCCATTCGAGTAACCTTGTTGAAATCGTCGCTAGCACCACTGGTGACGGTGTCAAAATGTAGCTCCTCGCTAACCCGTCCGCCGAGAGTCATGGCCATGCGGTCCATAAGTTGGTGCATGTTCATGAGATATGTATCACCTTGCGCTGGGAGGTATTGTGCATATCCCAGGGCACCCTGTCCACGGGGGATGATGGATACCTTCAGGAGAGGGTCGGCATATTTGAAGAACCAGCCGCATATGGCATGACCAGCCTCATGATAAGCAACTGTGCGCTTCTCTTCTGGTGACAGAACAAGTGATTTCTTTTCCAAACCACCAATAACTCGTTCAATGGCTTGTTCAAAGTGTTTAATTGTCACGCTGTCAGCATGCCCACGAGCAGCTATTAGAAAATTATAGTCAGTCTTTTATCGCAATCCAACTTGGACGTATTCAATATGGAAACAGGGAGTGAAACTTACCAACAAGAGCAGCCTCATTGACACAGTTGGCAATGTCGGCACCAGAGAAACCAGGCGTCAACGCTGCAAGCTTTCCTTTAAGGTACTCTAAATCCTCGTGGGTGACAATCTTCTTCAGGTGAACAGCAAAGATCTGCCTTCGGCCATCCATTGTCGGTCTATCAATCGCGATATGTCGGTCGAATCGTCCAGGACGCATCAAAGCCTTGTCAAGTACATCAGGTCTATTTGTGCCAGCCAAAACAACGACTTGTTCAGCGGTATTAAACCCATCCATCTCCGTCAAAATTTGATTCAGGGTACTTTCTCTTTCATCATTTCCACCACCATAGCCCCCCGCTTTTCCTCTCGATTTTCCGATGGCGTCGATTTCGTCAATGAAGATAATACAAGGGGTATTCTTGCGTGCATTGGCAAACAAGTCGCGAACACGAGATGGGCCAACACCAACAAACATCTCAACGAATTCAGAACCGCTGACACTGTAAAATGGGACACCAGATTCACCGGCTGTAGCTTTGGCGAGTAATGTTTTACCGGTACCTGGGGGGCCCGAAAGGATGGCACCTCGGGGTATCTTGGCCCCCAGACGTTCAAACTGTTCTGGTTTCTTGAGGAAGCTGACAAATTCCATGATCTCAACCTTAGCCTCGTCCATTCCAGCAACGTCCGAGAACTTGGTTCTGATATCAGTCTCATGGTTGAATTTTTTGGCTCGGCTCTTTCCGATGCCGAAGATACCGCTTTGTCCACCGCCGCCAGCACCTTTTCTTGAGAAGTACCAAAGTGATCCAAGTACAATGAGGGTGGGGAGGGCTGCGAATAGGGCCTGCGCCCAGGCGCCGTCGTCCGGAGAGATGTATGAGACAGGAAGTTTCTCCTGTTGAGGTATACCTAACTCCTGGTATGCCTCGTCCAGTCGTCTTTCGAACGCCTCCACTGAACCTATTGTGAAATAATAGTAGAAGTTGGGCCTGGTGCCTGGAGAATCAGGGTACATCCTAGCGACCGCATCTCGATCAAGTTCTACACGGACTTTGTTCTGGCCAAGGACAACTAATTTTTCGACAAGGCCCTTATCAAAGAAGGTGTTCCTGAATTCCTGCCACGTAATGTCCCTCGAGCTCTCGCCAGGGACGATGGTGCGATACAACAAAAACGAGACGAAGGTTCCAACCGCGAGATTTCCAATATCGAATTTAAATTCCCCAATTTTGAATTGAGGCCCCCCCGACTGTTGTCCCTCGCCGGACCCTTGTTTCTTCTTCTGTTCATTATGTTCTTTTTTCGCTTTCTCCTCGTTCTTCGCTTTCTCCTCGTACTTTTTAGCAGCTTCTTCCAGTTCTTTGTTGGTCTTGCCGCCGTCATCTTTTAGACTCTTGAAAGCTTTTTCGCCATCCTCCTTGGTTATTTTGGCCATGACCTTGAACGAATGTTTGATAAGACTCCGGTATAGTTTTGCAGCTTGTACCAAACTTAGCTCTCGGCCATTTTTCAAACCCTTCATAACCTCTTTAACGTCCTCCGGCAAGCCCTCTTGTCGGAACGCATTTCCAGCCCTGTCCACCGTATCATGTTGGGATTTAGGAAGTTGCTGTTTTATCGATTCAATGAACTCGTTTATTTGTTCTAGCTCTTCCTTGCTCACATTGGGATTAGGCGAGCCATCTTTTTTGCCATTGTTGCCATTTGGGCCGTTGTCCGAGCTGTTTTGGGAGCTTCCCGACGGTTTTCCATTTTGGTGGGCGTCATCCTTACGATCTTGCGGCCGCTTCGGGTTGTTGACTGCGTATGAGCGACGTTGATTCGCGAGGACGGGAGAAGAAAGTGACGATTGAGGTAGAGCACTATATAGCGAGTTTCGAGAATAGCTTGAACGGGATACCGCTCTGGTCGAGAGCCGAGCGAGGCCGCCTGCCCGTCGCAATACGGTGGCCATTATCGGGGGCCGACGGGGCGGGTTACGTGGTGTGAAGAACGCAGGTGGTGAGGATTTGTCGCACCTAGTTTAATATAGAACCCATAGAAACTGCCGTAAAAAGCCAATGCCACCGGGGGTTTTGATGAAAAGCTCAGTAGGCGGAATCGGATGGATTTGAGCTTTTGTGATCACCCAACGATTGCTCACAAGAGGGATTATGTAAGAATTTGCCAGGATGTCACATGACTTTGGCGCAGAGTTGATTTCTCTTGGCGCTCTTTAACTATGAGAAGCTTCTAGGCGCTACGAAATACGATGGCAGAACAATCTTGACGAACAACTATATTTCGAGTATCCCCGTAACCCTCATAGGATCAGGGAATTAAAAAGAATAGTTGTTGTAGGATAGACTATACTGTAGTTGGGTGGATGATTCTACCATTGTGGCTGTTAATCACTGCTGGCTGTTGCTGATTTCTCTGCCTGAGCTAGCTATCCTCGTATTTTGATATTTCATCCTTTTTGCTTGAGCCCAATGATTTGACAGCTGCCATTGTACTAGATTTATTGGGCAAGGATGCGCATCGCCTTACCCAGAAAAACACACCCTTTGTCGCACCCCCATTAACGATCAACAGGGTTAACAAAAAGCGGGCGATCGTACGATGGGAGAAGCTATTAGCTCAGAACACTGGATGAAAGTTTTTCGTTGAAAGCGGGAACCCTTCACAAGCACATGCTGATGTATAGAGATACTCGCCACGAAGCCCTTTAAGCACAGCCGCGTCAATAGATTGTGGAAAGGATAACCAAAGTATGGCATCTCAAACAAAACTCTGGGTTCCACTGAACTGTCAATCAATTAGTATGAGTGACTCTGCGCGGAGTAGCATTAGCACAGAGAGAGATGTAGCATCGGAGCAGATGCGGTCATCATGACTCGCGAGGTATTCCGTATGAACCCAACATGCAACCCGCAGAGCTCTGGGGTCTTGTGTCACCACAAAGGCCAATGGCTTGAACGTAGTCACCAGCTTACCGCTGGAGCTTTCCCTCGCCGACCCACCCTCTGCACTGTTTTGTGTGTACTGTAGTCACCTGCGCCACAATCGTAAGGATGCTTGTTCCTTTACCACTCAAACCGTCCTGGGCGCTGGCAAGGATCAGCAACCTTGGAACGTAAGAAAAGACTTTGTTGCTGTTAAACTAGCAGCGCAAGGAGCCAAAGCGCACATCCACAAGGGAACGCAGGAGGCATCAAGGGTTAATATCGAGCGGAGGAGAGCGGAGCGCTAGAGGCCACTAAAGTTGCTTGTAGAGAGCCCAAAAAGGCTAGTTTTAAAACGAGTCAACTTTGCAAAGTGGAATGTCCATCAGGCATCCATTTTCGCCGGTCAAAAGTTCAGCAAGACTGACGCTGGAGAAGCATTTTCATGACATCGAAGAGTTACACAGCGCGAGATGCAGTTGTGATGACAAACTTGCCTTTCCACGTTTTGCCTTCCTCCTATTATTAAGCAGGACCAGAACCTCCCCCGTCTTTTTTTTTTATAGTTACTTAAAACCTTTTGCTGCTGGGCTTCATCCCCACAGACTGACTTGCTTCAAACCTCGCCGGATCGAGATTGTTGATACCCTTATATGCATGGCGACCTGCTGGCCAATTTGCTGCTTGCTGTGTCCCCTGGTCATACTTCCTTAGCGACTTTCGTTTCAACCTCGAACCACCCCCCCCTCAGTCCTTATAGCTGCTCGCCCTACCCTAACCGTCCCCGCGCGTCGGAAGTTAATAACAACCCACGATGATGGAACGATCTGGAGGAGCAGATTCCGAGCATACAAGAACCGAAATTACTGCCGCCACAAATCAACCACCTCAGATTTTTGGTGCCTCGAATCCTGATGGGTCCCCTATCGTTCCATCGCTGCCCGGGCCCGCCTTCGGGGAGGACAATTCCGTGGCTAATGGAGATGATAATAATGATGCCAAACGAAGAAGGATAGCTAGAGTACGTTGACATTGTATGGCTCTTATGTTACCGGAATGCATGCTGAACTCATAACTTAAGGCCTGTGATATGTGTCGAAAGAAGAAAATCAAATGTGATGGAAAGATGCCAAAGTGCACCCACTGTCTCAACTATAAGACAGAATGTGTCTTCACCCAGGTTGAAAAGAAAAGGAATCCTCCCAAAGGGTATGCATTGGCTTTTGTACCTACATACAGTCGCGAATTTGCACTAACATGGTAACCTAGTGCCAAATATATCGAAGGGTTAGAAAATCGATTAGGGCGTATGGAATCGTTACTGCGCCTGTCCGGTTTACTATCGGAGAATGATTCCTCAAAGATGGATCTAGGGACTCTCGAGAAACGTCTTGCTGATAGGTCGGCCTCTTCATCTCACCCAAAAACCGCCAATGCGCCGAATCCATTAAATCCAATCAATGCCGCACCGCCATCTCACCACTCCACTCCTCGAGGCGACTCTCACCTAAGCCCTAGAAGTTCGGCCGCGTCCCCCGATTCCCAAAAAGAATCTGAGGCTGAATTGGACTCCCTTTCAGATATGATGTGCTCCCTAGTTACAAATAATTGTGGCGAGACAAGATATATCGGTATTTTAACTTCTACTTTTTCGGCCCGAATTATGCACTGACACGGGTATAGGTTCTTCATCCGGGTTTTCAATATTTTCACCAAAAGGTATCCAGTGGGTAAACGAGAAGACGGGCGATTCATCGTTTCAGGACATGATATCCTCAACATGTGTTGATGATAATAAATGGATATATTGGAAGCCAGAAATATTTAGCGATATATTTGCACGGAGAGTTTTCAAGCCATTACCACCTCGAGACGAAGCCCTTTCGCTCTTTAGGGACTACTTTGAGAATTTTAACTGCATTTTCCCATTATTTCACGAGCCTACATTTATGCATCTGGTGGAAAGGCAATATTCCCGAGATCCGTATGAAGGTTCGGGGTGGTGGGCCAGTATCAATGTTGCGCTGGCTTTAGCACACCGATTACGAGTCATGAGCAATCTAGTTCCCCAGGAGGAAGATAAGAAAGCGTGGCTCTATCTAAAAAACGCTATGGGGGTGTTAACAGAACTGACGATGCGGAATACCGACCTTCTAAGCGTACAGGCATTATTAGGAATGGTAATTAGCCCTCTATTTTTGCTCTCGATTGACCTTGTCTCCTCCCCTTCGTACTGTTTTCCTCCTTATATGTTCTAACGAAACGTCGCAGGCTCTGTTTCTTCAAGGCACCCCAAACCCCCAACCTTCTTTCTCTCTTGTAGCTGCGGCAATCCGTCTAGCACATAGCATTGGTCTCCACAAGCGTTGTTCAGGGTTTGGGTTAAACCCGGTCGAGCTTGAGCAAAGAAAACGCGTCTTCTGGATTTCTTACATTCTAGACAAAGAGTAAGTTTTCGCTCTATTTTTAAACCCTCATGAAGTGTCATCACTAAACGCGCTTTAGCATCTGCCTGCGTTCTGGTCGGCCCCCTGTACAAGACGATGATGATATGAATGTCGAGCTACCTAGCGAAGACCCTCCTGATAACATAGGTAACATCCCGCTTGCAGATGGCAAGGGGAAGGTCAATCTATTCCGCCTGATGTGCACTTTTGCTACCATCGAGAGCAAAGTTTACAAACAGCTATATTCCACCAAAGCCGCTCGGCAGTCGGATGGCGAACTCCTCAACACAATCGGGGAGCTTGACCATGAACTGGAGCAATGGAAAGATAATATTCCTCTGGATTTCCGACCAGAGTATGAGATCAAGGCCACCCATCGGCCGCTGATACTCCCGATAGTTGTTCTCCATTTTGCTTATTACAACTGTTTAACAACAATACACCGGATGTCTGTTCATCATGGCTATTGGACCAGCCGCCTTTCGAATTACGCTATACAAGGTCTTAATTCTAGGCCACTGAACCCTCGGGTATTTTCTTCTGCTGTTTTGTGTGTCTCCGCCGCCCGGGCTTCAATCAACTTGATCAAATATATTCCTCAGGGCGATTTTTCCTGCGTATGGTGAGTAAAAATCCCTGGAACCTCAGGCCAGTTAACGACAGCACTAACACTTTCTCCTTCGATCTAGGTTAATAATCTACTTCCCAATCTCGTCCTTGGTCACTCTTTTTGCAAATATTCTACAAAATCCCTTAGATGCAAGGGCGCGTTCCGACGTCAAATTAATGAATCTTGTCGTCAACTTCCTACAAATCCTTGCTACGGATGAGTCCAATGGCAGTGTGAAGCGAATGTTAAATATATGCACGGAGTTCGAAAGGATAGCTAAAATCGTCTTGGAACGAGCGGAGAAGGACTCCCAGGCTAGGCGAAAACGAAAGGCCGACGAGCATAGCTATCCTCGCCCGGGCACTCAACCGAATGGCTATGATCATCAGCAGAATGAACCCCAAATGCCGGGTCCCTCGCTCCAACCACCGTTACAGTCCATGAATTCGCAACCATCGCCGTTCCCTTCACCATTTCCCGCCCATGCGGCCAATCCACGATTAAATACTGCGACAAATGGGTTTCCTTCTCCTCAGTCTGACATGCGAAATAACTTCAATATGGGAGACGATCCCGCCCTCGAGCCTGCGAAAGCTGCATCCAGGCTTAACCAGGAGCTTTCTGAACTCTTGGGCGGGCCAACAATGAATAATGCTGATATCTTTAACCCCCCTCAATCGGTTCCCAACAATGAGTCGGCTCCGGTTGACGTTTCAGCCTTCCAACAGCCCTTTGTACCCCAAGACCTATGGCAAATGCCCATGACACTTGAATGGGATTGGGCAGACATGTCCAATAGTTTCCCGTATGGGCACGGTGAGGGAGAGCAATAGCTCCCCTTTTTCATTCTCAGTCGATACCAGTTATCCGACCCTAAAAATATCCATTTTCACCTTTTCTTCAATTTATCACATTTCTCCTCGACTTTTTTTTATTTACCCTGATTAGACTCAAAAGCTGTTTCGAGTGCAGTTTTCGTCCTTGACGAACACAAGCAATGGATGGCATCAACGGAGTACGGCGTATGGTATTTTACGAGCAGAACGAAGCGGCTTTTCCCTCTTTTATCTTTTTTTTTAATGTTTAACCACAATGCACTCGGAGGTTATCAAGGTGTGATTTCCCGGAGTTAACTTGATATCAACTCTGGCTTCTTGGTGGGGGAGCTGCAGCTTTTTGTCTCTACTACATTTTCATTAGGCGTCTGTCATTTTCACTGGTCATCTCTTCTCACTTGACACATTACTACTACCCAAGCATATATTCACTTGTATCTAGCGTGGAGGGAAAGGGTTACTACTTAACGGCCGAAACCGTTGTTCCAAGTGCGCACATCTGTGTTGATGCTACATATCACTCTCTACTTTGAAATGGAGTAGCCCATAATAACCAGTGGAACAAACCCAGAGATGCCATATTTTGGCTATCCAAATCTGAGAGCAAATTTTGGCATTTACTATCCTACGCCAAGGGATTTCTACCCATGATTCAATGTTTCCGCGTAATTCATGCGCAATTATGTTGCTGCCTGGAAGACGGAGCCCCTTGTCCGCTGTGAGAGAAAGATACTTTGTTTTCCTGAGGCTTGGGCGTACCAAGCAAAGTCTATTCAATCTAGCCATAAGCTGAGAACGGGTCCTTGAACCCCCTATTTTTTCAGGGTGATGGAGCACACTACTCAACAGATGGGAACTTGAGTGCATGATTCTACCTAAATCGAATTTTACCGGCAACTTTCAGCTTTAGAGCAGGAGAATAGAAGGGGATATTCTATAGAGAGTTGACCAGTCGGCGTTCCTTGCGAAGGGCTCTCAACTTCTGTCTCGCTTCCTCAAGGGGGATTAGGCTGCCCTTGGTCTGGGAGCTTGGGTCGTCACGGTTGCGGATGTTGACCGAGCGTGATTCTTTTTCAGCGGCGCCGACAACTATTTTGGTTCAAAAATGCGTTAGAGATGGAATTGTATTACAAGAGTGGCGGATATATTCCTTACCGAAGATAAAGTTATATTGTGCAAGTTGACCGGTACGGATCTTCTTTTGCATGGTATTGCCGCTTATGTCAATATCAACGTTCAACTTGTCAGCACGGAGGAGCTGTTGGATTTCCTCCACGTAGTCATTTGCAGATGCCATCACGGGCACGATAAGGACCTGTTTAGGACTGAGCCAGAACGGCCATTTACCGCCAAAATGCTCAATCAGGATACCGAAGAATCGCTCAAAGCTACCAATGATGGCTCTGTGGATGACAACTGGTCGAGCGCGGCCAGGGCCAACTTCTGCACCATCACCTTGGGGTGGTCCCTGCTCCGAGCTCTTCTCCGGTGCGGAATCCGCTGGTGCATGAGCTTTTGCGCCAGTCTCTCCGGTCATATACTCGAGTTTGAAGTTGACGGGCAATTGATAATCAAGCTGGATCGTTGCACATTGGAATTCTCGTTTCAAAGCATCGGAAATGGTAATGTCGATTTTTGGGCCATAAAAGGCACCATCACCCTCATCGATCTCCCAATCATTACCCTTGAATTTCGTAAGAGCTTTGCGCAGTTGCTCTTCGGCGTAATCCCAAGTCTCTAGCTTGCCGAGATACTTTTCTGGTCTTGTGGAGAGCTTCAATTTGAAGGTGAATCCAAAGAGCCCGTAGATGGCTCGCAGGAAGTCAAACAAGCCTTCGATTTCTTGCGTGATCTATTGCACAAGTTAGCTGATACTGAATGTATAAAGAGGCTTTCTATTATTTGGTACCTGGTCCTCAGTGCAGAAAATATGCGTGTCATCCTGCTGGAATTTTCGCACTCTGGTCAAACCGCTTAGTGCGCCGGAAGCTTCATTTCGATGGAGAACACCAAAATCTGCCATGCGGAGAGGTAGTTCTCGGTAACTTCTCTCTCGGTGTCCAAACATGATACAATGACCAGGGCAGTTCATTGGCTTCAAAGCCCAGTCGCGTTTTTCGACGTTCAGTTGGAACATATCATCTTTGTAGTGTTGCCAATGGCCGGACGTACGCCAAATGCTCACATCGTACATGTTTGGCGACTGCACCTCCTGGTAGCCTCTCTTGAGATACTCCGAGCGCAGTAATTTTTGGAGCGCATTGAAAATTTTTGTGCCGTTGGGGAGAAGGAATGGACATCCAGGTGACACCTCATCGAAGAAGAATAGCTCTTGTTCCTTGCCGATCTTCTGGTGGTTGCGTTTCTCAGCTTCCTGAAGAAATTTGACGTGCTCTGACAACATTTTCTTTTCGGGGAACGCTACACCGCGGATTCTCTGGAGGGCATCGTTCGATTGGTCGCCTAAGAAGTATGCGGAAGAGTTCTAGGACGGTTAGTAAAGTAAATTTCAACCCATTGAGAAATAGAGCTTACCTGCATAATCTTCATAGCCTTGATTTTGCCAGTGTTCTGAATATGCGGTCCCCTACACAGATCGACAAGTGTACCACATCGATATACTGTACTGCTTTCACCTTCAACAAGATTATTGATATAGTGAAGCTTGTATTTACTATAGCCGAACATCTTCTTTAAATTCTCCTTGGAAACTTCCAATCGGTCAAAGGACTGCTTTTCCTTGAAGACTTTTCCCATCCTAGTGTCCAAGGCCGGCCAGTCTGACTCTTTCACAACTCCGCTGGCAGCAGTTAGCGCGCACCGTATCTTTTTATCTATTTGCGGAGGAGGAATGGTACACATACCCATCTGGCATGGCCATATCATAGAAAAATCCCTGGGCAGTGGGAGGTCCATGTGAAAGGAGACAGCCATATTGACACTCAGCAGCTTCACCAAGGGTATGCGCACTGGAATGCCAGAACACCTCCCGGCCCTGGGGTGAGTCAAAGGGAAGAAAGCTGATACGACAGTCCCTTTCGAGGGGCCGATTTAAATCCCACAGCTCCTTTCCGTCAATCTTTGCGATCACAACATTGGCGCTAAATTCCTTGGGAACATCCTTGAGGAATGAGCCAGGAGTTGACTGCCATGCCTGCGCAATCACAGATGCAGGTGTTCCATTTCCAATATCTATCGTAACGTTGATATCAAAACGAGGTTTATTCTTCAAATCCTCCTCGGCCTTCTGCCATAACTCTTCAAATAGTTTGTTTCGTTCGATAATAAAGCCTGGGAGGGGTGTGTCCGCAACAGGGCCGGGTTTCTTCGATTTCTCTTTCCCTGCCTTTTGTGGAGGGGCATCTGGTGCGGGGGACGAGGCAGATGAGTCCATGACGGTGCGATCAGGTAAGGCACTATGGGCTTTGGCAGGGTTGGAGCTATCAGCAGAGCCTTCTCCCATATTGACTTATGAAAATTTTGTCCAATTCGACAGATCGCGTTCAAAAAGCCGAATTTCAACCAAGTTCAGGCTTCGTCGCTCGCCGGAGAGGAAGTTAAGCTCCGGATAAGTCACGTGATGGGATTTTTTTTCTGCTGATTTTAGCCGAGTCGGGACAAGCTCGAAGCTGGAAAATCCTATCCAACAACTTTCAACAAACTACATTCGTCAAACATCCAGCGCCATGTCATTCCGCGGTGGTAATAGAGGTCGCGGTGGTAGCTTCGGCGGTGGACGAGGTGGTGGCGGTTTCCGCGGTGGTATGTTGGACGAAAAATCCTCGATGGTCGTATCATCACTGACGTGCTCTTTTTTTTCGCAGGTCGTGGAGGCGCGCAACAGTCTTTTGGGCCCCCAGCTGCTGTTCTAGGTACGAATAAACATCTCAATGCTGCCATTCGTCGGTTTACTGATAGTCTATATTAGAGATGGGAACGTTTATGCACTCATGCGAAGGCGAGATGGTCTGCGAATCCATCAACCCGAAAATTCCTTACTTCAACGCCCCAATGTACTTGGAGAACAAGGTGGGATACTTCCGACAGCGCCAATGCGGAATATGTATACTTACGATTTGCTAGACTCCGGTTGGAAAAATTGATGAAGTTCTGGGACCCATAAACCAAGTCTATTTCACCATCAAACCACAAGAGGGAATTGTCGCATCATCTTTTAAGGCTGGTGACAAATTTTACATTGGAGGAGATAAGTTACTGCCGATAGAGAAGTACGTCGTATCTTTTGAGTCCCCAACAATTGGACTCTTAGGACTAATTGCTTCTATCTAGGTTCTTGCCAAAACCAAAACCACCACCAGGTATGCTATTTCGCAACATTTTCTCTCTTAATACGCTTATTCCTAACTATTGATTAGGAGTTTCGAAGCCCAAGAGAGCAGGAGGAGCGCGTGGCGGTGCTCGTGGTGGCCGTGGTGCTCCCCGAGGCAGAGGCGGATTTGGCGCTCCTCGAGGTGGAAGAGGCGGTGGATTTGGTGCTCCTCGAGGCAGAGGTGGTAGCAGAGGTGGTAGCGGCTTCGGCTCTCGAGGTGCTCCCCGGGGAGGAGGCTTCCGAGGCGGTTTCCGTGGACGAGGTTAAAACCAGCTTTGAATGGCGTTTAGGTGCAACAGGGCGGGAGTTCCTTTTCAGCAGGGTTCCTATTTCGGAGCCCACCAAAATTTTCAGATCGGGATCTATAAAGCAATTTTTCCAAGATGCTGTAAAATAGGTTATATCTATATTTTATTAGAGATGTTTTAGAGCTGTCCATTTTGCCTCTCACAGTGATACAATATATGGGCTCCGTCCCCGTATTGATTTATTGTTCGTTCGTCGCCACATAATCCCAATGGTTCCTAACATTACTGTGCATCTCGATCCTCTGCGACTTGGTTTCATGCAGAAGAAGCTGTCGACTTAAACAATGCAAGGACGTATGCCCTGGTTATAGCACGTACACCACCATCGAAAATTCGGGCATACATTTCAAGTCTGCCAGTGCATAATACGGGGACATAGCCCTTTTGTGAAATATTGCGTACTTCAGTATTTGCCAACGGATGGCCTGTAGGGTATAACAATACAGCCATCTAATATTCAATCCTAAGAGCTCCTGCTCGAGGGATATAATTTTGAGGTGCACCAGCTACAAGTCAGCCAGCGGATCTTCGGATAGTACCCTCTAGTCATTCACCACTGTATCCTCAGATGAACACGCCTCTAAGAACCAATCAATAATAGCTTGTGGGCAGAATAACCAAAGCAGCATTTCACCCTTCGCTTCTTGGATGTCGGTGAAGAGGAAGTAACATTTCATACCATACGGCATTACGTGACAAAAGTGGTTAGTTAGAAACAAGCAGCCCAGTTGTTGACCAATCAGCGTTGGAATAGCGCCAGGAGACCGTATCTGTATTGTCACCTGCTTGCGCACATATGACGTCTCATGAAACCCACATCACCAACGAAATATCAAAACAACACTCTTCAGCTCCCGCCAACGTCCTGGTACCTTTGCTATCCTATCAGTTACGGTATTCTTCAACATATTAGTTCATTTTTAAAGTCGGAAGAGTACACAGTTTCCGGCCTGCGATGTCAAGAAGAAGCTCGGTCCCGGCAGCAGCAGCCGGTGCGACAACGGAGAGCTCTGGGAGTAGCATGGATGGCGGTAAGAGCTGGCCACCCAAGCTCGAAAGTACTGAAGTGCAGTCCCAATTAACTCTTGTTACTAGCTCAGGATAAGCAACAGACGCTTCTTTCAGCAGATACCGGCCATTTCAGCCTTATCAGGTTGGGTTTTCCTCAATCAAGCTGTGCTGATATTCGCAAGCTCCCACCACTAACCACCAAAGCGCAATAGGGCACTTCATCTTGCGGACCTTATTACTGAACTAAATGGTGAGCACTACAGTTCATGTTATATCTACCAGCTGCATAATATGAAAACTGGCTAACGCACTATGTGCCGAATTTTTCTAGGATTTTGTGGAGGCAAGTATCTACCGGATGTCTCATAACCTGCTTCACGATCCTGTCCCTAACACCAAGCCAGTCATGTCCGTATTCTCGTCGATGCGATACTGTTTAGGGGATGCACAACAATACCGAGATCTATGGTTCGCCCTTGGGTTTATGCCGTTCGGGCTTTTCTTCGATTTCATGGACGGAAAAGTTGCACGATGGAGGAGGAAGTCTTCTTTGATGGGCCAAGAACTGGATTCACTGGCTGATCTGGTATGGGAAATTCGATACTTATCTCAATAAAAATGAGCAGCGACAGGCTAACAGAAATTTCAAGATCTCCTTTGGCGTTGCTCCAGCGGCGGCTGCATTTGCTCTTGGGATGCGCACACCATTCGACCACGTGCTATTGACGATCTTCGTACTCTGCGGTTTGACTCGACTGGCGCGATTCAACGTCACCGTTGCCACATTACCCAAGGACAAGACCGGAAAGTCGCAGTTCTTCGAAGGCACCCCAATTCCAACCACCCTGGGTTTAGCGATGATAATGGCATACTGGGTATCTAAGGACTGGGTTCTCGAGGATATACCGCTTGGTGTAGCGTGCGAAGGCACCATGTTCGAATTCCATCCAGTGGTCGGCATGTTCGTTATCAGCGGCTGTTTGATGGTGAGCAGGACCTTGCGGATTCCAAAGATATGAGAAAGGGCTCTACGGCGAATATTGAAAGGCATGTTGGATAAAAGAAAAAGGAAAGAAAGAAAAACCTTCATTTTGTGCGCGTTTATCAAATTTTGATTTGGCTATTTTACAGCAGACACACCACTAGACGTTGGGAAGGAGAATCGTGATGTTTTCTTTTGCTTTTTGCGTGATGATGCTCTGGCGTTCCTTATCCCACTAATTAGCCCTCAATGCTCTCTCCGCTGTTGAAACCCCTTGTCTCGATCGCTGGCCATCCCGCATGTTTTCATTTCGCGATATTCACCATCTATGTATCTTGCCGGCAACATCCTTATTCAACATTTGTGCTTTTTTTTGGGCAACTAGCAGATCAATTGAGACGATTCAGATAAGATATATTTGTATGCTCTCTAAAACTCCCAGGCCGGAGAACAGATATTTTCGGGGGTGAGTTTCTATATCAGCTCCGCGCGGTAGGCGATACTTCCCAAATACAACAATCGGGCGTGACCTCATTCATCTATGAAATACTTACTAAGTCACGTATATTTATAAACCCGAGAGCACAGCCTCAGGTAGCGCTATTGATGACAAGAGTATGTTTATACCACTGAGCTAAAAGCTTGTTCAGCCTTTCTTAGCAGATAAGATTATTGCTGTCTGAGCGATGAGACTAAGCAGCCACCCAAGCTGTTTTACAAGGCATTCACACATCTCGCTAGAAGCTACCAGGACAATTGGGTGATCAACCAGGCCGCATTGACCCCGTCCTGTGATGGATAAATGCCTCATGATATGGCTAAGTGTTGCGGTTCCTGAGTAGCTCCGAATCGCACCAAATACATGAACAGCTGAGATATGGCATTTGTTACCTACCATCGTAGTCAAAAACAAGGCATATTTAGTTCCCAAATCGAGGAAATTTCGGGTTGCAAACAGAGGCGTTTGGGAAGCGAATAAATCACATTGATAGTTGGGAGGAGGAGGAAGGCCATATATAAATATCAAGAGACTGTGAAACGGCGTGGCTGAACATTGGAATGAAGATTAAGATAAAGGGTCATGATATTTGAATTTCCGTGCCCTTTATCTTAGCCCATGCTCCCTGCTCCGTACTTTTTTTTGACCTATCGTGTTTAAACAGTGTATGAGGCGCCTATGTCCAACAAACAAAAACCTATAAAACCCATTGGATTATCCCGAAAAGGAAAATCTCACAAAAGGGTTGACCAAACAACGGTATAAACCTTGTTGTTGCACCAAAAAAGAAGCGTTTACAGGCCCAAAAGTTAGACTTCGCCTACTTGGTGTTTGGAGGAAGCGTACCAAGGGGGATGAACTCATCGACGGCATCAGGTATTTCCTTGGTACTGTTGAGGCCCCGTTGTTTTATGATTGATCTTTGTTGCCGAATAAGTCCCCGCTTGCATGAATATGGTCTTTATTCTCCCCAATACCCCATAGAGAGCAACGGAAGCCCTGTAACGAAGAGGAACCATAGTAGTGGCTTCCCAGTGAAATACGTCTGTTTAAAACAGAATGTTCATTTCGCGCTCTACTCTGCTCCCGTCTCAGAGGCAGGGCAGTGGTTGAATATTGGATTCGAATTCCGAAACCGGGTATCCCAAAGCTCGATCTAGTTGATAGATAGGAAATTTCCATCCTTGGCAGGGGAGTGTGAGAGCCTTTCACCAGAAGGCCCGTGTTCCCGGTGGTGGATAGGCATGTTGGGCAAACGTACTTAGTGGAGAAAGGGAAAAGAAAACAAACAGATCTTGAGGGCGAGCAGTTGGAGTCAGCGGTATCTTATAGATACCTATCCTCCATGACGTTTCGCCAGTCATTGGGCAACTGTGAGAAACGCTCAAAAAAGGGTGGCTGCTGACGATTTGGCCAATAGACTGTCCTATTCTGCGCAAGAAGCTGCCAATATCACACTCCACCGCGATCTGCAGGATCCTCATTGTGTGTATGTGTAAAGTTGTTGGCCCCAGGTCACTTAACAGACACCTGCCATTGCTTTGCACCAATAACCAGGGATAAAACTTGGGGACTTCCCGTGATAAAGATAGAACTACAGAGCATAGTTTGAAGAGGAACGACCGTGGCGTAACTCGAGAAAGATGAGTTAGTTGGGAGAGAAAGCTGGGGGGTCGCGAGAAGCCGATCTGCTTGGATTAACCTGGTGAGAGGACAACTGTGGACCTTCCATGACGAAGTTGCTAGTTAAGCGCCCAGCAGTCAAAAAAGAAAAAAGCGTCTGAAGTCCAGTAAGAAAAGCCTACGGTCAGAAGGAAATTTTGGTCTGAAGATCAAGCCGATAAATCACCAGAGATAAAATGACACTTGTGATAATCCCCGAGTCTGACCCTCGGCGACTCCGTGGTTTCTGCCGTTCAGAGAGTCAACGACCTCCCGTCTTGGGCCCACCGTCCAACCCACCCAGGGCCATAAGGGATGGTGCATGGTTCGGCCTGGACTCGAAAGGACGGAACGGTTATCCAAAGCCACACATCCAGCGAGGCGGTAATTAATAATTATTACATCTATCTTATCGTCCTGAGTCGTCGTCCATATGAGATTGTTGTGGGATATGATCGCGATTATGAGATGATGCGGCGCCAATGCTTTTCAGATGTTATTTCTTCTTCCTTGCAACATCTTCTGCCGGACTAAAGGGCGCTAATTTCGCACGGGGTTCGTTGATGGAGAACATGTGCGGATTATCACTACGTATCTTATTGGCATGTGGTTACAACTCATCTCAACCCTCTCGACACCTTCCCCAGGTCGTGGGAATTAGCCGAGAAGAGAAGAAAGAAGGCAACGAAGAAGAAGAAAAGGTCACTTCATGTCCTGCATGAGTGCGGTTTCAGGAATCAGGTTATTTATCGGAGGTTTTCTTGACGACGGCTCGGTCTAGCGTTTGGATTCGCCTGTTCAGACCGGTTCCCCACTATCCCACTATCCCTCTGGAGCCGGTTGTTGCCCTATGGAGGTCGTTATCAAGTTTTGAACAGTCGAAGTCTGGAGATGAAACATAGGGCCAACATCTAACGTCGATGGTGCTGTACAACATATGTCCGTACTATTATCAAATGCCTCAAAACAAGCAGATACCCTGACCAAGGCGACGGATAGCCTGGTCAGTATGGAGTGGCTGCTCTATCTGCCACGTCTGACACGAAGCAAGGGACCAAGTAATCTTAATTGGGGTTGTGAGGGTTCTAGTCCTCATCTCCAAGGCAAGTCATGCAGGTGGCGTATAAAGACAATGTAAGTGTGGTTTTCTAGACTGCGTCGAATACGTACGCAACACGCCCAACGTCGAGTCATGTCTAGGCATTCAACTGACATACACTACAACTGCAAAGGGAGATACATACTTATATATATAAAGATATGAGTAAAAGATCTTCATGACGGGCAAGTGGAAGATGCGATTATCACTCTGACTTACGAACGTACAAGAAATAAAATACAATAAATATAGTGAAGGGTGTAATACAAGCCAAGAAACGTATCCATTTGTTATCCACCGTCTTGTCAGGGGAAGACAGCCACAGTACATCCAGAGTACTTGGTACTAGGCTTCTCAGGCCAGCAGCAGATACTCCGTAGTAAGTGATATACCTTATTACCAGAACATCTTGAGTGACTGCAGCAGTAACTACTCTATATAACTATATATACTATGTACGGTGGACGTATTGATTAGTAAATCTCTCTGTAGCGCACCGCCACGTCACGAGCAATACGGCTAGTCCACATCTGGCGTAAATAGGGGCGGGCGGGTGTTCCTGGCTGTTTCCACGGTATGTATGGATACAAAGGTTACGTTACACTGATTTGTCTCTCTTTCTCTTTCTCTCTTTCTTCTCTCTCTCTCCTCTTTTTTTTTCTTCCTGTCTCTCGCTTCAACCTCATCTTCATCTTCATCTTCTTCAAGGGACTCTTCGTTTGATCCTCAAGTCCACCCACAGTCTTTTCTTATTCTCGTCCTGTCGGTCTCTTTCTTTACGTCTTTTTTCGATCCCTTCTTTTTTTTTGTTTTTTTTCCTCATTTTCGCCCCCATCTAAGACCTCCCTGACGCACATCCTACCCGCTCTTCCATCAACCTATCTATCACCAATCGCTCAGTTGTTCATCGCCAAAAAGGAGTCTATCCTATATCTTGAGAGTCGTCATATCATATTCTTCAACATTAAAGGGTGCTAAAGTCCGGTGTGGCTGTGGATGGTTGACACCTAGATCTATCCCTGGCGGTCCCTCACTTCTAACCCGACCGATTCGAACGCGAAGAACCATCGGAGGGAGATGAGCGTAGAGCTTGCGATAACCTTCACCTGATATCGATATACTCACTCGTCTTCTTGTCGCCTACTTCTTTCCAACATCTATAACCTCTATACCTCACTGCTCCAATTCGCCCCGCCGCCAACACATCTCAACCATGAAACCCTTCTCATCAAGCGCTGCCTTTGCAGCCTTTCTTCTCTTTGGCTCTGCGCTGTCTCTGAAACCATCTACTTTTGAATTTGCGGGCTGCTATAAAGCCGATAGTGTCGACGATCTAGGCTTGGAATTTGTCGAAAAATATCAGTACCAGAGTCAGGGTCACTGTTTTGAGCAGTGTAAGAAAAATGATATGCCTGTGATGGCCCTCTCCAAGGGAACCTCCTGCTACTGTGGCGAGGAGATTCCGCCAAAATCAAAAAAGACCGATGATAGCTCATGTACCCGCCATTGCGATGGAACTGATAAAGAAGATTGTAGGTTGCTGCCCAATATACATATATATACGTTCAACCGCAGCTCAAAGCTAATACATCATATCTAAAATAGGTGGAGGAGTGAAGGCATATGGTGTTTATCTAACCGGCCTCCAAGACGAGGTCCCGACCGCAGACGACGACGCGACCAGCACCTCGACCTCGTCGACGTCCTCGGACTCCCCAAAGTCGACCTCAACATCTGGTGAAACCGTTGTGGTGACTTCCGGGAGCACTTCGGACGCCGAGCCTGATAAAGAGGAAGGAAAAGGAGGAGGCCCAAACAAGGCTGGAATTGCTGCCGGTGTTGTAGTAGGTGTTGTTGCCGTCGCTGCCATTATTGGAGGCTTGTTCTTCTGGATGAAATACAAGAAGAGGCAGGAGGTCGTGGAAGAATATCGCCGTAACGCCAATGTCAACACCTTCATTGCTGGTGGAAAGCCATACTCTGAGGGGTCATCTGGCGACTCGAGACTTGAAGCTTCGATGATGTCCCAACGCCGCCTAAGCAATGGTAGCATTGCGGATGACCAGGACTTTTCACGAAGGATCTTAAAGGTACGAACCTCAGGCCTGTAAACACCCTCTACCTCGCAGTGACTAACATAACTTTACCCTACAGGTTACCAACCCAGATGGTGGGCACTATTAATTGCCGTGTGGGCGCCGGCGTTTTGTCATAGCAATCTCCATGGACCTAAATTACAGTCCTATTGCAGCCGCTCATTATCAACGAAATTACATTTCTAGATTTGCAGGGTTCTTCTTCTTCATAACTCCATATCAGTATCATCACCACCCCAACCTCTGGACTTAGACCTGGCTTCAACCTCTACTCCTCTCACCCACCTTAGATATACCTCTACACTTCGACGACAACCCACCCGTCCCTAGTCCCATTACGCCCAGCGTTCTAATTCCAACCACTCCGACCTCCCCACCGAATACATCGAAGGCCCTGATGTTACGTTTGCCCTTCCAAAGACCGAAATACCCAAACCCATGCGCAAGCCTGAATTCCCCCATTTTCTTTCATTTCTTTTTTCTTTTAATCGACTTGCCTACTCCTCGTTGGGACGCGTGCCATGAACCGATCTAAGCCGCCGTGTTGGCCAACCTAACCCAGCACAGCGAAAGAATGTATCAAATCCTTCCTTTCTCTTTCTCTCTCTTTTTACACATGTTGAATTGCATTCAGGCGTTTTAATGTACTAAACTCGGTTTGGTTTGTGTTTTTTTGGACTTCTTTCATTCTCTTCTTGAAAGTCGTCTTTATTTGGGTGTCAGCTATCTCCAGATCATAATTGAAAGAAACGAAAAATGCTTTTTTATATATATATCTTATATCTCGTCAGTTTGATACATTGGTTCTTTACCATTGTTTGTTTTGATGGTAGTTGTCTACATAATGTACGTTGGTACACCCCGCTCCCCACCCTCGACCAGTACCACGCATATCACCACCACCACATCCGGTACAAGTGGATAGATTGAAATACATGTAAATTGAATCTTTCCAGTCTTTTATATTGGATGTACCAAAAAAAAAATAGTATGTAGAAGCAAATAATGAAAGGTAAGAACTTCATCTATCTACGCTTGATCATAATACCCCCAAAACACACCCATACAAGCCGCAACGATCAAATCCAACATCTTCAACCCTTCGTCTTCAATAACTAGTTTTCCCAACTTGGCGCTTTTGCCGAAGAGGCCTCCTCCAGCACGCTCGCGAGCAAGGCTTAGATCTAATCTGTCTTCTTCGAATGGGTCGCTGGAGCGGATGTGTGAGTCGCTATTACTGCTACCATTGCTGCCGTAGCTAGAGGAATGGGTATGGGCGTGGCCGTGTCCCGGGATCTGGAAAGTAGGTAGATTAAACCGGATCTCTGCGACGTTTACGGGGGAATTAGTTGAGCTAGGTGATTGGGGGGAAGAAGGCCTGGATGACCATGATGATGATGAGGAATTGAATGATGAGGGGCCGGGAAGGGTGTGTCTGCATCTCAGACTGCGGCCGTTGGCGCTTGTGATGAAGAAGCAGTGGCCGTTCCAGGGAGATTTGAAAGTGTAGTGGCCTCGGGCTCGGGTGGGGAGTTTGGAGGGGGAGAGGCTGTCGTGAGGTAGACGGGGGCGATGGCTGTGGTGGCTGGGTGGTGAGGGAGGGGTGAGAGAGAGGGAGAGGTGGCGGATGAATCGTAGGGGGCCTGGTGGAGGTGCGGCGGCGTCGGCGGCTGCTGCTAATGGTGAGGGTGATGGGGTAGGATGCTGCTGTTGTTCCTGTGCTTGTGCTTGCATTGATGGTGACAGCGGCATTGAGCTTCGTACTGTAGTGGGGATTTTGATACCGAGGCTCTCGAGGGTGAGGCCTGAGTTATCGACTGCTAGTTTCTTGTAGCCGGGCGTTGTGATCTCGACAGTAACTGTCCCGTCTGGCGCTACTTTGGAGGAGCCTTCGCTCGTGTTTGTGATTGAGCCAACGTTCCATTGGTGTCCATGTGTTGGATCGCGGCGGATAAGCGTGATATGAAATGGGCGGGAAGATGGTTGACTTGTTGTCTCCCGTGGTTTATCGAAGCTTCGCTTAGGTCGTCCCAGAGGGAATCTGTGTGGCCGATCGCGAGCCGCGAGTTCAGTGGGAAGTAGAAAGCCTTTCGAACTATCAGGTCGTAGTGATGGTCTTCCTCCATCCCAACTTGCTCTCTCCGGGGCTGGCTCCTGCAGTCGACGCAATGGGTGTTGCTGTGATGGAACCGCAGAGGCGGGTGCCACACTCCATCTCCTCGCATCTGGAGACCTTTCGTCTGACCTGTTTATCTCGCCCTGTTCCTGCTCGACTGGAAGTGAAGGCAGAGGTCGCGGTGGAAGTATTGGTGCCGGTCCCTCATCATCGCGGGGATCCGCACGCCTCAACTCATCATACGACGGAGGAGGAGCATTGTTCCAAGGCTGAGATTGGATCTGATCGGTTCCTCCACGGTTTGTTATACCCGGGGACTCCGCGCCTGCAGTCTGCGGCCGCCGTGGTGGGAGAGGAGGACCCTGTGGCTCATCAGTAGCAGCTGCATGTGCTTCTCCTTCAGCGCCTGCACCTGCATCTGCACGTCTGTCCACGTCTGCATTCTGCACCGTAGTGCCAGGTACGGGTTTCCTCTTGATCCGATTCAGGAATGCGAATTTACTCGAGTTATTCTCCACCCTTGCCTTTCGCTCCTGCTGGATCGTCTCGAGAATCTCCTCATCTTCCGGCGCGGGTACATGCAGGTAGTAAAGCGACGAGTTGAGAGATGCAGGCGATATGCTGGACTTGGTTGGTGGTTTTAACGGCGAGAGAAACACATCTATAAACAAAATATATTTAATTGTTAGTCTCTGGTGCTATCGTGAACTCAAACGCAACGAACCTCTGCTCCCAGGCACCCGCACAATATACAGAACTAGCGGCTCTAGCGGCTTTTGCGTAGGATTTCGAGGATAGACTGGAGGATTAGCCGCAAGCGACGTCAGGCCGAGCAACGAACGAGCCTCGACGGGTTGTGCCATTTACCACAAGGGTCGAAGGGGCGAGTTTTTGGTTTATCAAAGTGTGGCGGGGGAAAAAAAATAAAGAGAGATCGATAACGTAGGGCTGCTTGTTTGTTTATATCGCGCCGTTGGGCTTCAGCCTCACCGCATCGCTTCTTCGGTCGATTTTCCTTTGTGTTGATGGATCATTTTCTCGTGTTCGGTTTACGAAGCACAGTACGTATTTATAGTCTGCACAGGCTGGGATACACGACAAATAGCATGCAGACCAATATTCTGCTCAGCCTGAACTTTTTGTCCTCGTCGATATATGCTTCTTCTGCTGGTGAAGTGTAATTAGCGCCACACTTATGCAGGTGGAGAATGGTGATATTCTGCTGCCTCTGCTGCATCTGCTGCGCCTCAGAATACGAAAGCACAATCGAGTCCAGCTGTGTCTATTTAAAGAACATGGTGAAGAGGAGGAAAGTTCATCTTTCTGTACGACGACCTTGAACGTGAATTAAATCACTTGCTAGATTCAAATAACCGGTGGATAAACAGTCTCCCGAGAAAAAATGCTTTCCTATCACAACAACAGAAACCAGCCACTCAAAACGAAATGAAAACAATATGCCCTGTTAATATTTGAATCTATTTAACCAGCTTGATTGTTGGAGGATCATTTACTGGATGAATAGGATGGTCCATATGCGTGTATAACTCTTCAACCGTAAAGGCAATGTCACTGTCTTGGGCGAATTGGTGAACAAACACACCACTGATCATAAAGCTAAGCTCCCAGCAAAGCTTCACGGGAACAAACCCGTTGTGGCTACGAGGCAATAGTCTCAGGACAAGCGCGCCATCCTCCTGGTCACCGGTGATGTCTGCAATGCAGTTGAAACGGTAGTTGGACAACATTACAGGATCAGGCCCGGCGAACGTCTGAGCTAAAGGGGTCGGGTCATTGCCTTTGTTTCCGAGCGGGATTGAGATCGTGATTGATTTCAGGTTCCAGTCATATGCACTATGCTCGTCCAGGTTTATGCCAATGATCAAATCCTGTGCAACCTTGAGCATGGGCGCAGTCGAACGATTTTTGGCATCCGTTGAAAAGAAAACGTATCTGAAATCAGGCTGATTGGAGTCAAAAGTCGTTGGCGCTTGGAGTATTTCAAGACCGACATCATCCTGATGCACTGATTCCAACCCTCTGGTGACAATCTGACCTGTGCTAGCGACTGTGATGGGCAAACGCCAGCACGGTGTGCTCAGCTGCCGAGCCATTAGCGCAGAGGTCGCCTTGTCGTCTTTGAAATAGTCACCCATTTTCTTCTGAACTACATCCAAATAATCTGCCGCAAAATTATCCATCAGCAATGTTCGTAGCTCAGCTGGGCCGGAAGGGGATGTCCACAGGTATACAGCTGGACGTGTTGGGTCCTGATGGCCTGGTTTCCAGCTCGGGTCATCGATCCATTTCTGGGGATCCGGCCCAGGGGTTGTTGTATAGGATTTTTTATAGAGCATTTGAAGAATAGTTTTATCCAGCTTTATCCCAGCACTGAATTCCTGCTGGTGCGACGGCTGCGTGAATGATAGTTCGGTGGAGTAGCTGGCCGAAGGAGCATGGGAAAAGAGGCAGAGCATTGTATCTACGTTCAAGATATCGTGCCTCAAGAGCACGGGTATATCCTCTCCTGAGTCGCTGTTATTTTTTATTTCCACTCTCAAATCCGGAAATTCAGTAACCAGCTTTGATCTTATGTAGCATCCATACTGAGGGAACGGTGGAGGGGTGTTCTTCAACTCCGGAATATTTGTCTCTTGATATCTCTTGATCGCAGCCCAGATACCGTCGCGTACCTGGTCATCCGTTCTGTCTACATGGTTTGCTAAACTGATCGCCCCATCGATCAACGCATCTGTCCACCTCCAATCGACGTGGAAAAACCGGATAGTCTCCCGAGGAAGATGGCTGCTATCGGTAAGGAGGTATTGAGAGGGTATATTAGAGAGGAATAGCCTGTCATTAATCCATTTTAGCACTACCATCCAATCCGCTGAAAAAGGAGTATTGAATTCATTGTAAGGTATATTGGTAGGCGTTCCAGGTTTTTTAGGATCCATGGCACTAGCAATGTCCAGAGCTGCATCAATGAAATTGTTTTTAAATTGGTCATGGAGATCACTGTTCCTCTGGATACCACTGTAGGAGATATCCACTGGCTCGACTGCGGGCCGATGCCAGCGGCGTAGGCGTGACGCTTCGTCAGGGTTTGTCTTGGGAAGACCGTGTAGTCTTTCTACCAGTTGAGGAAGATCCTGAATTAATCCCTCCACAGATTTAAAGCCGTGATCTCCTAGCACTGCCAGCTGTGCTTCGTGTTGTGCTCTCTCCAATATCTCATTTCGTACCTTTCCGAGACTCGCCACGAATGCCTGGTCAGCAATTGCAAGGGTTCGCCCTATCTGCCACGAGGACGAGTAGCTGATATCCATCAGACCCGCTTGTTTGTCGAGAATTTGCAGATCACCACCGTTTTTTGAGATAGACTTCCAAGTACGCTGGGGAGTTTCACTGCTCTGTACAGGAATAAATGGTCCTCGCATAAAGCAAGCCGTAGATTCGCCAGTTTGTGTCCGGTATCGAAGAAGAGAATATCCGTCATCCAACCTACCAAGGACGAGTGGTGGAATGGTTTCCCTATCCATGGGGTCTAGAACCACCCTTAAGCTTGCGGACGATTTTCCCAAAAGTTCAAATCTCTCTTCAACAGTTAACGTGTCCGGTGGGAGACAAGTATAGCTCCAGCTGTACAACGAAGACATGGCCACAAAGCGCTTGGACTGCTCAATTGGCCAGGGACGCATGCCCTGTACCCCCTTTATTGAAACCAAATGGACATAACATGTAGTTGGCTGTGTAATCGAGAATGGCCCTGTCCGATGTGATACAACCAGTCCTATTGACTTCTGGTCATCATCTGTTGCAGTCTTTGACGAGACGGCCATCCCTTCCGCGTTAATTTCTCGATAATGCGCTAGATATCGATGATGTAGAACGTATGGCGCGGGTTTATTGTCCACTGGGCTTGTATATGGTTTGGGCTTGCCATTCTCGTCGTATCTGGTGAAAAGATCACTGAATAGGCTCGTTGGGAGAAATATTACATCTGAACTTGCTTTCGCCTCATGAGACGTTGAAGGAGGTTTTTTTATTGGGGTAACTGTATCCTCAAGCTTCTCGACCTCTGATATAGGCATGTTCACTGCAAGACTGGGCGTTTGGGTAGCAGTCTGAGCGATAGATGTGTTGCGAAATATACTACTTGACCCTTGGAGGTCCTGTGGTGATAGCAGTAGCTCTTCTTTAGTGAACACAAGCACCGCCAGCCATGGCACCCGATTTCGCGTAAAATCTCCTGTTGTTGTCTCGTCAAGACTAGCATCCCATTCCCAAGGAAATGTGGGCGAGTTAAGAGTGACATGAGGGAGGGTTTCAACCATCTCCTCGTGGCCCTGCGGTGGGTAAACTGACTGTACCTCATTCTCTGGAAGGATGAATTGCGGAGAGTCAACATAGAAGTCTTGCGATGCTTTCAAGTTGTCCGTCTCGCCTTTTGCATTAATAGGCTGCTCAACGCTAATATTGTGCTGGCCACCCTGTAGTCCGGGAATCAGAAAGGAGCGGATACGCTGTTGCCCTTTGAGTAGTTTGTCAAAAGATTTTGTCCGCCGAAGTCTCCTTGCATGACGAGGAACCAGATATCGTGGGGAGAGAGCTCCTTGATTTGAGAAATTCATGATGTCTATGAAAACCAAAATATCTTTCAGAGCTGATATATAATCCAAATAACAGACAGGAAGAATATTTGATTTCTTCCAGATACAAATATAAAAAAAAGAAACACCAGGTCCTCTTGGGTGGGTATATTCTGTGCGCAGCTCGAGGAAGAATGTGTGTACACCATATCTTCCCCCTCACCGATGCACCGTCTCCCCAGAAGCCACTGTCAACCTTCACAATGTTCGGACTTCCCTGAGGAGATCAAGTGGTTGGGGGGAGTTCATTTTGATTGGTAAGAGATAAGTCGTCAGATTATCAGGAATACAACTGAGTGTGATGAAAGCAGGACAGGGTGCATATAAACCGGCATGTCAAGCTGCAGTCGATATTCAAAGTATGGCTGGCTGAATGAACCATGCAGCTCAGTCCACAGAACTCGGCCACAGGGGATGATGCATGATGTGATGTAATGGGCTGCTGGTGTGCGGTGATATCAATATTTTCATCAACTAAGGTATATAATCTACCTTCTTGCTCACGCCAGTTGTACCAAGTTGGTATATTCTCCGTAGTACTCGACCTCCTCTCCACAGCATTCCCTCAATCTGATATTCGATACCATGGCGTTGGCAGCAGTACCAAATCCCCTGAATAAGAAAGAAGCGCTGGTATTCGGTGTGAGCGCAAGGGATGACCTAGCAAACTTGTCACTTGCACGTCATCTACTCGACTCTGATCCTGTTTATCCCTACCCTGACAACAATGTAAACAACAGCGACATTTCGGTGCCTGGAGATCTGGGGATTGCTCCAAGGGGTAATATTGTACGTTCTCCATCCAAACTTTTCGTATTGACTGAATCCTGGATAGAAGCTGACCCCCCGTGTTTGTTAGACCAATGTGTATGGAATTACAAAATTCAAGGATAAGACCGCGGATGATGTTGTACCAGTCATCACCCTGCTGAGCCCAGTAATTACTCCAATCGACGACGCAAGCAAAGATCACGCCCGCCCTGGAGCATATACGGTGCTTGCAGCCGCAGGAGACTCTGAGAAGGACCACGTCTTTTTCCTGCAGTAAGTCTGGTCAAAAGCAAAACTCAACCCAATCAGAAATGCAGCTAAAGTCGAAAAACTTATTCTTTTCCATAAAGAAACCGGAAAGGCAGTAACGTTCCTCAGATAATTCACTATATTTTGTCAACTGGATCTCCACAGAGATCAGAATTTGATGACCCTGTGGATACGAACTCCAAGTTAGCAGCGATTTCTAGTCGTGACAACGATACGGACCCTTGGGTGTTCTTTCGCGGTCCCGATGACACCAGTATTCAAGTGAGATATATTGGATCCAAGAAGAGTACGCACTTTCACTCCCCCCCCCCCCCAAATTCCCAAGCGCATAACACTAAATTCGCTGACTGAAAACTAGCCGAAACTATTCCTGAAACGGCCGACTGCCACGGGGACAGCCATCTGTCCATCATTGGAAACAATGGGGTTCGGTACCTCTACTACATGAATACCAATCGACAGCTTTCAGCTGTGGCATGGTCAAGTGGGCAATGGACTAAGAAAGACGTGACTAGCAGTGATAAAGTTGATCAGGTCTCAGGAATTGCTGCTGTGCCAGGTGATGGTGCTAATCACATCTTTTACTACAGCGAGCAGAGTATTACTCGTGTCGATGATGGCTTATAAAAACATCATCCTTGGTGTGAAAGTAGGCAGTTACTGTCAACCTAATTTCGAGAAGCTAGATAAATTAGGGCTGGATTAATTGATTATCCACAGTTTTGTTTTTTTAATCAACTCTAGGATATCTTTTCCCCAAAACCCATTCTTCGAATCACAGCAACTATAGGTGTATTTATTTTCTATGGACATGGATTTTCGGGACAGTAATAGGTTTTGAAATCAGCGCCTACGGCTTGAAGCCGCGGAGAGATTGACTGTGCAAGCTCATTGATGAAATCACACACCGTATCCCGCACTGTTCCCGGCTGATTCAATAGGTGAGCATCGGTGTACGGCTTAACCCGGTCATCTTTGCAGTAATCCGACCAGTGGACGTTTTTTTTGTACAGATTTAACTCGGTATTGATTCTGAACAAGTTTGCGTTGCTATTCATCAACTCCGACAGGCGCATGATGTCGGACAGTGTAAAAGGATCATGAGGGTAAAGCTGTTGATAGTTCGTAATGAAGTTAACGAACCATTGAACCTCCAGGTAATGATCGTTTTGCTGGTTTGAGTCCGGGTTATCATTGACGTGCTGTGTAGGTTGTAGGACGTTGGTGTCTGGATTCGGGTTGGTGGTATCATAATAAGCGCGCAACATTCTGTTAAGAGCAGTGTCGTCGCTGACAGCAAGTGCTCCATACGGCAAATCGACTGGGGATGCCTCTGATAAGTTCACAGGTATCGCTTGGGGATTTTGCATTATCTTGCAGTTATACCGGTCAGCAAGCGAAGGAAAATTGCTAGCCGGGATGTACAAACTATTTTCTGGCTGAAATGACCATGAATTCCCTCCGGCATATCACCGCTGCTCATACAGGGGACCGCTAAAGCGAGCCAGGGGATAGCAGGCAACAGGAACTTCATCTTGGAGGGATGAGGCAGAACGATGGGAATCGAGTTACGCTTGAAGCTAGTTCGCCAGATCGACGAGTCAATGGGGGGAGGAATACCATCGCTTTATGGCTACAGTGTCAGAGAACTAATGTACGGAACTTTGAGCTGGGTTTATGCAGCTGATGAGGGGGGCACTGATCATTTCAGATACTGGCAAATGGCTGGCTGAACGGTCACACAGAATGCTGGGTTTCCCTGACATGGTGGATGCATTTCTAGTCTACACTAGGGACTATTTCTGTAATCCCTATCCCTGGCTCTCAGACCGCTTGCACTACGTGGCGCAAGGCGTTGGATCATCACGACAGAGATGTGCCGATATTTCATTCGAATTGCAGCCGCTATTTTAAGACAGTTATTAGGTTGGCCTCATGCACCTAAATCGATACCCCAAGGAGCCGATGCAAACAATCAACTCTGGATGGTGACAATATGGCTATTCTCGCAACGTCCCCCCATCAAGGTAGATCATATATTGCAGCTGAGAAATTTTACATCTATTCATCCAAAGCAACCAAAGTTGGTAAAGGGATAGACCTTGTTCCAGGAAGCAGTACCGATACCTTTGTTATATCTCTCGATGATCACCTAATCGTCCTACAATCTGAGCCTCCAAAACCTGACCTTGTCGGTGAGTTTGATCAGACAGATAAATCTCTTATCTGGCTATCGAATCTCGAGACGGGTGGCAAAAAACGACCACTTCCAAAGCTTTCAGTCCAGCTAGCCAAAGTCGGACAGCCGCAGCCTGAGAACTTTGGCATATCTCTCACGACCCCGTTTCCCGTCCAGTTTAACTCTACCGCTGATGCCCTTATATTTTCGTTTGGGAAAGGAACTGGTGGGGGAGCACGAATTCCAGTCCCCGGTATAGATCCAGCTGGGCAAATTCTATACTGCGGACTTGATACCTCTCAGACAAAACCTACTAGCTGTACCGTGAAAGAAATTCTACGCTATGCTGGGCTACTTACAATAGCAAACGCTATCCCGAACCAGATCGCAAGTCTACAGCTCAAGCTCGACATAGCAACCGCCTCGGGAAAACGTAACGCTTTTTGGTTCAACCCGAAATCCAACCTCGACGCAACAGTGCGACTGCAGCTTCAACTTGGACAGTCAAAGGTCATCCAAGATTTAATTCAGACAATATTTCATAATGTCACGATTGGTGAGGTGGATTTCATATGTAAAAAGCGTATATCTGAAAGAAAATCCTCCAGCGGAGCTCCCTACGTGGCAGTCGAAGGTACGGGGGCTTTCCGCCTGACATGTTCGATCGACTCCAACAACATAACCGCGTACATTCAGTTCGGTTATTCCCGTGCAACTTTCATATTGCTACCAGGTCCCAAATTATTGGGGGTGATGGTGCAATGGCTCGGCAAGTTGGTTGGTACTACTATAGACGTGGAAGGCACTCTTAAATCAAGCGCCGGCTTTGATATTGACCATCTTAACCTACGACGGATCAGTATTAATCTCGCTCTCGTCGGCACCAAATTTACAAGTATTGATGGATTCGAGATTGATATCGAGGTGCCTGCCACATTCGGTCACGATGACAAATCCAACAAGCCAGTTGTGTTCTTACTTACTTATTCCTGGCAAAAGGAGACCAGCTGGGTACTTCGGGGGAAACTCTGGAGTGGTATGTAGACATCCAGTTCCCGCAGTTAGTGATAATAGAAATGCATGGCACTAACACTGGTTTATGTTAGATTTCGGGCCGCTCAAAGATCGTGATCTTAGCCCTCAGTATGAGGAGTGGTTGAATATGGTGCCGTTGACACCAAATCCCGCAGAGAAGCTCAATATTTTGAAAATTGTCCCCGGCGGAGGAGCAGCGATTGAAGATATGCCTAGCTACATCCCCGATACCATCTCAGCGGCAAGTATAGAGATCACAAATTCGTCCATCACCATCAGTGGAACTGTTGAAAGTTCCGGGGATACCGATAAAATCCCCCATCCACCTCTTACGAGGCTCGCCTTAATGTTTAAGTATCAGTGGGGGAAGTCAGCCGGGTTTCAACTGGGCTTCAGTATCCTTATGACACTTCCTGTAGGCTCATCTTCGCAGGTTAAGCCTGCAACTCTGCTTGGACAGGTAGTTTACCAACATACCAAAAAATTAGCTTAGCAGATAAGGCAGAAATTTACTTACTTAGAGCTATACGAGTATCCCGTGCCTCCTTTGATACCATTCCACAGTTGATTAGACTTGTATAATTCAGTGGCTGTTAAAATTCGACTTGTGTTGGAGAGATCCAGCTCTTCTGTGTTTTTGAGAGAGGTTGAGATGCCAAGCCGAAAACCACGTGCTGCGGGCCATCCCGTCAAACAACCCCGTCAAAATGCCTAATCTGGCTTAGCGTGTGGATATGTGGGGTGACACAAAACAGGTGATGATCTGGTCTGCATTTTAATCTCAACGGTCGTTTTTCTAATTCAAGGCTTTCTTTAGCATATCATGAAGCCTGCGCAATCTCTACACGAAGAATGCTATGACAGTCGTGCCACGTCAGTGATGATGGCTTGTCTTTGGCGTTGGTTGCCCGCCGATCGCAGGGAGTTTTTATCCACTCTGGTGCATACTGAGTCCCAGACTCAGCTGCGTGCGTTGATGTACATTTTGTATCGGGAGGATTCACAACGGCCATTCCAGCTGCTGATCTGGGGGTGCAGAAGATCTGCAGTGAGCAAGACAGCGGGGTGGGCTTCATGTGGAAGGGTACCCTGTCAATGCCGTTGGGGTGAAGCTCAGCCAGCCACAGTTTCTGCGAGATATGTGCCCACACGGCTGGTTGTGCGATGATAACCGGTCTGTTCAGCTAGGAGATGCATCTTTCCCTACCAGCTGGGGTATTGTGATATGCAGTTGGCATGTCCTCTTATCTTTGTGAGATCTCGGAGGTTGTATCTTGATTACAGTGATTGTATAAAGGGCCAGAAGTGCAGTTGCCGACTGGACCGTTTGCGTGTTCCCTGATGCAGAGGGCCTTGATTGAATGAATGGACGCCTGCATGAGACTATCTGGGGATAGCATGGAAAGGAATCCCTGATCAGGCAGTGCTGCGAGCTGGGGACCTTAGATAAGGAATCTAACAAGATATCCGCCGAGCTTGGACCGCTCAGTCGCGTCATGGTCCAGACACCATTGCACACGGGAAAATGGGGACTAAATATCAGCCATGAAGGAGATACGGAGAACTTCTTTAAACCCAATCAATGGCATTTATGCTGAGATGATGCGATGCAGAGCAAGATTTGCATTTTTTTTCCACCTGCAAGAGTTGAGGGAGACGGCCAATAAGCAAGGCCGAGTATCAGTGGTGCAACAATAAGATACCAAACCCCGCCCAACTTTGAGAACTATTTCCTTACTTGCGAAGAATGCAGGTCAACGAGGGGTAGGCCTGCTTTTTCCAGCCATGACGAAAACTAGACGCAACAACGAGCTCGAAGAGAGTTCCTCCTCCACCATTCGGGTCTGATCCACTGATCCACTGCTCCTTCTCAGCCTTGGCTTATCAATGGTGCCCAAGGATAGTACTTTGGAAGATTTCCAACTAACACACCAGGCCGGGCACCCGTCAACTTACCCGCCTCTGAATCCACCTTCTTCTCATCCCAGCCTAAGAGCTTTAGGCCTAGTTTACACCAGGACTCAGCAACCTGCTTACCAGCATCCCCGACAGCTTCCCAAGTGTTCTTTACAAGGTCCCATTGACCAGGGCCGACAGAAGCGGTGCCAACAAAGTTGGGATTCGGGTTTGGGATGAGGGGAAAGTAGTATTTGCCCTTCACATTAAGGTCTTGTAAGACCTTGACAAAAAAGGGCACTGTTGTATCTTTGTCTGAGGGCAATGGCTCAGGCCTGGAGATACGAACACCCGTCATCAGATTGACAGTTTTGCCCTGTTGGCCGTTGAGGAGTTTGGAAGGATTGGATACATAGGAGGGGTCGTCACTTCGGTCATCTAAAGGTTCAATCAGATAACTGCAAAAGCCACATGGTGATGGTAGGGCAAAGTAGGAATTAAGAGGAGGAAAACTGCCACTTACACTGCCCCCACAAGCCCAGGGGAACTTGCCCTTCAATGCTTGAATTGTTAACCCAGAGAGGCACCTTATCATCCTTTTTAAGAAGTATAGTCGGCTCAGTCGGCTTGATAGACACTGTTAAACTGGATGTAACTGGATCCACAGTTTGCATGGGTTTTGCGTAGATTTTCTGCCCCGTCCCAGCAACAGTATCGGTGTGAGCAATGTCACCGTTATGCTCCAGTGTTTTAATCTGGGCACTCTCAATGGCAAATTTACACTTGATAGTAAATTTGAAGGTGGCAGCTCTGACGATCCACATTTCACCAACCTCAGAGTCGACCTTGTTTTGGGGTACCAATCCATCTTCCACTGCAAAGACATGAGTGGCCCTGTCCGGTCCCTTCTTTTTGCCGCCGACAGGTGTCTCTGGATAATCAATAAAGCCGCTAGGTTTTCCTTGACAGACCAGCTCGATAAATTGGGCAAGCTTAAGAGGATCTGGCGGATCTGCCTGCTTTCCAAAGTCGACATTGAAACCAAACACCCAAAAGTCCACATGAACTGTTCCATGTATAGGCGGCCCTTTTATGTACAGCGTTGCTCCGATGCTGATATTTATGTGGATGGTGACCAGCCACAAATCTAGGGTGAATTTAACCCCAACAGTCAAGCCTGCCTCTGCAAGGAAGCTGAATGGCTTGTAGTTAATCAAAAAGTCAATGTAAGCGTTGAGATAAGCATAAAGCGGCGGCAGTGAGAGCGAAACATCAAGTCGACCGCCACCCATACAAGCCTTTGGGGTAATGGCGAAATAAGCTTGTCCAGATATGCTGATTGCGCCACTGAACTGCCAGCTTATACCGAGGCGTGAAGGATTGGGATACTGCGGAGGTTTGGCGTATAAAGGATGGAACCCTCCGATCGAAAAGACCCAATCCCCATTGAGATTTGGATCCTTACTGTTGAGCCAGCTATAAAGTGCAAATCCACCTGTAAGATGGCATGATGGGTCTAGAATATAGGAAGATGGCGTCAATTCACCGTCGATCTTCAGTACACCTGCTCCTATATCCAGGACTGCAACCAGCCCAAGTTGAACATAGGCGAGTTTCTGAGCATCGGCGTCGCCGCCTGGTACGCTTGCGGTTGCGAGTGCAGCAATGGCAATCTTCACATCAGGATCCCATTCCACAATAAGAACGGCACTCACATCCAGCATCTCAAAAGCTTTCACAGTTAAACCAGCAGCTAGCCAGAATGAGCCATTTTGAGGGCGAAACCAGCTGGTGGACAGCAAAATTTCCAGCGCTTTTTCAGGCGGTTGTTGGGATGTCTGTGAAGATTGGAGCAGGGGGAAATCCATTACAGATTTCACTGTAGGTATGGTTAAACTAGAATTGTAGCCAAAACCACCACAGACGCCTTCGATTGTCGCAAATTCAAATGTAATCAAAGGCCCGTGTAGGATACAATATACAAATGCCGAATCAAATCGTGTGGGTGTTAGCATCTCACCATAGAACCCAGCCGCTTGAAATTGCCAAGGATTATATCCAATGGTCAGAGCTCCAGCATAAGATTTCTGGGTTTTATCGTTCAGATATTTCAGAATACCCCCGATATCCAGAGGTGGGCGATCGAATGATGCTGCAAGCCCCTCAAGTGACGGCCCGGGAGTCGGTAAATGGCGTAGGTTTGTGCCTTTGTCAAACTTTAGATCGAGGCCAAAGCCGAGCAAGGCAAAAGCGATTGGACCGATGGTGACGGAGGCGTCCAATTTAACGGTCAATATAGATTCTTTGCCCCCAGTGCCCGTAGAATACTTGAAGCCAATATTTTTCAAGGAGAACGGGCCGATGGTCTTAGTATAGGCAGCCATGCTAGATCCATTATCTTTCACCGTAGTCGGAGCTTCTTGGTCGGCTTCGAAGGAAGCGATCGCGAGCGAAGATTTCTCCGTCGAAAAGGCATAGTCAAGCACAACATCTGGTTTGCCAGTATTGTCCTTCAAAACCAACATAAAATGCATTCCGCCAGTGATAAGAATGTCACTCTCGGCCGGTGCCTTCTTGACTATCTTGGAGGGCAATGGTTTCTCACCGCTCTTGACCAAAGTAGGGTTGATTGCGTCTAGATTTGCCTTGGTTAAGCCATCTTCCGAAGTTAACCACATGAACAGCGCCTCGTCAAACGGTTGCTCTAGTTTGCCTAGCAGCGGTATATCTGTGGATGGAAGCTTGCTGAGGGATACGAGGAACGCTCTTTTTACCTTAGGAGTGTCGTTCCCTTCACCCTTGAGTTCTCGGAATTGTATAAATTGAAAAGAAAACCCGCTGATATCAAAGGAGACGATAATGATCATGCCTTGCCCCAGTCCGGATGCAGTCTTGTAAACGTCGAGTTGTGCCTTGCTGCTACCGTCCAGTTGGATGTCAATATCAGCGATGAAACCAGGAAGGTCGATATCAGATCCAACAATACTATTGAGTATTTTTCCAATGGATGTTTTAACGCCATGGTTATCGTCGACACTTGCACTTGCAGTAAAGCTCCAGTTCTGGCCTTCACGGTTAAACACCAGCTTGAAAACTAGGGAACCTATTATGAGGACAGCACTAATATCGAAGCGGCTTGCAACTTTGGCCTGGTATTCATATTTGACGGTAATTTGCCTGATTTCGATACTCTCCAGAATAGAAGAAACTGCATCGCCGTCCTGCTCGTCAAAAAATGATAGCAGATGGGCTCCACGTAAATTCTGTGCAGTGGCTGTTAGCGTCCAGGAGTCTCCAGCCGTCGTTTCTACCATTTTGCCTTGTTCTTGGCGAGAGCAACCACACAGATTCAACCAGGAAACGTCATAAATAACAAAGAACAAAAGGTTGCTTTCAGTATAATCCCGTTCTAAACAATAATATAAAGAATACGGCCCAGCTCTCCTTCTGTTCGACTCGGCTCGAGTCCATGAATATTCTGGGCTGAGGCGCTAGGCCTAGGTGGTTGTTGCGAACTCGACCAGAACGCCTTCAGGCTCAACTGCGTTGGCCATTGAACTCTGCGGTAACTCCAACGTCATGGCCGGGGGTTCACACACATGAACGCAATCATGTTGAACCAGGTTAAGACAGAAAGTAGTCTAAGATGCAGGCAAGGGTTTAGTGGCTTTCAAGGATCACGCATCTGGGCTGGCTGAAGGGTACCACAAGCTGCCAGCGAGCTCGCTTCGATGCAGTGGAATAGAAATGGATCGACATGCGGTACTCTGCCATGGTGGTCAATATCACAAGAAGGAGGGGTGGCTATCATCCTCTGATAATAAAGAATTTTGCTCGAATGCAACTCCTGTGCCGTCCGGAACGAGAGACAGACACCTTAGAATTTCTATCTACCCATATTACCTGGTTATACCCATAGCAGCTATATCTGGATTCACGCACAGCATCCCTTCAAGCTTCTTTGAGTCCAGGCGGAACAATATAAAATGGCTTCCTCGAATTTATGTGTTCCTGTCAAGCTGGATGCTTTTGTCCTTAACCTGGATGCCTGCGATGGATCTGAAGATGATAAGGCCAAAATTTCACCCATCTCGCAGCCAAACTACACTTATCTCCACCTCAAGGACAAGACACTTGATGGGATGCTTCGAGATGATGTGGTTACTTTAGCAGACCTCCACAATGCTGCTCCCCATGAGCGTAATTTTCGAGTAACAGACGTAGGAACTGGTAAAACTCGAACTAATCGCCTTGGGGTGTATCTGCATTGGATGATCCCCCGCCCATATCGAACCGGAGCTGCGTCTGCTCACAAAGAGAATGCGCCTAGCGCCCGAGCGAGGGGAATACGGGTTCACGACGCGCCACAAGAAGACGACCACACAGCACCAAGATTCCCCTTGGTCCCAAATCGGTGGCTAGTAATTCGCAAACTTCATACGAAGGAACCATCAGATGCGCCAATCAAAGAAATAGAGTCCTGGGTTGTTGATAGCGACTTGATGCGATTGATTGATGAACTGGACGATAACGATGGAAGTGATATCGACATGCAGGTCGATGTAAGCCCCTATCTGGCTACTACGAAAGATAGTGCCACAAGCGGGGGGCCAAAGATTAATCGTCAAGCGGAAGTGTTCATTGGGAAAAAGACGCCAGCTGAGAAGTGGGTTGAAACCGGTCCTACTACCAAGAGAGTAGCGTTGAGTCTCATGAACTCTTCAAATGAACTCTTCCCGGACTATCAGCCACATAACAGCAATGTCTTTTCCGTTGTAGACACTTTCGAGTATGACGATGGAGGAAAGAAGAAACATCTAACCGCTGCAGAAGCCAATTATTTTGTGATCGGCTGGCATGACAACGGGAAAGACGACCTCATGTATCTGGAGAACGATTCGATGCCCAAAAAGATATCCAGAGGGCAGCGTCTAGGCGCTCTTAACATGTCCCTCTTTAAGGACATTCCTGAATGGTCGAATTCAATGGAAGATTCACGAATCTTATGCCATGGGTCGATGTACAACGTTGAATGGCATGAAACATGGACGAATGATACGAGGCCCATTATTCCTGCTGATAAGGTCGCCAGTGATATTAATAAGAACGAACCGCTGGCAGTAGGAACTACTCCTCTAGATTCTTTACTTGCATATGTCACTTCTGATGGGAGTGGGCAGATTGAAGAGGGTTTGAAGCAGCTAAGCGCCTTATTGAGAGCCCAAAGTGAGAGTGTAGAAGACCGCCGGGCCGGTGCAGACGAAGTACAAAGCCATAACTTTTCCCGCCACGGAGGTGGGTCACGATATGTGCTGCAAATAGACCCTGAAAATCCCGCAACACCCCCATCGCCAGACGCAACAAAAGTATTGTCACAGCTCAACGATGCTCAGTTAATGGCTGACTCGATTGCGCGTCAGCTGCAGCAAACACGCTGGGACCTCTTCTCACTCTGGTGGGAATTTCAGACCAATATAAATAGGGATAAGCATACTCAGGAGTATACCAATCGGACCAAGGTTCTGAAAGATTTATACCAGAAGCTTGCCGACATGCTAACCAATCAAACCGCTCTTGTCGATAATGCAAAGAAGAAGTTGAATAACACGATGAACCTCGGCATAAAAGAAGCTAATCACCAAGAATTCTATCAACATCTAGATCCAACATTGTTTGTTGGGGGCGTGAAAGCCGGGTGGCCAACCGATTTTTTGAAACCCCTAAAGGTGCGACTTGATCCACAGATTCAGGGCCCTACCGTTAGTACCCTAGATTCGTCAGATTATACTAGATGCATCCCGCCCAACCTTCGAGCAACCGCTGATCTACTTTTCCGGGAATTCATATGGTATGAAACTCATGGTGTAGCTGCCCCTTCCTTAACACTGACGGAGACAAATACCGATACGTTCCCGCCATTATATCATGATGGCAGAGATCTTTGGAAAAAAACGCAACCATGGTTCCCACTGTTCCTCGAATGGGAAGCAAAGTATTGCCATGTTCCTTTCCCAAACTGGGAGGTGGACGAGGTGGCCACCGACAAGAAGGAGTTTAAAAAGTTTCGCTACGTTGTTGAGCAGAAAGACCAGCCTCTATGGGACATGAAAATAGACGATTGGAGAACTGTATCTGGCCGGATACTCCTCTTACCACAGCCCGTATTCTCGCTCCATGCTGATATTGAACGATTATTCGAGCGAGTCCCAGCGGAGACGATAAAGAAACTTATAAAAATGGACCCAGATGTATTTAAAGCAGCCATACTTGAACTTCCCTACATCTCTGCCCCATTAAGTGGCTTCATCGACCACCTCCTAACTCTAAAATCCGGCACCCATCTAAAACCAAACGTCAGATATCCTGGGAAAGCACCTGAGCCGTTACCCGAGAGTTATGCCAATACTGAGGTAATCAACCTAGGGGAGCCAGAAGTCAAACTGATGGGCACAGAAACCAACTTCACTCCATATGGTTCTCTTACACGGTTGACCCATGAAGAATGCCCAGCGTTCAAACCAGCCACGCACGGTCAATTCAAATTCACCAAGATCAATATTATTGATAAATTCGGCCAAGCGGTATGTGTTGTTGATCCAACACATAGAGGAATTGATCCAGACGTTACCCCGTATATCGGCGAATACTACAGGCCACAGCCATACAAGGATGGGAAACAGGGCCCTAATGTAGTAGAGAAACCTGCGAGTCCTGATGACTGTCGATTCATGCAAATGCCACCAAGTATCAACCAACTAGCGCGTTGGAATTTCGAATTCGTCACCCTGGAACAGCCGAAATCTTCGGATCCTTACTGGCGGCCTGTGACCGAGTGGGAGAACCCAATTTGGGGATGGGTGGTGGTTAACTATGTCGATTACGGTGTCCAATTTTTCCTCAGTGATGGCACATTTTACCGTGAGATTCGCATCGCTGATGTAAATAATCCGAAAGGAGGTACAATCGAGGCGGACGCATGGCTCCCATTCAAAGCCCCGGTAGACCTGCCACAAACTTCCCAACTTAACAAACTAATCAAGCAGTTTATACAGAAAGATGGGCAAAAGTATTTGATGAGTTTCATCAAAATGCTCAATAGCGCAGCAAAAGATACAACTACTACTCCGGGAGCCTACAGCCAATGCGTTAACTCACTCATTGGGAAACCCTTTGCGCTTGTTAACGCCGGAGCAAGTCTTGAGCTAGCGATTGCAGCCAGAACGAACCAGTCCACAGTCGGCAACCAGCAAGAGCTTATATCGCCATATGAATTATTGACTGAAGGCAGTAAAGGGCAATATGAGTTCCCCATCAAGCTAGGAGATCATGCAAAACCCCACGATGGCTTGGTTGGTTATTTCAAGGCGCTAAACAAACCCGAGGACGGGGTCGATGTGACAAAGCTATATACATCGTTCGCCGACCCTACAGATCATATTTCACCTATTGACAAAACGACGTTCCCAAAGATCAAACCATTCCGGCTGGATCCAACAGATTATAACACAGAACCCCCTGAACAACAGGCAACTGATTATGTGCTCAATAGAACCAAGAAATTGACAACTTTCGGCTTGATTTTGGACCCCTTTACACCGGTTAACATCTACTCCAGCATCCTTCCGATCCAGCCTTTGAAGCTTGCGCAATGGACATGGGAGACAGCAATCAAAAATATGACTGCGTTTTTCCATATTGGCCCAATTGTCCTCCCCGACGATGTACCAAAATATGACTCCAACAAGCAACTGGGGCCATCTTATGATCTGACGCAGGACGCCCAAGTCGTGACAGACTCAAAGATCGAACTGCCTAGCTTGACAAAGGCACAGTGGGGTTGGCTTCAGCCTTATATGATAGAAGCGCCTCCACCTCCATCAACTGTTGCTGCGGGTGGAAGAAAACCAGCTGGTCCGGAGGAACCGGACTTCATGGCGTTAAATTTGGGCAAATGGGATTCTCGCCCGAAATTTGAGCAGGGCCCGTTTACAGCTATCGAGGGGTATTTGCAGATGAAGAAGCCGATCTTTACTGATGATCCAAAGAAAGGGTAACGTAGTCTGGCATCTAGCTGGCCACCGGTCACCCTTCCAGGTTTAGAGATTCAATTGAATAATCATCACATCAAATTTGAAGGATATGGATTAAACTACCATAGCTTTTCGATTGTATGTGAGCAATTTTAAGCATTTGATTAAACCTTCTGCAGGTACTGCATCTTATTGGAGTTCACTTCTTTATATTGGTGTAACAATACATCCAGACTCGCCATCGATTACCCCTGAGTCCAGGGTTATGCAAGCAGCCGTAATATCTACATTCCTGAGATACGTATGCGAAACACGCTCTAAATTTAGGTAAATTTTTTTTAGAGCAATATATAGCTGGTGAAGTTATATCACAAGAAAAAAAAAGAGAGAGGTGCACTGTGTGCGTAGGGTATGTATATAACGTTGCTGACAGGATTAAAGAAAATTAAAGGGAGCGTGAAATGTATGCAGGATAGAGAAAAAAAGAAGAAAAAAAGGAATAGCCGCACCCCTGAGTAGTAGGACGTACACAGACGGGAATTCGCTCCCAGTCCAATCACAGCGCCAAAAGAACTCCCAACCACAAATGAAAAAGCGTAATGAAGAATGTGATTCCATTTCGTTGCCCTCCGGGAAACCCTCCCACTCCAACCATTTAACCATCACCATGACCCAATGACAAAAAAATTATTTCGGGGGGGTATCTCTTCTATACAACCGTTTCCGAGCGTTCTCCTTCCGCAATGACTGGGACGGGTAGGCCTCGGTCGGGGCTTTGGAGGACCAGCTGCTCGTGTCGTCGGGCTCGTAGAAAGTCGCTAATTGCTCGGATTAAAATAAACCACCCCACAACCATCAGAACATATGATATCCATTCACTCGTGGATATTGACGACAGGGCGGAGTCTCCGGAGTCATAGGTACCCGCATCCCCCACCGATGAAGGGTCAAAGTCATGGCTGTTCGGGTCTGGAGGGTTGACATATCCACCATCTCCGTCTGCATCCGGTTCTCGATAATCACTCCCGCCCTTCATATAAAAACCGTACTGGACTAACGTCAAGCCCAAACCAGCTCTACTTCCGTTTTTGGCGGCGTGCGTCGTGTGTAAAAGATAGGTGAGTAGGAAACCAACGAGTTGGAAAGAAGTTGATATCATTCCGTTCCAAATAAACGAAAAGAATGAACCAACAGGGAGACCGTCAACGTAAACCTCGTCGGAGGACATACCAGGAGCAACGATGGTTGTCTCCCAGTATGGTGGAGAAGTATCCGCCGCTGCTTGCTCATATGTCTATATTATCGTTAGTTGGCATTCTTCAAGAAATTAGACGAGCCTTCCTATACGTACAGGAGGTAGATCTTCGAGCTTCTCTCCTCGCTCAGGTTTGGCGGCCAAATTGGCGAACACACCATCATTCGTGCCACGAAGCAGTCGAGCCTGAACGGAAGAAGCAGAAGCGGAAGTAGGAGTAGATGTGGAAGCGGTCCCTATTTGTGGTGCGGTCGATGTACTCTGACTTGGGGCTGCACTAGGCTGAGGTTCTGTTGGGGAAGGGTTCCCTCTCATAAGCCGTTGTCTATCGTCTACCTCATCTTCTACATCGGTCTCATCGTCATCATCACCGAAGGTGTCTGCGAGTGTTTGGTCTGCATCGGAATTTAAAGGATCTTGCGATAGTAGGCGGCGGGAACTTGGGGAATTAGGTCTGGAATACGGAGGAGGAGAGGAGGCACTTGAGCCAGCACCGCGGCGGTTTAGGCTAGAGGGTTCTTCATCGTCATCGTTGTGAGTATCGACCTAGAGCCAGCGAGAGGTTTCTAGTCAGTATTCAGCAGTATAAAGAGAGATAGACGGAGGTTTGAGAATGTGGCGTTACCCTTTGGTATCGATGCGAGTTCATATTGAAATGACGTTGCCTTGTCGATCGTCAAGGGAGTATTAAAGAAGATGATATCTAGGGATAGAGCAGAAAAGAAACACAACCATCTAGCGAACACCCAGGAGGACAGACACCGTAGGGTTGAATCAGCTTCGTCGCCGTGAAGCGCCCAAGAGTTGAAGATGAACAGAAACACGGAGGCGGTTTGCTTTGGGCCTGAAACCGCATTCGTGAAGACCCTGTGATTTGCGCTGACTCAGCCACATCTGCACCATCTTCTTCTTGCATTCATTCCATTAGGTAGAAGAAGAAGAGACCAATCCTCATGTTCTGCTAAGTCCATATTAATAGCTATCACCATGTCAAAGGTAAGAAATACCGGTCTCTACTCTCACCGCAATCCCTATGATGGCTAATTGACTAACTGCTCTTCCAGCTCCCCCGTGCCGATCTAATAAAACATATCAACCGTCTAATCGAACGATGGCCCAAAGATGAAGTCAGACCAGATTCCGTCTCGGTTCAACGGTATCTGAGAAACAGACTTAGCTCACCCGCTCCTCCAACTCCACCTCGTACCTCATTCCTATCCTCTATCTTCTCTCGCGGAAAGAATACCCAAGCGGAAGCCCCATCGCAGACACCAATAGACCCATCGCAAGTCCCGCAGGATGCTCCCCTTACGTCGTTTGAGAATATCAAAGCGCTGAACTCGCTGCTGGATAACAAGCTACAAAAGGCATACCCGCTTCCACAATCTCTACGACGTCCTAAGACCCAGCCGGATTACTATGATAGGTTATTGCGGGAGTTTGAAGAAGCACCACATCGGTCTTGGTTTGGGCGATTGAACCTGAAGGCTAGGGGATTCTTGAGGATGAAATAGGCCGCGATCTCCCTTGCGTATAGGTCGGAGCAACACTCCTCTCTGACGGAGTGTGTCAATGGCATGTCTATGGAGAAGTGAATCGCAGCCCTCCGGTTCTCGGAGATGTATTAATAATTTTAAAGGCTGGAGTTTTGGTTGTACATTATACGGGCGGTTAGAAAAAGTTCTTCCAACACTGTTTACTTGTGCTCGAGCGGGTATTTCATCCTTCCCTTTCCCTTCTGCGAATTTAATCCCTACCTCTAGAATTAGCCGGGCGGCTCAGCCTCTGGAACTAACGGCTTTTTACTCTGGCCGTCTCACAGGAAGTAGGAACAAAGGATACAGAGCAATTTATCTCATGGTTGAGGGAAATCATCTTGAATCATTGCGTGAATAGGTATTTAACATGTTGAAGCCAAAAAAAGGAGAACGGGCCTGCATTATCCAATTTCCAAACCACAAAGTGACAAAAAAGAGAAATGGCCACAGGAGATGGCTTTTTATTACATATCGCGTTCACAGCATTGGCTGGATGTTATCGGCTTCTTTGAACGGCGCTTCGGTCTTGGAGCGTACTTCTTCAACAGTGACTCCATCAGCAAGCTCGATCAGAGTTAGGCCATTGGTGGTGTCGACATCGAAGACGCAGAGCTCTGTGATGATTCGGCTAACGCAAGCTCTGCCAGTGAGAGGGAACTCGCATTGCTTGAGAATCTTGGGATTTCCTTTCTTGTCGGTGTGTTCCATTGTGACGACAACTTTGGTTGATGTAGGATTAGAGACGAGGTCCATGGCTCCGCCGAAGCCCTTTACCTTACCGGGAAGCATCCCTAGAAGCCAGCCATGTTAGAAAGGTATATAATATGAAAATGAATAAGAGGATTTGTTACTTACAGTTGGCGAGATCTCCCTTGGCGCTGACCTGCATAGCTCCAAGGATGGTCAAGTTGATGCGCCCAGCTCGGATCATACCGAAGGACTCATCGCTGCTGAAGATCGAAGCACCAGGTAGAAGCGTCACTGTCTCCTTTCCGGCATTGATGAGATCGGCATCCTCCTCGCCCTTCTTAGGGTATGGGCCAAGTCCGAGAATTCCATTCTCAGACTGTAGTTGCACTTGAACGGATGGATCTACATAGTTGGGAGCCAGCATCGGCATGCCAATACCCAAGTTCGCATACATTCCGTTCTTGAATTCCTTCGCGGCGCGACGTACAATTCGCTCTCTCTTGTTGGCAACAGAACCGTTGCCGAGCGCGGCTTCATCAGCACCTTCTTCCTTGGCGAACGTGTACTTTTCGATGTTCTTCGGCGCAGTGCTCTGGACGACGCGCTTGACATAGATACCGGGAAGATGGACCGCGGCAGGATCGATCTCGCCGACCTCGACGATATTCTCGGCTTCCACGATAGTCATTTTGGCGTTTCGGCCCATGGGACCATTGAAGTTGGCGGCGGAGTATCTGAACTGGCAGTTTCCAAGCTTATCGGCCTTCCATGCCTTGATAAAAGCGTAGTCTCCCTTGATCGACTCTTCCAAGACATAGCTCTTGCCATCAAACACCTTGACGTCTTTAGGTGTCGAGTACTTTTGTGGGCTGCCGTCCGGGTTGTTCTTTAGTGCCAGGTCTCCAGTTTGCACCACAGTTCCAAATGCCGCCGGGGTGTAGAATGCGGGAATACCAGCACCACCAGCGCGACATCTTTCGGCCAAGGTACCCTGTGGTGTTAATTCTAATTCAATCTGACCCGTGAGATACTTTTGCTCAAAGGTCTTGTTCTCTCCAACATAGCTGGCAATCATCTTTGAGATCTGTCCGCTCTTCAGGAGCAGACCCAGTCCAGCTCCGTCAACGCCTGCATTGTTGCTAACGGCTGTAAGACCTTTGATGGATGGGTTCGCAAGGACGGAGTTAATCAACGTGTCGGGAACACCACAAAGACCGAAACCACCAGACAAAAGTATCGAGTTCGATTTCATGTCCCTGATCGCCTCCTCGGCGGAGGGAAGGATCTTGTTGATTTCATATCGGGCGATAGTACTAGAAAAGTTGCGAACTGGTTGACGTTGAAGCTATTGAACGATGACGATGTTAGCACATGTGTCAATACAATATAAACGGGTTTGGGAGAAAAAGGCGATAGCTTTAGAAGGCCTTATCGCGTACCTTAGCTGCATTTGCGTATGCTCGTGCAGCAAGGCGTACCGGAGGAGGTATTGATGTTTGGAACGGCATGGTTACAAACAACAATTTGATATGAAGAAATTCAAGACCAGATCCAACGACTATTTACCCCAACTCAACTTCGGGATTCGGCAAGGGACCGGAGGGGTACAGCGGGCGGCAAACGACAGCGAAAGGGCGAAGATAGCCGTGAGATATCCGGTTGGCTGAAGGGCGGGACACGGTCGGCGCTTCCAGTCCGAAAAAAAATAAATGAGTGCCGAAACTCTCTGCAATAATATGCAGTTGCCACAGGCGCAGCCTTACTGAAGTATACAGGAGGATCACTTTTTGTATCTATGAAGAAAAGCTTGGGAAGTACAAAAAGGGATGAAAGTTGGCTTGTCTCCTGTACATCACTTTTACTATATAAGAACTACTGGAGACAGGAACCAGACCTCCCTAACAAGTCGCATCGCAACCGGTTTCCCCTCTCACCTCTGCACCCTATCAAGCCACGCGTTCAGAGGGCTGAGGCCTGTTGCCCAGCGTTTATGAGACACTCTAATGAGGTAAATCAAGACTCGGTTACCAGCTTGGCGAGACTGTGCCAATAAAGGAAATCATCTTCCTTCATAACCAACGCGAGTTGCTGCTACACAACCGGCGAGAAACTTGGCGGCTTGGAGGATCCTCCGGGGCTCGGCTTCTCGGCTGACTTTCCCGCGATTTACCGCGCTTTCGGTCTTTTGTTTAGCCGGGCATTTAGCCGGCGCTAACCTCACATAAAGCGCGACCACGCCTCAATGCTCAGCTTCATTCACTTGTGATCCGTCGCAATGTTAGGCAAGATATGAGGTCTGTTCAAGGCAGCCTACCTTATTGCTCATCTACCTTATAGCTAGGGACCGCATACAGTATTCGGCTACAGGTCCGGACAGACCAATGCAATTAACAAGAAAGCGCCGAGAGATCCAGACCATTAATCATCTATTAATCACGTCAGAGGCCCTCGCTAAGCTACCCTTCTCAGCGGTTTCAGGATGAAATTTCCCCTGACTTCTTCAGCTCACTAACGAGGGCAAAGTTCTTCTATCTTACAACACAACCTCTTCTGCCCATCCCAACAGCATGCCCCATCTCCACAGCCATCATAACGGCAAAAGGTATACCCGATCGAGCACAGTCTTGCGTTTATCCCGTTACAAAAAGGGGCCGTACCAGCCCAGTAACAACCTTTAGGGGCAGGAGGCGCACGTTTCTCAAGTGAAGTGAAAGGTTGGTTATCTATATAATCCGCAGGGTTAGCTAGTGCTGTTTGAGAGCTAGGAAGATCCATACCTGTTATAGCGGCTGCGACAGCTCCACTGATGAAAAGGAAGATAGTTCCGATTGCATTCATGGTGCAATTAAATCTCTCTATGGCAGGTTACTTCAACTATTAGCGCGAAGGAAAAGTTGAATAGAAATATCAATTAATTACCTTTGCTGTTTATTTTGATGGTGATGTCGATATTTTGAATATCCATCTCCTATTCATGATGCTCCCATGCCCTTTTTATAGACGACATTTCAAGATGGCCTGACATCTATCCTATAATCTTCTCTAGTTATTCACTTACTCTTTCAAGAGAATGTATGTATGCCAATATCCTCAGCCGAAAATCCAGCGCATCTAGATCAGTAGTACAATCCGGGGTAATTTAATGGAACCCAATCCTAGTTCTTCAAAGCTGCCACTTCCGACACTTTCGACTCCAGACCCCCGCTCACGAGATACACAATTCTGCTTGTTATCGGCTGGGATTCTAATCTTGTTGGTCCGCTTCACTACCTCTGGCAAAGGGTATGCCACTTCATCTATCCAATCTTGCCACAACTATATTTATACATAGCTGTGGCTTTGCGGGGAAACTAATCCGGAGTGTTCTCGATGTTGGCTTTTCAGCATGCTGATCATGAGATATTTGATGGTACGACCTACTGAAAGCATATTTCTCCCTATCGGGGTGCTATCCGGATTCTCAATTGCGTTGTTTGTTTGTTTATGTTGATAATATGTGCGAAATTGTTACACAGAGAACCTAATCAAAACCCGGGGGAAGCCCCCTCAGAATCGAGATCCCGAGTCACACAAGGGTGTAGCCATCATTCAGGATCAAGAATCTAGACTAGCGATGAAGAAGCAACTTCGGAGGCTCCTCTTTAAATATGGAGGATTTCAGCTTATGGTCATGCGTGCTTGACTAGCTAAATATTGAGAATCTCTGGGAAATGCGGGAGGAAATCTCGTACATATGCAGCATGTGTGGTATATCTATTTAAAAGAAAAAAAAAGGGTCATAATAAAAAAGAAAAACGCCTTCCGTGCACTTGTAGGTTCCCGGCCTTTTTTAAAATGTGCATTGCTTTATCCGTCTCTCGTGTCCGAACCATTATGTCGTGCGCCAAAAAGCCGTGCAAGTCATCAGAGGATAGAAACAGGACACGTCAAAACTGGAGAGAATAAGAATAACAACAGGCGTCTGAATCTGAAGCGTTGGCAATTGGTGGTTATGGCGTATCATTATCTCGTTAAAGAGCTGGCACTTCTCCTTCCCGCCCCATACCCCACGCGGTCGGCCTATCTTGCCCTCCCGACCCTTTGTCGTTTCAGACGCTTAGGAGATGGGAAATCTGACGGCTGCGGCGAAGGAGATAGTTCGACTACCAATTCACATGAGGATTATCAGTATAGCCCTTTGCCCAATCGCCATGAGGTTGGATAGCTGTTGAGCTTTCATTTTTCTCATCCCGTGTAGATGCATGGCATTTCCTACCTGGCGCTGCATTGTTCGCTTCGTCATATGAAGGAGGAAGATCCGCCATCTCAGTATCTTTCGGGGGTATATTTTCGTTGTTGTTGTTGTTGTTGTTGTTGTTGTTGTTGTTGTTGTTGTTGTTGTTGTTGTTGTTGTTGTTGTTGTTGTTGTTGGTGGTGGTGGGTTTACTGTATTGGACATCTTCCATTTTTGTTTCCACCGGAGCGGCCTGGGGTGGCGGCGGTACTTCCTCGATCGAGCGGCAGACAGGCTTAGCCAACCGTCCTTTTAGCTTATCGTTAAGATAAACAAGGAAATAAGGTGTGGGGGGATTTCGCATGTCTCGAGTGCCGAAAATCTCGCTCATGTTTTGGACTTCGGTAACGTTGCTATCGTTGTATTTGCGCCAAACATTTTTTTGAAAATCGAAAATGTAGATGTAATAATGTCCAAACTCAACGGATCCATGGTGGATAAAAACGGCATAAAGATGGTAGGGCATGCTGTGATAGTCAGAGAATTGAGAATCTATTCGTTGTCTCAGGTAGTCCACGCGGGCATCGATGCCTATGATTGTATGAAAACATTAATAGTGTCCTGCTTACCGCTGGAATGTTTGAACTTACCGTTTATTTCACCTCGAGTCATATCCTCTAGCTTCGAGAGATGTGATATAGTAGATTCATCGACGTCGATTGCATCATATGATATTTCGGGATCATCCTTCATAGCTTTCAAGTCTTCAAGTTTAGCCTTTGCGTCTCGGAAGACATCTGGTAAAGACACCCATTTCTACAAGCAGAGTTAGCAGGCAGTATCATGAGAAGGGACCAAGGGCATTCATGATTTGATGAAGCCAGGAAGGGGAAATTACCTCGTTGTCCACAAGCTCTGCCCTGCGCGCCAGTAGCTGGTGGAGCTCTTCTTTCCATTTCCAAGTTTCTCGACGCCGTTTAGAAATACCAAGCCTATCATTCTCAGGAACGTCCATATACCGGTCGAGGTATATCGTCTCTTTAAGATCGAGATGATGGGTGGATTTGAACGACGTCTTTTTGATCTGATCAAATTGGACCCGTTGTACTTGAATTTGTAGTACAGGCGGGAGCTTAGAAATCGCACCATATTGCCCTGCTTCAGAGCCCTCAACATGGACGTTCTGCTTGTCAAATGCACCGTCGATCGCGCCATAGATATCCTTCGGACCTGTAGCGACGTCGACTTTGATATCACACCATAATTCCTCCTTTGATCGAACACCATTCGAAGCCGAAAGGTATGACTTCGTTTTACCATAGAATAGGCTGAATTATAGTCAGCCAAAGAACACAGATGAACTATTGAGCAAAAATGGCCTCTTACTCTGTGACCACATCATTCTGGTTCCCTTCCTCATCAATCTTGAGTGGCTTAATAGCGCATTGAATTTGGAAGAGAACATTATTGATCACTTCTGTAACATCCTGTTGCGCCCCAAATTCTACTTCTTCTTGAATGAGCTGATCACTATCACGTCGGGCAGTTGGTCGTGGCGGAACAGGCGGCGGTCTGTTCGGTGGCTTCATAGCCTCAGAGGTGGACACAAGAGAGTCCCCTATATCAGCTTGAGGCTCAGAACCATTTTCTGTTTTTACAGCAGGAGTTTCTTCTTTCAAATCTGGCTGTGTCTCGTTTTGAGTCTCCATTTCAACCTCCATTCCTGTTGCTTCTGTATTCTGTGGTGGGGTGTGGTTAGTGATTCCAGATTCTTTAGGAGAAGCTTGCTCTTCTGGTTTTACAACGGTAGGGGGCAAGTTTTGCTCGGTTGGAGCTGCTGGTGGCCCGAGAGGACCAAGTACGGGCATGCCGTTTATGTCTCCGAGGTTAGAAGCTTTATGCGTTGATAAAGATTTTCGTCGAAATGCCGCCTCATTCATCGAGCTTAGGAGTGTTAGTCGAGCGAGTTCATGGCTGGGTGCTATAGAAGGAGAAGGGGACGTCATCATGTTCCAGAATAGACCGCGCAATTCAGTAAGGACTATGTAAAAGTATTAGAAACCTATTCACGAGAATGGAGCAGGTTAAAGATGGCTTACATTTCTGCGATCGTATAATTTCAGATTTCGAGACTTTTCTCGAACCGACCTTTTTTTTCTGTATAGTTTCATCATCCAATGACGCTTTATAATTGTCGGCGCTCAAAACAACTTTGCGAAGGGGGTCTATAGTGAAATAGAACTGAAGCAGACTGTTTAGGTAACAGGTATTTCCGATGTTCCGCAGCCCAACAGGCCACTCTGCCAGCGCACGGTTCGAGGAGGGCGGGTCTTCGTGGAGGATACTGAGGATTGCGGCACTGTTGGTCTCTCTGCCGATAATGCCGAGCGCTTTTCGATATAATTCTTCCTGCTCTGGTGCTTCGTTGCAGCAGACTTGAAATGCCGCTAAGATTGCAGCATCATCGACAGTGCGATCTGGGATTTGGAGTAACCTAAATGCATCACCGACATCTATTTCAGAAACTAGTGTATCTCCCGTCCTTAGGAAATACCGAAGGGTATCAGATTTTCGTGAATCGGCGATCAATGTAATAGCCCGCTGGGCTAAATCTTTATTGGAAGGACTGTCGGTGACCTGGTATTGAATAGTTTAACCAGCTGCACAGACTCCAAAATTTTGGGAGTCGAGAGGGATAATATACCTTTGAGGTGTACAAAGAGATAACGAAATCGTCTGGAGTGCCCTTTTCTACTCCGAGAAATGCCTCAGCTTGTTCAACAGTGGCTATGTCTGATATAATAATTAGGAATGAGCTCAGTTAACAGGTACCACAAGCGGTTGACATACGATCTTCTGCGGCTGCTTTTATCCTAGCACTTCCACGGTGGTTCCCTATTCTCAAAAGATGTCTTCTTGGCTCTAAATCGCTGGCGCTATCCTGAAGCCTTGCATAAAAAGACCCAATTATAATATCGTCCGTCAGGTTTTTATCGAAATAGTCCAGCTGGAAATATTGGTAAGAATCAGGTATATCATCATCAGCATATTTACCATTGGTGTATTCAGATGATATAAATTCTAAGAGCGAGCTGCCGGCTGAAGCTCCTCTCCAATGAGCAATAGAACGTAGACATCTGAGAAAATAGGGCTGTCTTGATGGGAAAACGCTGGTTTGACGGCGATAGGCATCGATGATTAAGCTGTTGGCCATATCATCTGTGGCTCCGAGGTCCTCATAGTACCTAGACGCCTGTCGTTAATTCATAAAATTTCCACTATTGCAGCTGAGTATGTTAAGGGGGCTTGATCAAAACATTACATACGGTGCTCTTGTGTGTTGGTTCAGGGCATATGGGCGTAGCTTTTCGTCTGCAAAAGTGTAAGTCTATAAGAGTGCAAAACAATGCGTGTGAATACATACAGCTCGTTGCCCCAAGGAGTTGATTAAATCGTTTTACCGCTGGAGTGAGCGCTAGGGTTATGCCTAGCTGTTCCTTTTCGTGCTGTGGGCGGTCGGCTATAAGGGCAAATAGTTCGCTCGAAATATTATCAAGAAATATATTGTCGGTCTCTTCGTAAGGTATAGTGGCGGTTGTGTCTGGTTGAGGAGGCTCCCAGGAACCGTTGTCCTAAGAGAACGTGTTAGAGCCGAGAACCTTTTTTCCTGCCAAAGTTGGTGAGCTTTCCAAGGTGAAATCGGAGGAGTTTACCTTTAATATAAAGCCGATGAATTCCAGCAATGGTTTACAAGGCTCTCCGCCGACGCCAAAAGAGATCATAAAACGTTTATTATTCGAAGCAATCGGCCGGCTTTTTTGTTTGTCGTGAAGCGCATTCTCGATATAAATTCTGAGGATATTAAGGACATTAAGAGGGGTTGGCCGACTGATACCTTCCAAGCGCTCAGGCTCTTTGCTCAATGCATCATCCACCCTTTCCTTTAACAACTTTTCGTCTGTGAGCAGGCCAATCCATTCTGGTATGAGAAGAGGAGAGAGCATCTTCAAAGAGACGACAGCAGAGCACGCCGCATCGCTACATGTGAAAGAATATTCTTCTACCTCTTGGCCTTTCGAACGGAATGGATTGTTGGGCTTCGCATCCCCTGGTTTGGTGAGAGGAACAAGATGGTGCAGGTGTTTAGGTTTCCAAACAAATTGGTCCTTATAGCTCATCGCAAGCTCCAGATGATACCGGCAGTTCACACATATTGCTGAGACCTTGAACGAGGTTGCCACAAGGTTGGGATCAGCTTCTACCGGTAGATTTGTTTGGTTCTGCTTGATAATATAGCGGTGCGGGCAGCTTTTACTACCGATAATCTCTGGGTATGTATCCGCATTGTAGAATATAGGCAAGGTGTCAGATAAAAGGTTGAAGTTCGATGAGGGGGGGTGTGCAGGATCGTAACACAAAAGGTCCTGGACGAATCGGGGAACCGTTTTCCCTTGTACCTCAAATGTTAGCATCGGGCGGCAAAGTAGTGTTATTTGAAGCTCTTCACGTACCTGATTGCTCTAAAATAGCCATGTAGTCGTTCCTCTGGTTTGCACAGTTTAAAAGCCTAGGACGATGGGTGAGTTAGAGTGTCCTAAGCTTCCTTTTATCAGAAGCTCGTTTGTCATTAAGGTCCGGTACTTGAACCCAAGGACCACTATGTAGCAAGGACGGTTGACCGAGATCAAAAATGCGATATCCGTATCGATCGACGATTCGCCTCGGTTATAAGAGCAAGACAAGAGAGCTTCAATGAGTGATGTTGGGTGGCGTGGAGGAGGAATGAGCGTAGCTGTGACGGGGGTATCGACAGCTTATGAAGCGAGGGGCATTAGAGGAAGACCGGAGCGGGTTGGATAGCGAGCACAGAGCATTGATGATGAGAATAGCCTATTTACCGTATGGGTGTCTGGCTCAACGCATCAAAGTAAACCGCAGGAAAAGTGCAGAGCTGGTGTAGGTTGTGAGAATATCAAGCGTACAAGAAGCTCTTGAAGCTCTTCTTGTCGATATCTACAAACGACCAGCGTGACGCCGCCAAGAACAGCAAGACGTTGCCCTGACTCTTGACCCACATGGGGATGTTTTACTTGCTGCTTTTAGCATCAAGGTCGTTTTGTGGCCCTGAGCAGCGAAAATAGTCGAGGGCAGACATTCATCACTTTGCAGATACATCATATAGCTCGCTGTAAATTGATTCTACCCTTCGTAACGCCCTAGTACTTTCCTCTGAACTAAAAACTCGGCCATGGTGGTGTTTATCGATACGGATTTCTATGGGGCATACATAATCACCGCCAAGAAGCTTCAACCTCTCGCAAGCCGAACAAAACCAATCCAAGGGCCACCAACCAACCAAACATCCTCAAAGCTAACTACCGTCTGCCGTCCTTCGCTTGAGTCCGCAACTCGACAATGGCCGGCACAGAGGAATCAAAGGCATACCATCCTAAGGATGCCATCACTGCAACCATCCAGACCACGCTTCTCACCGGAGGCGCCGGTTTCTTTGCCTCTGCCGTCCAGAACACGCTCCAGAAACAAAACGTTGGACCATGGGGAGTTTTCACAAGGACGGGCGGAACAATCGCCTTGTTCGGTATGCTTCGTCAATTGATTCCTTTTTCATGTTTCAGGACACCCTTTTAAAGCAAGAAGGGAGGAATTGAAGATGAGGGAGAGATCCATGCGCTAACCAAGGAGGGTTCTCACAGCATCGATGGGCGGTGCCTATGAATTCGTGAAGACCGCTTCCGCAAACCTACGAGAGAAGGAGGATCACTGGAATGCCACATGGGGTGGATTGGCCGCCGGAGCAATCATTGGTTTACGATGTTAGTTTGCCTCGAATTGTTCCTGATATCTATCTGTCGCCGTACCCAACGGAGGAATTGAAGCTAAACACCTACCCAATTCGATAGGCCGAACCTTCCCCGCCATGATCGGCTATAGTGCCACTGTAGCAACCGTGATAGGCTTGTTTGATTTCACGGGAGCCCGCCTCACAAATGACAGCGTCGACCCAAATGTGGACGAATTCGATCGAAGGACAGCCTTGAGAACCAACTACCGAAGCCCCGGAGAACAGACTATCGCTGAATTGGGCGAGGGAAGAGGTAAGATGGAGGTACTACCTGCTTTGTGATGGTTGGTTTACTAACAGTTGTGTGTGGCAGGTATCTACGGACCCGGATATGCAGAGAGACGGCGGGAGAGGATAAAACAAACCTACGGCATTGATGTGCCAGTTACAGCACCATCAGCTTCGCCATCAGCTTCGTGAAGAATTTAGAAACGGTATTTATTACTGAAACCCTTGTATGTAGTATACTTCTTTTCATGTGTGGTGACGCGGGGCTATAACAAATTCATTTGGATCTCTTTCTTCCTCTTGTTTCACCCAATGAGATTTCGGCCGCATATGGCTCACAGTCGAGAAATTCCCATGTGTTCGACACGTCTTCGTTGTGCCAAAGCACGTACAGTTCGAGGACGGAAGCCTCTTTACACGCAACAAATTTTCATTTGCCAGGCCGCAGCCACGGCTGTGCATATAACAGTTTGGGTTCCCCAGCATAACTACCATGTTGCTTGCGCAGATATTCGAGCAAGGTCCAGCATCAGAACTGCCCTTTTCTCTTTTCTATGAAGGCCAAGCCTGTGTATCACGTGCTGGCTGCAATAAGCCACAGAACCCCTTTTTGTATGACGTTCGCGTGTGGCTGTGTAAAATTTCATATGAAGCGTTGGTTGAAGCGGTTGTGATGGATACGACTGATTGCACGATGGATGGGATACGATGGTGACGGCGGTGTTGGGAGGATCCATCAGACCGTTCAAAGAGTTGGTGGCAACACCAACTTTGCCCCATATACCCTGCTGAACGAGAAGCCCAACGTTGCACAATATGCACATAACAAAGACAGCCAGCAGCTTGATCTATCAGGCATCATCATCGGCCATATTAAGCTGAGTGTAGATTAAGCCCAGAATAAGTGCTGTAACTTCTCGCCCGTAGCTATTTCCACGCGCGGATCTCGTATCGGTACTGCCCACCTAAAAAAGTCTCCATCAACTTCCTCCGCCAGCAAAACGTCATAATACTATTGGGAGTCTCGAAGGTTGCTACTAATACCAAACCCTTCGACATCTTCTTCCTCTTCACCTTTTTACCCTTCTTCTTAGTATATACAGCTTATTCAAACCTACAGATCCAGTCTCGGAGAGACCTTATTATCTTATCTTTTATCTCTGATCTCGCCCAGCCCCCCCCATTTCGAGCGGTATCGCAAACCCGACCCTTCCATCCGCTACCAAACCCATCACCGTCAATTAGCACTTGAACGACGAATAAATCATATCTCCCTTGTCTCTGGCCTCCCTTCAAACTGTACAGGAAAGAAAAGACAGGTCATCATTCGGCCATGGCCGCCCGATCGCATACTCCCTCTCATGACCCTTACCAAACCGCTCCCAACCCTAACGCTCCAGAGCAAACCGACTTGCACCGAGGATATGGCTCAAGAACCGGATCTCGCACAAACTCCTATCTCGCAAATACATCCATCGTCCCCTCCGACTTTCACGTAGTGCGTGGTGGTGGTACCCCTATCGATTCGAGCGCTCTAGGCCACCACTCGAGATTCCATGAAGAACTAGCCAGTCAGCATGGGTCATCGATAATGGACGGGCATACTGGAAGTGATACCCCGCGCGCCGATTCTCAGACCTCGGTATCGCATACAACCCTCCCCTCGCGAAGTGGGACGCTGAGGAAGAAAGCATCTCTGAGCAAAAAGGGCAGTCTGCGGAGGAGTGGGAGTCGGAAGAGCGTTCGAGCAGGGAGTGTCCGGAGCATGAACCTAGGTGAAAAGGAGAAATATGGTATCACACAGGATGATTACAACAGCGCTTTTTTTATACCCATTCCTACCACTGGTAGTCCAACCGAGATTCTGGCCAATAGGTTTCAAGGTAAGCACCCCCTTTCATGCCAAACCCTTTTTGCAAAAAAGTTCAATATATCATTGGGTAGCAAACTAATCAGAATGACGTGGAATTAGCCTGGCGAAAAGTATTGAAGGACCTCGTGGGCGTATTTCGGGATATCCAACGCTCATACGAAACGCGGTCCAAAATGCTCCTGTCAGCTTCGAATACAATGAATAACATCGTCATGCCTGCTACCTTCCTTTTATCCGGCGGTATTTCCGATGCGACAAATATAATACGAGACTACCACAAACAGGCACTTCACGAATCCAATAAAGCTAGAGAGATAGAAGGAGAGATAATAGTTCAACTAAATGGGCTAAGGAACGATATACAGCAAAAGATAAAAGAGATAAAAAGCTTATCTGGTGATTTCAAAAACTCTGTCGACAAGGAAATGGAAGCTACTCGCAAAAATGTGCGGCAGCTGCATGAGGCTTTGGGCTTGGTTGACACTGATCCAGCTGCTACCTCTGGGAAAGGTGATCCATTCATCATACGAATGAACGTTGACAGACAGCTGGAAAAACAAATAGAGGAAGAAAACTATCTCCATCGCGTGAGTTCATACTCCTAACCCCCACCCTTGTATATAAAGCTATTAACATATTCCAAAGGCATACCTAAACCTGGAAAACTCCGGGCGAGAGCTTGAATCCATCGTCGTTGGAGAGATACAAAAGGCCTACAATGCTTATGCAAGTATATTAAAACGCGACGCAGACTCAGCATACGATGCTGTTGAGCGGCTACGGGGTGGACCCGTCTCTATGCCAAAGGATCAGGAATGGAACGCCTTCGTTGCCCAAAGCGACCAACTGGTCGACCCAAGTCTGAGTATCCGAAATATTGAGAATATAACCTACCCTGGCCAAGATCATCCCGCTGCTGCAGAAGTACGAGCCGGTATGCTAGAGCGAAAGAGCAAATACTTAAAAAGCTACACACCTGGTTGGTATGTTCTGTCTCCAACACATTTACACGAGTTCAAGTCAGCGGACCGCATTGCATCACAAAGCCCAGTGATGTCTCTATACCTCCCGGAGCAAAAACTAGGGTCCCACTCGCAACCGGATTCAAAATCCCACAAATTTATGCTAAAAGGCCGTCAAACTGGCGCGATGCATCGAGGCCATGGATGGGTGTTCCGCGCAGAATCCCACGAAACAATGTTAGCCTGGTACGAAGACATAAAAAACCTGACTGAAAAAACCGGTGAGGCGAGAAATGCTTTTGTCCGAAAACATGCTAGATCCATGAGTGCAGCCAGCTACCGAGCCGCATCTATCAGTAGCGACGGAGTAATGGATGAAGATGAGGCAGACCAAACGCCATATTCCGCTGAAAATACCCTTCGAAACCAGAGCCACTCGACATTGAGCGGCCAATCGCACTCCCAGCGCCCTCAATCAGGTGGCCGCTTCCCAAGCGATGTCAATATTAACCAACACCTAAACCAACAACAGCCTCTCTCTCCATCTAGCGGAAGCCACTCAGAGCCCAGAGATAGCAATACGATTTCGAGTTCGACAAACTTTGACCAAGCACGACAGCATGCGCAATATTTGGCGCGAGCAACTGATACCCCAGACGGAATACATGTCAATCATGGGTCTGCCGCGCCCGAACGCCCTATCCTAGAAAACCGCCATAGCTCCAATTACGTAGGTTGGACAGTACCTCAACGAGGGGACACTGTTTCCCCTTATCAACCAGAAGCACCCAAGCTACAACACTCACAACCTCAAAATCGAAACCAAACCCAAACTCAAACCATCGTATCTCCATTAGCAGCATCGGCCAATCTAAACTCAGACGACCCCTCATACCACTCTACCGCCCTAGGCCACCTACCCAACCACAGCATTGAATCTCCGTTAGGCGCTACGAGCGATAAGAGCAAGTCGGCCGATGCACATCTCACCGATGGTGCGGTCACAGGCGGTACATCCCCATCAGCTAACGGTCAGCCACCAGATAATCGTTCGTCAGATCGACCTAAACCCAGAAGATCGTCCACCATGGGCGATATCAAAGTTCCCGGCCAGTTTCCCATTGTTCAAAATAGCTAGTGGGGGTATGACCATTTATCCTGCTTCTATCTTTCTTTTTCGTTCTATCTTTCTTCCACCTATCTATCTATCATCTTAGCGAAAAGTCTCACGCTAGCTGTTTTTGTTTTTATGAAGCGTTCTCAGTTCATCTCAGTTATCTGATCTTTCTCGGTCATTCTATTATATATCCCTTTCACAATCGCGGCGAATTGTAACTTACCTAACTATAGCATCGAAATCAAAAAAATGCAGTTAAAAACAAACGCGTCTTTGCGAGGACAGTTCTCCTCTCTACTTAAAAAAAGAATGCATGACGGCTGACTTCGGGGTATCGTATCCTGGAAGTCGTAGAGGATTGCATAAGTGACCCCCTCCCTTCAGCCTGGCCAAAGAACGAAGCTTGATCGATGCAAGTCTTAATCCAGCCCCTGAAGATTGACCATAGGAAAAGTGGCCGTTGTAGGGCCCTCACCTATAATTCAAACTCCATTTGAGTACGGTTAATGATACATGCATTAATGTTATTGTCGCATTTCCACGCTTCCTTCACCCTGCTGTACAATATTTGAAGGAGAGAGAACGATTGGTTGACACGTGACTTAGTGGTACCTCAGGGCATCAGAAAGGAGCAAAGAGGTGTATGTATGGTTGTTAGGTCTTCGATGCATCGTCCCAGAACACAGCCAATGGGCGTATATATATGACGGATTATCATGGGAAAGAATGAAGTTGAATAGTCCGCAACCACGAAGAGAATATAAGATATAGAGGCAGAATGCCTGATTTAAACTCGGGCAATGGTGAAGTAAAGGCAATAACAGAACCACAAATTAGTTAAAAAGCAGGGATTAGGCAATTGGCAGATAGCAAAGCAGATAGTACAGATAGGTTTAAAAAAGGAACTGAATCGTTTTTGTTGTGGTAAATGAAAAATCGAAAATTCTGACCCCATATTCCGTAGGAGAAGACATGCATACACGTGCACCCATGGCAAATTGTTGAAGAGACAATGCAGCGCACAGAATACATTCTTTGTTTCTAAGAACCCAATCCTTGTCGCCGACGCCGTAGCCCAGTTCCATGCCCAGGAGTGGCGAGTATCCCCCCCTCCCAGCAAAGTATCCCCAACGTGCATTACATGATCTGATCCTGAGTTAGGCTGGGAGTCTCGGCTGGGCCATTTCCATTTACCGGCTCGCTTCCGCCCGGGGTTAGGTATTTGACGAATGTTATACCCAGAGGACGGCCTCCATATTGATACCCGGAAAATTTATCTAAAGAGGCTGTGAGTATTGTTTCAAAGAATTTTCAGCGAAGATAAAATCGCGAGCAGAACTTACTAATTGCGGTTTCTGCGACTTCGACTGATTCCAACTCTACAACACCAGTTCCACGAGATCTGCCATTTGGCTCATACTGAATCTCAGCCCGTTCAACTTTTCCAATCGTAGTAAACAGCTCGACTAGGTCCTCGTTGCATGTTGACCATGGCAGCTTAAGGGGGGGGAAAGAGAGCGTTAGGCGTCAACTCGAATCTTGAATGGGTAGCGAACACTTACATTGCGGACATATATCAAGGCGCTCCGCTCACCGCCATAGGTAGCATTGTCGGTGAACGGATTAGATGGAAGTGCGGTACCCTCAGGGTTGCTTGGGGGTCCACCGAAGTTATTACCGCCAGCGAATCCAGCTCTACCACCACCAAAGCCACCGCCGAATCCGCCTCGACCTCCAAAGCTACCGCGACCGCCGAAACCAGCACCGCCCCGGCCAGCAAAACCTCCTCCAAAACCGCCACGACCTCCAAAGCCTGGCCCCGAGCCAGCATACCGGTCTTCCCGGACTTCTAAGGGCCTACCCTGCCAGTCGTAGCCGTTGAACTGCTGGATAGCATTTCGTGCATCTTCAGCGCTTTCAAAAGCGACAATGCCAGATCCCTTAGGCCGGCCAGATGGGTCAACGTGCACATCAGCACGAAGAACAGCACCTTGTTGTGCTATACCACCGTTAATAATGTACTAAATTTTATGGCAGCCGCAGATAAGGCAGACACATGGGCAAGGCGGGGAAGCCAAAAAAAAGGGGGATAAATGGAAACAGAAACATATCGCAGACTTACTAGCTTGGCGGAAAAGATCTTTCAGATCTTGCCAGCCAACATTATACGGAAGCTATAAAATCTTTCGTCAGCGTCCTGCTTTCCCGAGCTCCTCCATACTTGAGTATTAACTCGCATGTATAGAATGCATTGATAGGATGACAAACGTTGGTGACATAGATTTGACGACTGCCTCCATATCCAGCTCCACCACCGCCACCACCACCAAACCCACCACGGCCAGCCGCGTAGTCGCGTGGTGGGGGCGGGCCGGTAAAACGAGGTTCTGCCTCTCGGTCCTATTTTCGAAATCATAACACCACTTAGTAACTGACGGCGTATTGCTATTGCCAGGTTTTCAATCCTCACCTCACGAACGTATACAAGTCTTCCCATGAGGTTCTGGTTACTGAGCGTTGCCACAGCTTGCTGAGCATGCTCCCTCGTCTGGTATTCCACAATCCTGCAGGTGGGCGAGTTAGTATTTCAAATTCAGCCAAAACAGGGTTCAAACTGAGAAAAAAGAAAACTTACCCGCAGCCCTACAAAAACCGAAGCACCAAGCCCCAACCCGTCAACCCAACATATCATCAAAATAACCAAAGGAAAACCAGGAGACCAGCCACAACTACGCATTGACGCCCACCTTCGACATTCCATTGGGAAGTAATAAGACATCGGCGAAGAGAACCTCTCCAGCTAAAGAAAGACAACCGAAAGGACGGTCAAATGGTCAGCCTCGTTCCCTCCCAAAACTCACTGCATGACGGATTTGCTTGGCTACAGCCCGGCTCACCCTGTCTCATGAAATCTTTAAGATGATGCCACTTGACATCGTAAGATAAGTTGCCGACATAGACCCGGCGGTCTTGTTGAGAGGATTCGCGAACGGATTGCATCATTTGCTCTTTTGCAACGGCACGTTCTTCAAAAGAGCGACTGGGTGGGGGTCCGCCACGGCCTCCATATCCGGAACCCGGATAACCACCGGTGGGACCAGTTCCGCCACTCATTGGGGATCGAGATCGCCGATCGGTACGGCGATAATCTTCGCGACTCCGCGAACGGCTACGAGGGGAAAATGAACGACGGGCACGACGGGGGCTTCGAGAACGGCGGCGAGGAGATCGCGAACGCTCGCGCTAAATTTTTATGTCAGGTCCAAAACAAGCTTATATCACGGAGAGGCCTCTGCTGGCTTCATGGTAAGGCAGCTTTTTGCAAGATTTAGAATTCGGCTGAAAATAAGTTCCTTGTTGAATAAGGAACATCTCAACAGCCATTGGACTATCCACACGGAAAGTATGGCGGCTATATAGAACCCATAGCTGGTACAACCAGCGGAGAAACAGGCCAAGGATGAGAGAATGAACGAGACCGAGCAGAGCTTGAATATGGAAATATCGACATCCCCAGTATATAAAGCTCTTATCAAGATGAGTCCTGCATTCTCCCAACCCTGGTTTGCTTCCCTCAAGCGTGTTTGTCCTCTATGGGTCCAGACTCGATCCAATTTCCAGGTTGCAGCACAATCCATCCCAGACGTAAGAATATTGAAACTCTTTCACTTACTTGATATGGTCGATAGACGTCGGCTGAATCTAGGCAAAATTAGATGTTAGGATTAAAAGAAAGGAAAAACAGAGAGAATGTGAGTGCCGAAGACGCTGAGAATAGTGCCACACACGAAATATACAGCTCAAAATAAGGAATTGGATGAAGATTTTAGGCAATGGACAGTGGTAGATGAAGGTTGAAGGTGGAGGTGGGGTGTGCGAGAGAGTGATAGGTTCGATGAACCATTCACACAGGAGCTAAAAAGGGCTGGAAAGCGAGTCAAGAGGCCAAAAGCGTTTTCAGGGCCAAGACCAGAATGGGCAGTGCCAGAAGAGAGTGAGGTGGAACAGAGGAAGAGAGGGAGGGAGGAGGAAGAGAAAGAAACGGTAGATGACGGGAAGTTGCTGACTATGAATGGAGAACAAAGGTAGACGGCGCAAGCTCCGCAGCTAAGAGGACAACGAATATTGCAGACGGAGAGAAGCAGAATACGGGTAATGAAAAGCGCAAATATCAAGGCTGCAGAAAGAGCAACGCAAGCGGCGCATAAAGAGAGAAAGAGAAGATAAAAAAAACAACAGAGAGTAAGGAAAGCAATGAAGGGAACACGCACCCATGGCTGAAGGTTGCAGAGGGTTCGATATTAATATGGATCAGCAATAAAACTGATAGAACACTGTTCACGCTCTGGAGCAGCAGCCTCTGCGTCCCAGCAGATGTAGAGTCACTTCCTGGGGGGGCCGGTGGTGGGTGTGGTAAAAAAAAATATAATCTGGGGCTCTGCGGATTTGAATTTTGGACCGTCTGAGCGAGCCTTTACTGGATGGCGCGACCTTCGAACGGCTGCACGACAACAAAAGAGGATTTCGAGGATATTATTGGAGGATAGCGAGAAATCACGGAGCAGGGATAGTGGTCGTGGTTGGGTCGGTCGGGATGGGGGGTTTGGGTTAGGAAGAAGAAACCCAAGAGCTGCTTGCTGCTGGTGGTGCTGCTCGTTGCTTGCTTGCTTCTGTTCGGGTCCTCCACTTTGTGGTTATTATCCGCGACTACTGCGCATCATCCCCTATCTCACTCACTTTTTCAAGTCTTCTTTCAGCGCGCTCCGGTCCAACAAAACGGAGCAGATGAAGTCGTGATGGTGATGATGATGACGATGATGATCGAGTGTCGTTGTTGGATTGACGTCGAGATGGAGAAGCTTCTTTTTTTTCTGCCTGTTTTTGTCCCTTTTGGGCGATGGGGACTTTTGCGGTGACTTGGGGGGACTGCAGAGGCCAAAGACGAACTTTACACATGTCGTAATTACTCCCAAACTGGGACTAGTGGTAATTTACATGTACCTTGAGCTACATAAATAAATAGCAGACGCAACTACCATCAGTGAAAGCAAATACACAGAGAAAGCTCAGTTGATACATGTCCAGAGAACTGACGATCTCTGTATGAATGAGGATGTGATGAGATCAATTTTGAACAGAACCGCGTCTGCTGGTTCCTTGTAAAGGGAGCCTCCATCCTAACACAGTTCCCTTGACCTTACCGTAACATACAATACCATGCTATCCCCTTCTAGAAGAGGCGGTCAGCTCGCGCAACCTACCATCTCTCATCCCCCATCTACACCAGACCAGACTATGCATATTCACCCAGCCAGTAGGACTGGTTTTCCAGAAGATCAAAAGACCATCGTCTGTTGAAATGGAACTTGTGCTCTGATACGCCTTTCCGATAGGGTTCACCGAGAGATCCGGAGTTGGCCTTGAGGAACCATGTCATGTACGGGACACACCTGTGCATGGAACGTCGTGGACCGGAAGAAAAAAATAATCGCTCCTTGTCTCTGCTGCAACAGGAGTGGTGCAACCCTATCCGCTTGCAAAACTATCCTTGTTCTAAAAAGCAAGGCTAGGTAAGGGCCCGCCCGACCAGGAGGAGCACATCCCATCCAGCGATTATCCATGCTCGCCATGGGCCACCATCACCATGCCCATTGCCGAAGGTCTCAGCGCGATTATTTCAAACTACACGCTTTCTCCTCATGTCTTATTCTCATGCATATCATGCAAGCCAACACATTCGTATTATCTGACTGACAATGAGACTTGTCCTCCCAGCAGCTTGGCAAAGAACCCGTCGCACATGGCATTGTGCCTCTGAAAAATTGAGAAAAACCGCCGTTTAGGAGCTCTCACTAAGGTCATATCCAATTTGCATACAGTGAGAAGTATATTTGTTTCGTCCTACCCTATCCATTCGGTGGCTGGAGATATAATATATCTCCTCGCATCGTGATTTGTGGGTTGAGTTGTTATTCCTTCTTCTCGCTTCTTTTTGCGGCGCAGAACCAATATTTTTTTTTGGCGGTCGGGCGGACCTGACCATTTCTTTTCAATCCATGAACATCTGAGAATCCGGTTACCAATATGCGTCCCTTCTGCCAATTCATACTGACCCCTACGCCATTGACCCATCTGCCTTGCTATTTATAAAGAGAAAAAAACAATATCTAAAAAAAAAGGAGGAATTTGGTGAAACGGTCTAGATCGTTTCTCTTCGAGGCTCCCTGGTCCCCGATAGAGATACGCACTATATTAAACTCTTATGATCATCTGCGCTTAAAATACAAAGCTGGTCAGCCGTTAAAGAACTGTCACCCTGTGACACAACATCTTCAACGGACTCATATTTACTGGAATGTCTTGCTCTCAAGATCAGAGGCACCCCATATTTTCTGGGCCCAGCACTCATGTGGAACTCTGGATAATAGATAGGTGTCATAATGGAGAATTTTCTCCCTATATAAGTACATACATGTTTTGGCCATACCTGCATTTTGCGGTGGGCTTCGAACCAGCTCTGCCAACCACTGGTGGAAAATTCACACAGGAATTCATACCCATCACTAACGCCTCTTCAACGGCTTAAGTTATAAACGACGCTCTCGGTCAGAAATGTACGACCCTGCACCCAGCACGAAAGAACACGATCCCTCCTAATATCCCAAAAGTGAGTCTTGGAACTTCAAACTCTATCGAAGACTCGACATTGGACGGCGTTTGTGATATCTTGGGCCCCCCCATTGGCATGCATGCTTTCTTCTCGGAAAACAACTTCCTCAGGTGTCTCCAAGAGTTCCGAAAGCGCACGGAGTTCTGCTCAGGTGATGAGAGAAACATTGCTTCCGAGGAGACCGCCATGCGAGTATGTATCCTGTATCATGATACATGGGTTTTGAAAGCCGCTTGCTAGGCTTTCCTTGTTCATTCAGCAACATTACATGAACGGATTGAAATATCCGCTCCAGGATAAACACCAATAGAAGCACAGTGTAACACCACTGAATCTGTTAGTGTGGCGCGCAATCAGACCCTCTGGGGAGTGTCCAGGTGGGTCAGATATTGCTACGTTCATCCCCTCTGGGTGCTAATCCCGTTAAGTTGCTGGCAGCGTCTCAGGCGCTTTAATCGGCACTTTTCTTTTTCCCGTTTTTTCTCATCACATATACCCCTCCATCATCCACGTAGCCCAACCCATATGCGTCAACCGGATATGTCTAAGGGAGCCTCTCCTTCAAAAACGGTTGCCACAGAGTCCCTCCTCAAAACGAAACACAATGCCAACGCTATTACATGGCAGGATCGGGTTTTGAAACAATAAAACTCTGGCCAGATACTTGCATCCCGTACATTAATATGTACATATACTGTCGACGATCCCTGCTGCTCTATTTGTTTCCGTGCTCCGGTCCCATTGATTGGCGGCATGATAGTGTTGGAGGTTCCCTGCAGCTCTGTCCAAGTCTGTCGACCTGCATCAGGCTAATTTCTCAGAGCCAGAATCATCGTTATTATTGGTGGCGAGCTGCCGTTCAATCCCAGGTGTTATAATGTGGGCAAGCCATTTTTCTCGCTTCGTCACGGGATGACACGAAACTATCGCACACTTGGCTCGGAATGTGAAGTATCTTGGGCATACGGGAATCATTTGCCTTGAAGAGAGGGATTCTCGCTCCTCAGAAATTTCCCAACGCGATTCTCACATGAAGCAAGACTGCGATATCGCTGAGATCAGGCCGCTCCATCGCTGGGTTGGTCATTAGCAGGGCGCCGCAGATAAATACGCCCTGAGTTACGTTTCCTGTCGCATATAAACCACCCAGGAATTAATTATTAAAGTGTTCGCGTTACAGCGCCCTCCACTACTCTTAGTGAGTTTCGTGTTATCCATAATGTTGGGAAGATTTACCAGAAATAAAATAGATACTCTTGATACCTCTACTTTGGCTAATACCTACCTCTGAATGTTTTAATGATCATTATGGCCATCCTACTCATTCCTTTCCAACTACCTTCTCGTAGAAGCCCTTTAAAAATGATATAGCTGGCTGAGTAATTTATATCCCCTACGCCCTTTCCCTGATGCGAGTCAATTTGATGAAATCCCCAATCAAACTTATACCTTTTCTACTTCTCGACCGACTATCTTGCACTTTCGATCCTTAGAGTACAGTCGTGCGCATATCTGGCGACTGAGCTCGTTTGCCAGTGGACGATACGACAAGCAAGAGATTGGCATGTTAGGATCTTTGGGTCTGAACATCACAGGAAAAAAATCTATGCATTTACGGGGAAATATACCCAGCCGCTACCCATCAAAAGTATACCAACGAGGTCACCTTCGACTCTCTAGGAATATGCGAACTCGACAGGAATGGGCCGTGGGACTCCTTCAATATATATGAAGTTGAAGTCACTGCTACTAGTGCTGCTACTGCAATTGCATCGAGGCAATATCATGGGCCATTCTTTATGTTGAGATTATACCATCAAATAGGTCAGCCGATGTGAGGGATTGGCAACGAGCGCCTATACGAAAGAGTCTAGCCCATCGAAAGGCGATATAGAACCTCCTGCATACTCACTTCGGCGTCATAAAACCGAATCTCCATTCGGAACTCTTTGGCATGACAAATTATATCCTAGTCTCTACGCCGAGCTGTTACACTCCGCTACGGTCCTTCTTCCTGCCCTTGAGGAGATCCCACGGTCTGCAAGCTCTAGATGATGAATTTCTCAAAGAATCCATCACAGATCTTCATGCAGCCGCCTTGATACAGTCAAGTACTCTTGGAGGGATAGCATACAATAACAAGACATCATGGTCCTTGTCTCACGAACGTTCTCAACATTGACTAACGTTCATAAACCTAGTCGCGGGAGATATGCATGCGCTAGAGTCGGCTCTCCCGTCGTTCTCCACTTCTGCCGCCAAGATTGAGACGAGATCGAATCTCAGCCGCGAATTAAAATTAATCTAAAAATTGGAGTGATGCGAAGCGACATGAACTAACTACTGTGGGAAATGCCGTTGGGAAGAGAGGCGATGTCACGGACTACCGGGCTTTCATGGAGTCTCTAAGGGGTGATTCAGGAGAGAGATCTAACTATCTCTCCTGAACACATCTCACGTTTATCCGCTGAGATTGGCCCCCCTTTTTAAATGGCTGTGCCCTGCAGCATAGGCGGCCACATTTCACCAGTTATTGCTTTTGAGCAATACGAGATAAGAACTCATCTGCTTCCTTGGAGTCCTCCGCAATCAAAGAGTACATACGAGGTATCTCGGATCATCCATGGGTTACTTCTAGTAGTCCCGCATAAGATCGAGTCATGGGGCATCAGGGATGATCAGATTAACTCAATCGTTGCCATTTATTCACTTTATCATGTCAATCATCATGATCGTCCAAACGCGCATTATCGTATTGGGAAAAGATATTCGAAGCTCGACACGGCCCGATCTCACGCGTGCTGAGCTTCTCCCGTCCCCCCACTTTGTGGCTCATTTTCTTTCCTCCTTCGGCGTTGCTCTTGGGATGTTATATACATATGTATGCTGCTCTTTCCAGGCCCAGAACCCCGAAGAAGGCACAGGCCGTCTGGGCAGCTAGTGCAGTGCATATATTGCTGTGTCGCGCTAAAATATTCCAAATAGTACGTTCTGGCTCTGTACCGTTTCTTCTTTCATCGAAATCTCGAGGTAGATGCAAATATAGTATTCCCCTGACGCCGCTCTGGATTTCCATATCCCAACTCCAACCAGCAACCTTTGTGTCTACCCCAGAATTTACGTTCAGAGCGGATTGGAAGAGGATTCAGGCTATGCTTAAAATCCTTTCCCGTGATGCCGATCTTTGGGAGTCTCGTTTGCAAAGATAACAGCACACTTTGTTGTGGCGCAAACCCATCATAGATCTCAAGTCTAGAGGCGTACCCATTCACGGGTGCCTTTGAGCAATTGCTAGACAACAGCTCTCTGGCAGCAAGCAAGCCTCAATTTGAAAGCTCCTGGACCCATAGCAGAGTGGATGGCTTGCTGATTGCATGTTTTGACTTGCAAAGATAGCCCATCTTATTTCTATTCCCAGTTAATTGCGCCAATACCTCTAGTACCAAGGTCCCCCAGACCAAGCCTTTTAGGGCCATTTGCTTCTGTTGCCGCCTGCCGCTTTTGGGTGTTTTCCCACGATCACGACCGTCATGTTTTTTTAGCATCAAGCGCGATATGCCTTCAATTGGCCGATCGAAAGGAATCCGACACCGGAACGCTTGGACTGCGGAGTTCATGCGCGACTGAAATAGATTATCTGATCCTGTAGTCCTCCAATTGAAGCTCTGCCGTGGAGTCTATGCAATGTTCAGATTGGACAAACCAGGATGCACAATCAATTTTCTATACGGATCTTTTCATTGTCTTAGATATACTGGAGTTTACTGGCTAGATTGAAGGATGGGTACTCGCGGCCTTGGGAGGAGAGGCGATACTCCAGTGTGCATTATCTCTGAAGAAAAGGTACCCAGCTGCACGGCATAGGGTGGATTCCTCGCCTCGTGGTTTTTTGGTTTTTTTTTTTCTCAAAAAAGAACGGGGAAGTCCCAATGACTGCGATCCACTGGGGAAACACTCTTTGTCTAAGTTTTTGCAGTAGCGCGCTGCAGATTTCTCCATATTCCACCTCGATTCAAACGTCATATTCTATTATGAGCTTCCTCATCTTCAACCCTTGAACGATGCTCTGGGACACATCGTGTCACATCTGGCTCGAGCTCCTTGTCCATATTCAACCACCATCACGTCTGCGTACACAAATTGATCAACTGCTTCGCGTAGTACAGCCATGAAGAATCTTTCCCTGGAATAACACGGGAGATAATTGGGAACCAACTGCATCGTAGCGTAACTGTCACAGAGCCTAGTCTTGGAAATATCGTCTCTGGCCCAAAGGGCGCGAATCGTATCCATCGCCGATAGCGGAGTGACTATACCTGAATCCAAGGAATCAACCTAGTCTGTGCATCCCGTTTTGTTCTTGACTGGTTTGATGGCTCGAAAAGGGAGTGATGAGCATGAAATATCCAACAAGTACAAAAGATCCATAGCACAAACAATCATAAATCAGCAAAATGCCGTCGGCGATGGCCAGAAATTATGCGGCGTTTGGTTTTGTGTGGCCCGGTGTAACGTGACCGGCGATTGGACCATCGAGATGGAGAAATGGCTAGACACCTTCCTAATGCGGTATCTCCAGACCGTTTCCACACCATCTTCCTTCTGGCTCTCTTTTGGCGTTTTTTTTCCCCTTCGTTGTGGATGATGAAGCTCCGGCAGCATGTGGGCTGTTCGCGTGTGGAAGTTGGGTGTCTCTTGGGGGTCTTTTCTTTTTCTTTCTTGTCTTCTTTTCTTTCTTTTTTCTTCGTCACTGTTCCTGTCGAGTTTGCTCTTCTTTATTTAAGTCTTATCCTATACTATCAATATCTATACAAAAGAGTATAGAAGCCATTCATTTCCGTCATTCTACAAGAGTACGACCTTCATTATGGGCCAGAATGCCACTTCTCCCGGCAGAACAATTCATCTCCACAGTCACACACAGCACCTGAAGTGGAAGAAGGACATTGCTCCAGTCCTGACCATAAACTCAGGGGATACAATCACCGTCGATTCTCAGGACTGCAGCAATGGTGTGGTCACCAAGGATTCAACTAGCGAAAATATGAAGGACTGGGACCTGGCGAAATTCGACCCTGCCTATGGGCCAGTCTACATCAGAGACGCCGAGCCAGGCGATGTTTTGAAAATCGAAGTACTCGACATCGAGCTGTCAGACTGGGGCTGGACAGGTATTTTGCCTGGCTTTGGCCTCTTAGCTGAGGATTTCCCGGACCCGGTTCTCAAGATCTGGAAGATTGAGAAAGGTCTGGACTACGTACGGTTCAAGGAGGGTGTGCATATTCGCAAGAGACCGTTCTTGGGAATTATGGGCGTTGCACCAGGCGAGGAAGGGGAGTTCTCTACCATCCCCCCGTTAGAGACGGGAGGGAATATGGACTGCCGGGACCTCGGGGTTGGGACGACGCTATATCTGCCTATTCGGACGAAGGGGGCGTTGTTTAGTTGTGGAGATGGGCATACGGCACAGGGCGATGGCGAGGTGTGCGGGAGTGCGATTGAGACATCGCTTACGGCTACATTGCGTCTGACCGTGTGTAAGAATCAGCCCTGGGTTACGTCGCCGCAGTACCAAAGTCCGCCACTCAAACAGATCTTATCCGCGTCTGACATCGAGTCGGACAAGGGGGAATATTCGACCATGGGGGTTGATTCGGATTTGCTCGAAGCTACAAAGAAAGCTACACGCAGCCTTATCGAATGGCTTGTGAGAACCAAGGGTTTTACTCGTGAGGAGGCCTACATACTCGCTAGTGTGGCCGGGAATTTGAAGATGTCTGAAGTGGTGGACATGCCCAACTATGCAATAACGATGTCACTGCCTTTGAACATTTTTGTTTAGACCTGAACCACCACACCACCCACCACCTCCAATATTTCCCCCTTTCTTTATTCACGGCGTTAGGAGGGCAGGCTTTCCTTCTCCGACCGAATGTAGCTACCCATCGATACCCCGCAGGTAACGGATGATATTAAACCAGATGGTCCCTTTTTTGTTTATAAAATTTCTTCACTTTTCGTCTTCTCATTTGACCCAAATCTTTTCCTTGTTTCTTTTCTTGTGTGATTTCAATCCTTCTCCCCAAGTCCCCATAATGACGTACGTCCTTTAGTTTTTACCAGCCATCTCCACCGCGGCTTGCTTAATGAAGGTTACGGCCAATCAATGTATGCGATTAAAATAGCAGTACCAAGTCCGTACGCATTGACTTCTTATTTATATCAAACCGTTTCAGACCACCTTAGCTGTAAGCGTGCTTGAGTACCGTGGATTTCCCCGACAACCACTCAATCGTAGTCCACTAATTGACTCCTGAGCTTCCCCAAGCCAGAGCCGAACTGGTATCAGTTTCAGCACATTGACAGCGCTACATAGGCGGCCCATCTAGCGGCCTGCCTAGTTAGGTAAAGGTGTTGGTTGAATTAAAGTTCTCTACGAAAGAGCTCCAGAAAAAAAAAACACACCAATCTTCACCTTCCTTTTCCAGATGATGTTCCGAAAAATAAAAATCACGTTTTCTCTATCGGCGCTCTCCGACGCTTGATGCATAACTGGTGTCGAACCATATATATACACCATCGTCCCATATATGTACGGTGCTAGCTCCCCTTCCCCGCTTGTCGGTTCACGGCACGTTCTGCTTGCGAGACCTTGAGGCTATTATCGGCCGAGGTAGTGGACCCGGCGGCTATGGATATATGCTATTTATTTTTGTGAAAAGTCAATCGGTATCGGATTGTAGCTCCACAGAATCTAGATGACATCTGCCAGCGGCTTCGCTTGCTCGGCTAAGGACGGGGAATAAGCTGGTAAGTGTAGTATGTATGTAGATAGATTGACTTTTCTATCACAAGTTAATTTGTACATGCGCTCAATGGGATATAGCCAAATCTTTCAATCATTTCCGTCCGTTCCATCAACATGTCAGGCGAAGGGGATATTCAAATAGCAAAAAACACAAATATATACCACTGAATTATAAAGAAATATATCAAGGAAAATAAAACAAGGATAGGGAAAGGAAGAAGAAAATACATTTTAGCCCTCGTAGCCTTTGCTTTTCACCGTCTAGAAACCCGCCTTGTCACGCTCATTCCTCCTTCTTCACGTAGGCAACGGGACCTTCGTAGATGTGCCTTCCGTGGAGGTAATATTGGACTAGAGCGAAGATGACAACGGCTCCGAGGACGAGACAGGACCAGTTCATCGTCTGGAGCGTGGGGTTCATTTCACCGGGGAAGAAGGTGAAGACAAAGGCAAAGCCCAAGTATAGGACGGAGAAGACGTTGATAGCCATTCCATAGCGTCCAAGACTGAATCGGCAGGGTGGTAATTTTTCGGAGCTCCTTCGACGATAGATGAAACATGAGATGGCGATGATGTAGGATGAGAAGAGGGCGCCAATGGTTAGAGACGCGATTGCGTTGAAGGCCACATCGGAGCCGACGTTGATTAGAGAAAGGAGTAAAGTGCAGAGGGTGGTAGCTAAGACAGCATTGACGGGAATCTTAGAGGTTGGGTTGATGTTTGCGAAGAAGTTGGAGAATGGGAGGGCGTTATCACGCGCGAAAGCAAAAGTTTGACGCGAGCTGGTTGCAAGAATACTGATAGCGCTGCAAATTTCCATGATTAGAATGATACAGGCTAGGCCTGTGGTGGCACCAGCGGAGCCGGTAGCATTAAGGTAGGCATGGAGGAAGGAGAAGCCGCTTGCTGCCTCAAGAACTGGGCCAGTGTCACCCATGGTGAAGAGGTAGACGATAAGCATGACGAAACCGAGAATACCGTTAACAATCGCAGTGGCCACCATGCACCATGGCACAATTCTGGAGGCATCCTTAATTTCCTCGGCTACGGTCTGTTAGTAAGTTAAAAGTGTGAGATGACGCGAGTGTGTACTTACAGATATGCGTAGCTGCGTCAGGACCCATGAACGAGAAGATTGGGGAGATCTGTCCGACGAGGACGGCGAGACCGATTGAGGACCATCCACCTCCATTGGAAAATTCAGAGAAGACCTTGTCTGCAGGTGTCTTTTCACCCATCACCAGGAGAGGAATCATAGTGGCGAAAAAGCCGAAGATATGAAGGATAAGAATTAAACCCTCCAAACTTGGCAAGTGGCCTGCTGCATAGGTATTGACAAAGGTAGCGATAAGAGCAATAGCGAAGGTAAGAAGGGTGCCGTGCCATCCCTCAGCGGAGTAGGAAGGATAATTCAAGACCAAGAAGCCTTGAATTAGAGTACCGCAAAGGAAGGAAATACTGGCAAATGCTCCTTGCCATCCCAGAACTGAGAGCCAACCTTTTTTAAAAAAGTTGTATGAGTATAAGCCGTTATTGATAATGTGTGAAAAAAACAGACATACCGGTTATATAGCTTAGGAATTTTTGATATTTGGGAGCAGCAAATTCACTGACCCAATGGTATTGACCACCAGATGTTGGGCATCTTTATTTGTTGTGATCAGTTAGACCTTCACTTGCGCTTGAATAAAGGGTGAGAAGTACTCACATAGAAGCGATTTCGGCCATTGATAGGACGGAGGCAAAAAAGCCAACAAATGATCCAATATAGACATATACCATTCCGGCCACACCACCGTTAACCAGACCGAGAGTCGATGTACTGTTCCAAGGCATAACATATTAGCTAGGCGTACACCCAACCATCTGGGCTGGGATAAGGTGTTTAACCTACAGCAAAATCGACTCCCATGTTGCCATCAATGTGCATGTGAAACCAAGTGTTGACAGAAAGCGGAAGTTTCTCTGTTAACAAAAACAGTTGTCAATAATAAGATCATCAATTGAATGTCCGTGGTTTTCTCATTCGACTTCCCAACCAACACGAGGCATTCACTTCCATCCATTGCAAGGTATAACAGGACTGGCTGATACTGACGTTGAATTGCTGAGGCCTTCCCAAACGTGCCATATCATTTTGATCGTTGCTGGTGGGATCGTCAGCCGAGCTCAAGCTCACGCCCAGATGGGCCTTGCCCTGTTCGATCACCGAGTCGGCCTTCATCTTCGAGGAAGTTTCTGGGTTTTTTGCTTCTTCTCTGCTCTTTCTTTCTATTTATTTTGTCTCTCTGTCGGCGTAATAGTCCTGCAACGATTGACCAACCGGTACAGGTTCCAATTGAACTCCCTTTCTACCGATATAGGTATTCAGACGCTAGACACAATAGGAATGGGTTCGCATAGAAGGAGATAAGCCCGAATATGATTATTAGGACGTTACGCCAACGTCGAAGCAATATTAAAAAGAAATAAAAAGGGAAGATAGCACAAGAGAGAGGACGTGTCGATCTGTCGGGTTATCGCGAACCACAAGCACCAGATCGCTATACTCAAACACAGCGACAGGTCTAGGAGTCTGGACAGAAGCGAAAGAAAAGAGAGACGTGAAAAGAAAGACGAGGTGAATGCGCGAGAGAACAGAAGAGAAGTATGAACTTATAGACTAGAGAAATTCAGATCGTGTTGGAGGTTCTCACAGCCAGACAGAAAAAAAGGAGCTATCCCAGATCAAGAAGGTCGTAAGAGCGCGGCGACAGCGAGTGACATCCGCAGCTTTTTGGTCTGGATGCACAAGACCACGCGAAATTACACCTAAGACTGGAACTCTGTCGCTTCTCTTCTCTACTCGTTTCTTATCTTTTGCTGTGTCGCATCCTTCTCGACTTTTGACTCGCTCGTACGCGCCGGCAACTAAAACGCATTAAGGGGGTCGTATGGCGAGGGGGTGCTTCTATCACCTGCCTGCTTAGGCCTAGTGGATGGGGTGGAGAGCTTTCTGCTGTCTCTCCCAAGCAACAGCAGCAGCAGCAACAACAGGACAAGAGAAGCAGAAGAGATGAGAGGGGGAGGAGACTACTACTGGAGTGGTTGGTGGTCGGTGGTGGATACGATCAAAGTTGAATTCAAACGCCACTCCAGGTGGTTAACCTGGCCATGGATTAGGAATCAGGCTGTCCGGTTGCGCTACCAGAAACCCTTCGAGAAGTTCTACAAACCTTCCAGACGCTAGGAAATACGAGGTCAACAAGCGAATGAGGACGATGTACAACCGAAAGAAATCAACAGGCTGCTGTGATCAGCGCATGGCATGAATCGTCGTCCAAACCATCAGAGCGAGATTCATCATGCCGTCCCTTGCAACTCCGTCAAACCCTTTAAACCCATGCGAATCTCCCGCTGTCGATATGCAAGATAAATAGTACCGACTCCCGCCCATGTCTGTCGAACTCATCCTGCGACACTCGCTTCCCAGACTGACGGGTTTTCGCTCCCCATGTCTCTCTACAGGGAATCATTTGCTCGCTTCCATCGCTTCTTTGCTTTTTCCGGTGAGGCCATGTTGATCGACGATAATTAAACCGCTCATCTGTTATCATGGGCACAAACTCACATCTCTGCGTTGGCAAATTCTATGGGAGGATGGCGCCCAGAAAGTTTCTACACAAATCCAGTTCAAACTATCTATTGTCTCTGGAAAGCAGCTGGTTCGAGGAAAGGAAGATGATCACCACGGAGTGAGTCGGGTTGGAGACTTTAACAACGATGGAAAGTTTCGATTTTGCACATCTCAACTGAAAAGTTCCACCTTTTACAAGCTTATCACGCAGCACTCAAAAGTCGATCGACGCGATACTATCGAAGATTTACATCAAAACATCAGCGTACATCTTTGCCTCTTCCTTCGTCATTGCTACCTCTGGATACAACACGCAAATCTTTCAACAAATCGATCATCACATACCTGTATGTGCCTGAATACAAAAAATAGTTGATGTTCCTTGTGCATAGCGGAACATAAGCGCGGCTGGGCGAAAAAAAACAATTCACATGCTTTTCCTCTTCCAGCCACCAGCATGAGAGTCCCCTGGAGGGACAGGGACCAAAGACAGGCATTGGACAAGCATTGAGCAAGCATTGAACAGGCATCCAGGCAGGAACGGCAGTTCAAGCCCTGATATGCGAAGCTTCTGGTGGCGTTGTGCGTCTTGTTCGTTTATCTTCGAGACTTTTCGGCTTTTCGATGATCTACAGGCGGGTCCGTTGTTCACAGTCAACGAGCGAAATCGCCAACACAGCATGTGCGACGGCGATGGTATCTTATATATCTGCATTTCGTCTTGCTAGGATGCACCATATTTCCACAAAGCTGCATGTTTAGATGCATAAGTATGGGCTATCATGATGTAAACTTGAGACTACCGCTTAGCTCGCAAAGAAGCGAGTTGTGCTAATGCATGGAGAGGTAAAAGGCTGAGGAGGGTCAGAAATGGCCAAGCAAGCCAAACTAAATCCCTCTTCGAGCTTGTGTCTGTGAAGCAGCGTGGTGGAGCGTCGCCAAAATAGCGTGTGGAGAGTAATTTTTCCCGATGAGGGTACAAGAAATGTACAACATCCCGCTCATCGGTCAAATGGCCGAGATTGTACCTGGAAGTACCTTAGCCTCGCCTCGCCTAGGGGGAGCTGCCTAACCTGGTTAGATGCGGCGATACCGCCGCCTTCATCTCTCGGGATGCATCCTGAACTCATCCGCGGCGGCGAGGTTTCGCATGACTTCACGATGGTGGGAGGTGTTTTTCAGACATCAAAAACCAGCAGAAACAAAACACACTATGTACGTACATGTATGTACGCCCGGGGGTGGTGCCTCCAACGAGACAGATGACTTGCGTCGATTTGGGTGGGTTTAACTCGTTATCATGGCTATTCTCCGGTTCAGGGGAACTTTCTTTTCCTTAGTTTCGACTTAGCTTCTGACTGGAATCCGCTTTACCCCGTAGAATGCTCAGCGCGGGGCTTTTATACGAAGCATTGATACAGATGCCCAGGAAATATACTGCGTTTCTCTCGTGCTTCCTTACCCGTCTAGCCCGAGTTTCTCGCCTGACTCGTGTTTAGTACCGCCTCTTTCTTTTTAATTTCCTTGGTTTCGTTTCGACAAGCCTTAGCTCAATTGTGCCGTGTGTTCTGGATTCGCGCGATGTTACGACTATGAGCTAGTGCATCCTATCGCAAGCCAATGGAGACTGGAGAATCAAGTGTCAATCGCTCGAGATTTTACCCACCGCCTGGCTCATAAAAAAACGTTGCTTTTATCTCTCGGACCCCTCTGTCTTTGTATATATAGTATGCGTGCCTATGGATCGAAATAACCCTTGCCTTGTCCCCAAGGTATTTTTCTGTCGCTCTGATTGGGTTCCAGAGACTCCCTCCTTCTCTGTTTACCAGGCTTATCGTGCTCTCGATTCTTCGCATCGTCGCTACCATATGGTGCGGGCTTGGAATGAGTGCTAGCGGCGTTCGATCGAATCGAGATATGTAATTAAGCGACCGTCATATACAGACATACATACCTTCTACCCTGACTTCCAGCTCACTTTTCTCTGGGTTCAATATATGCAGCCCTTTCTGCTCTTGTTCTGCCAATTCTTTTCTTCCACTCACCCTTGCCTACTACAAATCCGAGGACTGTATTCCCTCCTCCCTGGTTTCACCCAACAACTTACGCAGTAGGGAAGAGCCGAATCCCACTGGTCTCCATGGCTGGTGGACCGTATCATGTATCTCCAACTGATCACGGCCCTTGGGTCGTCATTATGGCCGCCGTAATGATGACCTATACGATTCTCTGTTATCTTGCCAGGTTGATGATGCGACTTACTATAAACGGTCCTCTGGGCGCGGACGATTGGGCGGTGACACTGGGTTCGGTGAGGCTTCCTCGAATCCCATGTCTGACTCGCAAATAGGAAAAGTCCAACAATGCTAACATCACGGCGTCTTTTAGCTGCTCGCGATTATCCATTCAGGACTCAAGATGGCAGAGCCGTACTCGGGACTCGGGAAGTTGACACAGTCTGTACCGATAGGAAATATAAGGCATGCCGAAAAGGTACGCTTCATCTAGACTTCGACGACGCCTCTCCGAATCGAAAGACAGCTCGCTAACATGCCGATTCTCAGTTAGCTTTTGCCGGTGACATCTTCTACCTTCTCGCGATTGCCTTGTCGCGGGTTGCAACGTTCCTTTTGGTTGCTCGCCTCACTCGATTAAAAAAGCACATCCGTGCAACTTATGTGGGCACGGGGATTTCAATCGCCTTCGCTATATTATCGGTATTTGTACTGAGCATTCGCTGCAATCTTTCTCAACCTTGGGTTATAATCAATCCAACATGCATGGCCATAGTATGTGACAATCTTTTCTCCTGTCTGCTCGCAAAGGCAGCTGGTGACTATCGTGGTATTAGACGGTGGCTAATACGACTTGTGTTATAGTACCCACGCTGGTATGTTGTCGAGACATTATCAATTCTCGCTGAGTTTTATGCCGCCTGGGTCCCGGTTTACCTTGTATGGGACCTACAAATGCATCTGAGATCAAAACTCGTCGTCCTTTTTGCTTTCTCCTTCCGTTTACCGTACGTATAAATTCCACCAGAGTTAACTTACCTTCCGACATCTAACATAATAAACAGAGTAATAATCATCCTCGCCACGCGGCTATATTTCATCAGCCGACAAGCCGGCCACAACGACCCAATGTTTTACGGCGCTCAGCCAGCAGTATGCATGGAGGTAGCTCTCCATTACGGACTAATGGCAGCGACAATTCCGAGTCTCAAACCTTTCGTCAAAGCATTCCATACCGGCTACTTTGACACTAGAGCCGTCCAAGGCTCCAGCGCAGCCGACGGATACGCCCTATCCCATCTATCCCCGCCCAACGTCAGCGGTGTGAGCGGAAGCGCATATAGGAGCAGTCGAACCATCAAGGCTGAACGAAAAGCTCGTCCCCGAGACGACTCCCCGTCATCAGCAGGCTCCGATAAGATGATCATTCGACGCACGACGGAGTGGGATGTATCTTATGATTCCGATAATAATAGGGCAGTTTGAACCCCCCCCCTTCGAACTTCGACCTTCTTTTTTACTTTATGCTTAAAGTTCGGCATTATATCAACGAAGCGTAACGGAGTAATGGCTTTTCTAAAATGGGTTTCCTCTTTCTCTCCCTTTCAACTATTATTGTTTCTTCTTCTTCTTTGATATCCCCGTTTTAATACCCTTTTTAATTCATGAGAAACTGAAACCGCCCATCAGTCTGGCGTGATGATGATGGTGAAAGGCCGCGGCTTACTTGGTTTTTTCTACTCGTACTTTTATTCCATGATGCTGGCTAGGTGGGTGAGGAAACCGGACATAAACAACAGGTGGATGGGGGAGAGGCGTCAAATGGGTGGGTGGCTGATATGTTTTAATATTTCCATTGAGAAGCGCAAACCCTAGAGGAAGAATGATCTTTGTACATATATTTCAAACCATAATAACATACGACTTACTTACCCCTGAGATTAGTTAGCTCTTTGTTGCCTGACGAGAGATGCGATTTCTTCCTCTCCCACTACCTACCTACCTATCTACCTACCCCCTTTGTTTTTCTAGTAGTAGGATAAACACGCTAATTAGTTCTGAGTTTGGTTCGACTATTGTCAACTATACTAGCGGCTACCGTTGTTCGCAATGGGGCTCAACGACCAATCTATGCATGTAAATATCCCACGGTATGGCGAATTCTATCTACACTTATTTGCCGCGCGATGTTCGGCAAACGGCCCTGCGGCTCAGTGGGCATGCATGCATGTTGGTAGATAAGATAAGATCGAGACGGAAAAAACGCCTTATCGTGCCTGGCAGGGAAGAAGAGATCAGTGAAGAGAGAGACTGAGAAAAAAAACATTGATCAATGGCACTCAAGGATTTCCTTTTTGTACTAGGCAAATATAAATAAAGAAAAGGCTGAAGAGCAAACCTGAGACAGTCTGATTGCCCAAGTCAGCCGGTTAGCAAAACAAGGGGAAAAGGAGAAAATTCTGATCATGTAATTCTACCTAATTAACTTTAATCTAGAAAGAAATGACAAGATCCAAAGGAGGAAATAACAAGCGCGATTTGGCTTGGGTTAGTAGGAGGCGACTTTGTGAAAAGTTTTCATGTTCCACAGTCGTCAATAATGAGAGAGGTTCTCAGCGTTCAGAAGCCTTCCTTGTAGGACAATGCAGTCAGTCTAAGTGCGTCGTGTTGAAAAGGCGGTTTCCAGTATCCGTGGTACCGCGCCCGGTAAACTTATTATCTGATAATCGGAGAGCTACAATGCTGAGCTTTGGGTGCCTCACAAGCTCACGAGCAAGGGTACCAGCTATGGCCTGGGCCTGAACAACCCCGGCTACTACCACAATGCGGATGGTGGCGTGGAGGTTATAGATATGGTGCACGAATTCGATAATTGACTTGCCGCTGTTAACGACAGAGTCCACGAGTATGACAGTAAATTGTCCTTGCAAATGATGATCTTCAATGTCACCAGCGGATTTGGCATGGAGAAACGTCGCTAGAGGAAAGGCGTCATTGACCCCAAAGGCCATGGGCTCGCCACCGCGCATCAATGGGACGATAAGAGTCTGTTGTTCGTGGCGTAATCGATGCCCGGTTGTATCATGACCTTGAACATGTTTGATGGAGCATTCTTCGAGGCCGACAATATCGCTAAGAAACTCAGTTGCGAGGTATTGCCCGGCTTGTCGATGTGCTCTTCTCAACAATGGGCCGGCAAGACCTGCATCACGCATAGGGGTCATTAGAAGCTTTGCTGCGTTGCTTCTGGTTGCGTGCCGTAGCTGGCCTGGTCGAAAAAGTAGAGAATCGACGAAGTCTGGGTCTGTGGGTTTCATCAAAGGTAGCTTAGTTGTGTCAAGCCGTGGCATGACATTGTAAGGAAGAAGCACTTGACGAGCCCGAAGGCCTTCATTGTCGATAGCGTTCACCAAGGCAGAGTCCATACTTTGGCTTCTAGTTTCCTCCGGTCCAACCACAACAACGGCCTCATTCGCCCTGCTTAACATGAGCATATCTAGAGGACTATCCCCAAACGCCCAAACATATGTTCCGTAAACATTTCGCAGACGAATAACCAGTGCCCCTTTGACTGAAGCGGTGACCACGAAACCATCAGAGATTCGGCCCCCGCCGATTACTTTCACCGTCTTAGATAGGCCTTCTCTATCTAGGATTTTTTCCCAGACCCGCCGAACACCACAGGTAACGACGACAGCACCAATATGCTTGGTTTCCGCAACAATTTGTAATAGCGTCACAAACTCTGGGCGCATGGTGACTTCCGACGCCACCTGATCGCAGATATAGTCAAAATCCGCAACGTCTATTTCCTCGTACAACAGAGCGGCCTGTCGAAAGGCGGTATACGAATATCCCAAAGCACTGTCGAATATTTCCCTCAAGTGGCGCTCTACACCGGCGTAGTCGTGGAATGCTTCCCAGAAAAGGGATCCTGTATCCTCCGACGCCAATGTTTTGTCTGCATCCATGACCAATGTTGTCTCTAGGTCGTTGCGTTGAATATCAAAGATTTCGTCCAACTTTTTTTGAGCCCGTGACATGTTGAGAGCCTCGTTATGAAGGCGAAAGTCGCAGAGTAGCATCGAAATCTCCATGGGCCTAAACTCGAACTGCAAAATCGAAAACAATATGCCATGAGACTGGCATAGCTCCTTCAGCTGTGAGCGTTCGGCATTTTGCCATTTCTCCAAATGATCCATGGATACATGCGGACGATCTCTTTCTGTGTCGCTGTGACAGTATTGTTGGATATTCAAAGGAGGAGTGTTGAGATATAGAATGTGGGTATAGGTCCTAAGGTCGTGTGGTGTGCAGACAATTCCCCCTTTTTTGTCTCCTTCTTCCCAAAACATGTAATGCCCGGTGACCACCGCGGCCTTTCCGCTAGCAAAGCACGAATTCCGTACTGTGTTGATAGCCAGCTCCCGCCAGCGCAACTTCTCCTTTTTGCCCATTTTCTTGAATGCCTCCAAGCGACCTGGAACAACAGAATCGATCACCTCTGACCCGTCGTAAAACCGAAAGTTCTTCTCTCCAAGCTCATTGTTTAGCTGTTTCATTAGATGGGTCTTTCCACACCCAGGGAGACCGTAGAGGCCGATAACCACGGGCCTGTCGTTCATGCCTGCGCCGGAATGGATTATCGGTCCGCTCACCTCCTGGCTAGCCGCTGCGGCAGATGGACTTTCGGCATTAGAGGCCATTGTGATAAGATCAAGAGTACTTACTATCAGGATGGGAGGTGATGGCGATGATAAGTCAGTTCAGCAGGGGAGTATGGTGTTCTCTTGTGGTATTTAAAAGCCATCATGACCCCTTGCTCCTGCAGAGCTGTTCAGTCTGCGTTTGTCTGCTTTGCCGCCCGGTATAAGGCGGCCAATTGCTAGTACATTCCAATTTTCTAAAGCAAGCTGCATCTGTAGATAGCTTGCGTCGTAATCCATTGTTTATCAAGCAGAACGGAGGGACTATGCATAGATGTAGTTGGAGATGATGGAAGCCAACCGGCCTAGCCAGAACCAAAGCGTAAGCGGTGAAGGGCAGTTTCGGATGCCTGCATAGTCTTTATTCAATTTAGCAAACGAAGAGTGAGTGCATTGAGCAGATCCATCCATCCTTCAGATGGAAAGCTGTATTATGCATGTAGGCTGGTTGGTTGTTCAAGATGTTTCTTTGGGTGGAACAAAAAATGAGGTTGTGGTTGTTGTGGGGTAGAAAAACAAAAGAAAAAAAAAGAAAGCCCGACGCGGGGCTCGAACCCGCAGCCTTGAGATGGCAGACTTTGATTCCAAATTGGAAACTAAGAGTCTCACGCTCTACCGATTGAGCTAGCCAGGCCTCGCTTGTTGAATGTACCTTCCAAAGTTGAGTTGCTATGCCGCCCTATTTATACTGCGCGACTTGATTGAGCTTCAACATCACAACTTCACTGTACGCTGGATAGAGAATTATATTCTTTTCTTTCTTCCAGTTGTTCACATACCAACTCAAATAACGCCTCTTTTATTCGGAACTGAAGATGTCGTTACCTCTTTTCCAACGTGCTCCGACGGCACCGAGCATGTTTAACCTATTCTCCGCCCAGAGAGCGTTGAGCACAGCTTCCACGGCACGGCGCATCTCACTGTTTCGACCTGACAGTTCTAGCCCTAGCTCAAGCGCTGTTCCATGTGCAAGCTGCCTCAATGCTTCGCGAACCCGATATGTGAACCAACAGCGATCACCCTTCCATACCCGCGTTCAATCCCATGCCCAAAGGCGATCCCTACGCCCTACTTATTCTTCAGTCACCCATGCTTCCGCTCGCCAGCAAAAACAATATCACTCAGACTCCCAGCCACCTCCGTCCGCAGTATCAGAGCAATTCTCACCAGAACAAATATCGATTCTCTCAAGGGCATTATCAGACTATGTACCGACATATGGTTTTACCTTGGAGTCCCTAACACTCGGTGCCAGGGATGCTGGATATCTAGATGTATCCCTACAGCTATTCACTCGTGGAGGGGAGATAGAGTTGATTCTATACTGGCTGGCAAGTAGGCGTGAAAAGTTAAAGGAGATGGTTAGGGACGGCCAAATTTCGTTCCAGGCCATGGAAGAGACGAGCAGGGGATTGAATACCGATGATAAAGTGAGGACGCTAGTCATGGAACGGCTAAGAATGAATGAGGGTATAATTCAACATTGGCAGGATGTGAGTATCTTCATTGCCCCCTTTGTACTCGTTTCCTATGCAATATTGGACGAAACCTGACCATTTCCCCTCTAGGCTCTGGCTGTTATGTCCCTACCGAAAAATCTTCCATCTTCATTATCTGAGCTCTATGCATTATCGTCGGATATTCTGTACCTGGCGGGAGACTCTTCGGTCGATGCGTCGTGGTATACTCGGCGTTTGGCAGTTTCCACCGTATATGCCAGTGCTGAAATCTGTATGACGGAAGACACCTCGGAGAACTATACCTCCACCGCCGAATTTGTTCAGAGGCGGATAGCCGATACGAATGACGTTTCGAGCGTGACTGGTGATGTCAAGACATACATGGGCTATCTTGCTTCTAGTGTTGTGGGTGCTGGACGAAGTTGGGGAATGAAGATTTGAACTACCATACCCCCATCACTCTTGTACTATATAGATTTGTAAAATACCTTTAGATCATATCATACTTTTATCCCTTCTTCAACAAGGCACATCATAAGAGCGGCATAAATACAATAAATACCCTTTCCATCTTGAGACTGAGTGCTATAAGATTGGAGTTGGATATGGTTCATGAATTATCTATCTATATATATGGCAGCAAGATCCTATGCCTCGAAATTAATATAATACATCCTATGAATTCTGAAAAGTATGCAAACCAAAACGCCCTATATGATGCACAAACTGTCAACAGTCAAAACGCTCAATAATAATTACTGTTGCGCATTCGCCCACATGATTTTTCGCTGGTTCCTCAGATCAGTCTCGGTCCCGATGTGCGACTTCACCCTTGAAATCCAGCCGCTGTCAGGACTAGACTTGCCAACTAACTGTTGGTAAGCCGTGCGTATAGCATCGGATTCCCACCAGGAGTTGGGGTTTGAGCTACTGCTACCGTCCTCGTCCAGAGCGCTTATTCTCTCTTGCTGGATCCCCTCGACCAAGTCCAAGGTGCGCCTGTTAAACTCAACTCCTCCTTCTTCCATTTCTCTGAGAAGGGCAACGATATATGGTAAATCATTGTAAACGCGCCAGCGGAATCCTATTAGTTCATTGCACAAATCGACTGATGCGGCCATCATGAGCGATGTCCGGCCACGTGCCTTGACGGCTTCGAATAATTGGGTGGTGAATGGGGACATGGGAAATTTGTCTTGGAATATTTGCTGCGCATGGAGAATCACGTCCGGGTATACTTTAGATACGACGGGAAGAACAGGTACGTTCGCGGGAATATCCAAGAGGGTGGCTATATCGCTAGCCGGGTTTGAAACCCCAGGATCAGAATCGAGATTGTTAAGCTTGGCTTTCCTTCGTCGTCCGCGTGCGGAACTCTGGCGCCTTTTCGCCCGGGAGCCGGGGAGGTTTATAAGGTCAATCAGAGGGAAAACGCGCTTCTCGCATACTCTCCAAACACCCAAATCTCCATCCCCGCTAGTAGCAGCCTGGTCCATCTCGCTGCAGATCTTTCTGGTTTCAAGATGCGCTGTCTGCGACGCAATCGCATATGTATCCAACGTCTTAGATTTAATACTTGGTGCTTTCGACGTTTCTTGCGACTCGTGTGTTTGGGGGAGACTCTCAGCTGGGACGGATTGCTGTTGGCTAAATGAGACAGTTTGTTTTAAACCGGGTTCGAAAATGTGGCTCTTGTTTATCTCTTGCTCTTGTTGCGATGGTTGATGGGGTTTAAAAGTCGAAGTGGCATCCCCCGTACTATCTTTATCTTCATTCAATCTTTTGTAAAGTCGATCAAACGCCTTCTTTTCCGCAGGTGTGATCGTGGACTGAAGTTTCTTTTTGGGTGTTTCTGGTCCGGTGGTTCTTTTCGCAGTGTGATCGGAGAGCGACTGTGAGGACCGGAGCTTTAAGTAGTCGGGAGAATCATCTTCGAGATCCGGTTGAGGCTGATCCTGCGATCTAGCCTTGCCTGAAGCAGTGTCATTCGACTTAAGTGACCGTGACGTCGAAAATGGGCATCGATGAGCACGATGTAAGTTATGAAAGGCGAGAGAGAAAGGACTGCGACTAGCTGGCGCAGTCAAAGTTCGTGTGCAATATAGGAAAGGCAAGAAGGTCTCATTTTGCAATGCGACAAAGCTGCGAGGTAGAGACATTCCCTATAGTAACGCGTTGAACCGCAGTTGTCTTCACCTTGAAGGCAAAAAAAAAGATCTCGAGATTCTTCAAGCTTCGAGCTTTTTTTTTTTAGCTGCGAAAGCACGTGACTAATATAGAGCCTTCAACGCCAACAACATACGTCGAATTACTCCCGTACTTGTTGATGGAGTGATTAAATGACTGGGATAGTTCCCTTTGTTCTTGACATAGAAAATGGAACGTAGGATCAAATTCCATCCCGTCAACAGGCCAGAGATATCGCCTTTAGGCTGCAGCTGCAATTTAAGTCACATGACCACGTGGATCGACATCGCTTTTTGACGCGTTCTGCGACATACGAGAAAACGACCCTTCGTGTTAAGTAGACGGGCATTGAGAACCAGCACATAACACTCCCTCCCATTCACTAAGCAGCAACTTCCCCGCATCGGATATGCCGCGACCCAAAGCTGAGCAAGCTCCCGAGCTCTCCGAGTTCGAAAAGCAGCGCGCCGCGAATATCGCCGAACGCGATGCGCTCCTGAAAAAGATCAGCCTTGAAGCGCAATCGACGGGTTTGCTCTCCAAAGGAGCTCCATCGAAGCTCTCTGGTCACAAGTCGAGTACAAAAAAAGCTCCGCCGAAGAAAGTGAAGAAGGAAAAAACCGAAAGCCCAGTTCCGAGACGAACCTCATCGAGACTAAGGGGATTGACGGCAGATAGCGAAGTCGCAAAACGTAAAGCCGAGGAAGAATATGAAGCTGTCAAACAGCATGCCGAGGCGAAGAGAATGCGTGTTTCGGGCGATTTGAACATGGGTGATATTGTTGTTGGTGGTCAGAAATGGGACGCTTCGACATTCCTTGGGGATGTTAGGGGCCCTGCTAGGCCGTACGAGAGGACTTTCGGCGAAGATGAGATTAATAAAACGGAAAATAAAGACTTGAAAGCTTTGAGGGAGAAGATGAGCGGTCTGCGACTTTGGGAACCGTGGGAGCCAAACCGTAAGCAGTATCTGAACCCCCAAGAAGCGCTCTTACTGAACCTCTGCTAGGGATCAAAATAACTCCCGAGAGGATATACTCGATGATGTTTCACCCGACTGAATCTAAGCCATTGATTTTCGGAGGTGATAAACTGGGAAATCTTGGAATATTTGATGCATCCCAAACGCACCCCAGCGAGATCAAGGCCGAAGATGACGATAATGACGAGTTAGATGATCCAGACCCCATCATTACCACCATAAAGCCCCATTCCCGTACAATTTGCGGCATGTATATTCATCAATCTACCCCGTCGAAACTATACACCGCGAGTTATGATAGTTCTATACGGGCATTAGATCTAGAGAAGTCAGTTGCAACTGAGGCATATGCACCGACGTCAACTGCCGATGAAGAGCCTTTATCTGGCGTTGATATGGCCCCGGATGACCCGCACGTTCTTTACTTCGCTACTCTAGAGGGATATTTTGGTCGTCATGACACAAGGCTCCCCGGCAAATCGAACAACTCGAAGCATGACACAGACTTATATCAACTTTCCGAAAAGAAAATTGGCGGCTTTTCTCTGTGCCCGTCTCAGCCGCACTATATCGCAACCGCATCTCTCGACCGAACTATGAAGCTATGGGACTTGAGGAAGCTATCAAAGAAAGACCCTGTTCCTATCGGCGAACATGTGAGTTCTTTATCGGTCTCACACGCCGCTTTCAATACCGACGGTGTCATCGCTACTGCTTCGTACGATAACACATTGAAAATTTACGACATTGGTGCCAAGGGGATGAACTCCTGGAAGCCCAACCACTCACTGTCGGACTCCCAGATGAAGCCGGATGCTGTTGTGAAGCATAACAATCAAACAGGACGATGGGTGACCATGTAAGTTCATCTATATTATTTGACTCAACAAAGTTATTTTGCTCTATTCTAACCAAGAATTTCCTAAATTTAGTCTCCGCCCACAATGGCAAGCAGCTCCCAAATCTTCTATTCAGCGATTTTGTATAGGAAATATGAATCGGTTTGTAGATATATATACCTCTAAGGGTGAACAATTAGCCCAACTAGGAGGCGAAGGATTAGTTACCGCTGTTCCGGCGGTTGCTGTTTTCCACAGCAGCATGAATTGGGTTGCGGGAGGCACCGCAAGCGGGAAACTTTGCTTGTGGATGTGAAGTGAATAAATGATAATTAGAAGTTGTAATTGATTGCTTATATGCGTACTGTATCTATCTATCTATGTCACCCAAGGCTATTCCAATATCTCCAAATAAATGTCTTCATAGGGCATAAAGTACACTGAATAAATCAACTCAGCTCCATGGCGCCTGAGATCTTTGGTTTTTTCACCAACCGATCATCTAGCCAATCTGAAGTAAGAACTCTTGCCAATGCTTTCGGCTTCTCGGTATCTGAAGGTGGACTTGTTGCCGCCGTGGTAGCGGCTGTAGTGGTAGTAGTGATGATCGTGGTCGTGGTCGTGGTCGTAACTGTGGTGATGGTAGCGCTCGTTGGCACTGTAAGTTGGTGAGAAGATTGAGGCATGGAGGAATGGGCCAAGACGGACGGATAGTAAGGCAACGCAGTGTCGTTCGCCTCATCAACCTGCTCGACCTTTGCGCTAATGGCCCTCCCACATTGGCTCGCTTGATTGCGAATGCACGCTTCTCTGATGACGAGCCCCAAGGCCAGCGCGACTTGTCGAGCGACACTATTGCCAACAACCTTCCACTGCTGCGCTGGACTTCCGACTAACACTTCTGAGTCTGGATAGCCCTGTGCCCGTCGTGCTTCCATCACCGTCAACAGACGATCTTCCTGCCAATGTAGCCAGCGACCGCTGAATTTGCATGTTGCATTTGCCGTCGTTGTAACGGTGGATATCAGCCCCCGTGGGGCCACACGACTTAATGCCCGGCTTTTCACTCGGGTATCATAATTCTCAGTAGGAGGAGAAATCCATCCTCGCTTCACGGCATCATTCAGACCACAATTTATGGGATGTTTTGGGACGCTGTTGATTTGATCCTGTCTTAATGTAGACTCCATACGGCAAGGACGATGGTCAGGCTTTGAAATTGGCATTACTCTGCCATCACCAACGCATGGAAGATCTCTCGTTGCGTCGTGGGCCGAGATGAAATTGAAAACTGGTGTCTCGAAGCGGCGATTACCGAATGGGACTCCATTAGGCGCTTCTCCCAATGATCGATTTCTCGTACCCGCTGGATGGGAATGAGTCAGTGGCGGATGATCCGGTAGATGAATCCCAGGTGCAGCAATCACAATAAACAGCCTCGATCTGCTCTGCGGAGCGCCAAAGCTCCAGGCGTCAAGGTTAAGAAGTCGAGCCTGGTAACCCATACCCACAAAAGCGCATAAAAGCTGTGACAGTGGATTTTTCACAATGCTTTTACTGGCCATCGCTGTCACATTTTCTAATACCGCATATAAGGGTCTATATAAATCAACAAACGCAGCAACAGAAGCTATCATCGAAGAGTTTCTTAGAGAACCCTCGCTGGCTTTGCGGCTATTCACCAGCGAATAGCCCTGGCAAGGACTGCCGGCTGAGATGAATTCCACTTCACCAAGCCGGGCAATGGTGGGATTATCTTCTGCTCTAATTGCTTGATGAATATAGTCATTGACAGAGCCGCAAAATAGCTTGAGATGTTCGCCATTCTCATGATTTGCTCTGTATGTTAGCATCTGTTGTAATCCCCATTCCACTGCCCATTCACGACGAACCGCACACCCTTCTTCTAACCCACGATCGAATGTGCCGCCGCCACTGAATAGATTCAACGCGCGCAGTCTCGGGGTCTCGTGAGAAGGATCGAATCCTTGTCGAAATCCCTGCGGTGGCGATGACTTGATGGGAATTAAGCCCTGATCGCACTTTCGATAAATGATATAGAAGGCATCTCCATTCCCATCCCTATTATAGGGGGCCGGGATATGTCCGTTATCCGCTTCCTCTTGAGAATAGAATCGAATATGACAATGTCTTCGAATCTTGTCAAGTCTAAGAACAAAAATCTCATCGGTATACACGAGTTCATTCTTCCGTGAGTTTGAGGACTCCCGCCGAGAGAGCATTCTCAACGTTGCGTCATACCCTTCAAAGGATATGATCTCGGCCGGTTCAAGTTTGCTGGATTTTCGTACAAGGACGGTGTCACCGATGTCATACTCTTTATCGGGTAAGAAGTTGTGACATCTACATTTGAAATCCGATTCCGTCAGAGTGGTGAAAGTCTCATCTTGAACGTGATACGTCTGTCGAATAAAGAACTCGGCACTGGTCTGACTGTAGAAGCTTGCGTGGATTTTTCTCACAACGTCTTTTCTCATGATTATATCCTCGTCGCAATTGCAGTGATCTGAGAGGAAGAGCTCATTACCTACAGGATAATTCAAGTTGGCGCAGACAGTGTCTGACGGGCGATATAACCAAATCAATGAAAGTTGATCTGGGCCTTGACCTACCCGTATATCTTGAATAAGAGCATACCATAACTCGTCTGCTTTCCAGATTGAGGCTTGGTCCCTATGCACGGCAATCAGGTCACCCTTGGCAAGGCCTGGAGACATCTTGGTCTTTGTCATCTTAGAGTTTCCCATGAAATTTCGCTCTTTCAACAAATTTCTATGCTTTACCAGTGTGTCTGAAGCCAGCTCAACGGGTTTTAGATGGTGTGCCCAGTCCATATGTTTGAAGCATTTGTATACATAGGGGGTAACAATAGTATCAGAATCCGGGACCGGTTGTTCCTGTACAATTGGCGTTGGTGTTAAACCAAGTTCGTCCCAAAGAGGATGATCACCGTAGACAGCATCTAGGTTCAGCGCTTGCTTTTGAAGAAATCCCCCGTGTGCGATGATGGCATGCCTGAAATCACTAGAGTCATATTGTACTAGCCAGTTTTGGAAAGCCGAGTCGTCCTGATGATGTGAGAGAATCCAATCGTGAAAGAGGGTTCGAAAATGATTCAACGTGACATTTTCGTTCTCATTCATGTAGTCGACGAAGTGTTTTGCCAGATTTGCGGCCCAAAGGAATAGTCGATGGTACTGAGCGTAGTTTAAGGACGGTCGACCCAGTTTATACCACATTGAACCCCCTCGGGCCCGGCAATGGGTTGACTGAATCCATATATCACCGCCAACAGTATGTTGTTCGGTGTCCTCGTACGCTCCAATTGAGACCAGGCTAAATGAAATACGCTGGATGTAGAATTGAGTCGACTCGCAGCCTTCAGCCTTGACAACGCCGTCGAAAAAGAATATGGTTTCGCCTTCCTTAGTAGCCACGTCATTCAGAGAAATCATTCCATACTGGTTTGTTTGGTTGAGCTGATTTGAATAAATCGTAAAATCGTCTAGTATGAAGTTAATAAAGGCATCGTCAGCGTAACTCGATTGGGTATATTCTGGATACTGTGTCAATAATATGTCGACAGCATGGCGTTCTTTCGTTTGGGGAAATGGAGGCTGGTGTCCTTCGTATGCGGATTCAGGGTACACCAGAGGAGGAGGTATCACGCCGATAAGCGTTCCGGATTCTTCTTCTGAATTTGGTTTTTCGGCTGTTGGCTCATTCGACGCCGACTCCTCCTCGACATTGTATTCCTCTTCAGTATCATTGGCTCCATCATCGTCAAGCAGATCCAGCATATCCGCAGCCATAAATATCCAAAAACTGCCCCTTGGACTTCAAAAAAAGGTATCTCGCGTTGAATTCAAAGGTTTGGTGTTAAGATCTCCCCTTGCATGTCAGCACAAGGCTTTAAACCAAGAACTAGAACAACAGTAACAGCAGTTGATTCTTGACGGTAGTAAGGTGAGTTGGATGTTCAACGGTTGGGCCGTTGTGGTAGGTAACAGGTATCTATAGATCAAAAGTGAGGTCTCTCGCCGAGACCAAACCTCACTTCAATGCCATTTTGACACCAGATAATTGTTATAAAGGACGTCTGCCAAATAGTCGAGTTAAAAAGAGGCAGCACAAACGCAAGGAAGAAAAGATGCTGTCCCTCGTCACAGAATAACGTTGAAGTAGCGCCGTCGTTTGGAAATTGCCGAACCGCGTCGCGTTTGTTGTCATGTTTACTAAGCGCCTAGAGGACTGCAGCCTTGCCGTTCATTCTCAGTCTATAGCTGCCTCAAGTTCATGTTTGAAGAATGAATGTAGGAGAAAGGTTTTGGTTATCACACACGAGAAAGTGAAGACGAATACCACCTCGGTATAGATCATTCAAAAATAGCTGAAAGTGAAAGTGAAAAAAAGAAGCCAACTAATCTTACAGTTCGTCCAAATCGGTGTACATCGTGAAGTATAGAGAAAAACACTGAAATGAGTTTGGAGAAGTAGGAAGAAGGGTAGAAAGGGAAGGGTAAAGTGGTGACATTGGATTGAATCAAGGCTCCTAACTTCCCACCCCCTAGATATCCAACACCATGAATGCTACAAGCCAAGGGAACTCATTCAAAGAGCTAGATGTTGCGGACAGGATAGTTTTGTCATAGTACTTGTTTATGGTTAAGAGAAGGAGTAGATGAAGATGTGTCGGATATATAGAGATAATAATTGTACTTTTTTCGGGCCTTCACATGCCAGGAAGATCGGGTATTCTTCGGGAGTTCGGTGAGGGATGGCCTGGAGGAGCTAGAAAAGGGGAGCGACGAAGAGAAGCCAAAAACATAAGAATAAACTAAAGAAGAGGGATATAAAGGTTGCTTCTTGGCTACAGTAGAGTGCAGGCAGAAGAGAGATTAAGGAGAGTACAAAAATATAGAATGGGAAGGTATAAAAGGGTAAGAAAGAAGACTCGTTAAATGCTCTGAAATGGTAAACACGCTGGAAAAATATGAAGTGAGTTTAGATAGAAAGAGATGTGATCGTGCTCCTTTCTCAACCGTGGATTATTAGGAAGCAACTCCTTTGCACTTGGATGTAAATGGTAAATACGAGGCAGGCATAAGACAGCCATGGTCGTGTAAGTTAAATGAATTCGTTCCGAGGTCCGATGTCTGCTGCTGCTGGTGGTGGCGGCGGGGGTGGTACTGGCGGTTGTGCTGTATCTTTAGCCTTGTCCTTGTCCTTTTCTTTTTCCTTATCCTTGTCTTTCTTCTTGTCTTTTTCTTTCTCTTTCTCTCTTCGCCTAGAGCCAGCAACAAAGTCAAGAAGCCTGTACTTCCCTGCGGTATCCCGAGGCATACTCGACTGTCGCTTTGATATCTCCGGATTCTCTAACGAAACGGTGGACGAGTTATGTGAGCTTTCAACACTCTTCCGTGCCTCGTCATACTTGGGTTGTCTGAACAAGGGACGCCCATGATCCAACATGGTAGAGGCTGCGCTTGATGGGGTATCATCCTCAGCATCGTCACTAAAACTTGGATCTGTGGATCGGTGTAACAGTGGAGGACGGGGAAAGTAACCGAACGAATTGCGGTTGCTATTTGCAGCGACTGGAGTGCTATTTGTTGGGTTCTCTACTGCCGGAGTATTGACTTTACTCGAATTATCTTCGCCTAGGTTCCCGGACTTCTCAATTTGTTCGACGAGCTCTTCCCATTTCACTTCAAGAGAGTAATTTGGCCGCTCAGCTTGTTCCGCCTTGTTTAGGCATTCTTTCGTCCGCTGCTCAGTTGCAAGGCATTGTGCGTGGAATCTGAGGATGTTCTCGTCCAAGTCTGGTATATCAGTAAGATCAGGAGGAGCATGATCGAGCCAAAGCCGGACCAAAAGTGCAAAGCTCCGGGTATTGTCAACAAGAAACGGCAGACTAGGAAACCCTTCTCGGGAAGTTGGCGGTAGGCGTCCAAGAATCTGAATAGGTGTCGCATACGATGGATTCACTATTTGCGTGGGGCGTTCAGATGAAACCGAGCATATTGAATCTACAAATTCTTTGAACTCTGATCTGTGGGAGATGAGGAATTTGTTCATTGGCTCCATCCAAGTTTCTTTGCTCCCGAAAGTCGTTAAATTCGCCATTCCTTGGAGGCCCTTGGCGATAAGGGTCAAAGTTCGCTGTGCTCGTGCACGAGGATGTTCTATAGGATAGAGAGTGGATGTTAAAATCTTAGATCGAGAAGTAAAGTGGTTCGTAAAAGATGGGCTGGAGATGGTGGAAACAACAAACCTTTCAATAGACCGAAGAGTTTTGGATTCAATATAGCCGGACAGAAAAACCGCAGAAATAAGAAACCAGAAACACTGCTATATGTAACAGAGCGTAAGAAATCACCATAGCGATCCTCTGCGCATGCTCTTATATGCCGAAATATTTGTCTCAATTCGGGGGGGCATCGCGAAGCGGATCCCGCAATCGACTTCCACATATTGCTCGTCAATATGATAAGATTACGCCAGTTGCGTTCCAGGTCCTCCGGACGGCTAACTCTATTCGGGTCAATTTCACAGTCGGGATCGCTTTCATCAATGTCACGCAAGCTTGCACCGATGGTCTCTTCAAGATACTCTTTCCCAAGGCGTCGCATATGCATGTCAAGCGACTTCGTCAAGAGAGAATTACCGCGGAACAGAAGGTTCGCCTCTACGGTCGCTGAACGCCCGAGGTCTCTAACCAGGACCTCTCTTTCTTGGCTAGATTCGTACGAATCATTAGAGTGAATGCGGCTTGTGTACCTCAGCCGGCTGGTAGATGATTCACGGTGTATTCCGTCTATTTCGTCTTCGACTAAGGCCATGATCCATTCACCCGCCTGGCCAGAAACTTGGAAAATATTAAGGAGGGTTTCTGACAGCGACCGTAGCTCCGCTGGCATTAGTTCAGCGAGATGGATTGTGAGCCCATTTGGAAAGGAATGTAATAACTCAGACATCACTTCGTATTCGTGAGACATTAAGACAACAGTTTCGTCCAACTGAACTCTCATCAGCAAATCACCAACTTGCTGATCCTGGTCATCCAGAATCGGCCACCACTTTTCAACTGAGCTTCCGGATTCTAAAGAATCGAGATGTAAATCTACCCTGCCAAAGGTAGCGTCTTGGGAAGCAATCTCTACATTTCCCATCATCGTCATCGCATCTGTATCTCCGTCTTCAAACGAAAATGATCCTCGTGTAATAAGTGTCCAATCTTTCTGTGATGGATTTAAAGTTTTTATAAGTACCGAAGCGCTTGATAAGACAGGAGGGAGGTCGTGAAATTCGAAATCTTCGCGCCAGAATGGTGACGCTGTATCGTGTTTGACGGCAGTTTTTGCTCTTACTTCACCGTCTAAGAGCACCTCCGCATAATAGTCGCCAGGGTGTTTAGTCGTACCAGCTGAAGAAGGGAACTGCCTCAAACCCTTTTTACTCTTAGAAGACTCCGGTGAACTTGCATGTTTTGTCATCATTTTGGCCTCTATTGCCCGCAGTGATAGTAGCCGTTCGATACGGAACATGTCGAAAGTCGAAGTAGGTTGAGGAACAGCCAAGGGGTGTCGGTTCATATCATCAATGGGAGATGGTTGTTCAGGGCCGTAGAGCTCCGGGATTGTAAACGCCCGCAACAAGACGAACCACACCTCAAAAAGTACCCGGTTTTCAAAAGATAGATATATTGGCCGAGTTAAAGTGTCATTGCCGGTATGGGCGGAGTACTGAGGGTAGATTGCGATGCAAAATTCGTCTTGCAAAACAGAGGATTCCAACTGTTGAATAGCACAGCGTGAAAGTTGGGATAGTTGTATGAAGGCAATTAGAGAGCTCCCTGATTCTGAAACGATTTTCATGTGACCATTCTCTTGCAACGTGCAATTTACTCTCCTCCACGATTGCGATAATACACGCTGCTGTTTAAAGGTTGATATTCGCCTTGGTACGGGAGGCGGGGCGACACCCGCCGTCGTCTGTTTGTCCCAGAGGAGTAAAGTTCCAACTTTGATGATCGCAGCTTCTTTATGGATCGTGCTTTCCGAATTTCGCCGGCGATCTATTAGGCGTCTCTCGGAAATTGAAACAGATTGTGGTTTGGTCATTTTATTCTGTACACCTTTTGGGCGGATGGGCTGCCAACAAAGAAGAGCAGCAAGCCATGAATCAAAGGTCTCGATGACGTGAGGTCGTAGATGAACACCGAGCGCGGAAGAATGGGTCGAGACACTGAGATACGTACCCTGCAGCTCGGTATCATAGAGGGTACGAACACGACAGCCCCGTAAGTCAGGAATCAAAGTCTTTGCTAATGTTGGCTCCCCTTTTGCTTGGTATATAAGACTGCCGGAGGCAACATTAATCGCACAATAACCAGATGTCCAAGAAGTACTGCCACTGGTTCGAAAAGAAAGGATCCCATGCATTCTACCACACGTCGTTTTCATTAATTGCAATATTTTAGTGGAGTCTGTATTGAGCAGAGGCGACCCGTGCATTTGAGACGCGGAATTGGTAGCATTTTGCGATGAGGATGTGGAGAGGGGTGATCTGACTTGCCGCTGGCGTTGAGTTGGCGATTGAATGATGGACGGGTATCCAATGGAGGCTATCGACGACGCCGAATCGTCCGAGGGTTTAGGGCTTGCGGATGGCGTATTAAGAGAGCCTAACCGAGTTCTTGTCCTTGACATGAAGGAGTTGGGTGTCATCTCGCTTCTCTGGTCATCCATGGTTGTCGTTCGTGACCTTGCCCTTGAGTTCCGGGGTTCCAGAGTCGAGATATCGTCATCAGCAGCGTGGAAGGGGCTGAACTCGCGCCGTCTCTCACGAGGCTTATGTCGTATTGTTGCTAAAGGAGACACGGTCGCCCCAGGGTTCATGTACTCCGCATCTGATATTGGCGAGTTATTTTGTGTATCAGAGGTCGAATCAGGAGTCACCGTTCGGATTGAGGTTTCGCGAAAATTCTCCGGATATACTACGCCATGCCGGTCTCTAGAACTAGATTTTTTGCTTGGAATCCGTTCGATCGGTCGTGGATAGGTGTCCTGTCGGCCAGAGTCCCCCTTGAACCCATTGCGACGCTCAGAGTCCATTTTTCTTATTACTTGTGAATGAGTTTAAAAGGTGTATCGACATAGCAAGGAGGACAAGAGAGGCATTCATTTAGAAGTGGCTGAAGATCGCAAGGTGGTGTCGGCACGCGCGGGCGAAACGTATAGATCCACTATAGCGCTCGGGACTATGGAAGAGCGAATTCGTTTAACGGCACGGCGGATTCTTGATAACGCCGCTTCGCTCTGATATGTGATCCCGAAAAAGAAAAGACTGTAAGTAACCCGGCGAACAAGCCAATTTAAACCGCCATATGTAAACCGATAACCGGGATATTTGCGGCGGGAGACATAAATTCGTCCGGTTCGGTATCTTATGTGTAAATGGAAACCCTAAAAATGGATTATGCCGACATGTTAGTCAACCATATCTGTGTGCGTGTCCGCTTGCAGATAAAAGTGGCATGTGGATCGGAAAAGCCGCGCAGCGAAGGGTAGCAGTGTAAAGCGAAAGAAACAAATGATACATACACTCCGGAAGCTCTACCAGCCAAAGAGAGCGTGCAATGGCAGGTAGCTGAGTTGGGGTACAGGCGAAAGAAGAGAGATATGCTGGTTTGAAGCTCCTCCTCTGTAAGTTAAAAGGGCGCAGGAAGGGCGATCGAGGCAGGGTTAGGTACGGGAAATTGACGCTGGTAAAGGACGAAAGAGTGGAAATGCAAGGAGTAGAATTCGGCCTGTCCAATCAAGCAACATCTGCAGCTTTGCTAGTGGTGACAGCGGTCGCAGATGGCAGTGGTTTATGGCTGTTTTACGGTGGTGGTGGTTGCGATGGTGGATGAAAGACGATGCGAGGGTTGAAGCGGTTTGGCTTACCTAACCCGCCAAGCCCCATGCACGCTGGTATTTAATACGCCTCTTCCACCCAGCCGAAGAGCTGCTCTGACTGACTAAGCGCGTATTTGGAGGCTATGGTTGGACAGAGGATGCCCACCACTGTATCGTATCCTGTACATCTGGTAATATATCCCCCACCTTGATAACCGACGGTTCTCTCTCTCTTTCTCTCTCACCAGAATGAAAGAGGCATTTACGCAATGCAATATAACTATATATATACATGTCGATTTATGGAGTGTGCATGTATCACGGACTAACACGCATGCATGCTCGAGATACTTGCCTTTGAGATACGGAGGCCTACGAATTCTGGGACCGTCAACGGACATCTTCCACCTGAAGGCTGGCTTGATGCCGTCACCGGTGATGCATGGACTTGAGCACGCCATGCAAGGACATAGGATCAAAGACGAGAGCATCTTCATTCTACCGCTTCTGTCTCCCGGTGATGCTAGGGAGCCAACGAAGCAGGTATATTTACTGTTTATATCCCTCTCCTCATGATGGCCACCGGGCACCAAGAGGCCAACGAACAAGAAGAACTGCCTACCACCCCCCAATAGGGCCCACCGTGGAAATGCAGGGTCTAGCACTATTCGGGTCTAGCTGGCCTGCAGCCCCCTCGACGCCATCGACAGATTACTCCGTACTTCAGCGTGGCCTTCCTGGGCATCGAACAGTTGATCTCTGCCTCCGATAAGATCGGCGACGACATGATGAATCAGCCTTATAGAAATTGTATTGAGGGGGTCCGAGAACCCTTTACTTTTTTAGCAGTCTTTGCATTAGGAATCCGCCAGTTATCCAATTAACTCTTCAGATATTTTCCTGCGCAAAGAAATACAATACGATGGCGCATGTTATGTTGTCCACTCTTTTTCATGATACCCCAATGCTTGAGCTAGGGGAGGGTGCGTTTCATTCGTCTGAATACGGTGCACTGTTTATCTCTCCATCGCCTAGCTACACTCCACAGGAGGCTAAGTCTTCAAAGCTTGCGCTAGCCTTAGAGTGCCTTTTCCACTGCTTGTCCACGCACTCCTCGTTACGCCTCATTTTGGTAAGAACCCAGGCAATCTGCATGATCGTTCGTGCATGTTACTTCGGCTCGCGATGCTATGGAGCCCACAACTGGCCTAACTTGTTCGGCTAGATAAGGTGCATGGCTAGTTGCTCTGTAGGTGCTTGGTTATTCGCCGCTCTATCTCATCTGGAAGGCCGACAGAAATAGGCACTGGTCTCGCGAGCTGTGTGAGCTTCCCCAGAGCAGTTTCAGGTTGTCGGCTAGGATTGCATCCCCCTTGCCCAGAAGACTTTGTTTGATACGAACGCGGGGCCTTGAGCAGCTGTGGCTCCACGCAAGGTATCTGTTCATCACTACGGAGTACAAAAAACGAAAGTCTAGCTTAAAATCAACATTGACCCTATTTCCAAATACGTCCTTTATGTGCGGATTCTCGTAGCATTGCGCTCTATGCATGAAGAAGGAGACCCAGAAACAGACTGAGAAGAAGCAGAGCAAGGAGGCGAATACTTACTTATTTATTTACTTATTTATTTGTTTATGTATTACTATTACACTCTGCATGTAGGCATGTAAATCCAAACTTGTGCTCTTTCGCTTGGATGCACCAGGGCTTGGCGAGCGCTGCTTATGCTTCAACCCCAGAATCAAGCTAGGCACAACAGACCCATGGGTGTGACGCCTGCATAGCTACTTCAACACCATTCAACCAGATTTCATGAGAATAGGCCAGATTATATCGTCTCGTCAGTCAGTCATCTTTATCGTTGACTTAGCTTCGCCCACTGAACCTGTTGATCCACGTCCTGTGACGTGCGAGGCACGGGACCCGAGACCAAAAAAGGCGACTGGCAACTCGCGAGCTGCTTAAATACAAAAGAGCGCCGCCAGCTATTGAAGTTATGGTTATGACTTCCAGCTATTCACTCGCCGTGTAAGCGGTATATCGATCTTAGCTACCCTATCTCCTAACACTCGAAAATGGGCTCCCATTTGCTCACTCGGTTCCTCCCAACCAACAACCCAAACAATCCTTCGCCTTCTATATATGAGACTATCCGGCAGCATGACGACTCGGACACTTCCGACGTTGAAGAGCGGGGTGCTATGGCGGTCGATGAGGAGAATTTAGGAGACCATTATGCAGACCACGAACTCGAAGACGCCCTGGCGATGGCATCTGACACCCAGTCGACTCAGAGTAGCCCTTTTCACCAACGCTCGTCAAATACAAGGAGAAACAGAGTGTCTAGTTCATCTAGATGGAAGAGAAGGACTTCGCCGGGAGCTACTGAAGTGGACGAGGGCGATGATGAAGTTCCCGCGTCTTTACTGATCGAGGGAGACCCGGACGGCGCAACCTCACCCCTTCCTCCTCCACCTCCTCTTCCTCCGATGGCACGACATAAGCGCGTTGATGAGCCAGATACATCTGTTCCGGGTCCGTCAACCCCCAAACTGCGGCAAAAATGGAAGGCTACAGCGGAGCAACAGCCCCTTCATCGTAACGCAACGCCGCCCCCGTCAAACCCGCCTCCACAAGTTTGGAATTTAAAGCAACGGTCAGGGCTTGCCTTTGTTGACCCTAAAGAAAAAGCCATGTGGCGATGGGCGAATGTGGAGAATTTGGATAATTTTCTCAAGGAAATCTATATTTACTACCTTGGAAATGGGATCTGGTGTATTATATTAAGCCGGGTACTCAATGTACTGTGAGTGTTCTTTCCGTCTTCCTTCTCCCTCTCATTGCTTCGTTCCACGAGAAAGGTAAAGTAGGAAATACTTACGGTGAAACAGAACTCTAGCCTTTGTAGTAGGCTTCACCACCTTTTTAACAAATTGTATCGATTATCGAGCAGTGCCCCATAGCAAATCGTTAGCAGAAGTCCAAATTCCGCGATGTACCAGCAAAATGCCAGCATCCGCAACGTTTCTGCTCTGGCTATTTACTATATTTCTTATCGGGAAAGTTTTCCAGTATGTGGTGGACTATCGGCGGCTTCGACAGATACAGGATTTTTATCAATATCTGCTTGGAATTTCGGATGTGAATCTACAAACTATATCATGGCAGGAGGTCGTGAGCCGGATTATGACTCTGAGGGATGCGAACCCGGCCACTGCCCCGGCTATATCTCATCGGCACAGAAGATTCCTGGGGAGTCAGTCTAAGCAAAGAATGGACGCTCATGACATCGCAAATCGTCTCATGAGAAAGGAGAATTACCTGATCGCTCTTTTCAACAAGGACATCTTGGATCTTACTCTGCCGATACCTTTTTTGAGGAAAAGGCAGCTTTTCTCCCGGACGCTCGAGTGGAATCTCAATCTATGCATCATGGATTATGTATTCAACGAGCAGGGCCAGCTCCGGCCATTATTCCTCAAGGATACCCACCGCAAAGCGTTGAGCGAGGGACTGAGGCGCCGGTTTATATTCGCTGGAGTCATGAATATCTTTGTGGCCCCATTTATAGTGACGTACTTTTTGATGCACTACTTTTTCCGGTATTTTACCGAGTATCAAAAGAAGCCATCCCAGATTGGCTCTCGCCAGTATACTCCCCTAGCTGAATGGAAATTCCGGGAGTTCAATGAGCTTTGGCACTTGTTCGAGCGCCGAATAAATATGTCCCATCTCCCCGCTACTGAATATGTCGATCAATTTCCGAAAGACAAAACAATACAGCTTTCGCGCTTCGTCGCGTTCATCGCTAGTGCGCTTGCATCTGTTCTTGCCCTAGCGTCCGTTATCGACCCAGAATTATTTCTTGGGTTTGAAATTACTCATGATCGAACTGTTCTCTTTTATCTTGGTATCTTTGGAACTGTGTGGGCAGTCGCTCAGGGGATTGTTCCTGCTGAGACACTAGTTTTCGACCCCGAACTTGCTCTGCGCCAAGTCATAGAATACACTCATTACCAGCCCGCGCATTGGCAAGGAAAGCTTCATAGTGATGAGGTGCGGAAGGAATTTTCGATGCTTTATCAGATGAAGGTCGTAATCTTCCTAGAGGAGATTCTAAGTATGATCTTCACCCCTTTCGTCCTCTGGTTCAGCCTCCCGAAATGCAGTGACCAACTGATTGATTTTGTGCGAGAGTTTACTGTCCATGTGGATGGTCTTGGTTATGTCTGTTCATTTGCAGTTTTTGATTTCAAGAAGGGGAACAATATGATAGGCCAAGGGCCAAAGGGAGGCGCAGGCACGGAGACGCAAGATCTTCGCGACGATTATTATGCAACCAAGGATGGGAAGATGCTTGCTTCTTATTATGGCTTCCTTGACCACTATTCTGCCAACCCTAACCCGAGATCCGGTGCTACCCAGCATTATTTGCAAAACAGGCGTAACTTTTATCAACAGCAGCAGTCTCAATCACGACATGGCCTGGCTTCCCCTGAAGGCGGCATCCCAGTAGGGGCAAATAACTACGGCCGCGATGGAATTGATACATGGGACTTTGCACATCAACGGTCTGCCCCTCGCCATAATTATAATGTCGGTCGAACACCTCGATTCGAACCAGCAGCTGCTGGCAATACCAGCTCTCCGGTAGCGTCGATTCTCCTAGATCCTCATCACCAGCCGTCCGCGTCTGGATTCAGGCCAGGGGGTCGTTCTATGGTGCAATCACGGCCCCGTCCTTCACGTCAAGCACTTCATCCCTTGCAGGATACAATCCGAGACGTGGACGAAACGACTAGCGAAGTGAACACGTCCGGCCAGCCGCTGCCGAATCCACAAGCTACTACATCAAGTGGCGCCATTGCCACAGATGATAGCCAACTCGAGGAGTCGTGGCGTGTGAATCTAGCTGGGGACATCGATGAAGAAGATGATGATGAAGAGGATATTGAGAATGTCGCAGGTAACCCTGGTGTTCTTGGTTTGATTCAACAGTTCCAGAAAGTCAGTAGCGAAGGCCGTCGTGCTGTGGGCGTTTGAGAGCTATATGGGACGTCTATTTACTATCATAGTCGGAGTTTACTGTTGGCGTCCAGGTCCGTTTGTGGACCGCTTGGAGTATTAATTGGAGTTGGAAGAAGCGCAATTGGCATTGATCAGGGTTTGTCTGCGGTCGACGTTATATCAAGTAGATGGATAGCACTGGAATTAAATTTATTATCGTAATATTAACATTGTCGTACAACCGTTTTCAATGACTTTATACTCCCAGAGTTCGTCGTACACCGTTCTGCTATGCTAATGAACTCTTTCGCTAATATCTTTCGACTCCTTCTGATTCCCACCCTTCTCTATCTTTATATCGTTTCAAGCAATTTACCTTCCTAAGCGGATCTGCACTGCAGGTGGGCTTTCTTTGATAGTCTCGACCGGCCTCCAAATGGGGATCCTTGCATAGCGTAGCGTCCAAAAAGTTTTAGCGGCAAAACAGCATGAAGCGCGATCAATTTTTCGCATCAGGGGAAGAAACACCCTGGGGATTCCACAACTTGTGCCTTCAAATTCACAGGATCTCTGAAGAAGTCGTCGGATATCCTCTTCTCCCACCGTATTCTTACTACTGAGCAATGGTTCTGAAGCAGGTACTGGACCTCAAGTATTGGTGTTAAAGGAACTCCCTTCGTCTCGCTCATCCGCCCCCGTTTCCTCCGCAACCCCGAAGCGTCGCCTGGAAGTGGCTCTTAGCCCGCTTCCAAGCCCGTGAGAATGCTTCGACTACGGCGATATCGTGTTTTTTTGGCGTTCTCGGTCATTGCGGTGATCGCCTTTGTACACTTCAGTGGCCTGAGCGGATGGTCTCCTCGCCAGCCAGTGCAGGCTAAAGCGCCAGAAGAACAGCAGAAACCTATATCACCGGCCGACGACCCTCCTGCTCCCCCTCCTCCTGCACCGGAAACTCACAGTGATGACAACAATGATACTGCGATAAAAACCACCCAGCAGCAAGAGGAAGTGCTGACTACATCTACCCTCGAGAGTGTTTTGAGTACTCTGGCTTCAACTTCATTGGCAACAGTATCGGTATCTCCAACACCTATTGCAATTCCCGCTCCTCCCCTGGAAATCGACGATGGATCGGTGGGTGGAAAGGGACGTGTGGAGATCGAATCAGACGAAAGTGCTCCTCGATGGACGAAACAACCTGAACGTTACCCCGTGCCTACCTCCGAAATCATACCATTGCCTACGGGGACACCAAAGGAGATCCCCAAGATCCAATTCAAGTTCGCACCAGAGACAGCAGAGCGGAAAGCTGACCGTGAGAAGAAACTGGGTTTGATCCGGAACTCGCTAAAACATTCTTGGTCAGGGTACAAAGCCCATGCCTGGGGACACGATGAATTAAGTCCTGTTGAAGGAGGATACCGGGATCCCTTTATGGGCTGGGGTGCCACGCTGGTTGATTCTCTCGATACTCTCTGGATTGCTGGGATGAAGGAGGAGTTTGAAGAGGCAGTCAAGGCGGTTGAGAAATTAGATTTCGGCACTAGCTTTCGGAAAGATATACCTCTTTTTGAAACTGTTATTCGCTACTTGGGCGGCCTGTTGGGGGCGTTTGACATTTCAGGAGGTAAATATCCAACTCTCGTTGACAAGGCTTCCGAGCTGGCCGAGATCTTGATCGGCGCTTTTGACACTCCGAATCGAATGCCAGTGACTTACTATCAATGGGCACCGTAAGTTGTTATACAGACACCTAGCTCCGGTTTTGTGCCATACTTACTTTACTGTTGCACTTGTAGTGAACAAGCGTCCAGACCTCACCGCGCCGCTAAGAAAGCAGTCCTAGCTGAAATAGGTTCTCTTTCCGTTGAATTCACGAGGCTGGCACAGTTAACCAAGGAAGACCGATTCTACGATGCTATCGCCCGAATTACAAACGAACTTGAGAAGTGGCAGGATGATACGGGAATCCCTGGTTTGTGGCCTACATACCTCGATGCATCTGGGTGTAAATACGTCCAGCAGCTTTCGAAACAGATACCGGACACTAAGTCAGCCAAGGACACGACTGTACCCGTACACAACGTGCCGGCCAAGGCTCTCAATGTGCGTGACGTGCCTGATGAAGAGGACCCATTGCTACAAGATGCACAACCAGCCGACTACGATTCCAAACCGGACGAGAAGACCGAAAATAATCCTTCAAACCAAGATATCAACGCAAAAATACCCGAGACGGACAAGCCAGTTGCTCCCAAGGAAGAGTGTGAAAAGCAAGGCCTGGCGCCACCACCTCGCTCTAGATTCGATCAATACTCCATTGGTGCGTTGGCAGATTCTACTTTTGAGTATCTTCCAAAAACGTACATGCTTCTTGGAGGATTAAACGACCAGTATCGCACCATGTATAAGAAGGCCCGAGATGCTATCACCGAAAAGCTTCTATACAGACCTATGGTACCTGATAACCGCGATATTCTATTCGCCGCAACGGCCGGTGTGAGCACTATCTATGAAGACCCTCAGATAGATTATAGATACGAATCCACCCATCTAAGCTGTTTTATTGGCGGAATGTATGGTATTGGAGCCAAGATCTTCGGCTTAGAGGGAGATGTTGAAATAGCTGCCAAATTAACAGATGGATGTGTTTGGGCCTATGAATCCACGACAACAGGCATCATGCCTGAGAGTGCCCGTCTCCTACCATGTGAAAGCAAGGAAGGCTGTGAATGGAATCAAACGAGATATTATGACGCCCTCGATCCGTATGAAGAGCAAAGGAAGCTTAGGTTGGAGATATTCCTCGAGCGTGAGAAGGAGCTTGCCAGACAAAACAATTTAACTGCGCCATCACCAACAGTTACCCCTTTCCCTCCTGTTCTGAAGCCAAATGAAGAGGAAGAAGGCCAACCTGGCCCTACCGTAGCAGTGGAGGTCAAGCCCGAAGAGAAAGTTGACAAACCAGCTGAAGAAGCAGCTGATGGTCCGGATCGAGACCTGCGGAAGAGAGAAGAGATCATGACGGCTCTAGGCGAGCCTCCAACGCAGGTCGTTAAGGAAGAAATACACCATCCAGTTCCAGGCAACTTACTCGGGCCAACTCCGACTGTGATCCCACATAAGGAGTTTGCAGAAGCGCGAATTGCAGATGAACGTATCCCCCCTGGAGTAGCTGATGTTCTCTCGTCCAAATACTTGCTTCGCCCCGAAGCCATCGAGTCGGTATTTATCATGTATCGCATCACAGGCGATGAGACCTGGAGAGAAAAAGGCTGGAAGATGTTCAACGCCATTGAACAGTATACGCGAACGGAGCTGGGAAGTTCCGCTATCAAGGACGTGACCAGCACAGCTCCCTATTTGCTCGACGAGATGGAGTCTTTCTGGATCGGCGAAACGTTGAAATACTTCTATCTCCTTTTCAGCGAACCGAATGTTCTGAGTCTCGACGAATACGTCTTGTAAGTGCTTTCTACACTTTCTCCTCAATGTTCCAGCTACTCGTGAATAATACTAACCCACCCTCTCATCTAGAAACACGGAAGCGCACCCCCACAAGCGCCCGACGGCGTAGGAATTGTAAAGAGATTGTGAATATACTCTTTGTCCCATAGCGCATTTTCTTAAGCGATATCTCATATACCCACGAACAAGACGTACGGTTGCATATACGTATATATCTTTGACATCATATATCCACATCGCAGCATTTGTATACATAATCTTTAATGAATTCATCCTTGTAATTAATTACGTGCATCCTTCATCCTTCGGCTCTTCTTTCTCTGTATCACGAGTTAGCCTCGTAGGGCAGTTTGATTACATAAAATCCTTACCCCGGATTTTTTTGGCCTCTTCAACATCAACTGATCAACTTCCAGCAACATCCAACCTTCCAACCCAACAACTATTCTCACAACCTCCTCTCAGAGGACTTCTTTTTGTTTCTTTTTCTCTCTCTTTTCTTTTAGAATCAGCGCTGCGTTACAGACATGAGTGAGCCTAGGGATGGACTCTCAACCGACGTACGATCCCGACAATGAAGAACAATTCTGGAATGGTTGGTTATAAACCCGGTTCTCTCTTTGCGGCGGAATATACCGACGACATTTTTTCCCCTTTTCTCTCGTTTCCCTCTTTTTGCCTTGCATTTTATGCCTGTGTTCTGGCTGTCTATTTCGTGGGAATGCTGGCTGACCTCTTACGCTTTACTCCATTTGTTTAGAATTGAATACTATCCTTAAACTACCATGCGATTCACACGCCGAGATCGATAACGTGCTACGGGAATACGTGGAGATAATCACAAAGGGTATAGGTGTGTTATACCTTGCGGATGGGGAGACGTGCTGGCGGATTCTAACCAACTATGAATCGCCTTTTTGATCTAAACAGACAAAACCCTTCTCCATGACCACGATGATATATACCGGTGTTCGGGACAGTTGTTATTCTCCGAGCTTTTCGCGGCGAATGCGGATTACATACGATGCCAGATAATATTTAGTTTACTCCAGGTAAGCTCTCTACCGGCGCACAAATTGGAATTTCTCCCGGCAATATCCTTGGCTAAGACATGGTGGGGGCTTGGCTATTAGGAGGATTCAGCCGATATTCTACACGTTATTGTGTCATTTTTACTCCTAGACGGTCGGCGCAATGAGGCTACGTTCGAGCTTATGAATGCGGAGGGTGCCTTTGTTCGATTATCGGAGTTGATCCAGTGCTTTGGAGGTAACCATGACGAGAGTGGAGCCGGACTCCACAAATCTATGATAGATTTGTTGTATGAGATGACCAGGATTCAAAGGGTCAGGATTGAGGATTTGAGTAAGTGTGCTCTCTAGAATTATTTGGAGCTCGGTTAGACCTGCAGCAAAGTGGGTAACTAATGGCTGATCGCCTGTGGTAGTAACTGTCGATGATGATTTTATAAAACATCTCTTCGGGGTCATAGAAGGCGCGGCGGATGATGTTGGCGATCCTTATCATTATCCTGTGATAAGAGTATTGGTGAGTTCAAGACCTATAGCCATGGATTTTCGGGTGCGTTTACTGATTGATATCACTGCATAGTTGGTCCTGAATGAACAGTTCATGGTCTCTGCCCATGATCCCGTCTGCGAAGCATCGTTTACAGCGCCTACAAATAAAGTAATAAAAGTCCTGTCTATGTACGGCGGCGTTTACAAGACCTTTGGAGAAAATATAATCCTCCTCCTCAATCGCGAGAGTATGTTTGCTTTACCCTCTCAGCCGTATGTTGGGTTCCATTAACTCGAGTTCCTTCTAGGCGAAACCTCATTGCAGCTTCTCACCCTCAAGCTCTTATACTTGCTTTTTACTACCCCTCCAACGTATGAATATTTTTATACTAATGACCTGCGCGTTCTTGTTGATATCTTAATTCGTAATCTCCTAGACTTGCCGGAAGAGTCTGCTCCCCTTCGCCATACCTATCTAAGAGTTCTATACCCACTACTCGCTCATACACAACTCAAATACCCTCCGCATTACAAGCGTGAAGAACTAAGGAAGCTTCTCCGAATTCTTATCCGAGGCGAATGGTCGGGGGAAGTGATAGAAGATGACTGCGACAAAATTCTTCATTTTGACGAGGTTGACGACACCACAAGGCGGCTTGTTCTTCGATGCGGGCAAGTCGATTGGCTAGTTGACGATGAAGAAAAAGCCGCCCCGATCGAGATCAGAATTGATTCAAGCGCTAGTGACACCGCAGACACTGGTCCCCGGACGAGTCTTACATCAGTCACAGACTCAGACAGAGCGTCACCTTCTCAAGAAACGCAAGAATTTGGCTTGGAGCTTGAAGCAGCTCGTTCATCTGCCGCTAGCATGGAGAAAGTCGCATCGCACAAGGAAAAACCGGGCACCATCATCCCAATCAGAGATGTTGAGGATCGGCTGACGGCACCCACACCTCCAAAAGCAAAGCCTAAGCCTGAACCACCAGTAGCACGACGCTCACGGGCACGACGCCGTACAGGTGAAGGAGAGAGGGGAGGAAGTAATGCTGGTAAACGACCACACCTCGGTCGCGAAACATCAGAATCTGAGCCACCACCAATAAATGGAAAATCTTTAAGTACACCACCGAGCGTTACTCCCCCTCGCACGCCAAATGTAAAGCCGGTCACAGCTCGCACGCAGGCCTCCTCCCTGGCACCGCATCATAATATTCCTCCCGCAGTACCTCCACCACGGAAATCATCCCACTCAGTTCCCCGACCACATAACCCAGATTCTACTACACCTCACCACAGTTACCCACCACCTCCTCTCCCAGCCCAACAGACCCATAATCACACGTATCCGCGCCCAACATCGCGTTCTGTGGGCGGCCAGCCTACCAATGGACACCCGGTGCAAAAACCGGAGCCCCCCAAAACGAGGCGGTGGCGAGCTCGCCAAAACCAACAGCAAGAAAAAGAAACACAATCACCCTGCCATACTCCTGATGAGGAGGACTGCGGGAATGGTACTCGAAGTATATTGGAGAATGCGTCGGATTTTTTGCCCTTTGCTTCCCCACTAGATGAGTCCCAGGGTCATCCCGAGCCTGCGGCTAACCTTGGGGTCGATGGGATGGGAGCTCAATTGGAAAAGGCTCGTCTTGGTGAAGAGACAAAGGGATAGCAAGTATATTAAAGTGGTGGTTTAAGGAGAGTCTATAGGGTACTTTTAAGGCAATATACATATTTTATAGTGCAACCATGAGGCATCTAGCGTAGCAGTTCCTTTATAATTGTTTTGGGAAATCCCCACGTATGTATATATGGGGGCATGCAGTAGATGCACTTCCCCGAATTTTCTCCCTTTCCTATCCCTCAAAAGCGAAAAAAACAGGATAACTATCTAATTGAACCCCCAAAACTTCTCTGCTCCAAAGGTGTATTCATTATCCTCTTTCCACGGATCATCAAAGGCGGAAAACAAATACAATTCCCCATCAGTCCCTTCAAAGGCCTTCTTCAAACTCTCCAGCGCCGCCCGCTGATCATCCGGAGAAGCAACGGCTTTCCCATTACTAGAGCCCCAATGCGGCCAGCCAGACTCAGTAACCACCACTCTCTTCCCAGCAGCAGCGTCAGCGACCATTTTAGCCTGATTACGCACAAATTCACCCGCGTCAGAAGAAGCAGTGTTCGGGTCAAAGAAGGCATTGCTATTCAGCCCACAAAAGTCAGACGCTTCGCATAGTTCGGGATGGTCGATAATGGCATTTGTAGTGTCGACTGTTGCGACGGGGCCTTCGTAGCCTTGGCCTCGAAGCACGTCGCGCGCATGATTGATTGCCTGCACTACTTGTTCAGCCGAGCTCTGGCCGGAATTCACCTGCTCGTTTCCGACGGATACTGCGGCGATGACGTCCCAGGAGTCCCTTGCGCCGTCGATGAGGGTCTGTAGTTCCCCATCTATGTTGTGGATGTCGAAGAGGCCGACGAAGATTTTCTTGTTGTTGGCTTTGGCGGCGTCGATCAATTTGGGGATCTGTTCGCAGTCTGTGCCGTAGGTGCGGATGATGCCGTAGTCTTGAAGGCGGGAGAAGTCGTCTGCTACTTGTTCTGCGCTCTTGCATTGTCCTTCGTTTGTGTAAGGGGCATAGCAAATGCCGAAGTTGGTCTCGCCACGTTTTTCGAATTCGGGTGAACTTTCAGCTGACCTTTTGCCATCTGGGAATATGAAGGGTGGGAGCTTCGCATCCACGTCCGATGATGATCTCTTATCGGCTTTCGGGGGAACTGTTATAGGGTGGAGCTTTCCCGGTGATCTTGCCTCGACGGGCTGGATAGTTGCAGTGTCATCATCGATGGGTAACGCGGAGGCCTTGGGGACGGGGAGAGCAGTCACCGACCCGCCTGGTACCGGAAGGATAGTGGCTGATTTATCCACGGGGAGAGCAGAAACTGGGGTCTCCTCTACGAATGGTGGGCTGGTAAAGGCATCTGTTGAGGTTGGAGTTATAGTCTCGATGCTAACGGTACCGCCGGCGCGGTTGACGTATGCAACGACTTCGGAGCCACCGAGAGTGACGGTTGTGCTCGTCAGGGTTGGCTTGACATTGTGGCCATGTCGAAGAGGAGCTAGATACCTGTTAGTCACGTCCAGCCGATTGGAGCACTGGTATTAAGAACTTACGATGAGGGCGTGCAGAAACTGCAGTCAGATAGGGGATGATGGAAAGGGCAAAGAATCCAGCCTTCATTTTGAAAATATGGACTGAGCTTCCTGAGCGTTAAATGAATAGCTAAATGAGATTGGATATCTGAATTAGCGGTCTTCTCCCTATTCGCTCTCTATTGAAACGGCATGGGTACCGGCCGCTCACCTTTCTGGTAGATATAAATTTCAGATCTGCAGCAGTAAAAGTGCGACGCCCAGGTCAAGGCAGCTAGTTATATACAGTCTCCAAGGGACCAAGTGAATAGAACGAAGTCTAGAAAGGACTTGTTAACGAAACTTCCACGGCTGGGAGAGGTTATAACAAATACCAGCCGGATAATTCCACTAAGCTCGTAAATCCAGCGAGCTTATACAGAGTCCAGGGGCAAATGATTCAAGAAAGGAACGGACAGAGCAGAATCAATCTGCTCAGGATATATCTATCTCAGAGATATAACATACAATAAATAACAAATAGCCAAGATAGGCGTGATAGAAACAAACGAAGCAGCAAGAGGAGAGAGAGAAAAAAAGAAGGGAGAGGAGGTAGAATGAAGGGATATCATTGAAGTTTTAATACCTTCATTCCCCCCCCTCTTATGCCATGCCATACCATCCATCAGTCGGCGGCTAGGATCTTGAGCGACGGGTATATTTCCTCACCGATGTAGGGAGTCAAGGAGGTTAACGCGCATTAATCTCGGCTTCAGTAGCGAGAAAGTAAGATCTTCAACCCCGAATTATTTCGCCATGCGACGTTCGACGTGCAGAGTACTGGGCGTGTTAGGCCATCATCATCCTGCGCCCAAATAATACGCAGCGTGGAAATAGCACACCCATGTTGAGGCATGGAACTCCAGGGGTATCTTTAGGACGAGACGAGACTAGGCAGACAGGCAGACAGACAGGTAGGCAGGATCATTACCATCGTCGTATCTTAAACTGGGCTGCCGTTCCATCGAGGCTAAAGACGATGGATGGTTGGTGGTTGTCAGAAGATGAAACTCCCCTTACGCCAAATGGCACCAGTCACGATCTGCTGTAATATTCATGCAGGAACTTCGATCAAGCTTTGGTGCTTGCGCCCTTGCAGATGAGCTGATACACTTGGCCAGACTCTAACCAGTCGTTGCTGCAGGAGGAGGCGCTGCATGATTTTCGCCCCTGTGGTGAGTTGTCGTTGGCAGAGACTTTTTTTAAAGATGAGGCTTTGGTAGCCGACCCGACGGGCGATCGATATCGATCTTGCTTGGTCTAAACGATATAAGTCAAAATGCACTACAATGGGATACATCCTTATTGTCTTGGGCAGAGTCGATCATACATATAGGGACAGAATAATGAATGAATAAATAAATAGATATATATAACACTGCGAAAAATATTGCTTCTCGGGCCAGATTCCTGCTGTTTCGCATAGCACATATATCGCCATACCCCCTGAAATGCAACCCTACGTTAGAGATAAGAAGCCATAAATAGAGAGAGAAAAAGAAAGAAGGGAAAGGCAAGAAAAATGTCATGCTCTTTAGGAATCTGGTCATTAAGAAATCTCTAGAGTCTAAGCACTAAAAAACGAGAACATCGCAACCGAGCCACAGGCGACGATCCACTCACTCAAAGAAATTAAAAGGCAGGAGGGGAAGAAAGAAAGAATAAAAAGAAATCATTACAATTATGTATATCGTCAACTATATCGTCAACTAGGAAAGAAAGACGTCGCATGAGGCTCAGCGCGGTGCAAAGTGTAAGAATACAGATACAGACAGGAATGCATGTATGTACGTATATTGTATGTAGGTATATGCGCGCGGTGGTGTGATTTTGTTCATTCATCGCTTTTGCCGAAGGACCTTCGTAATGGCATGGCGTATCGTGGTGCCTGCTCTTTCGATTTCTTTCCGCGACAAGCCGGTTGTAAGACAGACCTTGAGGGCTGGAGGAGGGGGAGTGTGCATTGCCTTTTGGGCAGAAGGATCTGGGACGGTCTTTGTTCGAGTAATGAGGACTCCGTTGGCGAGGCACTAGATAATGAACCGGCAGTTAGCAAATGGTAAGGGGGAAATTTATCCATGTCTATACATATATCCGCGTGAAGAAAAACTGTAAAACCTACCTCGTCGACAATTTCCTGCAAGACATGATTCTGCTCATCGACCGAAAGACGCTTAGACGACACAACCTCCGGTTTCAGAGCAAGGTACATAACCGGATTCTCCGCTGCGCTTGAGCAGTAAACCCAGTCGCTGCGCGGGTCAAGCTGCGACCACATAGTTTTGATATTATCTCGCAGTTGAGTGATGATCTCTGGGCTTGAGTGAAGGAGCGAGAGCGATTCGCTTGCCGTGGTAGATAGTAGGGCCGGGAGCGCGGCTGAGAAGCAATATGCGGTAGCAGAGATACGCTGGTGGTGAACGATTTCCTCTGAGCCGGCGCAGAACCCTCCGCCGGCAATTAGGGGACCAGCTAGCGAGCCTACGATCATGTCAACTTCAGTGGGATCGACGTTTTGGTGCTCTGTTATTCCACGACCGGTTCGACCTAGGACACCGAATGACGAGCTCTCATCAAGGATGAGTCGGAGTTTGTATCGGTGCTTCAATTCGATCTGCCAGCAGAGGATATTCAGTCAGTACCAGTTCTCTGCCAAAAAGAACTCCCCGTCTCCCAGGATGGCTGAACGTACAATCCTAGGCAGATCCGCCATATCTCCCCTGTTCTCAAAAAACCCTTCCGTAACGATAAATCGCCTCGTTAGGGGCTTCTTCGCCTGTTCCTTTGTAACCTTGCTCAAAACCCGCTCCAGATCATCCATATCATTATGCTCATACCACCTCACCATACTTCTCGATATCTGAATTCCCTTTCGAATAGCATAATTCACACCCTTATCCGCAACAATAATATCTCCACGCTTCGAGAACGCGGGAATGACGCTGGATATAGTCGAAAACGCCTGCGCATAGATGATACAAGCCGGCATGCCGAGGAATGTAGCCACATCCGCTTCAGTGCGCATATGCACGTCCTGAGTACCGTAGAAGCCAGGAGGACCGCATGGACCAACACCATAAGTACGAAGCGTTTGGATGGCTTTTTCCTTGAGAGCCTCGTTGGCGACGAGGTTGTAGAAATTGTAGGAAGCAAGGTTTATCACGGTTCGGCCGTTTGTGAGCTTCGATTTAGGTCCGGTTGGTCTGGAATTCGCCCAATTAATTTGTATTAGCCCATTTCCAATTCTCAATTCCATTTCACATTCATGGAAACATATCCCCTCGCTCAAGCTCTAGAGAACCTACCCAGTAAGAACAACCCGCCTATCCACATCCTCTTCATCCTGTACCGTTGAAGGCGGAACAAGCGGATCCGGAGTCCAATCATCCACCAAATCGTCAATTTCCTACCCAGGCAAGCCGGAAATCAGCATCATTTCACCAATCCCATTCCACTCTCCCAGGTTTAACGACCTACCTCTTCCGAAAGCGCCACAAAATTCGGCTTGGTCGAATATTTCGGTGCCAAAAGATAGCGGACTGCAAACAAGAACAAGAACAACTCCACAGCTGACCGGACAGGATCGTCCTGGTAGCTTGATTTCACATATCGGAGCAAGATGGCAGAACCAGGGACGCGGTGGAATTGGTCGGCTAGGAGACGCAGGTACTGGAGCGTGAGGCGTTGGGTTTCTTGGAGATCCATCATAGCATTATTTCTTTGCGGGCTGGGAAAAAAGGACCGGGGGGAATGCGAGAGGTGTGAGAGGTTTTGAAGTAAGGAATGAGATATAGGGATCGAGAGAGCGTGGGTGAGTGAGTGAGCTGCGATGAACGGGCTTGCTTATCAGTGAAAATCGAGGCAAGTTAATTTCCTCGCGGCTTTCCTCGCGCTGCCCCTTTAGATCACGTGTTCAAGGCAGCACCATAAAAAGCGCTTCACGATGTCAATAACCATAGAATTAAAACTCCTATAAAGAAGTATACATTACAAGATACAACAGAGACCATGACATTTTGAAGGATTTTATAATTGATTATTGACCAGAGCAGATGTTGAGAAAAGCCAGACGGAGAACGAATGGCAAGTTTTGCTTTAAAAAAAAGGGGACACGATTCTAAAATAGCTGCCGAACAATCCAACACCATAACAAGTATTAAAACAGAAAAGGAAAAAAAGAAAGAAAGAAACAGATGGGAGGTGAAGAGAAGGAAAGGCCATTATTGCGTAACATAATGAATTTGCCATACATGAAGTTTGATTTTTCTTTGATTAAAAAAAAAACATGAAGGAGAGAGAAACTTGACCTCGTCTAGAATAGACGTGCTCCTCCCGTTGATTCGCTACCTCCGCCAGTGGCTGATTCACCGACGCCAGCTCCGGTAGTTTCCCATGTGGTATCGTTGTGGTCTTGGCCAGTGGGCTGGAATAGCTGTTTGATCAGGTCACCACCAATATCTGGAGGGAAGTTGCCAATCTTAGGACCGACGATGGCTGGGCCCGCGAAAAGAACCACAAAGAGAACCAAGAGCGAAAAGTAAAGCACTGCAAAGCGAATGACACGTCTCTTTCGTAGCTTAGATTGCTTCAACGAGTAAATGGGAGGGCGAATTTGACGGCTGCAGAATGGTTGTTAGTAATCAAACAATAGTAAAAACATGGATCGAATCAAGTTTTGGATAACATACCTAGGTCTGAGCCAGAATAGGATAACAGAGTGACCCTTGTCGGCAAATGGAATACAGAGCACAGGCAAGTGGATGAACAAGATGATATGGCCGAGAACAAAGTCAGCGGCAAACATGCCGAGCTCAGTAATCTTGCAAAGGAATTCACGACCAGGTTGAGACAGCGAGTGCCAACCCATATTGTACCATTTACCGGTCCACCAGGCAATATTGGAGTTGTCATGACGGAATTCTCGAGTCAAGGCGAGCGAGATGATCAACTTGTAGAAGAACCGTTGAATGGCAGTAGCGGCGATCATACCACTCAGGCATTTGGCGAAGTTGAAGGATTGGAGCGCGAACATCACTTCAAACGAAGCGAAGAGCCCAAAGACTGCGACACCGTGCGCAATTCCTGCGAGAACTGTACCGAATTTTTTGCAGCACATGCTGAGAACTGGGCCCATACAACAAGCCATGGCAAAGAGCATTGCGAGAATACCAGCGTTGATACCAACTGGGGCAAATGCTGCCACCAAAACACGGAGCAGTGCGTGTGTAGGTTTTGGTTCATTACCGTCATTCTTATCCGCGGTCACACCAGTTTGAGCATTGATGAAGAGGTAAGGGATCAATGTCACGGCCACGAGAACAAGAGGTCCGACGATCTCACTAAAGAAGATGTTGGTGAGCTGAGCCCGTGGGGCGTCACCAGAAAGTTTCTCGGATGGAGAGCCCAGAACTTTTCGTTTGTAACCGGTGATACGAGTACGTGAAAGCCGGCAGTACGCAATCCAAGACGAAGCATGGGAGCGGGAGTTACCACGAGATAGCCATCGAAGATAATCACGGTAATCGATAAAGAAGTCGTTCCAGGCAAACTGGTGGGGGTTGAACAAGAATGGGCATACGCAGAGGGCCATGAGCGATATCCAAAAGTATACCAGCCACGCTGACTGAACGGTCAAGGTCGAAAAGAGCAACATCATCAATGATCGAGCGCCTAGATAGATGGACGGACCGGCAAATCGCGAGTAAAGCACTCCAAAGGGAATACGAGCAGTGGCGAAACCTCTGCCAGTACCAATATATCGAGCACCGCCAAACGACAAGTTATTGTGCAGGGAATTGGCATAGATCTGACAGACAAACACTTCGAAGAGCGGGGACAAGGATCCAAAGTGCTTGGCCAAACGGGTTGCGGCACGCCATACACCTCTCTCGGTCAATTCTTGAACGACTAGGGGGACGAAAGAGATTAAAAGCACAATGGCGATTGACACAATACAACGGTGGATCCAGTCACGAATAGGATTGGTATCGGCGCAGCCACTTGGCAAGAGGGGATCGGTAATTGGAACACCCTTTTTGTACTCACAAACGATGGTCTCATGGCGCAGGGCTCCCAAATTGATGCAACAAATCATAAACATCTGCACCGACAGCATAATGAACAGATTGTTGATGTGGAAACCGGGATGGGCATAGTAAAAGGACAAGAATCTGTCCAGGGGCAGCTGGGTTCCGAGATAGTAGTACTCTCGAGACAACATTTGTTCTCCCATACCAGTACCAATCTTGGTCGTGAAGTTGAGAATGGAGCCAAACCCGAGATCACGCCCTTTACCGCACTGGAAATATTCGCAGTGCTTGATGCGACCACCTCTGAGGAGAGCGTTCATACCAGCATAAATATCCTCGTTCAGATGGAGGCCCTTTTGCGCTTTTGAAACACCACCGCGAGTTGTCATGAAAATACCGTTCAAAAAATCAGGATGTCCGTAATGCAGTTTACCGCCGATCTGAGCCATCGTACGAGCAAAGAGAGTACCAAATGTCTGTTCCTTACCGGCGGCAACGTCACCGAGAATACCAATGTTCTCCGAGAAGATGTACTCACGCGCTCCCAGAATAGCGATAGGGTCAGTCTTGTTTGGGGGAAGTCCGGGAGTGTATGGCGAGACGTTTTCGGTTGTCATTTCTTCAAATTCGGCAAGCACGCTGCGAATCTTCAGGCACTCTTCAAGGTAATGGTCTTGATTGGCGTCAATAAGCTGAATATATTCGCCACGATAGAAGATGATCGCGTGGTTTTGGTTGTCAGATTTACCATCACCGAGGATAGGGTTACCCGAAAGCTGAACGCGGAACTTTGGTCGTCGCAGGCCGTTTTCCATAATCTCAGAATGTCCGTCAATGAGCGCAGAGTAGAGTCGAGGCTCTTCGTCTTCGGTAGTTGGTGGTTCCTCATCCAAATAGGCAATCTGAAGGTCCGGGTAGGCTCGAAGCAAGAATTCGGTGTTCTCACGTTCTTCCTTGTTGAATTTGGCATACCGTTGCATGGAGACGCAGATCTTGAACTTGCGGCGGGCCATTCGTTCCAATTCTCGTTCCAATTTCTCGGAATTACCTCCAAACATCTGGACGACTTCTGGGTTCTCGACGCGGTAGAGCAGCTTGATGGCACGACTGTAGTTCATGAAACCAGAGATGGTACGGTACAGCGTTTGAGATCGAAGCGAGGCCCAGATACGAGTACGAAGAGTGTATTCCGGAGCGGCCGATTTGAAACCAATACAGTAGAATGGAAGATCGTCAATCTTACTCTTGGCTGCGTCCTTTTCGTTCTTTTCAGCATCTCCGTTAAACTGTGAGGTCTCGTCCGCGAGAATCTTTGTGTCCTTGACGAAGCAGTCCCATTCGTGTGGATGAAGCTGTTTGAGATATTCCAAAAGGGTGACACGGGAATACGGCTCATCCTCACGGATGATCTCACGAAGAGACAGCAAAATCTTTTCGCTGTAATGCGGAATCAAAACGGTGAAAGTCGGCATATTATCAACTGGGACTGGTTCGGGGATTGGCGTGGAGAGGGACTGGGCAAAGAAGGAAATACGGCGTTCTGCCTCGCTCTGTGGAGGGAAAAATTCGGTCTTGAACGAGTGGTCCTCTTGGGCGACGAAGAAGGTCGGGGCACGCAAGGTCCGCTTCCCTTCTTGCTCTGATGGAACTTGGTGATAGAGCAGCTTCTGAACATGATCAATGGCCAAGAGATGTTCGCGGTACATGGAGATAACAACAGCATTCCATATTTGGGAGATGAGGACTTTGGGCTTGTACTTGATTTCCATGTCCGTGGTGGCGAGAACCTTGGAGTAGATACGTTTTGGAAGACGCGAAAAGATATTTCTCCATGGACTCAGGATAGAAACACCGAGATAGAACGAGCGAGCGACCGAGAAGATTGTGTTGACGATGATATACCACAGATAGGTGTCCAAAAAGAAGAGAATCAGATCCGTGAAGAACATGAGGCCTAGCAGAATCTGAGGCTGGTAGTGGCACAGGTACTCTTTCAAAATTGCATCACCAGCGCATTGATGGATCTTCATAATCGACAGAATCCGGACTGGATCCCTGAAGGAGAGGACCAGGGCAAGATAGGACTCGGCCAACTTGGCACCAAAGACGCAAACCCAGAGACCATAAGACATCCACATGTCATTGCCATTCAAACGAGGGTAGCTGGCGGTAAATGTCTGACTGGCAACGTACTGACGAGATTTGTTCTTCATGTAGCTGCCAAAGAGACCACCCAGAGGCATGATTGAAAAGAAGATAAATGTAGCCAGTGCAATAAAAAATTGAACGATTCCCAGGGCGAGAGCGATCTTGTCGTGGTCGTTGACGAAGAAGATGTAAGCCGAGGGACCGACGTTGAGGACAAGAACACCAATCAAGAAGAACAAGCGTTTGGTCAAATGCTGAGCACCTGCCCATTGACGGGGGACGTAGAGCCATTCGGCGAGGGTTGCAAAAATCTGGATGAGCGACGCGATACCACCACCAAGGGCGACAACGGACCACTGCACAGGGCCGGGAGGAGAATTATTCTTTCTCTGCTCGTAATTTTGGGTATAGAGGGTGGGTGAGTTGAAAGCCATGTAGAACCAAAAGGAGGTAAGATGGATAACCCAGATGCGGTTAAAGTTAACGACCATATGGAACCAGGAACGGGTTTCCTTGTAGGTCTTGAAGAACACCTTTTTCCAGTGGACATCTTTCAGCTTGGAGTACCGCTCTGAGGTGGGGATATCGACCAGACGTGTCTTGTCTTCGAGGATGACGCGTTCGATACCCTCGGGATACCAGAACAGCTGGTTGATATCGTCGTAACCAATGATCTTGTTGTGATCTCGCTCGCGACGGACATACTTGCCATCGATGATCTCGTATCCCTGGTCACGGCAGTATTGGTAAAGCGGGGTGATGACCTCGTTGAGATAGGTGAACTCTTCGACGGGTTCGACGCGGTTCTGGCATTCGGGGGAGCGAAGGTAGTCGTCGGCACACTTGAAGATGAAGCAGAGGCACTCGGGCATGAAACGAACTTGATTAGCCTCACCCCAGCAGAGGAGGTACAGAGAGATTTGGCGGACCCTGTCGTGCTGCGACATGCGGTTCATGCGAGTCTTCCAACGGTACTCGGCAGCCTCGAGGCTGTCGTCTCCCTCAAAGTTCTCGAGATTTTCCTCCTCGTTCTGGCCATCCTGTTTCTTGGCCTTTTTGGCAGCTTTACGCGCTTTGCGGGTTGCACGATTGGCCTTTCCCAACTTCATGTTGGCAAAACCGACGGCATCATCAAGATCGAGGTGGGCGGCAAAATACCAACGGCGGTAGTTGGCATTGTCACCTCCAATGTAGTCGGCATGGAGAGAGAGCAAGGCCTGGTTAGGAGTCATCCGAGAAGCCCGAGAGTCCAGCTGGGTCATGAAATGATCAAACATGTTGCGCATGCTGTCTCTCTGGAAACCGAATTTGTTGACGAGATCCAAAAAGATCTCCTCGATTTCCTCCTTGGAGACGGGAATCTGGGCATCGGAGGACCAGGCGGGGTATGGTTCACGAGAGCGCTGGCCCTGGGGGAGGACGTTGCTATAGTCCAAGCCATAGACGGGAGTAGAAGCACCCGAGGATCTGTTGGCATAGGAAAGCTGGGAGGAAGGAGGACGATAGGCCCGGCCCATCTGGCTATTATCATAGCTGTTGTATCTGTCATCGCCACGGCCGTAATAGTCCATATCAGCAGCACGGGCAGTTTCAGATCTCATGGTGAAGTCACTAAAGGTTTCCGAGTCCTCTTCAGAGTCATGGCGTCTACCACGACCATATCCCTGGCCAGCGGCACCTTGGTCATAGTACTGGTCAGTGTAGTAGTCATCCTGGTAGCCAGCGTACTGGTTATCGTGGTAAGCATCCTGCTGGTATGGGTTATTGGAATCGCCACTGTGGTAATCGCTTGGACAGCCGCTCGTCAGTGATCAAATACAAGCAGGTAGGTATATATATAGATGTAGAGTAAGTATGGGAGATACACACCGGTCATAGTAGCCATCACCGTGCTGAGAATAGTCCTGCTGGTCGTAGTAGGCCTGATCCTGATAGTAGTCGCCGCCGCTGCCGCCGCCGGCCTGACCTTGTTGGTTATAGGCGTGAGGTTGCTGCGAGTAGCCGTCGTCGTACTGGTCGTGGTGACCACCCTGGGCATAGCCCGACATGATGGCAGAGAGACGATCACTGGAGATGGTTAGATAGTTTACTAGATAGATTTAAGAGTTGCCTGAGAGAAGACGTACAGCTAAGCCCATCAGAAGAGGAGACAGGTAGAGAGAGCGAGAAGCAACAGCAACGACGCGGTTGGCCAAATGAGCGAAGAACAGAAAGAGTGAAGAAGAAGACTAGCAAGAACGAACGACAATCAACACCTCGACAACAGAGAGAGAGTCGAGCTGCTGGAGAAAACGCAGAAAAAGAGAGAAAAGCAGACTTGGACTGCAGAAAAAAGATCTTGGAAGAAAAGAAGGACGAGAAGATCGACAAAATGGTTGGTTTTGCCTGAAAGGGAGGAAAAAAGAAAAGCTGGAATAACAACAAATCACACGCACTGTGTACACACGCTGTACACAGTGTGTATGTATGGAACGGTTCCGTTTGAAACAGGGGCGGGAGGATCTCAGCCAATCGTCGGCCAGAGTTTCCATAACTCAAGGACCACAAATATACCTCCATACGCTACCATACATTACTTGTAACCAAGTTACATGCGTGTCCATAAGACCAGTGAGACCTGCTAGTGAGACAGCCTAGACCTGGTATTAACTGTATCATGTGGAAATAGCAACTTGTAAGGCCCACGTTGGTGTCTCAGGTTTCACCCACACTCGCCACTGTGGTTAGCGTGCATCAGAGATCGCTGTCAGGGAGGATGATGGGAGAGAAGAGAGTACTGTAGAGAGAGCATCCAGCATATGATGACTGCGGAATGCCCGGGTAGATCTACATGTAGTCGTACGTAGTATGCTCGTATATGAGCATCTGAGAATGCTTGATACTATGTAGTCTACTCGTAGTATGAAGTATGAGATAAAGAGATATGTCCACTGTCCAACGCGGTTGACAGAGATCGCTGGGTGGCTGATGCGTACGGGGAAATCGTATTACCATTGGCGTCTGGGTTTTATGGGGCCCGGTACTTGGCCTTTGCTTATATTTATACCAAGCATGCAGGTACCGCCTCCTTTTTGGTATTGTACCGGAGTTGTAATATTACCGTGATTTCCATGGTTTACGCAACCCTCCCCTTTTTTTTTTCTCTGCGGGTTTCACTTCTGGCAGTTATTACTTCATCCTCATCCTTCTCTCTCTCTCTCTTCTGTCTTTCTTTCTCTTCTTCAGCTTCTCACACTCTTTACATCTCTTCTTCTTCTTCTCTCTTCTCTTTACCAGTCTCTCTTTTATCAACTTATATCCTAACCACCACTCGCTTCTTCTTCTACACTATAGCCATCGTTTAATAGTATTCTCATCATGAAGCTGTCAACCATCCTGGCCAACACGGCCTTGATGGCCAGCTCGCTGGTTGCCGCCGAGCTTGACCCCATCGTCATTAAGGTGCGTCAATACCACATTGATATTCTTCAGCTTATACTGACTGTCATAGGGCACCAAATTCTTCTACAAGAGCAACGGAACCGAGTTGTATGTCGAGCCTCTTGTCCGGCGCTTACCGTGCCTTTAGCTAACTCAGAAACAGCTTCATGAAGGGTGTCGCCTACCAGCGTAAGCACTACCAAACTGCTGAGAACTCCGTTCTATTGCTAACTTCGCACAGAGGAATGGTCTGGCAACGGTACCTCCGGCAACAAGGCCAAGTACCTTGACCCTCTCGCCGACGTCGAGGCCTGCAAGCGTGATATCCCCCTCTTGCAAGAACTCCACACCAACACCATCCGTGTCTACGCCATCAACCCCGAGGAGGACCACAAGGAGTGCATGAAGATGCTCGATGATGCCGGCATCTACGTCGTTGCTGACTTGTCTGAGCCTGAAACCTCCATCAACCGTGACGATCCCAAGTGGGACGACGACCTCTATGAGCGCTACACCTCCGTTATCGACGAACTTGCCCCTTACACCAACGTTATCGGTTTCTTCGCCGGTAACGAAGTCACCAACAACAAGACCAACACCGACGCCAGTGCATACGTCAAGGCTGCCGTCCGTGATATGAAGTCCTATATCAAAAAGAAGAACTACCGCACCATGGGTGTCGGCTATGCCACCAACGACGATGCTGAGGTCCGTGAAGACATGACTGACTACTTCAACTGCAACGACCGCGACGAGGCCATCGACTTCTGGGGCTACAACATCTACTCCTGGTGCGGTGACTCCAGCTTCAAGAAGTCCGGCTATGATGTCGTCGTCGAGCAATTCAAGGACTTCAACGTTCCCATGTTCTTTGCCGAGTACGGTTGCAATGCTGTTCAGCCCCGTAAATTCACTGAAGTCGAGGCTATCTACGGCGATGAGATGACCGACGTTGTCAGTGGTGGTATCGTCTACATGTACTTCCAAGAGGCCAACGACTACGGTACCCCTCCCTTACCCCCCCTTTTATTCTTCTTTATGCTTCGTACTGACTTAGATTAGGATTGGTTGAAATCAAGGATGACAAGGCCAAGAAGCTTCCCGACTTCAACAACCTCCAGAAGCAATTGGCTGCCATCAAGCCTACCTCCGTCAAGATGGACGACTATAAGCCAACCAACGCCGAGCTCCGCTCTTGCCCAACCAGCTCTTCCTGGAAATCCAACAAGAAGCTCCCACCAACCCCCAACAAGAAACTCTGCAGCTGCATGGTCAAGTCCCTCAGCTGCGTCGCCAGCAAGGACGTCAAGGACAAGGACATTGGTGACCTCTTCGGTGAAGTCTGCGGCATGGACAAGGACGCTTGCAAGGGCATCAGTGGTGACGCCGCCAAGGGCGAGTATGGTGCTTACAGCATGTGCAACCCACATGAGAAGCTCTCCCACGCCTTCAACACCTACTACAAGAAGGCCGACAAGGCTGGAAACGGTGCTGACGCCTGTGATTTCAATGGCTCTGCCACCACCCAAGACGCCGCCAAGTCCGACGATGAGTGCTCCAGCCTCATGGAGGAAGCCGGCCCCGATGGTACCGGAACCGTCACCTCCTCTCCAAACTCGGATGGCGGTGACTCCAGCAAATCTGATGAACCCAATGCTGCCCACGCCATGGGTATCCCAACCATAAACTTTGGCCTCCTCCAACTCGGTGCCTATCTCATCTGCGCTGCCACCGCTGGCGCCAGCATGCTCTTTTTGTAAACAATATAACCCCCTTCTCCCAGAATTAGGTTAGCTAGACTGCATACTTTTATCAACTAGTCTTTTTTTTACATCGTTCGCTCATGCTTTTGTTATCACTTTTCTCTTCTCACCGGGCCAAAATGAAAATACCCAAGACACCCCAAGCTATGATTCTTTTAATATGATGATGGTCTTCTTCTTTTTATCTAGATCAATCAGCATCGCGTTGCTCTTACTTTTTTTTCCTTCCCTTCTTCTCTACTTATGTATCTACATTGGTGGCTGCGAATGCTAAGCTTAGATGTTATCCAACCATCATCTCCCGTATAACAGTGGCGACATACACTGCTGACATTGAAAGGAATGGCAGTAAGCTTCCGCATCTGAGCCTAATACTGCACTTGTACCATTGCCTCTTAGCTACCGCGGGGGAATACATATCTATATGATGGCAGTGTGGCGACGATGTGAGATCATATCCTCCCTACCATCATCTATATATCCAGCAATAACCCCCAAACCAAACATATACAAACCTATCAATCTAATACCTCACAACCACACACAATCACACACAATCACAAGTCCAACCTACGACTACAACTACAATTAATTTACAAACGATATCATCATGGCCCTCCTCCATCACATGCCACACAGCGACTTCTCCTCCCTCTTCCGCCTGCTAGACGACTACGACGCCCACCGCTCCGGCACCAGCTCCAGCCTCACGGGAAGCCGAGCAGGGACAGTCGCCACGTTCTCTCCGCGCTTCGACGTCCGCGAAGCCAAGGAAGCATATTACCTCGATGGCGAACTACCAGGCATAGACCAGAAGGATATCAACATCGAGTTCACCGATGCTCACACGCTAGTCATCAACGGGCGGACCGAGCGGACTTACGAGGCGGGAACACCGCCTGGAAAACGCATCACCTCCGGAAGAGCAGCGACTGTCGAGGATGAAGAGGAAGAGGAGAGGAAGAGTAAGGGGAAGGGAAAGCAGAAGGATACAGCGGGAGGTGGTGAGGGAGGGGGTGAATATGGAAGTAGATATTGGGTTAGCGAGAGGTCTGTTGGCGAGTTTCAGCGCTCGTTCAATTTCCCGACTCGAGTTGATCAGGATGGGGTTAAGGCGAGTTTGAAGCATGGGGTGTTATCCGTCAAGGTGCCTAAGGTTACGGCGCCGCAGACTAAGAAGATCAGAGTTGAGTAGGGTGGAATTGAGATAGGGAAGGGTTTATCAAATTGGAAATACTGTAGCTATATATGTATTGAGAATGTGAATCTAGCTAATTAATTATGTTCAATGGATAGTTTAGCTGTCAGGAATGGTTACGATGTATGACGATTGAGCTTGGCGCGTGGTTGTCAGGCCAACGACTTAGTGATAAACATGGAGCTTCCTCAACGCAACCAGCTCTACAATGAGGAATTCTTAGTTAGGGACCTGAGGAATAGCTCTCGAGGAGCAGACAGCTCACTATGGCGCGTCTTAATCTGGAAAACATGCGCCATGAATTCAAGGCCAGAGCTACAGAGCACGCCGACAACAAAGCATCGTCGAGCGACTCTAAGCGGGAAACGGCGCAGCCAGTGAAACGGAAAGGACGACGGTTGATAAGAGGGACCCCGAAGACGAAGCAAAGTGACTCAGATGAAGGAGAGGAGGAAGATACTCGTACAAACACCAGGGACGAAGAAATACCAAGCGCAAGCGACGGTGAAGGAGCAGGAGGAGCTAGATCACCAGTGAAAACGAAAACGAACGAAAGTGGGAATACGGAGCTGATGAGAAAAATTGGCGGAGGGAGCGAGCTGGTCTCTCGGTTTTCAGACCTCTCACTACTCCCCCCTCAGCCTGGAAGCGAAAGGAGGAAGCAGAGGAGTTTGAAGTCTACAAGGGAGAAGAGCAACACTTTATTCCAGCGCCAGGGGAACGCCGTGGAATACAGCGAGGGAGAAGAAAGAGATGGAGAATACAACTATAAGAAACCGGAAGTTCCGAGACGGCAAGCAAATGATGGAGATACCAACGCACAAAGAAGCCGAAAACAGGATACCAAACAAGCAGAAGAAACGGAAGATTCAACTAATGAGGATGAAGACGAGTTTGACTCGCTGGATGAATTTATTGTTGGAGACGATGAGGCCATCAGTACATATGAAGATACAGAGGATGATACCGAGGAGGTCGAAATCGAGATACTTCCCAAGACTCCTCGCCGCTCCCCAAGAAAGCTGTTCAGGGGGAGGAAGCCGGCAAATTCACGGGAGGGGGAAGATTCCATGGGTTCATTCAATAGTGACACTACAAAGGATGTGAATAACACATCTCCCAGCCCCCTACTTGGTGAATCACCAGGGCAACAGAAAGAAGATGGCAGGATACAACCCTCGCCAGAGTCTGATATTAGACTACACTCATCAGAAGCATCTGAAAAATTACCATCAGACAAAATGGAACCTTTTGACAAGTAAGTCTATGCCTCCACATCTCGATATAGGCGATATACTCATCAGTATGACAGCGCCTCCTTATTACTTCCCCCGAAGAACTCCTCTCCAGATTCAGCACAGCCTGCGGGATTTGTGACACCCCCAGCAAGCCCCTCGAAGCCCCGGCTGAAATCGCCTACAAAGTCTACGAAGAAAATTCCCCCATCCCCACACAAGCCAGAGCTTGATTCATTCTGGGACCAGGGGGAGACGAATAACTGGAATGACAAGTTCTCTCCTAGGAAGACGCCCATGCTGGGGAGATTGGATTTTAAAATCTTCGAGGATGATGACGACGACGACGGCGATCACGACGATCCCAGCGGCTCGGAGCCGTTTAATATCTCTCCGATGAAGCCACCCCTGACAGTCTCATCAAAGAACGTAAGGCCCTCCAAACAAAGCCGTACTGCGGAGGCATCCTCCAGAAGAGAGCAAGCAGCCCGGAAACGGCAGTTTGATCAGAAGAAAGACCGGCTTGCGAAGAGTTTCCTCAAGGAATTAGACGACTTGGTTACCAATGGAGAGGTTCAGAGACTAGCACAGTCGACCGGCGGCGTTAGGATCACTTGGAACAAAAAGCTAGCGACAACGGCTGGTAGGGCGAATTGGAAGCGGGAAATCGGCAGCAGCAATAAGACCACCGAGCTGGTCGATTTGAACTCTGCGAACTTTCATCAAGATCCCTCTCTTAGGCAAACGCCAGAGTTACAATCCAGCTCTGGCTCCGGTTCTGATTCCGGTTTCAACTCTGGATCTAGCTCTTCAACATCTTCACCCTCGTCCAAGCTCTCATCTTTATCCCTCTCTTATAAAAATCGATCCGTTCGTCACCATGCTGGTATCGAGCTCGCAGAAAAGATCATCGACTCTGAAGATCGCCTTCTAAATACCCTCGCGCATGAATACTGCCACTTGGCGAACTTCATGATCTCCAACGTCCGCGACCAACCACATGGAACAAGCTTTAAGCAGTGGGCGTCTAAATGCATGGTGGCGCTTGCAACACATACGGCATATGGAAGTAAAGTGAAAATCACAACTAAGCACTCCTATGTGATCAACTATAAATACTGCTGGGGCTGCCAGGCGTGTGGCCAGGAGTATGGGCGGCACTCAAAGAGTATTGACCCGGTGAAAGTTAGATGTGGGAAATGCAAGGTTGGTAAATTGCTCCAGCTTAGACCTACACCTAGAAACGTGAAGAAGGATACAAATAAGCCTGTTCCTCAAAGGAGAGCCTTTGGTGAAGCTATCTCTGCTAGGAGTACATAAGGTACTGGGCTCAGACTGCTTGCTATGCTACAGTTCTGGGTATTGATGGAAGGATTTCAAAGCAATACTGACTTGGCGGGTGTTGTGTGTATATATTGAATTTGATGATGATTTGAAAACACCCTTTCCTCCGAGGAAGCTGGTGCCATAATGATAATGATATTTTATTTACAAAACACTCCCATAGGATCTATAAACCACCAGCACAACACCGATAGAATTGAATATCACGGTAATCACCACACTAAGCCTCAGGCTCACCAAACAGTCCATAATCAATAATCTGCAAGCTCTCAATGACCTTCTCCATAATCTCCCGCCCATATGATTCCTCCAACGCAACCGCACCAGGCTCCCCAGTCCTCTCAAGCGGCTCCTTCGGCACATTGATATAAACAAGAATATCCGTCCCGTACTTTGCAATTCTCACCAAATACATAAAACATGTAGTCCCCACCTCTTGCTCGACAGGCGCTTCACTTCCTGGATTTTGCACCATGACAGAGGAAAAAATCTCACTCTGGCACGTATATGCCGGCGCGGAAATAGCGTTGCTAACACGCCGTTTCGGCATCTCGATGATTTCGAACCTGTCGCTGTTCACACTGCAGATTTCCTGCATGTGGTAGAGTGTTGCTTGTAGATTTTCGGCCTCTTCTGGGTCAGAGCTGGCATTTTGGTTGGCGCTTGACGACGACGGTGATGGGTAGGCGCCTGGTGTTAGGTATTCGACTATATCGATGATGATGTTTGTCCCGGTGTTTCGGGACAGGTAGATCTCTTGGTTGTCTGGAACGGGGCGGATTTCACTTTATTTCAATCATTTTAATACATGTCCTTTTAATGGAGATGGGTATATTGTATATCGTTGGTTTCTGGGGGTATATGGGCGGAGAGGATGGACAACCCGCCCACCACAGCGGGTGTAGAGAGAACGATACAGCAACGATACAGCAACGAATTGATCAAGTCTATGCATATTAAAAATGGCAAGATGTCTTTCTCTTACCTTATATCTTGGTATTCTTCTGGAATCAACACACTCATGGCCCCTCCAAACAAGGGAGTGGGGTTGTATGTTCGTCCCGCCATTTTTTAGACGAGAGAAGGTGAAAGGATAGAAAGGAGAACAGCGTTCAGGAAACAGATAGTTAATTGAATAGTTTTAAGTAATGGTAAGGATATGGGTGAGTTGGTATAGGATGGTTTGGTTGAATAAAATTGAATAAAATGTTCGACTTGAAAGCTTTTTTTTAAGTTGAATTCTGGAGAAAAACCCCATATAACGTAAATAAACCATCAGTCGTTTTTAAATCTTATGCTGATGGCTGATGGCCCTCTATCCATTGCATTTATCAAAAAATTTAGAAGTATCGAATGTACACTCAGCTGGTCTATTACGTCAAGTTATCACTGCTGGAAACGTGTGGAGGCGAGAATAAATAGCATAAATGTCGATGATTTCCATTCATATTCCTAACAGATGTAATTGAAGCTACGAGTACTAAACGATATCACTGTTCAGTGTAATAGCTGGAACTCCCACAAATATTCCCTATATGGATACAATCTCTCAAGGCATAGAGGTGTAGATAAACAGGGGAGTAGACTCCCTCCCCATAACCCCAGGCGGGCGACAAAGCACCTGTCCCTGTTTCTGTTTCACCAGAAACATAAATCCCAGGAAGCGTATAAGACAAGCCTCTAGATTTATAAATCTAGGAGATGCTCAGCATACCTGTCGAGCTGAATCAATTTGAACTTCGCGCCCCATTTGGCTCGGAAATCCTTTCGTGAATAGGCTCGACTTGTAGTTGTGCTGAAGCTTACAAGCTCAACGCTCCACCCTTTACTCAGTGCCCGCTCGACCATTTTCAAAAATCCACCCGAATACTCGGCTTCCGCGGCATCCCCGGTCGCGAGTACGAAAGTGGACGGACGTTCGGAATCAACAACGCTCTCCAACATCTTCAAGTGTAGAATTTCGTCTACAGCTTGTTCGACCCATCTTTCGACGGCTGGTCCAGCGTTCGTTTCAGAACCGCTCGACTGGTCATGACGCTTGTTGCTAGCGTTATTCTTTTTGTTCCCGGATTGACCGTTTTTATAAGGTTGTTTGTATTTCTTGCGGGGGCTTGAAGGCTCCTTGGCCTTGTGAACTCGTTCTAGAATATTTATTTCGTAGCCTAGTCCTTCTGCTTCGGTGACAGCGGCGATGCGGTCCGAACCAACAAGAACCCTCTTGCTAGTTTCCCGACCACGTTCAAGAACTATGGAAAGATTGTGAAAAGATAGTGGGAGGCGGGGGACCCGAGTATTCAATGGGATATCCCTGGCCTCCTTGATACATTCATGAAAACCGACCATGACCTAGGGTTACCCCATTATCGTTATTATTATTGACTTCCAGTTAGTGTTATTTTCCCTGGATAACTTACATTCGACATATCAATAAAAACGTGAATCCCATCGACTACACTTGAGACGTGGGAGGAAGGGGAGCTTTGCAGGCTCAGCTTCCGTAAATGGATTTTCTCTGTAGCATAGTGCTGAAGAAGCCTCGATATTAAATCTTGTTTTCTGTCCGCCGCCGAACCTGTCAACACCGACTCAACTTGAAGTCTTGAGCGTGCTGCTGGAGCTTTGGGTTGAGCGGTGGGAACGGGTACAGGTGGTTTTGTGTCACTTCTGCGAAGTATCAACTGAGGCTGGAAAGGTTTCGTATGTTCATGTTCCTGTGGGGTGGTGTTTGCCGCGGGCGTGGTTGTGGTCAACAACAACTCAGTCGCAGTCACTGACGACGGCACATTTGACCCTGTAGCTGCGAAGGTGGTCTCGTTGCAAACCTCATGCCCACGCTTATCGTCCCTTTGCTTGCCCGCTGGAGCATCACCGCAAGCCCCATGTTTAGGTCCGACAGAGTCAAGGTGAGGTGGGGAGATCTGAGAAAGGAACTGGAATAGATCGCCAAAGTCTCCTAATTTACGGCAGGTTGTAATACCATCCGCAGCATCCAAAAACCCTAGAGTGTCATTCTTTGGAGAGTCGCCTGTTAGGCAGCCAGCCGGTTTGGCGGACTGCTGCTGGTGTTCGCCTTCGCATCCTCGAGGGGTGAAGGAGTGCAAAAGCTCGAGCACTGGGGTGAAGTCCCACGGGTTAGCTTCTACAGAGGTCGACATGAACCAGCCAGCGTGCTTTGTAGAAGTCTCGATGAGGAGATAGAGGGCCGAATAATGGCAAGAGGTAAGTTGTTATAAGAGCAAGCAGAATGTAGCAGGCGTAAATATCAAGAAGTATAGTGCTCTCGTTAAGAGAATTTGACCCTTAAGAGTAGGACCATAATGGACAACAGACAAAGGTCAAGACAGTGGTGTTTGGCCAGCGGATGACTCGACTTTGTGTTGGCGCCGATGAGGATCGCCGTTGGGCTTTGTGGCGTTGCGGAGGCGTCACGTGAAGATAACGGCCTGCTATCAGTCACGTGCTTAACTTTCTCTCGGTCGGTAAAACTATGATGCGAGGTTCTCAAGCTCCATTTTATAAGATATCTATCTCACGAGACTCTGAGCTTTTATACACTCGACCATAAAGATCGCACGCTCAATTACTGTGTAGCCATTTATGTGCGCAATGGGACTAAGCTATTCGATCTATCCTGGCCTCCCATTTGTGCTCGATCATTACTCGGTCTTGTCCATGTCGTTCGATTCTAGACTTTGGTGAATAACACCCTCATTTTCGCACGGCATAACTTGGATATCGTGGAGAGTCAATTTGTCCAAACATCACAAACAGTTTAACACAAGCTGTGATACGGGTGAACAGATATATCCCCAGGCAATAAAAGAAGCCACCGAATTATTCCTAAAGGTAAATGCGAATTGAAAAATTGAAACCAACTAGACCAAAAGATCAATGACCTCTTGGTTGGTGGTCCAATAAGAATAAACGTACGCCCTGTTTGGACAATCCATCTAAGTCGATCGAATGGCGACATCGAAATACTCTGTGAAACGTCTCGAGGACACCTTCGGGCAACCCAGTTTCGGTCTCCTTACTATCCGCCAGCCAGTCACCGTTTTGAACATATTCGATAATGAATGTATTCGTTTTGTCATCCCGGATAGGGATAACAACTCGCTATCCGCCTCCAGCTGGGCGAGGTAACGGACTTCCTTGGAGGCGCCTTTGACCTTATCCTTGGTCTTGTTTAGATGATCACTTAGTCTGCTCCATGCCCGGAGCAAGGAGTAAGTGCTGTGCAAGTTTTCTGTGGTGGGTTGAAAACTGGGTGATTGAATATCTGGAGACGAGCCGAAAAAATAATCAATGTGCAAGGCTGAGCAGAGCAATGTGGCAAGTCTGGCAATAATGGCTCCGCAGGGCACCAGGGGCTCGGCCGGGGCTTTTCTACTCCCATAGCCATCTCTAAGCAGACAATAATCGCACAATGTCGCAAGTTGATCCGCAGGCCCGGGACGGAGAAAGTGGCTCCTTCAGCTCTTCAGCTCTTCAGCTTCCAAGTGACCTGGGCTCGCCACCTGTTGCCTTGGCTGGATAGATAAACGTTAAAATCTGGGTTCACAGAGCTTGCGGAACCAAACTTACATGGCTTGAGGACAGTCGTGGAGTGTACACCGTTGGACAAGAATCATCGTCACTACACCGGTTAATCCCGTCTGCCAACGCCGATAGGCCTGAGAGGCGGGTATATGGATCAACATCGTAACGAGAACTCTTTTGGGATGTCTGATCCTATCGACGTAGAATTATGACGCTGCCACACTTAACATGACGGTATCTGGCCATGTCTTCTTTTTAGCACAGACCAAACGGTCTACAAGCTCGATGACTGGATCATCAGTTACCGTGACATGAGCAATGAGGCCGAGTTAGCTCCAAAAGAAGATGTTTAAGCTATAAGTAGAAATACAAAACTGAGAAAGCGAAAAGCTAAGAAGGACGAAGAGCCTTCTACTCTTTGCAGCAAACGCAGCAAACAAACAAGGAGATGAAGTGAGCTCTAGTTAGAAATGCACGTGAAAGTCACATGACCTAGTTCTGGCGCTGGAAGTTGGTCTGTGACGTCACCGATGAACTCACCGTTTCGAGACAGCCAAACAGGCTTCATCCGTTGTGAACTTCGTGCTGGGAGACGCGGCCTCTTGATTTGCTTCTTTGTGTGGAACACCATTGAAGCATCTTATCTTCGTCATACTGTCCTTTCGCCTCCCACTCAGGTCGAGATGGCGATACGTCATTGGGATCTATACCCTCCCAGGGCGTTGACAGAGAGCTATAAAGGAGAGGCCAGCTCTGCAGAAGTACTTTGTTTCCTCCATCTCAAACCACAATAGCAGAGGTACTTTCTTGAATATTATAAATTACCGACTCCATCAAATCCAACTACTTTTCAAAAAACCGCAACTATGTCTGACGCTCTCCGCAAAGATTTCTCAACCCGTATGCATACCTTTCCCTTAGGAGCTGGGAGACTAGTGGCAGGCTCTAACTAATCGGCTGTTCAATATAGAGGCCAAGGAGGGAATTACCCCCGACAGCGCCAAGTCCACCCAGCAGAAGGTCAAGGAGACTGTAACTGATACCGGAGATCGCATTCAACGGTATGTCTAAATGTTCCACCATTCGCAATGCATACGAGTCGAAACCTAATAGGTTTTGTGTCTAGGGGTTTGCAACCAGATGACAACAAAGGCGCCGGCCAAAACATCGCTGATAAGGCTCAGAGAATGACTGATAACGAGCAACATGGTGGTGCTACCGGGTCAATGTAGGTCATACTTTATGCCCACTCGGGGACTGGATTCCCCTAAGATTTTCAAAAACTGACTGGTCCGGTTGGAATAGTGGTGATAAAGTGAAGGATGCCTTGGGCCTAAACAAATAGGACGCTCCTCGACATCTTTTAGTTACCCTTCAACTCCCAGGGAGATTGGAGACTTGATGTTGTACGGCCAATATAGCTTGTGAGATACCACGTACTATAAGAAATAAATTAATTTTACTTTGAACGTTTGTTACTTTGAATCTCTTGTTCAACGTAGTCTGCCATTGTACCTCGTAGCTGTCTTCCAAATAGCTACCTTTTATGCTCAAGTCAACGTTGATGTGGTGAGGTTGATGGCCCCGCAAAAGCCAAAACGGAACAACTTTTACCCGCACCATCACCAATATGCCGTAGGTCAGTCGCGACGTGCTTAAAGCCAGCAAGGCGCTGCTATCTAACAATGACAAGCTACTTCTCAGGTGCCCGGTCGTCGGCTGCCTCGTCGCCCAATGGAGTGACCTCACCACTCTCTCCAAGTGCCAATCCAACTCCCCGACAGACCGTTTTAGCCAATCGTTTAAACAGCGTCTTGTCCGCTTCATATGCCGATTCCGACATACGAGATGCATTGGAGACATTGGACGTACGTGGCGTCCAGAACACGGAAGAAACGCGGAGGACCCTTCGGCTAGACCTCCAGAAGGAGGTTATCGACTCCAATGGCAAAATTATCCAGGACTTTGGGAAGGTTGCGGACGTATGTGATAGTTCAACTAATTTATCAATCAATGATCTGAATATGCTAACACCTATGCGTCTAGCAATTAACTCGCATTGGGGAAGCAATTACGAGCCTAAATACCATCTGCGAAGATATGAAAAAGCATATTACCGTTGCTAAACAAGACACGGAGCCGGTCCTCGAGGAAGCGGCCGTTCTCACCACACAGAAGGAAGAAGCCGAGATGAAGCAGAAGCTTCTGAACGCATTTAATGCGCGGTTTATACTGTCTGAGCAAGATATACGGGCTTTAACCTCAACTGTCGAACCAGTGGATGACCTTTTCTTCCAAGCTTTGGCCCGCACAAAGCAAGTTCATAAAGACTGTGAGGTTCTGCTGGGGGGTGAAAATCAAAGGCTGGGTTTGGAAATCATGGAGCAGAGCTCTAAAAATCTAAACGCGGCTTTTATGAAGCTATACAAATGGATACAGAAAGAATTCAAGTCGCTGAATTTGGAGGATCCACAGATCAATAGTTCTATTCGGAGAGGACTGCGGGTATTGGCAGAGAGGCCGAGTCTCTTCCATAGCTGCCTCGACTTTTTTGCCGAAGCCCGTGAATATATCCTTTCCGACGCTTTCCACCAGGCACTCACTGCCGCCATCTCCAATGAATCGTCCGACGTAGCTGCGAAGCCCATTGAGTTTTCTGCACATGACCCGCTTCGGTATGTCGGCGACATGCTCGCTTGGGTTCATTCCGCTACAGTTTCTGAAAGGGAAGCATTAGAGGCTCTGTTTGTTTCGGATGGAAACGATCTTGCCAAGGGTATCGAAGCTGGTATTCAGAGCGAACCTTGGTCTCGGCCTGAAGAAGGAGAGACTGTATTCGATGGTCAAAAGGCTCTAACTGACCTCGTCACTCGGGACCTCAGCGGTGTGTCCCGCTCATTGCGCCAGCGGGTGGAACTGGTCGTCCAGGGCCACGATGATCTGGTTACCGTTTACAAAGTCATGAACCTCCTCGCTTTTTACGAGACGACCTTTCGTAAATTGATCGGCGCGGGTTCGGAAGTGGTTGATACGATAGTTTCCCTGCAGAGCTCTACCTTCAAGCGATTTGAATTCCTCATCCAAGAGCATCTGGCTGCCGTTTCTGGTGACGTTCACGGTCTAACACCCCCCGCCGATCTAAGTGTGCCAGAGTACCTCACAGAATCACTCGACAACCTGACACAAGTCATGAAGGCTTACGATTCATCGTTCGGTCATGAAAAAATCAGTACCAACGAACATAATGAAAATAAATTCACTCCAATCATCAGCATCGCCCTAGATCCCTTCTATGACCTCGCCAGGGCAGCTGCCAGAGACCTCTCCAACTCCGACTCAAGATTAATATTCGAAACAAACTGCCTGCTCGCAGTCCGATCAGCAATAACCCCTTATGACTTCGCCTGTGCAACCCATCTAGATTCCCTATCCACCAACCTTGCGAGCTTGCGAGCCGACCTCCTCGAAGTCCAACACAAGTTCTTACTTAGTGAATCCGGCCTGGATATACTACTCAAGGCCCTCCAGCCTTTTACCCCCAGTGAAGAAAACCGCTCGAAAACCACACACACCGACCTGGCAGCCATCGCTTCGCTGCCTGAATTCCAACCCGAAGCGCTCGCCACCACCAGTCAGCAGCTCGACGACTTCTTGCCTTCTGCACTTGTCGATGCCACGGATAATTTGAAACAGCTTCATAGCCCAAGCTTAGTCAAGAGCGTTACGGAAGAAGCTGTTGAGATATTCGCGCAGGATTTTGAATTTGTGGAAAGCATGGTTCTGGGTGCCGACGAGGCGCATGATAAGGTTGAAGCGGGACAGTCTGAGAGATCGGGCGTTCGCGATGGTGAAGACGAGGAGGGCGAGGAGAAATGGAGCCTTAGGGCCTTGTTCCCGAGGACTACGGGGGAGATCAGAGTGCTTCTGAGCTGATCATAACAGAATGATCAGCGTATATAGACTTGAATGTACACATTATATCTTATGTTTTAGATTCCGAACCCAGAGCGCATTTATGCTCATTATTTCCCGCCTTCCATATAAATAGGCGACACAGCCAAATTTTAGCTGGTCCAATATTTAATCTGATAAGGATCCCTATCCTCCTCGCTGACTTCGATGGAAAAGGCCTCCTCAGCAAGTATTCTATCAACAGTCTCACCATGATTCCCCTTTTCCATTTCGAGTCTGACTTTTCTCCACTCATCCTTTAACGCAGCCTCAATCTTCCCACCCATATGGTTTCGTATATATCCCCTTTCAGAATTCGAATGGAAAAGCGTGATGACAGCCGACCCACCTTCAGCCGCAGCCAATGCCTCATGGTGACTTAGTTCCCCCGTAACCAACAAGTCAGCCACAGGCACCCCATTCTTCAACAGTACCGACGATCCAGATCCAGGACAAGTAGCAAGGCTGCTGATCATCATGTCCTCCGCGCTCTGGCCATGTGGAAGCGCAAGCGATAACCCGCGAGGTGAATCTCCGAATATCGATCTGCAAAGCTTCTCAGCGAGTTTAGAGAGTGGTTGTGGTGTTTTAAGAGTGAAAAACCGCCCTGTGCCTGCGCCTTCGAAACCGGGTGGTGGATCGGCTCGTGGAGCGATGGTTTCTTGGGAAAAGGGCGTGGTATCTCCGATTGCGACTTCGCCTAGCCAGTCGGCCATGCCATTGGGTGTTGCGTCGACAGCGGTATGGGGTGAATACACGCTTATTCCTTCCTGGGCGAGTCTGAGGAGTGATTGCTGTTGGGAATTGGCGAGGTCTATCGACTTGAGGCCTCGGAATATGATGGGATCTAGGAAGGGGTTAATTATGGGTTATTAGGTTGGGCGGGTAGAGCTGTTTTTTGCGCTTATTGTTGTGAACGTACGGTATGCGATGATAATGGAGACCTGCTTCTTGATCGCTTCGTCGGCCACAGCTCTTGTAAGATCGACGGTCAACAGGGCGGAATTTCTCAGTCGTCTATCTCGGTTTATTGGCGATTCTAATAATACTTTCGCTCGGAGATTAGAATAAGCATTGATAAGGATTGGAGATTGGAAGATAGCTCACAGCCGGTATTATCGAAGCTCTTTTCTGCCAAAGATTCGGGATAGCTAGTGCAAAGCTAGTGAGTAGATGTCAATTGCATTGTACCGTGGTTTGGATACTCACACCCTCCTCATAGTATTTACCACCGCCCGGGAAAAGGGTGAACTCTGCGTGGTATACTGGCCAGCCATGGTGGAAGAATATCGCAGTGCCGTCCGAAGCATTGAAGCATAGGAATGTGTAGAGATTGAAGCTATGATGATGTTTGGGTGAAGCTGTTTTTCTCCAAGAAAGAATGTGGGGAAGAATTTCAACCATCGTCATTATTAATCCAATTCCGTCCTTCGGGTTTTTCTCAGCGTCAAGCGCAAAAAAAAAAAAAAGAAAGTGACATACATACAAACCGCCGCTTCTCTCATCAAGTCTCCTTTATAAACCTCTTCTCCCCCGCCGAGTCCAAAGAAGGAGAAATCCTACATGTTCTTCCGTCAACCTTTCTCGAGGTTGAGACCAACGTCGCACCTAAACTACAGACCGACCTTCAACGCCGTTTTCCAAAGACACAACCCTCTAATCACCCCCGCAATGGCAGACGCAGCAAACAACAGCACCGCTTCGACGGGCGTAACGGCCGAATCGCTGAAGGAGACACTAGTTAACAAGATCGGAGCTCAGCATGTCGATATCGAGGACTTGTCTGGTAATTCTTATCTGCGCTTAATACTTCTTTAAAACATACTGATTGCCTTTACCCTCTTCAGGCGGATGCGGTCAAGCCTACCAAGCGATAATCGTCTCTCCTCAATTCGAAAACAAGAACCTACTCGCAAGACACCGACTGGTGAATTCGGCTCTTAAGTCTGAGATTGCTGCGATACATGCCTGGACGCCAAAATGTTATACGCCCGAGCAATGGGAGAAATTAAATCAATGATACCCTCCTTCTGTTTTTCTTTGCTTCCCTCCGTGCCGGAAGAATATAGTTTTTTTTCGCTGGTAGATGTCAAACCGTCATATGAATCATGGTGAAATATGGGGACAGAGGGCAATGGAACTTTTTGCTCCGGCCCCTTTGCTGATGGGACGGGTACACAAGGCACGGGGGTGTTTGATATCATGAATTGTTTCTTAAGTAAATGTATGACTATATATTTTTTGTGATTGGCTATACAAGAAAGAAGGCAAATACCCGAGTTAGCTGACTCGACGGCTAAGATGATCACGGGAGTATCTTAACTTTGCCTCTATCTGCTAAAGTCATACAGTATCTATTCTTGTTGTACATGTCGATGGCCACAGAAATCTAACCCAAGACATTCTTGGCCGTTGATACTAGGGTACAGCAAGTAAGTGATCGGTGACAACGCAGGCAAATATACTATAGTAGGCGAGGGGATATCTTACCATCAACTCCAGTATTATCAGGCTCAACGAAAGCGCTCTTGACCTTGCCGTCCTCAACAACCAAAGCGTAGCGTTTGCTTCTCTGGTTTCCGAAGATAGCAGTAGAGTCGAAGAGCAGGTCAAGGGCACCTGTGAACTGGCCCGAGGCATCGCCAAGGAATCGTACCTAGCACGTTATTTTTCGGTAAGCGCTTGATTCAGAAATGCATGAAATCAAAAACGACGTATGACACGATGTCTACCCCTGGCTGATCAGGCGGGAGGGAGGTAAGGTCAAACTGGCATTGATAGAAAACACATGGGAGACATACGCCACTCTTAGTCTCGGGATCGAGCATGTCACCCCAAGCTTTGGTTCTGTAGGAGGCAATTTACATGGTTAGCTGGGGAGGCGACGAAACAAACAAAAGGAGTTCCAATTCACTCACACGAACGCATCGTTGACCGATACGACAAAAACTTTGCCGGCATCCTTGAGTTTCGGGTGAGTTAAGAAACCTGGGACATGGGAGCGGGAGCATCCAGGACCTGGAATAGTGTGACCAATTAGCACACGGCAACCGAGTGATATGAATGTATATACTCACTGAAAGCACCTGGGGTTCCGATGATGATGCCCTTGCCGGTGGCAAGCTCTTTGGCAAGGTTTACTTTGTTCCCTGGCGAGCTCTCAGTCAAGACCTCGAGGTTGGGCAGCGCATCGCCAACTTGGACGAGAGAGGGGCGAGTGCTGTGGAACGAAGCGATGGTTGAGGGAGCAACCCGCGGAAGAGAAGCTGCAAGACGTCTTGATGCGAACATATTGCTGGGAGTAGATTGCGGGGTGTGGTTTATTATTTGGTTAGGATATGTTGTTTTGTTTTAACTAGTTTTTGTTGATGGTTGGTGATCAGCGAGACGGGCTCGGAATTACATACAGAAAAGCCCTTCTAGGCCCCAACGACCAACAGTCGAGGCCTCATGACATACAGGAGCTCAAGCCGGGGTGCGTCTTAACCTTCAACCTCACCTCATTGACTTCACCTCATCATTCTGACTTCATCGTCTTCTCTCTCTCTCTCTCTCTCTCTCTTTCTCTCTCCCTCTCACTATTGATATTTTACACAACTGTCTTAAACCCGCCAAGAACCGATCAATTCCGGTCGAGAAATCTGCATCAAGCCCTAGAGCATAATTTTAACTAGTCGTGAAATGCATGCACAAATCGGGGGAGGGGGTTAAATCATCAACTATCACAGCGTCGAACGAGGCTTTTCACTTTTGGCTGACAAGCCACAACCCTTGATCCCTGACGGTGCAATCCGACCTACCTTTGCAAAACTCGAGGTGCAGCGCTGGCCTCGCTTTTTATTCAAGGTGGCGGAAACCGAGGGCTGCTGAGGCACATAGCTACTCTACATATGGCGCGATGAGGGGAATAATGCGACGAAATATTAACCACGCCCCGGTGCCGAGTACTAGCTAAGGGTGGCGGATGAGGAGAAAAGAGAGAGTGAGAGAGAGCGAGAAGAAATTATCTTTATCCGTTCCCCCGCAAACCCCGAAAAAAAATTAAAAGAACAGCGTATGACAGCCTGGAAACGTGGAATCAAAACCAAACAGGCAAAAAAAAAAAAAAGCAAGGATGAGAAAGAAAGTCGATAATAAATAATGATTTTCTCTCAACATTCTTCCTGCACCCTTCAGCTTCGGCAAGTCACAAGACGTACGTCGCAGGCATATCGGGTGAAAAAGTTTTCCAAAAAGGCTCGGAATACACAAATCTCGTTTACAGCTGGGGGGAAGGGAGGGGGGAAGGGGGATACGCGACCGCATGTTCATGCTTTTCAAGCTTATGCTCGGTGCACACGGATGGGGGGGTGAAGAATGATAGGAGCTTAAGCAAAGGTGGACTGCTGCTACGCTGTGAAACCTGCAAATCTACTACATGCATAGCTGTGTAATCCGGACTTGAACCTTTTTTATTCTTCACCCTTTTTTTTTCCCTCAGACGGTCGACGGTGTTTGTATCTTTCGAAATACCTTTCTAGAAGCTCGTCGCACGAGTCGAGATAGTGGCTTACTAACGTATCACGTGGAGGGCTAGCGCAGTCTTTATTTTAGCGGGCTGAGTGGAGTCTAGTGAATGTCCGATGTGATATGTTAAGAGAGAGAATAACATGGGAACAAGGGAGAAGAGCAGGAAATTCATCAGAAATAGGAGAGGTGAGAAGGGTCAAAAGATATCAGGAAGAAAGATTAGAATAAAGATCAAAAGGGAGAAGGCTGCTCTTCATGTCCGGTCAAACAGGCATAAAGAGACATCGATTGGCCGGGAGGTTGAAAAAAGAAAAAAACCGAATTTTCAACTAAGACAACAGCTTTGTGGACACCCAGTGGAGGCAAAAGGCAGGATAAAATCTGTAACCCTGTTGTTGAACTGCATCGAGGTGACTCGAGGATAGATGAAGAATAGATGAGAGAGAAGAGAGTAACAGATGAATAGATATGAAAGATAGATAGATAGAATAGTAATTGTATCAAGTATCAATATCTCTTCTGTGCTCAGTGTCCGTCGTAGTATTCGATGCACTAGAGTACAGCTAAACGCCATCGCCAAAATCATCTCTCCACCATTTTCCATCTCCTCTCACCCGTCAAAGTCCTCAAAAGGCTTCACATATATCTCTAGAGCATAGACAGACCAGCTCTTCTCTTCATCTTCTCCTCCTCTTCTCCTCTTCTTCCTCCCGATGCCCCAAGTCCTTAGCGCAGACCCTGGACTTCAGTCAGGTGTTGAACTGTCCAGCATCGTCGCCCCTCTTTGCATCGTCTGAGTGACAAGGTTCCAACTGCGAAAAAAAAAGCAATATTCCTGTGCTGCTACACTTCATCACTCGGTCTTTGCTCTCTCTTTCTCTCTGATTCAGTCTCTCTCTCTCTCTATCTCTGTGTCTTTCTCTCTCCCTCTCGCTCTTGTGCTTTTCATCTCCTCTTGTCCCTCTTCTATCGTCTTTTGGGGCGCAAATGAATTTCTGACCCTGCTAAACTCCGACGTTCCACACCCATCACCTTGCTGCACAGGTCCGACCTCTCCTCCTTCGCGCTCGACCTGGTAGAAATTCTCCCTCCCGTCCTCTGTCCCTCCCTCTATCCCCCTCTCTCTTTCTCTATCTCTCTCGATCCATTCGGCTCTTGTATACTTTTCACCTTGTTGTCGCCCTTCATCTTCCACCTTACTGTCCTGTCGTTCCCTTCATCCTCGGCCAAGTCGCGCTTGCTGCAACTCCAATTCGCCTCGGCGACACATCCACCCACCAACTCCCACGGTGCCGGTCTCTGCTCTATTCTTCTCTTTCGACACTCTCCCTGCCTGACCGGGGATTGTCCTCCTGGCCATGGACAACTCTCAACCTGCTCCCGGTCCGACCGGTAATTCTAGCGATTTCGTAAGTCATTACTGTCCTGTTCAACCTTTGCATCGCATCTGTTTGCGCATCGACTGACTTGATGTCTTTTTGCTTGCTTTTTAGGTTAGAAAGCTATACAAGTGAGTTCCGCCCATATGCTGCTGGACCTTGTCGGAGATCTCTTTACCTCTTGTGTGCCGGTGTTCAATACCCGATTTCATACTTACGCGCCTGCTAGAATGCTCGAAGATCCTTCATATTCGCAAATAGTCCGGTGGGGTGATGACAGAGATAGCTTTGTGGTATTAGAGGTAATAAATAGCTCTCAGGATAGGATGGTGTTTCCAGGACTAATCTCTTCCTCGTCATAGTGTGAAAAATTCACAAAATCTATCCTACCTAAACATTTCAAGCACAGCAATTTCGCCAGTTTTGTTCGCCAGCTAAATAAATACGATTTCCACAAAGTCCGCCAAAACAACGAAGAAACTGGTCAATCTCCGTATGGCCCTAATGTGAGTTCTTCTGCCTCGGCTCGATGAAGCGGTGCATAGATGTGTTAACTGACCGAGATATCAGGCGTGGGAATTTAAACACCCAGAATTTAGGGCCGACAGCAAGGAATCCCTGGATAATATCAGAAGAAAGGCCCCCGCTCCCCGGAAGCAAGCTCAATCGCATGAAGATTCTATTCCCACACAGCAGCTCGATCTCATGAACCAACAGCTTGTCGCCCAACAACAACAATACCAACACCTTTCTGACAGATTTACCCAGTTAACCGTCAACCATCAGGCTATACTCCAGGAACTCCACAGGGTCCAGAAAACCGTTCTAAATCATGAACAGGTGGTGCATTATATTATAACATATTTGCACTCAATGGATGCCCGCCAGAGGGCTGCATTTCAGTCTCAGGGAGCAGTTGGTTCAGAACTTAGCCCATCACAGATTCCTCCCATGGATGACGACACTTCCTCTCCATTACAACATGCCACCAAACTCCTAAACGACATGAACGCCGAAATACAGTTCAACCTGGGCGCGCTCGAGTCAGCTGGTGACCTGCAAAATAGGATGTCCAGCGCCGTTCCCACACCGCCTTTAGATCCCTCACAAAGGAATGGATCCATAACTCAAACTCCGGCTGTCTCCAATCAGCCCATGCCCTACGCCAAGATGAACAATGGCGAGCTTGAACAAGTTGTCTATCCCGTCGGCGCTACCAACGGAATTGATCCGATGTATGAACACGCCGGCAATAGCAATGTTCCTTACCCTCTCCCACCCAAAGACCTAGAGTCTTCAGATTCAAGAGGGCAATATACCGAGACCCGGAAAAAGGGTTCCCACGCCAACCCCGGTTGGGCCCGTAGCCCGCGCATCTTGCTTGTGGAAGACGATCAAACGTGCCGGCAAATAGGAGGAAAATTCTTGTATTCATTCTGTTGTGTAATAGATACAGCTGTAAGTCTTTGGCTCCCAGTGATCCCTTCTTCCTTTTTCCATCGCAATATCTAACATTTCTCCAGCTCGACGGTTTGGAGGCTGTGAACAAAGTTCAATCGGGAGCGAATTACGACCTGATACTAATGGACATTATTATGCCGAACCTCGACGGTGCCTCGGCTTGCAGTTTGATCCGGCGGTTTGACGCCACGCCAATTATTGCCATGACATCCAACATACGAAGCACTGATATTGACCTTTATTTCCAAAACGGTTAGTTCCTGGCCATATTCTAACCATCATACTTTGAAGTAAATTCACTAATCCAATTCCTAGGAATGAATGATGTTCTACCAAAGCCATTCACGCGTCAGAGCCTTCTTAACATGCTTGAAAAGCATCTTGTCCATCTAAAGGTACCCGGCATAGAAGGCCAACCCCACCCTGCTCCACCAGGTGCAACGACAATAACGCAGAATTCTGCTTCCCAATCAGTGAAAGAGGAGAATTCCCCCGGCCAATCCCCTGCCACCTCCATAAACAACTGGCAATCCCCCGGTCAGTTCGCCGGGGTTTCACCCATTAACCCTGCCGTTCCGAATCAATTTATCCAGCAACAGCAACAAGGCCAACCCTCCCCAGCCTTCGCCATGGACTCGAATGGCAATATCCAGTACCCACAAGCCCAAATGGGCGTGATGAACGCGGCCGCGGCTCGAGCTCAGAAACACCGTCGACATACGTCGGACATGTCAAGTCCAGTGGATGTTAACAGCTACAACAAGCGACAACGTGTGTATGCCACGCCCACTAACGGTACCCCTGTCGTGAATGCAATGCAGGCGGGCCGAACGTTATAGGCCGCCCCACCCTCATATTGTATTGAAACTCGAAAGTTGGATATCATCGGGATCGAAGTTGGCTTCAGCGATTACTGTCCCGCTAAAGCATTTATTTGCACGAGCGGGATGCCTTGCTAGAAACCCCACAAAAAAAAGATATATTAATAATTATAGGTACAACTCTTGATGACCTTGTATACGGCCGCCGCCATTTATTCTATTCTTGATGTCCCTCATTGCCTTACATATACTCATTCACATTTAATTACCAATACCTGGCGCCCAAACCTCAATTGATCTCACCAACTGCCAAACATCTATTTTGGTTTACTCATTTCGTTTCATTTGAACTTCACCAGTTTGGGCAAAGACTTATATATACAACGGCGTTCGCTGGCTGCATCCTATCATCTATCTACCTTGGGTTCTGACGCCTCTCAATCTTCCAACCTTGGATGGGTGTTCTAAATCAATTGAATCTACTCTTGCATCTACTCATTTCATCACCACATCTCCGTCTTCGTCTTTCATTATCCTTGGGTTCTTTTTTTCTGTACATGTCTTTTGTGTTTCCCTTGCTCTTTCAGTGCGATCGAATCGGGCGAATACCCAGTAATGCGGAAGGGGAAAATTATCTGTCTACATGTTTTTTATTGGGAGGTTTTCGTGCTATATACTCTTGTTATGTCTTTTCCGGAAGCGAAGGCTCTACTCTATCATCTATCTATCTACCTCATATCTCGCGTTTCTGTCTTTTTTATCGAGCATGTGTTGCATGGCGGGAGGTGTGGGGTGGCGGGTGGCTTTCGTCGTTTACTTTGGGGCTTTATCTACACATTCGTCTTTTTTTTATATATATCTCCCGGCTCTGGTTCTGTCGTCTTTATATTTTGGATTTACTTAAAAAAACCCCTCGTCTATCACCAGACTGGATCTGATTGTCATGTTTGGGACTGTCTTAGGGAAATTTGCTGGGAGGACAATTCAATGATACCTCTTTACTCTCAGGTCATTTAATAGTTTTTTTTCTTCCTTTTTGAATTCTTTGCTTTTAATCAGGCTTGTCTTCACGATCTAAATAGCAGCCTGGGTGGATATTGAGAGGAAGCAAATATGAATACGAATCATGAATCTATGGTAAATACTATACATACAAGTACCTAGTACTAAGGCTGAGATTTCAGCCCTCTCTTCTGCAGAGTATCCCCAACCCTCGCCCCCCTGCAGTTCAAAAAGAAAAAAGAAAGGGTGTGCAAGCACGTACATAATCAGCTCAACAACCAGGTACCTCGAAGAAGTAAAACCTAGCGACTCACCATTCAGTACATAACTAGGAGTTAAAAAAACAAGTTGCAAAAAGTTCGAGGTTAGGTATCTGCATGGATGGATGCATGCATGATGGACAGATTGCTGCAGATGCAGATACACGCTTGGTGAGGGCAGGGCAGGGTTGCGATCTAGAACATGTCTGTACAAATGGACTTGAGGGGCTTGAGGGGACTTGACGTATCGATATCTATATTTGTATACTTATAGCGATGCGTGAAGGGCGACTCGTGAAGGGCGACTCGTGATAGTTCTGATTACCTGTTTGGGAAATTGTTATCAGGCGGATGGGATAACTAGTTGATAACACTGCTGTATTATGATTATGATGAACTAAATGTGACCTCTTCTATCGCTTGCAGGATAGTGGAGGCTTGCAGTCTACTACCATCATAATAGTATGAACTATTGGGAGGCTGAGGCTGAGCCATATGTAGGCCTAGTTAGTTTGATTATTTCCCTTTGAGAAGACGCGTTTGGTGCATGATATCAATGGATAAGCATTACCAGCTGGAAGCAGCACGCTGGAGTTATTCTTCGCTGCAAGCGGATTGAACTGGGGTCAAGTCTGAGGATCATGCTGCTGCGTCCATGTTGGTTTCCAACAGTACTCGTAGTATGTATGGAATAAGAATCTGCGCACCCCAAGGCCTAATTACCCTAATCATTCACAAAGTATGCAAAGTATCTAATAATAAATTAATTAATAAATCCATGGCATGGACTAGACTGTCAAAGAGCGCGTTCCAGACCCTCATCTTGTCCTCCCCCCTTATGCCCCCTTGCTTGCCGGAAGTCCAGACCAGTCTCATTTCCATTTTCGTGGTAACCAGAAATCTGTCATCTGGTCGATCCCCGCTCTAGTCTTTGTAGATCCTGGGACCTGGAGCTTTGTACCTTGAGGAAAGTCAAAGAGACACTGTGAATAGATATGCAGAGTATACAGAGCATACATAGGATAGGGAGTGTATATGGAGTATTCCTGAGAGAGATTACTGCAACCAACTATAGACACCGCCACAACAGAAATCGCACAACCGGCTTTTTCTGGGTTAGCCTCGTTTGTTGAGAAGTCATGTGAGCCGGATATTCCAAAGACTGCATATTATTATGTAATCGCAAGGGCTGGATGATACACGTGACTGTCATCCCACTTACCGAAATGGGAAACCATCAGGCTTCTCGGATTAACAGTATATCCACGCCCGAGCTCTACTCCCGCCAAGCCGCGAGTCCTACCTGGGTTTAGCCAGATTTCTGGTTCCTTGTCGGTATTTTGGTGATAAGAGTCATCGCCAAAAAAGCGAGCTGTTTGATTTGCCCAAATTTCAATATCTGAAATTTATTCCACGCCCCGCAAACACCTCAATTAATCAATTCTCACGGAGTAGTAGGATATACTGCGACAGAACAAGACTGATTATATATCTACGTTCCTGACAGCTTTCCTTTTACGCTCGCGTCATTTACAAGTGTGAAGATAGTCCAACCACCCCACTATCTGGATCCAGCCGATTCTTCGTCCGCGTTCTTGGGAGGTTTTGAGGGTCGAGGGTTAAAGGATGGGTAAACGCCGTGGTGCGCAGGGTGGTGAGAAGCCGGCGAAGGGAAATAAACCTGCCCCGAGGATAAAAGAGCTCGACCTTGAAGAGAGACAGGAGCAGTTTCAAGCTGTGGTATGTTTTGGCTCTTCTGGATGGGCGTGGAATCTGGGATGAGGATTTTTGCTTACTTTGATGCCGCGCTTAGGTCCTTACCGATGTATTTGAGGGCCGATTTGAACCGTTCTCGTTAGAGAGGCCGAGGGTAGGTGGATTGATGTCCTGTCGGGGCCTGGTACGATGGAAGAGAGCTGACTGGGAGTTTCTCTAGTGTCTCATGCCAGTCGCGAATACGTTGCTTATAGATTATACCCTTGAATTCCTCGCCAATGCCGGGGTAGAAGATGTCATACTCTATGGGGGTGCGCATTCGGACCAGGTTGAAACTTATATCAGGTATGTCTCGACCGGCCCTAGAAATGCCTTGAATTATACTTACCACTTTCCCCCCCTAGTGGATCGAAATGGAAATCCGTCATCACACCATTTTCAAAGGTGCAGTTTATTCGGACGGCCGCGACCACGTACGGCGAGGTTATGCGAGATCTACATGGGAAGCATCTCTTGAATGGTGATTTTCTACTTGTAAATGGCGATATTATCGGCAACATTCCCCTTGATGATGCCTTGGCGAAACATCGTGCTCGTCGCCAGACCGATCGAAGCGCTATCATGACCATGGTCCTTCGCGAAGTTGGGCTGCATCACAAAGTTCGCGAAAGCGCTGCTCGACCTTTATTTATAATCGACCCTATCAAGGACAGATGTTTACACTATGAGGAGATTCAGCCCCCTTCTCAAACCAATTACGACTCTTCTACTTACCCTTCGGTGGAATTGGAATTGATCCAAGAACACCCTGAAATCGACATACGAAATGACCTTTATGATTGCCGCGTTGATATATGCACTCCCGAAGTGCTTGGATTATGGGCGGATAGTTTCGATTACCAGGTCCCCAGAACTCAATTCCTCTACGGCGTGCTTAAGGATTACGAATTGAACGGTATGAAGATTCATACTCATATAATCAAAGACCATTATGCGACAAGGGTTCAGAATCTCCACGCCTACGGCCTTGTTACTCAAGATGTTATATCTCGATGGACCTTCCCTCTCTGTCCCGACACCAATCTGTTTCCAGGCTACGCCTACAGCTTCAAGAGGCGATTTATATACCAAGAGCAGGGCGCTGTGCTTGCCAAGTCAGCGGTTGTACGCAGCCGAACGGTCATCGGCAAGAATACCTCGATTGGAGAAAACTCGGTAATCACAAACAGTGTCATCGGTCGACGGTGTCTTATTGGGAACAACGTCGTGCTTGACGGTGCATATATCTGGGATGATGTCGTCATCGGCGACGATACCGAAATCAGGAACGCAATTGTGGCCAACCGAGCGGTGGTCGGAAGTAAATGTCGCATTGAACAGGGTGCTTTACTATCGTATGGTGTCAAGATTGCAGATGGGATCTCGATACCGGAAGATAAAAAGATTACAAAATTTCAATATGAGTCAGGGAGACGCATCCCTGATGATACGAAATTGGTCGGCCAGGGCGGGGAAGGATTTGAATTCGTGCCCATGATAGATGAGATGGACGAGGATGAAGAAGAGGAAGAGGAAGAGTTTGCGCCTGGATTAAGTAGGTTTTTTCTTTTTCTTTTATTTCTACGCAACAAACCTGAGGATGTGGGAACTAATCGAGATTTACAGTGTACAAAATGGCCGAACTATCTCTTTCGGATGCATCTATATCGACCCTATCATCTGAAGTTTCAGAAGACCTTGGATCTGTAGGATCAGGCGATTTCGATGACTCAGACTCAGAAGAAGACGGCGGCGAACATTTCCATCAGGATGCCGTATCTAGCGTCCTTGACGGCCTAAAAGAAAACCTCAGCGCCGACGTCGTGCAGCTTGAACTCGTGGGATTACGCATGAGCGCCAACGCATCCGAACACGGTGTGAGACGCGCGGTTGTGACAGCATTTATGAAGCATATCCAGCAAGTTATCGAGGAGGGCTCTACAGGACCGGCAGAAGCAGTTAAGCAGCTGTTTACGAAATACAAGGAGATCGTTGAGAGGATAATATTCGACCGGAACAGCGAAGAGAAGCCAGATCAAGTCGATCTGCTGCTCCTCTTCCAGCAGGACCTGACGCACCCTGAACGAAAACGAGCAGAGGCCGTTCTCCTATTCACGGCCAAGGAGCTGTACGACTTGGAGATTGTGGATGAAGAGGCATTCAGTCAGTGGTGGGAAGATGAACGGTCAACCAGCTCGGAAGATATGAAGAAAGTAAGGACACAGACGCAGGCATTCATCGACTGGCTGGAGAGCGCAGATTCAGACAGCGACGAAGACGATGAAGATGATGAAGAAAGCGATGAGGAAGAGAGCGATTAGGTCAGCAATCCCCAGCGAGCATCCACACGTGACTCTCGTTGAGCCGCATCATCCCGCAATTTCGCCGCTTTTTGCCAGCGAGAGAAAAATATTCACCGAAGGATCAAAAGAGTGAACTGATTTATCTGTAGTTAATATTCCCGCTTGCTGCTGCCTGGGATTTAGTTATAAAAAACCAAACTGCTTTGCGGCCCATCAGCTGTTCTGCCTAAAATTAGTAATCTCTATTTGAATCATCGGGCATTGCAGATCAAACCTGGGGTGACCACTCACTTGTTCAACAGGAAACGAAAAGGCAAGCATCAACGAGTCTCTTCTCTCTCTCTCGCTCGCTCAATCTTAGAATCCATATGACTCCTTCGATATAAACCACAAGCGCCTTTCTTCTCTCTTTTCTATGTGGCGTTCTGTTGCACATCTACCCTGTTTTTCGAACTCTTGAGCTCGGTAAGCCACCGTGACGCTACTTTCTCGTGATGCACAACAGTTGAGAAAGAGATCCCTTGACATTCACTCATCCCATGATCATTTTCTGTTCGTCTGTTCGCCTATTCTAACTTTGGGGACACCTTTTCTTAGTTTAAGCTCACCTGTTCATATTCGGTCGCTACACGCCGTGCTCGATTTACTCACCAGTCACCACGTCGCCAGCAAGCAAGAAGAGGAAGGCTGAGGAGGAGGAGGGAGACAAAGACAGCCGGCATAATACTTCAAATTCTTCGATAACTCCGTCAAATTCACCGAAGAGAGCTCATACGGAGTGTGCGGGCGATAATCCGTCACCACTCAGACTAGAGGCTGAGACCTCGATTACCCCTCCTGAGTCTGCGCTGGAGTTGCCCGTCTCAAACGCCAATATGGATTCAGAAGACGAGTTCATGACCGATGTGTCGAGTCAGGAACAGTTTTTGGACATGCAGGATAGTGACGATGAAAGCGTCGACGAGAGTATGTACCCTCCCCCCCCCCAACCACCACCACAAATCACACCGTCGCTATTGTTCAGTTATATCTTCCCCAACCGCTTCTAACATGAATGTTGCATGTAGTATTCGATGAAGACCTCGGTGGCTCTTTTACATACGATAAAGAATCGATAAAACCCCAACGACAGCCGTACGAGGTAGATGCGAAGGTCATCAGCCCAGAAGACATACAACGAGAACAAAATACACAAATTAACGAAGTTTCATCTATACTCGGCCTACCGCCAGAATCGGCTGCTATTCTGCTTCGTTTCAGCCGCTGGAATCGAGAACGGTTGATCGAGTCGTACATGGACCACCCCGAGAAGATACTAGAGGAAGCAGGACTCGGCCCGACGTTTGCTGAAACGCCTAGGACAGAGGTCGTACCGGGGTTCATGTGTGATATATGCTGTGAGAGTGGACCGGATTTGCAGACATATGCGATGCGGTGTGGACATAGGTTCTGCGTTGATTGTTATCGGCAGTATCTGGGGCAGAAGATTAAGGAGGAAGGCGAAGCGGCGAGGATTGAATGTCCGCAGAGTAAATGTTCGAGGATTGTTGATTCAAAGTCACTTGCCTTCCTCGTTAGTAACGATTTAAGGGATCGGTATGTGTTGAAAGATTTGGTATTTATTCACTTGGTTTCGGCGCTGTGCTAACATAGTGTGAATTTCGTCCAGGTATCATACCTTATTAGTACGGACATACGTTGATCATATGCCCTCTTTGAAATGGTGCCCGGCTCCCAACTGCGAATACGCTGTAGACTGCGGGGTGAAGCCTCGGCAACTCGACCGCATTGTCCCTACCGTCCAATGCGCCTGCTCCCACAAGTTCTGCTTTGGATGCACCCTCGACGACCACCAGCCATGTCCATGCGCGCTCGTCAAAATGTGGCTTAAGAAATGCAAGGACGACTCCGAAACGGCGAACTGGATTTCTGCCAACACAAAGGAATGTCCCAAGTGCAATTCAACCATTGAAAAGAACGGCGGGTGCAACCACATGACGTGCCGAAAATGCAAGCACGAATTCTGTTGGATGTGCATGGGTCTTTGGTCCGAGCACGGCACGAGCTGGTATAACTGCAATCGTTACGAGGAGAAATCCGGATCCAATGCCCGCGATGCCCAGGCGCTATCACGTAAATCGCTTGAGCGGTATCTGCATTATTATAATCGATATGCGAACCACGAGCAATCCGCTCGCCTTGATCGAGACCTTTACCTGAAAACGGAAAAGAAGATGGTAAATCTCCAGTCTCAATCCGGCCTGTCATGGATCGAAGTACAGTTCTTAGACACTGCTTCAAGAGCCCTGCAGGAATGCAGACAGACGCTGAAATGGACATATGCTTTTGCCTTTTATCTTGCACGCAACAACCTGACAGAGATCTTTGAGGATAATCAAAAGGACCTCGAGATGGCTGTTGAGAGTCTCAGTGAGATGTTTGAGAAACCGATCTCCGAACTAGCGGGACTGAAGGTTGATATTTTGGATAAGACGGCTTATTGTAATAAGCGGAGGGTGATTTTGTTGTCTGATACCGCTGAGAATCTGAAAGCTGGTTAGTACCGCTGTCTTTCTTTTTATACTTATCTTATGGTTGCTGACCGTCATTATTTAGGGGAATGGTCATTCAACGTCGACACCAAAGCCGAGTGAAAAGATTAAATGCACGCCTGGCAGGCTATCCCACTGTGAATCACGAAGATATATTATGAAAAATCCTCTTTTCTCCGGTCAACATATTCCCCCAACGCGTTATCACGGAGTTATTTCTTTTCATCGATAAAATTCTCATCTGCGCATTGGTCAGCTCCAGGTATTCCCGCTTCGATATAAACCTTTTCTCTTCTTTATTCTCGCATATTATTGTTTATTCAAGCCTGATCATGTTATGGTAATTCCGTCTATAAGATTTCCGTTATGAGATATGATAAATTCCCCTAACAATGTCTAAATACCTAAATAATTCAAATACAAGACTACGAGGCAACGAGACTACGAAGATATTAACCCTTGCATAATCAGTACTAAATCCATAACAGTAAAATGAGGGATTTATCAGATCCGCGCTTCCATTATCAGATCGCCTGTGTGTCACGTGGCAGAGGCAGCCGCGGGCTTCCGCCCATTAAGCCGAGATAAGATAATCCAGATCAAGCCGGCGGTTCGTAGTATAAGACATACTATAGTACGAGAGGGCCGTACACCACACCAGAAGGGGCAGATATATGCGTGTTCCCTCCTGGCTATGCCCTTTCTGTAGCTTGGCCGGGTAGATGGGGGGGCTACTACATAGTACATATGTATGCAACTTGAACGCCGAGCTGAGATAGTGGACCCCCCGAGCCGAAGCGCGGTGCAACGATAGGTTTTTTTGGTGCTTGAGCTGTTTTTGCGTGTAGGTCCAGGTCACTGCAGATGAAATGAAGAGGCTGAATTCGCTGGCGTGTTCTGGGGGGCTTTGCTGTTCTTATTAAGTGAATTTATTATCCGGGATTTCCGTCAGAAAAGTGGAATTGCATCTAACGGTTGGTTTAGATATCAGCTCAGTCGAAGGCAAGGGAGAGGAAGAAAGTTGCTTGGAAATGTTTATAGCGTTCTGCGTCTCGTAACGCCGATTCGGCCGGGCGATGATTCCCCGTTTCCTCGTCTTTGATATTATTGTGTGACTCACTTTGCAGAGAGGGTTGTCAAGCATGTTGATGATAGGAAGAGTACTGTAGGTTGTACGGGCGAGGACAAGGCCGACTCCGACCTCGGGGATAGCAGATGCTCAGCCTATGGCTGTCGTGTTGGCCTAGAGGAATCAGTATTATCACATTCTGTAGAGGAAGAAGGCTATATAAGCTTGAATCTGTCTGGTCTTTGCCATCAGATAACTCACATCAGATACTAACATCATATACTAACACGCTGAAAGTGTTGAAGAAAACCTCGGAGGTTGTTCGTCATTGGCCCAAAAGCAACTCCACGCCGAGAGCTAGCCAGAAAATTAATATCAAAGGCAAAAAAAAAAATATAATAGAATAAAAAATATCTTTTCTCGGCTTTGCTTTGCTTTCTCTCTTTTCTATCATCGCATCTCAGAGATAGCATTAATTAAATACTTGTTAAAAAAGACTTTTTAGCTAAGACAAGCTACGCTGTCTGTCTGGTCTTGAGAAATTCTTTCGGTCCCTTGTTCCCTGCGGCCTAGCCACCACCAACACCGATCTTCAGGATCTCACCATCACCTAAAAAAAAAAAGAATAAACCAGCGCCCTCAACAGAATATCTGATCCAGGCGAACCTCTTTACACCCCCCAAGTCGGCAAAATATCAGTCACCGTGAACGCTCCGGTTGAAGCAAGCAGCTCCGGCTGCATCAATAAGCCTTTAATGGCCTCGCCAGAGCAAGTCGTGAGCGACGAATTCGACTATGAAGCCCTCCCTGGAGATTACTCGCTCAGCCATAATATGATGGCTGGCGCTTTTGCTGGGATTGCTGTATGTCGACCTGACGGACATGGGCGATAGGGGAAAAATGCTGATGATGGTGGTTTACGATTTTAGGAACACTCGGTCATGTATCCTGTGGATTTGTTGAAGGTATGTCTTTCGGCTACGATTTGATCTGATTCGTTATGGTTTCGTCAATTGGTTATGGGTTGTGGGAAAGCTCTGAGAGAGTGTGTCGCTAACTAGAATACTTCCTTAGACACGGATGCAAGTGTTGAATCCCGCATCGGGGGGTCTGTATACCGGTCTTTCACACGCTGTTTCGACCATTTCGCGAATCGAGGGCTGGAGGACATTATGGAAGGGTGTGTCCAGTGTGATTGTCGGTGCCGGTACGATTTCCTCTCCATAAAAACCCAAGCGAGCAGCTGAGCTACCAGGTTTTTAACTGCGCCCAAACTAATACATTGACAATTTCTATCAGGCCCTGCCCACGCAGTCTACTTTGGAACCTACGAAATCGTGAAGGATCTTGCTGGTGGTAATGTTGGAAACGGCCACCATCCGCTCGCCGCAGGTTAGCCTCCCCCTCTCGGTTGAGCCCATCCTTAAATTATAGGATGGATCGCATCGCTCTTTGGGCAAACTCGATCAGTCGGAGCGAAACGAGGTGCTGATATTATGTTGAAAATAGGTCTCAGCGGTGCGTGTGCTACCATAACTAGCGATGCGCTCATGAACCCATTCGACGGTAAATTCTAGACCTGACTCTATACGCATAATTTACTGGATATTAATTCTCTCCATAGTGATCAAGCAGCGCATGCAGGTTCACGGCTCTGTGCACAGGACTATGGTCCAATGCGCCAAAACAGTCTACCGCACTGAGGGACTGCGCGCATTCTACGTTTCGTACCCCACCACGTTGTGCATGACGATCCCCTTCACCGCTACGCAATTCATGGCCTACGAATCGACGTCTAAGATCATGAACCCGTCCAAGAAGTACGATCCGTTCACACATTGTATTGCTGGAGGTGTCGCGGGTGCCGTGGCTGCGGCCGTCACAACGCCTCTGGACGTCATAAAGACCGTCCTTCAAACCAGAGGAACAGCGCAGGATGCGGAAATACGGACCGCGCGGGGCTTGTTCAATGCTGCAGCAATTATTAAGCGACAGTACGGCTGGGCTGGGTTCTTGAGAGGAATGCGACCGAGAATAATCGCTACTATGCCCAGTACCGCTATTTGCTGGTAAGTCAACGGGAATAGGAAATATATATATGGCTTTTGGAGTTTATACTAATCACCTGTAATAGGACCTCGTATGAGATGGCCAAGGCATGGTTCAAGGGGACAATGGAATCTCAATGAAGAAAAACAGCCGCACGCAATAAACGCCTCTACTAAAAAAACCCTCCTTACCTACTCCGAAGAAATGAAGATGATACTCACCCGCTTTATCGAATCAAGGACCCTATAGCTACAACTCATCTACTCTGACGAACGGGATGTATCCCAGTCATCTTCCTTGTCGCAGGATGAATCAGAGAAGAGTTACATGGATGAACCTTGAGAGCGCCATATATACCCTTCCAATTCAACATTCCTCGACAACTTTCTTACTTAACACATGCATACACACCTGTTGTTGGCGGAGGCGTCTACGGGCATGGCATGGGCGGCTTTTTCTTTCTTTCCTCCTTTTTGCGAACATTGAAAAGAAGAATATTGGGAATCTTTTTTCATCTTGTTTCGCTTGTTCAGCGATAATATTAATTCCCTGGTCTTTTCCTTCTTCTTTTCTCTTCTCCCTGCCTTCTCCTACGGCTCGATATAGGCTGTTGCTGTGTGCTTCCAATCCATATACCTCAAGTCTCAAATCCAACTTCTTGTAATGTTATTTCTATCTACTTCGTACTATCTGCGTGGATATCTGTTTCTCTTTCTTTTTGTCTGCGAATGTAACTGTATCTATATGATTAGACTTCAAATAAGAGATATGGGCGGCGTTTTCCTGGTTTACATCGCGATCTGGTTTCGAGGGGGAGTTAACTTTGGCATATTACTGGTAAATTCGCTTCTCGTCCACATCACCGATTGACAAACAGTAGGCCATTCAGTGAGTCAGGGTGACACATTCTCAGGCCAGAGGTAGACTTATAAAATACCTTGAAATGCCAGAGAGATGCATCCCCTACTCACCGTACATACAACGCTGGACGATATCCCCTTAACGCAAGGTCAACGCAATTAACTTAGACTTGAAAAGACTTGACGTACGCCCATCATGCCGTTAGATCGGCTGCCTAGTGAAATTCTCCTAGCGATCATGGGATATCTCGGACGAGAATTCTTCGAAATTGACCCAGGCTACATGAGACTGTGGTGGAGGTGGGACATTCTTGCTCGCGACTATGCTCCAAAACATATACGCATCGATCACAAGGACTGGGGCGCCGGTCGTGAGCCGGCAGATGCAGAGTGGAATACCGTCATTCAAAAGTTCAAGGTGTACGGCGACCTTATTGAATGGCTACATGTCTCATTCCACGGCAAGAATCTATCAGATAAACACAGCAAGCGAGTTCGAAAAGAACAGGCAGACCGCGCAAACAAGCGTCTTCAACAAGTCACGGAGATGCTGGCGGGTTGCAAGAAACTGACCACCTTCAGCCTTGATACAGGGCCTCCTTGTTACAATACCCTTCGTCTCCCGCTCCTGGATACTGCAGTCGTGAGAAACTTGCTGGAGACTTTACACGGCTCGGGACAAATAATTGATATGTCTCTTAGCTTCATGGCTCCATTATCGGGCGATAGCAATATCTGGCCTGTCATAAACAGATTGGTCGCCTCTGGAACACTGAAGAGTCTTTTTGTTTGTCCATATGCTATAAGCCTGGATGATTTGGAGATTACCGAGGATGATGATAAGGCGTGGCCTGAGGAGTTATGGGTGGGTATGAATGCGCGCGGTAGGTTACGCTATCTGCCAGTTGAGAATGTCTATGAAGATAGCTATTGGTGTTTCGTGGATCTCGTCAAGGTGCTTTATCGCCGAGCATTAGAGCCGAGGGATATGCGTATAGGCTACCTTGAAGAATGGTTTGCAGACTATTGCTACGCACATATCTGTCAATGCTGGGGATATTGTGAAATCCAGAGAAACTTCGATGATGGCGAGAATTCTACCAACTGCGGTGGATCCCCAGTCAATCAAAGTCCTTCTTTGATTACACTGTGACAATACCAATATCAAATTCTGCATAATGTGTTTTTCGAGCCGATCAGGGATTAGGGTGGTTTAGGGTCTTTAGAACTTGATATTTAGGGTGGTTAAGGATTGGTATTTTTGATAATTCAAATATGACGGAGTTCCGGACTATGCGCATTTCCTGGACTGTTAATTAGTTCAATTCAAGTACATTGAATCATTGATTTCTGAAAAAAGCCCAGTAGACATCTCCAAATGTATGTGATCTAGATGTAGTTGAGGCTCATTGAGGCTTATTGAGGCGGCTGCGGGCGCATCTAACGTCATGGCCGAAAACCGCTGCATCCCATCTTCATCCACAACCACAACCACAACCACAACCGCATATCTCGATATTTCGATATTTCGATATCCCACGACAGCTCGCTCTACAGCTATCACCAGTCGCATAGCTTCTACGTCCTGCAACCCTCAACTCCCACCCCGATTCTCTCTCAGGCAGCTCTCAGCCTGCTCGATTTAGCTCTCGAAACCTTCCATCGTCCCAACCGTGGAACGGAGGAGCAGGTGAACCAGACATCAATCTCTGTCAGACGACGACGACATCATTCCTGATCTTCCCTCGTTCTGATTTCACCAAGTTCCACCGCAGCGTTCCGATTGACTAGCCCCGCCATTCGAAACAAGCAGATACAAGTCCAATCATTACCACATGGGGTGAACGGTCAAAGTCCGACCTGATGATGCGTTCCAAGCCATCGTCTTCGATGCAGAAGACGTATGATGAGTGCTATTTGCTGTGTTCAACGGCGGCATATTTCGAAGGCCAGGTATGCCACTCTTCCCATACCGCATGCTACATATAACCTATCACTCTGTAAACCCCGCTGCTCTGCAGTTGCGCTTCCCTTGGATGACACCCCTTCCGGTGGCCCCGCTGCCTGCTCACTCGAGCTTGCGAGGAATTCTTTTTGCTGCTACAAATTTGTTGTGTTACTGTATAACAGCTGGCTGAATATCTGGTGTACTTCCCTTGCAGAATAACGAACCGGAAGCCCTACGATCTTGGAAATCGGCTCTTGATACTATCCATTACCATAATGCCCACCGGGTACCGACCACCTACATACCCAAGACGGATGGTGAGCGGGCTCTCCAAGAGTCGATACGGGAGCTAGAACTGCAGTGCAAGGAGCGAGTGGATCTTTTAGAGGCCCTCCGTCAAAGTCGTAGGGATGCAGGTGTGGACTCGGAACCAACCATCCCTTCTTCAAAGGGCAAGCTAGAAAAGGCAAGGCCACAAGCCGTCAGCTCAAAATCGAACAATGGAAGCACTTCCCCAGGGTGGATTGGGGATGGAACGATACCGTCGTCCAGCTACCCAGAGCTGATGAAGGCGCCATCCTTGCCTCCTAGACCAAGTATCTCTGGTCGGAATAGCGGGGAGTCAATACGCCAGTCTTCGAGGGATTTCCTAAACAGTATGCGGAGCGGTCCTACCCCGCGGCCTTTACCGTCCCCACCACCTTTTCCATCTCCTTCATCAAAGATGCCCCAACAGCGACAGCACAGTCCGGAAAGAAAGAAACTATTAACTACATTGCGGGGAAAGGAGCCGAAGTCTTCTTCCATATTTAGTTCATCAGCGCCCAATAGACCGTCAAGACCAGCTGCTTCTAAAGCGGCTGGTTTGGCATGGAATAGTGGCTCCGCCTCATCGAGCTCGGCCCTCCCACACTCTTCTTCAGTCAATGATTTGTCCCCGCGAAAAAGTATCTCAAATGACTCTGCTCCTCGAAAGGATGCGGTCCTGAAGACTAGCTCTAGTGAAGAATCACCTGGAGCCAAGCAATCAAGCTATCGTGGCGATTACTTTGGCATGGCACCCGCAAGAAGGCGTATTTCCAATGATCATGCTACCAATTTGGCGGTTGGTGCTGCAGCTGCAGCCGCGCATAGGCCGGTTGAAATGGACTCCTATACTGATGGTTCATTTTCCCGAGCAGCAGACACAGGCAATACTTTCTATAACAGGCAGAGACGGATGGTTTCAAGGCCAAAGCCAGAGGCCCCTTCACGGGGAGGAGCTTCAGATTGGACAAACTCAAATGACCCGCCCAGCTACCATCAAGCGATGTCGAGCACCGGTACAATCTCAAAAGAAGGGGCTTCAGATAGTGCCAAACAATCTCGGGCACCTAAAGCTAACCAAACATCGCAACCTCGTCCACGGGATGTAGAACCCATCGGTATACCGGGGCCAAGTTCTCGAGAAAGGACTAGAAATACGTCAAATGGCGCGTCGAATAATGCCTCCCCTGCCCGACAACCGCAGAAAGCTCGTGCTCAGCCCGTATCAAAACCGAGCCCTGAGTCAAGCGATAATACTACACCCGAAGAGAATGGGCTACCAGCTGAATCAGAACTTGATCAAAGAATCAAATCAGTCATGGAGAGTCTTCCAAAAGGGATTGACGTGCAGGCAGCACGGCAAATTGTCAACGAAATTGTCGTGAGAGGGGATGAAGTCCATTGGGATGATGTTGCAGGATTAGAAACGGCTAAAAAGGCCCTCAAGGAAGCTGTTGTTTACCCCTTTTTGCGTCCAGATCTATTCATGGGCCTTCGTGAACCCGCGCGCGGCATGCTACTGTTCGGACCTCCTGGGACAGGCAAGACAATGTTAGCAAGAGCCGTCGCAACGGAATCACACTCGACGTTTTTCTCTGTTTCTGCATCAAGCTTAACTTCGAAGTGGCACGGGGAAAGCGAAAAACTCGTTCGTGCCCTATTTGCACTCGCAAAAGCCCTAGCCCCATCCATTATATTTGTTGATGAAATCGACTCCTTGCTCTCGTCCCGCTCGCAAGGTGGCGAGGTTGAGGCATCCCGTCGCTCAAAGACCGAATTTCTTATCCAATGGTCTGATCTCCAACGTGCTGCTGCGGGCAGGGAGCAATCCGAACAGGAAAAGAAGATAGGGGATGCATCCCGTGTGCTAGTGCTCGCTGCTACTAATATGCCATGGGATATCGACGAAGCTGCCCGTCGCCGGTTTGTCAGGAGGCAATATATCCCATTGCCGGAAGCAGAAGTACGCAAGCTACAATTTCAGAAACTCTTAAGTCATCAGACACATGAGCTATCAGACGAGGACCTCGAAGTTCTCGTCCAAGCTACTGAAGGTATGCCACAATCGTCCCTAAATGTCGCGGACATACTGGTTTACTAATTTACCTTTTTCTACTTTTCAGGCTTCTCCGGTTCTGATATCACCTCTCTTGCCAAAGACGCTGCAATGGGCCCGCTGCGAAATCTCGGTGAAGATCTCCTTCAAACACCCATGGATCAAATACCTCCTATCCGCTGCAAGGATTTCGAAGCCTCACTACTCTCGATCCGACCGAGCGTTGGTCGAGAAGGCTTGAAACAATACGAAGAATGGGCCAAAGAGTTCGGTGAGCGAGGGGGTTAAGGAAAGCCTCAGACCACCGAGTTCTCGTTCTCATATCTCCTTATGTGCGATGGTTTTGGCCTAGTTTATCTTACTTGTTAGTGATTTACTCCATTCGTCATTTCGTTATCTACGCCTTTATGTATTCTATTGCATTGCATCGCTTGGGGGTTTTCGTTTTTGGAGCATTTCCTTTCTGCCTATCTTTATGAATGAATGCCAGGCACCGACCGGGGGTTTGCTGTATATATATATAGGGCGGTGCTGGCTTCTGAAAAAAAAAGTTGACTGGAAGGAGTAAAGGGCCGATTTTCAGGGATTGGTTTACATGGTTTAAGAGCTTAGGTAGACAGCATCTAAAGCAATTTACCTTTTAAAAATTTCTCCCAAGTATATTTTGAATAGCTTCAATTATTTTCAATCCACAGAATACAAAGACATAAGAAAAGAATAATGTACAGACATCCACCAACCACCATACATCTACACGAGATGGGCAAAAAATAGTACACTCTATGCGAAGAAAAACATTCCTTCGAAATCCAGAAAACAGCTACGCACTAAGTAGCTTTATCCACAACCTCTGCCTCTCCTTCTCCCTTCGCTTCCGCCTTCTCCTGTGCATGCTGCGCCTTCAACGCCTCAACCCTCTGCCTCTCCCTCTCCATCCTATCCATAATCTTCCTCCTAAGTTTACCCACCCTCAACCCATTCTCATCCACCATCTCATCCGACCTATCAATCACCTTCCCCTTCGCCTCAGCAGCCTTATCCTTCCTAGCCCTCTTCTCCACCCTCTTCTGCATCCGGAACGCCATCCGCTCCTCGTAGTTCATCACATGCGGCCTCTCGCTCACCGGCGTTCCGAACGGTGTCATAATCCGCTCAACTACATGGCGCACATTCCGGCTGGAGCGCCACCCGCTCCAGAACTCAATCACATCGCCTTGGCGGAGCGAGTTGTTCGGATCAGATACCAGGATGACTTCCCGATTGGGGAAGTCTTTGTTCAAGTGCTTGTGGTATTGGAGACTTAGAAACTGGACGCGCACGACTTTGTCCATTTTTCCGCACGAGATTACGGTGCCGTATTTTCGGCTCGTGTGGGGAGGGAGAGGGGTGGATTTGATTGGTGTTGGTTGGTTTGAAATTGGGGATTCGGTATGTGCTTCGGAGGAGGGAGGAGAAGATGAGGATTGAGCGGTAGATGTAGATGTCGGTGGTGGTGGAGGAGGAGGCGTGGAGGTTGTCGTTGTGGTGGTGGTTAACGATCTGGCATGTCGACTGGCGGCTGTGGCAGAGTAGACGAGTGGTGCCGGCACGCCAATGGCGGAGCTCGCAAGAGATCGAATCGACGATGGCCTACAGGCCCGAAGGAATTGTTGAGCGCCGAAATTCATGGTGAGTTCTTTCGCTGTGGTTTTTTTCCCTCCAGTCGTTCGAGTTTCCAACTCAGCCCAAGTTTTCCCTCGTTAGACTTCGAATTCGCCGGAGAAACCGAGGATATAGATCAATTGAATCTCAACCGTATGAATTGTGAGATTCAATATGTCGAAGCCTTCCGCGGTTCTGCAACCCAAAGATCTTTTATCAAATTCCTTCGTCTCGAAGCTTTTTGGGAGGTCAAAAATCGAGCTACAGGTCACGTGAATAGCTGTCAGTCTGCTTATATAATGATACCACTTGTCGCTCAACGCTCTGTATAAAGTATTTCATTGCTGGCTTCAGAGTATAGATAGGTATTTGAAATGATATATAAATAAGCCCACCTTACGCCCACCGTTTGTATAGTAATATCAGGTACCCGCCGTAGGTTTTCTTTTTTCGCCTGCCTCCAACCTAACTCAACCTGAAGGAAACAAACAATAAAAAAAAGGGGAACGAATAATTCCTGGCATTGTACCCACCCGAAGGGGTTTGCTTGAGGATGAACCCAGGAACATCGAGTACGGTATGAATATACATGAGGGAGAGAGAAATGCTTTTCAAAAAAAACCAAAAAGACACGCACGCAAATGCAATAAATGTGATGCAATAAATATAAGTCAGAAGGGGGTAAACCAAGAATATTCTAGTAGGGGAGAGGGTTCGATGAGGGTTATTCGGTCATAAGTCATGCTCATTCGGGGGTAGATAAAGATGTAGTAAGTTGTATTGTGATGAATGTATGTACGCTCAAGAGGATGATTCGCGGAAGTTCAGTGATGTGTTGGCCATGCGCGTAGATAGGGTATCCGGCACTGATGACCGTCTCAGACGTATCTTTTTCTCTCCATGGTTGGAGAGCCGTGTCAATTCCGCTACAAAGGACTGACCCCAGAAAGCACTGCGAAGGACGAAGTGTTAGTACTAACGCTGCTACGAGGTAGTGGCTAGACCAAGGCCAGGTTGGGCTGTCTTACCTGGTGTATTTGGAAATATATCTCTCTAACTTAGTGTAATTGAGAGCACGCTGTTCATCATTCATCGTGACAGCTTCCTGGTATGCTGCCGCTAATTCTTCTGTATTCCAGGGGTTTATGATGAGACTTCCGTTAAGACTCTGTGCAGCTCCGGCGAATTCCGACAGGACTAAAACACCATTTCGTTTTTGCTGGGTGGCGATGTACTCGTATGAAACCAAGTTCATTCCATCTCGAGTGGACGAGACAATGCACACATCAGACACGGCATAGAGGGCAATGAGCTCGTCAAAGTTGACTGACTTATGCAAGAAGTGGATGGGCATAAATTCAACCGTGCCTGAAAAACCAGTTAGAGCCATTTCCAATGACCAGGCGGGAAGATCAACAATACATACCGAATCGTCCATTGATTCTCCCCACAAGCTCATTTACAACAGCTCTGAGGTTTTGATACTCCTCAACATCTTGTCGGCTGGGGACCGCCACTTGGACAAGCACGACTTTTCCAATCCATTCGGGGTGGTCTGTCAAGAATACCTCCAAAGCATGCAATTTTTGCGGAACTCCTTTGATATAGTCTAGTCGATCGACGCCAACCATCAACTTGACACCTTGAAACTTTTGCTCTAAAGCGGCAATTCGTTTCTGCACTTTTTCCTTCTTAAGCCCTTCCGAAAACTTATCTGGATCAATACCTATTGGGAATGCTCCGACGGTGACGATCTTGCCTTGGAATTCCACTCCATTCGGCGATGTGGAGAGATTACTGTCAGAGATTAGTTAGTAGTTGAACGGGGGTTTATCTGCTCGTCAGAAAAAAAGAAGAGAGCACCCACAGTATTCGGGAGCAACTGCTAAGAAAATGCCGGGCATAGTCATATGTGTGGAAACCGATCAGATCACAATGCAGGACACCAAGCAAAAGCTCATTTCGAACCGGTAGAATACGATATATCTCGCTACTCGGGAATGGCGTGTGAAGGAAGAAGCCGATCTTGACATTTGACTTGCTATCACCGATTTCTTCCCGGAGCATGGATGGCAAGAGCATCAAATGGTAGTCGTGAACCCAGACCAGGTCGCCATCCTTTACATCCTTCGCAATTGCCTTGGCAAAGAGCCGGTTGGCTTCTTTATATGCGTCCCAGGCGGATTCATCAAAGGTGATTTCGCCGGGATGGTAATGGAATAGAGGCCATAGGATAGAATCTATCAATACCAGAAGAGTTAAGAGTTAGAGCGTTATTGTAGAACAAGAGGGGTAGCTGAATGAGCCACGTACTCGAAAACCCGTTATAGTGGCGGTCCGCAAGGTCATCGTCAATAAATACAGGTACCGCATCATAATCGTCCTTTAATTTCTTGGTGACGATATCTATCTCGTCTTCTGGCACCTCCAGACCCGGCCACCCATACCATTGAAACCTCGTGGTCTTCGACAAGCCGCTCAACCCGCTGACCAGACCACCAGATGACATGGAGGAGTCGTATTTCCCGTCATTTGAGCGTTTAATGGTGATGGGTAACCGGTTTGAAACGAGCAGGAGTCTAGGATCCTCCTTGCCGGGGTTCTCGGCGGAAGGCATGTTTACGGATTGGAGCAAGGTATTTTGGGTATGACGATATCGATTAGAAAGAAATTGGCGCGTAGTGTCTGTTGCGGGCGAAGAGAGAAGCGGGACAACACTGTAAGAGAGGTGGTAAGTTTCTTTTCTTCGTGCTTTTCTTTCCTACACTCCTCAACGAGAGAGAGAGGCTATATCGAAGGCATCAAAAGAGTTGAACAGAGCCAGACAGGCAAAAAAGAAGGTATGACATCTGAGAAAATCATGCAAGGGAAACTCAAGCTAAGAAACGGGGATGGACAGGGATGCTCACGAAGGGAACGCTGACGCCTCTCAGGCTTGGCCGAAGTTGCTACGAAGCAAGACGAAGAAACAGAGATTCTGTATGACGGTCGGGTTTCTCGCAATGCCTCAATAGCAGGTTCATGGGCCGACAAGGCGCTGTACTTCCTCGATGGCCTGGCAGATATACGATAGTGGGGGAGGAAGAGGATAAGTCGATAAAGGGAGTTTTTGGGTCCAAAAAATTCAAAGATAAAAAAGAAAAAAAGGATCTCGAAGTTGAAAACCGCCGCTGATGACGAAACAGCCAAACCACAGACGTAGAAGAGGGAGAGAGTAGGAGAAAGGCGAGAAGACGCTTGAGGAGTCGTTGAGAAGTTGAAGTTGTGAAGTCGTGAAGATACGAAAGCGGGCAACAAAGCAGCTTTGCTTTAAGTATTTCCAACACGAACAACCACCAGTTCACGTTATACAAAGACGATTCTATCTACGACTCGACAACAAGAAGACTTCTGTGGTACAGAAAGGCATCGCCACTCGAATGTTCAATATTAATCATCCCGATCTGTGGAAACGCATTTTAACCCATGGTCTATCAACAAAGCTACAATTACCGAGAGTCAATATGTGATATGTCCAGACGTAATTAATGTAGATATCACAATGTCGACCGTTTCGTGTTGATCCTCCATTTGCCAGTCTGCGCATCATGCAGCGCCTTGCCGTCATCTTCGAGCTTCTGCAGCACCAGACTCACCCCGTGCGACGCCGGGAGATGCAAGTTCTCAGGAACGTCGCGGTAAATCACTTTAACAATCTCAATCGGTGTCCAGTCCCTTTCCTGCATCCCGTCTCCGTTCTCCGGTGCATCCAAAGTCCCATACTTCAATACCCGTAGAACCTCGTTCTCCCGCTGTTGGCGATGCTTGATATATTCCAGGATCTTCCCTTTACAGTCTTCAACCACGCCGCCATGGCCCGGATATGCCCTCCCCTTCGCCTGGGCTGACATCTTCTCTAACGAATTGATATACGCGCTCAAATCATCAAAAACAGCGGTTCCGTGACCTAGAATATCTGTTTTCGGGTAAATGAATAAGCGTTTTAGATCAAACAATGGGACCAACCTTATAATCGCGCAGTCTCAAATGATTTCCCAACGAAAGAACAAAGAACCATAACTTACTATCACCCGTAAACATCGCATTTTCCTCCTTGAACAAAAAAGCCATATGATCATTCGTATGTCCTGGCGTATAGAACGCTCTCAACGTCGCTCCCTCAACCCCAAACTCCTGCCCGTCGCTTATGTCCAGCTGACCCTCATCCGGTAAATGTTTATATATCTTCACATCGGGACATATCTTGATCAAATCCGGTACACCTTGTACGTGGTCGTGATGCCAATGGGTTAACAAGGCTTGTTTGACCGTTGCCTTTTCCGTAGCTAGGACGGATTTTAACGCCTTTGCCCAGCTGGGTCTTCCTTCGCCTGTGTCGATGAGAAGCCGTTGAGGGCCTCGGCCTAGAAGGTAGGTATTTGTTCCTGTAGGCGGACCGTAAGAAGGGGGATCAGATCAATGAGGGCCGTCCTAGAATGTATCGCTGCATACCTTGTAATGTGAACTATAGTGAATCGAGTCCCGGTTAGAACACGACATGCACACTGCAGATGTACCGTGCGTATGAACACACCTTTCCGGGATTCCCAGCTAATATTCTCACGACTGATGCACTCAGTCTCTCCACCTCGGGTAGTGGCACCAGCTGTGTAGCCATGGAGACCTGCACCTGCGGCTAATTATTCTAGGGACGTTCGTTACGCGGGCCCAAAATGCGCGAAGGCCTGAAAAGTTGCAGTATATAGAACGAGTGCGGGGTTCAAAGGGGGTATAATGATTGGGTATATTTCGGTGCTTAATGAATGAATGAATGATCTTAAGGGAATACTTATATGGTGCAATAATGCTGCAGATGGTATTTTATTCTGAAGCTATCAAAGTTCCTCGGCTGTTTTCTGGTGGCGCCGGCTTGCGGGGTCACATGGCCGGAGTTTGGCAAGGACAAAGTACCGACGAATGATGGATGAAAAATTAGAAGAATCATGATTGCATGCCTAAAAGAAACGGAATCCAACAGGAAATATGGCTATATACATTCAACGTGACATTGCTTTTCTTTTGTTACTTTCAATTTTAGAAAACAAAAGAGAATGCGGACCAGCTAGCAAAATGAAAAAAAAAGACAGTAAAGAAAAGGGGTAAATAGCAAGAGAAACATTTCCGTATAAAACATACAAATCCTCGCAAAAGGAAAACAAAAAGATACCTCTTACTCCCCCTCTATGAAAGAGATGTGGGAGACGAGAGCACCTCATCCAAATTGGCTGGATTGGCGACCCTTGCCTTCCCGGTGTGTTTCGATTCCCGTAGAAATCGGCAATTTTTGTTTGTCGACAGCGAAAAGACACACCACCCAGCGATTCTATATGCATATCTGTTGTACAATGCGATATTGACGAGAAACATTATACATTATTCCTCCCCGAGTTCGGTATAACACAATCATCGGACCATCGCAGTCAATATCTGGTTGGTATTCGAGAGGGTGATTTAAGCTCGCTGCTTGGCCATGGTGTTAAGGGCGCTACCGTCCTTGAACCATTGGAGCTGGGACTCGTTGAAGGTGTGGGAGAGCTTGACGTCGAAGGTCTTGCTGCCATCCTTGGGGTGGACGCGGAGGGTCATTGGCTTGCCGACGGCGAGTTCGGTGCACAGGAGGTCAAGCATATCCTCGGGCTTGATCTTGTCGTAGTCGGCAGGGTCGGAGAAGGTAAGAGGAAGCATACCTTGCTTCTTCAAGTTGGTCTCGTGCTAAACCTGGTGTTAGTATGTGTTTCCAATTGAGACAAGATACGGAATGGATTTTACTAACAATACGAGCGAATGATCGGGTGATGATGGCCAATCCACCAAGATGTCTTGGCTCAAGGGCGGCGTGTTCTCGAGAGCTACCCTCTCCGTAGTTCCAGTCACCGATGACAACCCATTTGATTCCACGGGCCTTGTAGTCACGAGCGGTAGCTGGGACGGCATCGTATTTTCCGGTGATGAAGTTCTTGACGCTGTTTCTCTCACCGTTCTCGGCGTTGGTGGCACCGATGAGCAAGTTGTTAGAGATGTTGTCAAGATGTCCACGGTATTTCAACCATGGGCCGGCCACTATGATAAAAATGATTAGTCAAGCTATTCGTTATTATTGAAGAATCAGGAGAACTCACTCGAGATGTGATCGGTGGTGGTCTTGCCATCAGCCTTGATCAAGATTGGGACACCGGTGGCATCCTTTCCGTCCCAGGCCTTGAATGGCTCAAGGATCTGGAGACGGTCACTGTTGGGGTTAACAGCGACGGAGATGGAAGATCGGTCCTTTGGAGGAGCTTGGTAGGTGTCACGGCCTGGGTCGTAGCCAGCAGCTGGAAGACCCTCACCAGTTGGTGGGGCAAGCTTGAAGTCCTTCCCATCCTTGTCCTTCAGGGTGTCGGTCAAGGGGTTGAAGTTAAGGGTTCCGGCAATGCTGAGAGCGACAACGAGGTCGGGGGAGGTGACGAAAGCATGGGTGGCGGGGTTGGCGTCGTTTCGGCCAGTGAAGTTACGGTTGTAAGAAGAGACGATGGAGTTGGGCTCGTTCTTCTTGACATCCTTACGGTCCCATTGACCAATGCAAGGACCACAAGCGTTGGCGAGGATAACACCTCCGAACTCCTCAAGGGTCTGCAATTGGCCGTCACGCTCAATGGTGGCACGGACTTGTTCGGAGCCAGGAGTGACGGTGAACAAGGACTTGGACTTGATACCGTGGTTCAAGGCATCCCGGGCAATGGAGGCGGCACGAGACATATCCTCATAAGAGGAGTTGGTGCAAGATCCGATCAAACCGACCTTCAATTCGGATGGCCAGCCATTTTCCTTGACGGCCTCCTTGAACTTGGAGATGGGAGTGGCCAAATCGGGAGTGAAGGGACCGTTGATATGTGGCTCGAGCTCACTCAAGTTGATCTCGACGAGTTGGTCGTACTCAGCACCTTCGTCCTCACGGAGGTCCTTGGCATAGGTTCGGGCATAATCACCAATGGCTTGACGCTTGGTGGCCTTGAGGTAGTCGTACATGCGGTCGTTGAATGGGAAAACGGAAGTGGTGGCACCGATTTCAGCACCCATGTTGCAAATAGTACCCATACCAGTGCAGGACAAGGAGTCAACACCAGGTCCGTGGTACTCAATGATAGCACCAGTACCTCCCTTGACAGTGAGAATACCAGCAACCTTGAGGATGATATCTAGACGGCAAAAGTTAGCAAACTCGTTTGTCGGCAATTAAAAGGCCGGATTAAACTTACCCTTAGGAGCAGTCCATCCAGACAATTGGCCAGTAAGCTTAACACCAATGACCTTAGGAGCCTTCAACTCCCATGGGAGAGAAGCCATGACATCAACAGCATCGGCACCGCCGACACCAATTGCAGCCATACCAAGACCACCACCGTTAGGAGTGTGCGAGTCAGTACCAATCATGAGACCACCGGGGAAAGCATAGTTTTCCAAGAGAATCTGATGGATGATACCGGAGCCGGGCTTCCAGAAACCGATATTGTATTTTGCGCAAGAAGTGGAAAGGAAATCATAAACTTCCTTGTTAATTTCGTTGGCTCTGGCAAGATCCTTCTCACCGCCAAGCTGGGCCTCAATCAAGTGGTCACAGTGAACGGTAGATGGGGTAGCTACGGAGGGCATTCCCGCGGACATGAACTGCAAGATGGCCATCTGAGCAGTAGCGTCCTGGCAGGCAACACGGTCTGGGCGGAGCTTGAGGTAAGAGGTTCCACGCTCGATTTCTTGGCCATGGGGATCATCAAGATGAGAGTAGAGGATCTTTTCGGCATATGTAAGAGGGCGGTTAAGACGGCCACGAACAATGTCCAAGTTCTCGGCCATTTTCCTAAACAGCGCCAATTGTTTAGCAGCTAGAAATTGAAAAAAAAAATACCTTGAACGAGCGAGCTACAAGCTACAACCCGAACGAAGTTACGACAAACAAAACATGCAATTGAAGCTCTAGGAGGTTGCATACTTGTAGTTAATGAAGTTTCCCTGAGAAATTGAATATTAGTTCATCTGATTTACGGAAACAGCGCCAGAATAGAGGATAGAATCAGCTTACCTTTTCCCAATTGGACATTTCGACCTTCTTGTCAAGGGGAGATTCGGTAGCAAAGCCCCGCGCTCCGAAAAGCTGCATTGGCGTCAAGTTAGTAGATCAACAGAGAGCACGAGAAAGGTCTGGCGCTTACGAGGCGGGACTTGGATGACTGGAGAAGACATTGTTAGTTTTTACTGCTCTTTACGTCTGTGATTGATGGATGAAGTCTTACCAGAGCACCCGTACGGGCGAGCCTAGTGGTGATCATGATGCAAGCTCTAGGCAGTGAGACCAGAAACAAAAGTGTCGTGTCTCATCCAATGTCGAGGCAATCTATGCAACTCGACAAACACCAGGAGACAGATATAGAAGAGTATAAGGGAGAGTGGAGTGTGATGATGAAGGAGAGAGAGGAAGAGAAAAGAAGAAGAAAAGGAAGATAAAAGAAAGGAAAGCTTTCAGAGAGTGGGAGATCTTGGAAGCACATGGGAAAGTCCGCCGCGGCCAATAGGAAAGTCGCTAATTATGCGATGGTGACGATACGCCCGGTACGGTATTACGGTTTCGCACCGTCCGAGGCTCTCGGCTGCCGCACTTGGAGCACCGATTTACCATACCCGTACACGGGTTACCAGCGGCTGTACGGGCTTGGCGCGGCGAAAAACATGTGTCAGCAGCCTGAAAGCCCCACCTTGAAATTTCAGTTGGCCTGCAGACCAGCCAAGCTTGAAAATCCCCCGCATCTCATTGGCCCACGGCTTCCTCACGTCCGCGGCTTATGACATAACCGTCGTACGGCTGTGTAATTTACGCCATACACGGAGACTTATATACCGTCTGCTGAATCTTCCCTACCCAGAGTACAGCTGAGAACTCGAAACTTATGCGCTCTCATAGCACAGTGTATGTACGTGTTGTTTGGTTTGTGGCGGAAGTCATCTCATCACTCGCATTAGTACCTCATAGACTAGCATCGTCATTCTGTCGTTAGCTGGCCTGGAATTGAATCAGCCCAACGAACTAACCGGCCTAAAGGATATCTACATTTCTGCCGAGATTTTTCCGTCGACGGCATATTTTAGTGCGTCGGATCATCTACTTCTTCCACTAGCGACGGAACCTCAGTCTCCACTGCGCCAAACACTAGATTTTAATTTTATCTTCACCAACGCGATTGCGCATATCAGTGACGGCACCAGCCCGATATCCCAAAGAGGCAATTAAAATGGGCTCGATCAGACGGACCAAGACGAAGCGGCGCACGAGGTATGCTACGCCTGCCCACACATATAGATACCGAATGCCCAAGTTAACCGTTGCACAGGGATCTCGACCAGGTCCATGCTGACCTCAAATCGGCAAAGCATCTCAAACAGTACCAGGCCACCAAGGCCGACGAAGATCTACCAGGTCTGGGCAGATTTTACTGTCTAGAGTGTTCGAAATGGTTTGAGAGCGATTACAACCTGCTAGCCCATAAGAAAGGGAAGAACCATAAGCGAAGGTGAGAGCGTCACCGTTAAAAAAAAAATCCTGATGCGCGGGCTATTCTAACTGGTAGCTGCTTTCAAACTAGACTTCGTTTCTTAAAGGAAGAACCACACACTCAACAGGCTGCGGACGCCGTCGTCGGACTCAGAACGGACAATGGAAAGCGTACCGTCACAGCTATGGATATTGAACCCAATCAGGGATGAGAGAGTGCACCGTATGCCATGATGCAATATCTATCGGTCCCCTTGGGGTCCGTCGTTGGAGGTTGAAACAGACCATTAACCACCACCAATACCTACCAAAAGTCCTTCAACATAGGGACTGATCGCATTGTTGTTCCCTTCTACATAAACAACACGCCGACAAAGCACCCCCACGGTGAGAGAGCCATGCTACGAGGGGAAAAGTTGGAGGATGGCCGGAGACGGGCACTTCGACAATCCAATCATCCATCATGTAGTGGTATTTTAGCTTCTACCTGCTTCTATATCTAATTCTAATGCCCCTTTATATCGATCGTATCTACATACATAATCTAGCCATGTCTATAGGTGATTCGGAATGGTGATTTCCTCAGGCCGGCTCAGGAGTTTCATCACCCATTCATACGTTGCCCACTTGAACCCAGTTAGTTCCTGCATACAGTTTCGATTTGGCGGCTGATACATACCTGGACTGCATTCACTATAAAAGCTCGAATGCTGCATACCCCGAGCCCTCTGTAAAATACCCTGATACCCCCCGACCGATAAGCTTCTTTCGCAATCTCAATAGAGCTCAAGAGTCGACGCTGTGGAGCTTGTGCCGACGGACTGTTCGTCTGCCGCAGTAGCGGCTCTCTCTCCGGCGCCAAAATAGTGGAACCGGGAAACTGCTGCGCTTGTAGTCTCGTTTTAACCATGTCAAGAGGAAATACCGATGCCCAAGTCGCGATACCTGCAATTCCACCACATAGAAGAATCTTCGACGCTGATATATGAGGCGAATCTTCTTCACTCGAGTTCGTTAATCGTTTACAATATTCGTATGTCCAAAAGCTGTTATTCGGCGTGCATTAGCACAGAGCATCTATACGGATGAATCCCAGAAATCATACTAAAATCCATATCCAACAGAGTCACGGACGCTCGTTACTGCTCCACCAAAATAGAGACCTCGTGCACCTTGTTTCCGCAATATATCCTTCGTTACCGCCCAGGACGATACTGATTGATGCGAACTCAGCTGGGCGCGACATTTGACCAATTCCGTCGGCGAGGAGACAGCCCAGCTTGCAAGACCCCCTATCGCACCTGCAAGCCAGATTTGATACAGGGGGACCCCTACCGGGTTAGTAGGATCCTTCAGGGTCGGAGATAGATATCCCAGTGACCTATTGTAAGCCACGAAGAGGAGCGCATTGAGACCGCCATATCCTAGTATCGGCGCAGCAGCACCTGGCAGGAAGAAGGAACCGTTAGCAAATGCCGATAAGCAGTAGTTCTAAAATCCATGCTGCTGGACCATTATCAAACTCACCCCTCACCAATGAGCTTGTGTTTTGAAAATGTGCTCTGAGGTGCCGATCAACACCGGGTTCCCGCCCAGATTGCAATCGTACCTTGACGATGTCTAGAGGGTTGCCAATGATGATTCCAATGGCCCCGCTCAGGTAACCAGCCCAAAAATCGGCAGACATCTATTCACATTGCCTTGCCGGCGAGTCCCTACATCGTGCATCTTGAAGCTGCTCAATGAACCAAACTTTCCCAGTATTAGAGGGGTAACCTCGGGCCACTTTCATTGGTGGGGTCTTGATATTCGGTAGGTCATGTGACTTCGTGGCCATTTGGCGATGGGCTTTTAGGCAGAAACGCGTGCAGGACTAATAACACCACAACACAAAACGCGACTTGAGGCATAGCTGAACCACCGTCTCTGGCCGTATCTTATCGCCCAGCTTCCCATCTTGTTGTTTTTGTTTATCACTCCTTGCCTTGATCGCTGGTCGCTTTTAATTCAATGTAAGTCATGCACCTATGGTGATGTCTGAATGCTTCTAATTCACAGTCAGGCATCGGCCTAAGCCAGTCACATCGGATGGCACGGCCCCAACAACACCAGTGACAAAAGCGGCCCGGCTCTATAGCCAGAGTACCGGATCTATCGAACGACTCTCAAAACCATTCCGATGTCCCGGCTCAGCAACACAGACGAGGGCGTCTCATAAACCGCAAAGAAAACGACGCAAAGTGAATTACGCAGGTGCCGACGAAAGTACCGAGGACGGCGAGAAAGCATGGACGAACGATGATAGACTGGCACTTGCGAATCGGGATGTTAATAAATATGGAGTGTTCAAAGTCAAGGATAAAGAACAAACGTTCAGACAACAGTTTGCTATTCCGTTTATCAACAAGAATTCCCCAAATTATAATCCTGGCCGCCCTGCGCCAACCCTAGGGATGAGGAGGGGTGCTACATTTGTTGTAAAGCCTCTGCACGATCCTAGCGGGGAATTTGCAATTGTTCTTTACGATCCGACTATCGATGATAGGCCTGCTATTGGCGAAGGAAAGACGCTAGAAGAAGGGGATAACCAGAAGGAGGAAGAGCCGAAGCTAGATGCGCCGATAGTTCACAAGAGCTTGGCGGATATTTTGGGCATCAAGAAAGTGGTTGATGAGCGTCCGAAAGTTCCAGTTGTGATCGATCCAAAGCTCGCGAAAATCCTGCGTCCACATCAGGTTGAAGGTGTAAAGGTTCGACTCGGCTTTCTCAAGGCTTTGATTCGATCGCGTGCTAACTCAATTATAGTTCCTCTATCGCTGTACGACTGGACTAATAGATAAAGCTGCGCATGGATGTATAATGGCGGATGAGATGGGCTTAGGGAAGACGGTAGGTTTCAGATATTCTCGCCTTGGGACTTTGGTGGGCTAACTCGATCTTAGCTCCAATGTATAGCTCTCATGTGGACACTGCTCAAACAATCCCCAGAGGCTGGAAAGTCCACTGTACAGAAATGCGTAATTGCATGCCCTGCTACGCTCGTTGGAAACTGGGCGAACGAGCTTGGTATGTCGGCCTGTTACTGATATGCTCTCATCAGTAATTGCTAACCGTTTTTCAGTTAAATGGCTCGGAAAAGATGCAGTGCATCCATTCGTCATTGATGGTAACGCTTCCAAGGCTGAACTTGTGTCTCAGCTCCGACAATGGTCCATCGCATCCGGGCGTTCGGTGGTCCGCCCTGTTCTCATCGTATCCTATGAGACACTGAGATTATATGTCGATGAACTCAAAGATACCCCAATTGGATTGCTACTTTGTGATGAAGGCCACAGGCTGAAGAACGGAGAGAGTCGGACATATATGGCCTTGAACAGCCTCAATGTTTCTCGCCGCGTTATTTTATCTGGAACCCCGATCCAGAACGATTTATCAGAATATTTCAGCCTTTTGGACTTCGCAAATCCTACCATCCTTGGATCCCGGGCCGAGTTTCATAAAAAGTATGAAATGCCAATCCTGCGAGGGAGAGATGCAGATGGGACAGAGGCGCAAAGGAAGCTGGGAGATGAACGTCTTGCGGAACTTCTTACTCTGGTTAACAAATTCATCATTCGGCGCACGAACGATTTACTCTCCAAGTACCTGCCAGTCAAATACGAACATGTGGTGTTCTGCAACTTAGCACCATTCCAACTTGATTTATATAACCATTTCATACAGAGTCCCGACATCAAGAGTCTGCTTCGAGGCAAGGGGAGCCAGCCTTTGAAAGCAATTAATATCTTGAAGAAGCTCTGCAACCACCCCGATCTGCTCAATCTGAATGCCGATCTCCCTGGCAGTGAGCAATTTTTTCCTGATGACTTTGTCCCACCCGAAGCTCGAGGCAGAGACCGAGAGGTAAAATCTTGGCATTCTGGGAAGATGATGGTGTTGGATCGTATGCTTGCACGGATACGACAAGATACAAATGACAAGATTGTCTTGATTAGCAACTACACCCAAACGTTGGACCTTTTTGAAAAACTGTGTCGTTCGCGGGCTTATGGTAGTCTCCGACTGGATGGTACGATGAGTGTGAAGAAGCGACAAAAATTGGTTGATAGGTTCAATGATCCCAGCGGAGATGAATTCATCTTTTTGCTCAGTAGCAAGGCTGGAGGATGCGGTATTAACTTGATAGGCGCAAACCGTTTGGTTCTGTTTGACCCAGATTGGAATCCTGCCGCAGACCAACAGGCTCTCGCTCGTGTCTGGCGTGATGGTCAAAAGAAAGACTGCTTCGTGTACCGATTTATCGCAACTGGCACGATCGAAGAGAAGATCTTCCAACGACAATCCCACAAACAATCGCTTTCATCTTGCGTCGTGGACTCAGCTGAGGATGTCGAGCGCCACTTCAGCTCCGAGTCTTTGAGAGAGCTATTTCAGTTTAAACCGGATACCAGAAGCGATACACACGATACCTTCAAGTGCAAAAGGTGTAGACCAGACGGCGTTCAGCACATCAAGGCTCCGGCACTGCTCTATGGTGACACCAGTTCTTGGAACCATTTTGTCAATTCTGGAGACACTGGCCCCATGAACAAGATTCAGGATCTACTATTAAGACAGGAAGCGCTCGAGAATGATGTTAGTGCTGTTTTCCAATATATCAGTCATTGAAGAATTGGTATCTTTTGTTGTGGCATGGAGCGTCTCATAGCTGTTTATTTTGATATAATAATTACTTCCTCTTTACATGAAATAGGACTTTCACCAGGTGTTTATAGCGTTTATAGCGTATATAGATATTGTTTGAAAAATGAATGAACCGAAGACTTCTGCGTTGGTCGTTCGTTGTTAAGTCAGGCGGTTGGAAGCAAATGCGGAGATGTCGTCATTAGCTTCATTTTGACAGGGTGCTCCCTGCTGCTGTCACCAATATCATCGTTATCGTGATAAAATATAACAGCCCTCATAAGTGCCACAAGCACTGTCGTCAAGAAGCCGTAACAGACATCTTGTCAGTCAGAAACCAAAGAAAAGCCATCCTTGCGAGTGTCAGCTGCCTGTACGTACATCACCAAACTCTGGATCAGCCAGCCTTTCCCGAGATAACCAGGCGGAAAACGCGTGCTAATCTTCAACCAATCCTTCTCGAAGCCCGCCGACGAACCTCGACCTACTAATAAGCCTTCGGATTTCTCGAGCGTCGGTTTCATAATGATACTGGTACTGGTGCACTCTACCGCTGCTTGAATTTGAGTCGCTCTCTACGCCATGGCTACAATATATATGGACCCAGCCATCCAGCGCCTGCTAAACGATAAACTGTACGACAAGAGGAAGCAGGGTGCTTTGGAGTAAGATATTCAGAGTGGAGGGACATTGGTTTGGGCTGGACTAAGGCTGATACGCGGCGTATAGGCTTGAAAGGGCTATCCGTGAATCGGTAGCTAAGGGTGATCATGCGAAAATAAAGGGAACTATCGACCAGCTCTGCCATGAATATGCCTTTGCTGTCCACCAGCCTCATGCTAGGAATGGCGGACTGATAGGTTTGGCCGCCGCGGCGATTGCTTTGGGATCTGTGAGTAGCTCGGATGGCATGGCTTTGAGGTACGCTACGGTGAGGGGAAGCTGACATGACAAACTCAGGAAGAAGTTGCACCGTACCTGAAAGATATCGTTCCTCCTGTTCTGGCTTGCTTTACTGGCCAAGATGCGCGAGTCAGGTATTATGCGTGCGAAAGTATGTATAATATAGCCAAAGTGGCTAAAGGCGAGATATTGCTCTATTTCAATGACATTTTCGACGCTCTCTGCAAGGTGATTACTTGGAATCTATTCCGTTCAAAGTTTCTTCATCTTACTGACAGATTGTGGCTTTTTATTAGCTGGCCTCCGACCTGGAAATGTCCGTGAAAAATGGTGCAGAGCTACTTGATAGGTTAATAAAGGACATTGTCTCTGAATCGGCAGCCTCATACGTCTCCATCTTAGAAACCTCGTCCCAAGCCAACGATGGACATGAGATTGACGAGATTGAAGACTTTCCAACTGCATTCTCCCTACCGAGATTTATACCCTTGCTTAAAGAGCGTATCCACGTACAAAATCCGTTTGCTCGGACCTTTCTGGTATCATGGCTGACACTGTTGGATACCATACCGGACTTGGAACTGGTCACATATCTGCCTGCGTTCTTGGGAGGATTGTTTAAGTTTTTAAGTGACACGAACCAGGATGTGCATACGGCGACCCAGGGGGTACTGGAGAGATTCCTTGGAGAAATCAAGCGCATTGCTCGAGTGAAGAGAGGTATCGCAGAGAGTGCTCAATCGAAAGTGTCTGTTTCGAGCGCCAAAAGTATTGATTCGGAGCCTAGTCTTACAAATGTTGCAAGCGACAATGCTATCGCGGATTCTGATTCCGCAACTGCTAACGAGGAGCAAGCTGTCAACCCTTATGGAGACTGGGTGCCTGGGCAAGATGTGCATGTTGACCACCCGAAGATCCTCGAGATTCTAGTTGGGTTTGTCGACACACATTTTGGTATGGATAACTCCCTAAAGTACGGTTTCTATATCCCGAACAACGCTCACATGTTTTATAGAGGAGGAAATACAATTAACGGCGCTGCGATGGCTTGACACTTTCTTCGAAATCAGCCCTACCGATATCTTGCCTTTTGTTCCACGTCTTTTGACGCAGGTCCTTCCAGCGTTGGCAAGCGGTTCAAATGAAGTGCGACAAGCGGCAAACCGGGTGAATACATCTCTTACGCAGTATATCGTATCTCTCTCTGATGATGTCCCTCGTGATGATTCGAAACTGGCACCACCAGCCCATTCAACTACAAACCCTATCTATGAAGAGCGCCGAGCATCTACACCCACTGCAAAGCAGGGCAGCAACGCTCCCTCGTCACCTACTGATAGTAGGAAACAACAGTCCTCACGTCCAGAATCGAGGACAGAGGTAACGCCCCAGCAAAGCGAGTCTTCAATTTTAACACCATCGTCAGGTTTGGACTATGCTGCCGCTGTTAATGCTCTAACCCTCCAGTTCCTAAATGAAAATGAGGCGACTAGGGTTGCATCTTTGGCCTGGCTTATCATGCTGCATAGGAAAGCGCCTCGCAAGGTCCTAGCATTCCATGATGGGACATTTCCTGCTTTACTCAAAACACTCTCTGACCCAGCGGAGGCTGTGGTCACGCGAGATCTCCAACTACTTTCGCAGATATCCCGGAACAGTGAGGATAGTTATTTTACTTCCTTCATGGTGGATCTACTCCAGCTTTTCTCTACGGACAGGAAGCTTCTTGAAGTCCGCGGGAATCTTATTATACGGCAACTGTGTATGAACCTTAGCCCAGAGCGTATATATTGGGTTCTAGCAGACTGCCTCGAAAAGGAAGAGGTGAGTTATGTCCTGTTGAATCAAATTGAGACTGCTATTCGACTCTAACACCTAGGCGAATAGGATATCGAGTTCGCCAGCATCATGGTGCAAAATCTAAACAATAACCTTATAACCGCACCCGAGCTAGCGGACCTGAGGAAAAGGCTTCGGAACCTAGAAAACAAGGTTAGTACAATAGTTCTCTAGACATCTCATATGTTTACTGATACCTTATGATAGGATGGCCAGATGTTCTTTGTCGCTCTATTTAGATCATGGTGTCATAATGCAGTAGCTACCTTTTCCCTATGCCTACTAGCACAAGCTTACGAGCAGGCATACCATCTTCTCCAAATATTGTGAGCACTTCTTCAATTCCGCTGGTTACATTCGTATGCTAACGTCAGAAATCCAGTGCGGAATTAGAGATGAACGTAAATATGTTGATCCAAATCGATAAACTAGTCCAATTATTGGAGTCGCCTGTCTTTACATGTACGATGTATATCCCTACACCGGAATACACACCTACTAACCTAAAATGACTTACACTCAGACCTCCGCATCCAATTGCTTGAACCAGAAAAATACCCTTACTTATACAAATGCCTATATGGAGTCCTCATGCTTCTACCCCAAAGCTCAGCCTTCGCAGCCCTTAAGAACCGTCTCAACAGTGTAAGCAACATCGGCTTCCTCCACTCCGGATTACGACCCATGTCCGGCCCAGCGCCTTATGAAAGACCAGCGGGGAGACTCAAGCCTCGAGAAGAAAACTCCATCCGCTGGGTAGAATTACTCGATAAATTCAAAGTTGTTCAGGAACGTTCGAGGCGATCTCGTCGAACGTCTCAGAGAGATTTCGACTCGGGGAGAGGAGGCAATCTGTCTATGCCTCCTATGGCTTTTTCGGGCAAATCGATGCTGGACTCTAATGGGAGCGGTGCCAATGATAAGAACCTACCCGATATTCCTGTTGGGCCGTTTGGAGGAAATGTTCCGCCCAATAGTGGCGGTGCGGGACGACAGGGAGGTGCAGCGAATGATGGCCTGTCTGCGGCAAAGGGAGCTAGACCGGAACATAAGACAAGGTCGCCCCTAGGCAATTTTGGGCGGTTAGGTGGGATCGGGCAGCGGAAGACGAAACGATGAGGAGGAAACTGTGGTACAGTGGTGAAGGGATTGGCTGGGGATGAAACAACAAGATCTGACGAAGTTTTTTTAAACCATTTCTGAATCTGTTTGTTATGCGTGGATTTTTTGCAATGCTGAGCGTCATGATATTTCAGTCACACCCCTTTGCTCCTTGCTCTTATATAAATATATTCCCCCTGTTAAATAATGCATCCTCAGAATACCCGAGAACATAGTCCATTTATATGCAGCATAACGCACTACGAATGCACAAACGTCTCTATTTCTAATAAATAAAGGTCCATCTATCCTTGGACAAAGCGCTTCTATGAGGTAAGAAAAAACATAAAACATAAAACTATATACATGGGCGAAGTGAATAATTAAACAGAAAACCCCGAAATAATCACCGAGTCACCAAGGGTATGTATGACAGGGGGTCAGGGAAAGCGGGGGGAAGGGGTTATACCATAGCATGATATATACCCATCCATTCTATCCATTTTCCCCAGATAATGCATAAAGCATAGTGCCCAATATATCCAGGTGAGGAGATATCGGCACGTTCCGACTATAGCGAGGTGGGATGCATTAAGGTAGAGTCCACTCGCCCGACCGGAGGAATGGGTAGAGGGTAAAAAAAAGAAGAAAGACAGGGAGGTCTTTTTTTTGAAATCAGGTTAAATCGTAAAGAATGAATGCATGGCTCGCCTTTTTTGTGTTTGTCACCGTCTCGTCATGACATCATCTCCATCTTCGATCTTTGCTTCCTGCTTTCCATGAATTTTTCGATACTGTGGCTGTAGATGTGTTGGGTGAAGGGTCGTTCGAGTAGACGTATTCACCATCTACGTATTGGGCGCCTGTAGTGAATGTCCTGCGGTGTTTGCGTCGGGTGTAGCGCTGCTCGAGTCGGTAGAGTTCGAGTTCTATGCCTTTGTTAGTATCTGCTTGTGCGCTCGCTCGTTCGGTGGGATAGGACACATACTTGCTTGGAGTTTGTCGATGAGTCCCATGTTTGCGGATATCTTTGTTCGAGAGGAATTGGCTTTAGAGGAGTGATGTCTGGTGCGATTCAAGGTCGCCACCCAGTGCTTATTGGGCTGTTTTGTTGCACTGTCGAGGACGGCGACGGGGGTGGTTCTATTATTGGGTATCTTTGGATGCGCCGATTGAATGAATGACTGGACAGGGGCCTCAATTGTGTTGCGATGGGTGTTTATGAGCGTTTCAACGGGGGTTCAACGGTTCGAAATGGTCGATATTTGTATTTACGTGGAGGGAACTCGGGTCCAAGGGAGCGTATACGCGTAATAACGAGTGTCTGGGTCAATTGCTATGAGGGAGAAAAAGAATGGCAAAGTTGGATAGACGCCGGCTGCATGCAAAAAGAAAGGAAGATCGAGAGCGAGAGAGAGAGATGAGATCGTAAAGCAAGCAAGCCAAGGAGTCAATCTGGGGCTTGTTTGGTGAAGATGATCGGCGTGCCTTTTTTTTCTTTTCTTTTCTTGAAGTTCTAGAAACAAACAAACAAGATACAACCCGCTACTCGTTAAAGAGGTGATGATTTAACAACGATTTCAACAGAAACAAAAGAAAAACGACCAGCAGCCGGCTTAAAGGAGTGTGACATCGAACAGTGTCAGAAACAATTGCCGCTTCTCCTCTTTCTCGTCCCGCTTTTGGTCGCTGGCGTACACTAGTGCCAGCCGGCGTCTTGGAAGAACAATGATCCCCATCAACCTCGTATATCGATGTCAACTTCAGGGGATATTCACACTCCTTCAAGGCTCAAGAGGTGATACCTGAGGCAGACCTACAGGAGTGCTATGCATGTTTTAGTGTCCTGTGCATCTGACAATGGCGAAAAACAGGGCACGCTGATCATCTTCACCAAACAAGTCCAGGAAAGCACAACGTCGATAGCTGATCCAGAGGCAGCGAGTCGAGGCGTTCAAAGGACGAAGATTCCATGAACAGGCAGGCATTGATCAATAAATACTGAGAAGATCTGATACAAGAGCTATGATTTTACTACGTCGATCACTCCCGTCAATGGAGGGGGGCCCTCTGTTGGGCACTATGCTATTTACGCCTGCTATCCACGGGTTTTGTCACCACCTCCTGCCCTCAAGCTCGTACGCGGTCGATGGCCCTGATGTGGCTTTTTGAGTCTCTACAGATAACGGGAGAAGATCGACAGCAAGGATTTACGGCCAACTTGCATACTTGACTGGGCACAGTTAAACCAGCGCACAGGGTAGGGCAGCATAAACGCTAACTCGGAGACCCTGGCATATGATCGTACTTGGATACACTGTCTGTACCGACTGCAAAAAATAGAAAAGCCCCTGTTTCTCAGCACACTTTTCTTTTCTTCAAGGAAACAAGAGTGGCCGTGGTTTTCACTTTTTCATCTCCACCTATCTATTTTCAACCGTCAAACCACTCGTTCAGATGGTATTACTGGATATCCTATTTACACCGTGATGAGAGCCTATACGGCTGTCTGCATTCAGAGGTTCATGCCCTCGACATGAACCATTGGGCAAAATGTGAGGAAACAACCGTGTCCTTCTATCTATTATAATACCACATTAGCTTGAAGAACAAAGCGAAGATATCTATATGAATAGCCCACCGCATTCTCCTTTTCTTCGTGAGGGATCATTAGAGGAGAGGTTATACAATATGCTCAACCCGTTATCAGTACCCAATAAGGGCTCCTGGGGTCAGTCACGAGAAGATTACGGCTGCCGCAATCAACGCAACTGAGGATTTGTGTTAGGGCTGCGCTATTACCCTATATAGGCGATTGCAGTTTGTGGATGAGTCTCTCACCTTTGGCCAGAGCCTTTTGGCCTTTCCTTGTCATGTCAGGGTTTGCAAAAAATGCCCGGCACCTCCAAAGCGCGTATTATTTGCTATATATTGGCCAATATGCCTGGTCCTATAGCCTACAAACGGCTGAACTTTTGGTGACTGATTTGCACTGATCTACTTTTTTCCGACATGTCATCTATAAATGAGCCTATTGCAGTTATCGGGGCCTCCTGCAGGCTCCCTGGTGGATGTGACAGCCCGTCAATATTGTGGGAGCTCCTCAAAAACCGTCGCGATATTTCAATCAAAGTCCCTGCTTGCAGGTTCAATATCGACAACTTCCATCATCCTGATTCATCACACCACGGCACTATCAACACCTCCAATTCCTACTTTTTAGAACAGGATGTTGCTAAATTCGATTGTAGGTTTTTCAGTATTCTACCTAGAGAAAGCGATGCAATTGACCCCCAGCAGCGTTTCCTCCTGGAGACTGTTTATGATGCTCTATGTGCTGCAGGCATTCCCTAGGAACAAACCCGAGGGACCTCAACTGCAGTTTATGTCGGTATGACGTGCGATGACTGGTCGGGAGTGGTTGCCAGCGATTTAGAAACCCTGCCAGCATACGGGTTAATGGGGATCTCTCGAAGTATTGCCTCCAACCGCATTTCCTACGTTTTCGACTGGCACAGACCCTCTATGACAATCGACACAGCTTGTTCATCCAGTCTTGTACCTGTACACCAGGCAGTGCAGACATTGAGAAATAAAGAACCGTCAATGGCCGTTGCATGTGGAACGAACCTCATCCTTAGCCCTTGTGAGTTAACCATGTAAATGGAATCCAATCTTATCTATCCGACCCGAAAGCTAAGGCGGCTCCCAGTTCTGTATGTGGCCACGGCCAACCTTAGATTGCTCTCACCCAGAGGGCGAAGCGCCATGTGGGATGCATCCGCCGACGGCATTATTTCAGGGTCGGGTTAATACTTACCTCAGCTTTGATTCTTCCAAATATTCCTCTGCTTCTACAAACTCTTCCTTGGTGCAGGGATAATATATTATGGCAGCACCGCCAGGACTGCACTCGCGGGCCTTTTCAATTAATTTGGACTTATTTCCTTTGATGGGGTTGTCAGACGTTGGAAGCGGTTGGACGATGTGTTCCTGTTTTTTTCAGCAAGAGCCGCCAACGAAACATCTCTTCTCCTTGAGGCAAAGAATCTTCGTTCAATAGGGCTTCTCAGCTTGCTAGCTGGTGATTTGGCAGTTCTTTTTGATGTAATTGTAATAGCGATTGGTTGTTGTACTTGAGGCTAGATACATGATATGGGGATTCTAATATCGGGAGCTGCTGACTGATTCCTTAGTAATAATTTGACCGTGCTCGCCGCAAGAACATCGTTCATATATAACTACATGGAATGATACATGCTCGAGAAATCTCATACGAACTATGCCTGGCACCATTAATTGTAATGCTACGCGACTTTTAAGCATCTATATACATGCCTTGCCACGCATTGGTGCCGAGGGACGCTGAAAATAGTGATACAGCCACGAGGAAGATGATATATATGCTGGCCTTAAATTTCCAGCCTTGATTCTAAAACGCCCAAAAGATAACATGAGCTCCTCCCCCTCGACATTAGCGAAAGTGAGCCCCTCTCTCAGTCGTCAAGACTTGATAATAGGATACCAATTGTGCGCATGTCAGCTCATCCCTCGCGGGAATCTCCAGCACCCTATCAGTGAAGTCAGGCAGAGCCTCTCGCCTTATCTTCATTGCTGCCACTTCCATTCCATCAGGATATATCCCCGCGAGTTTCCAGTCAATCAACCATACTCTGAAGCCCTCTCCCACGATCAAATTGCTGGGCGTAATATTTTGATGGGTGACTACCCAGTCATCGAACTGAAACGGCTGGATGCAACGTGCTGCTTCGTTTATCAGCCGGAAAGCGTCCAATGCTTCGTTAAACCAATTCTCCATGTCGTACATAGTGGCAAACGGACCTGAGCCATCTACGCCAAACCAAGGTCCTTCGCACATACAATCATTGCAGTGAAGACAGCCTGGGTTTGGATCGACAGGCATGGATTTCAGGTAGAGCATGAAACATGCCACTTGGGCAACAATTTCTTCTCGCCTTTCGTCATCTACCACACCCCATATCTCTTCCACTGTTCTCCCAGGGATAAACTGCATGACTAGGAGGCGATTATAGACACTCCAATTAGAGCCCGGGTCGATCACCACGACACGGTAAACCTCCGGCAATTGAACAGAGGTATGCTCTTTGACTGCGCGCATTATCTCCACTTCACAACGATGTTTGCCTTTCCTTCCTTTGAGGATGAGTGAGTGTGATACCCGCACGATGCGTGTTGCGCGAGACTCGTATATCACTGGTCCACGTCTGAATAGTGCTAGTAGTTCGTCATCGGTCACTGTAACTAGCTCGCGGCCTTCGAGGGGGAAGAAGTACAAGGGCTCTCCATTAGGTGGCTTTCAAGGGAGGTTAGCTTGTTGAATCTTAGGTATTTTGTAGCATATTAATAGCTTACATCTGGTACTGGGTGGGCCATCTCTATTCAAGCATCAAAAGACGCCTAACCAAAGGGAAATGGTACACCCTTATTATTGTGAGTTGAACATCAAAGGCATATAGAGGTGGCCAAAAAGATGTATTTTCAGGGATGTTGCTTCCCGTTAATAGCAGATATAATTTACATTGCAGGGTGATATTGACAATTGCGCTTTCCATTCCTTTTTTCTACCCCGAAACTTCCTCGGTTTATCCAACTTGTGAAATTTGTGAAATCTAGAAAGGAAAGGAAGAAACCTCGAAAATGATATAAGCTATCAATCAAGACTGCGGTGGTGATCTTGGTTGATTTTTATCTTCGGACTTCCCTTCTATACTCTCATTCTCCTCCTCATTTTCTAGCCCAATGCTGCGTTCCAAGTCAACATCCTCCGCTAGTGATCTCTCTTGGGCTAAAGTGATTCAGAAAAGGCAAAAGTCAGCCAAGTTTTATTTAATAGATGTGAATGTCTAGAGTTCGGTTCATAACAAGGGGGCTTACCGTTCCATAACTCTGAATATACACCGCCGTGGCTTAGAAGCTGGGAGTGGTTGCCAGTCTCTGAGACCTTGCCATCTTTCAGTACAAGGATTTGATCGCTGTCGTAAATGGTGCGAAGGCGATGAGCTACAAAGACGCTCGTCCGTGCTTTATCCTTTAGGATGCTGTTGATGTTTTGAAGTAGGGCCTGTTCAGTGTAGGTATCAAGGGCGGATGTCTGGAGGAAGATGTGTTAGTCGCGTGCCATGTTTGCATTGTTTTAATCTGACTTACCGCCTCATCGAAGAAGAGCAATGGTGGGTCTTTCAATATCAGTCGCGACACTGCAAGTCTCTGCTTCTCACCCCCAGATATCATCATTCCCCTTTCTCCAACTGGCGTATCGTAGCCTGCCGGGAGACCCTGAATCAACTCGTGAATATGCGCCCGCTGGGCTGCCTTTCGAACCTCCTCAGAGGTAGCGTCAATTCGTCCATAGCGGATATTATGCTCGATCGTGTTATTGAACAGCGGCGTGTCTTGGGGTACAACTCCGATGGCTCTTCGGAGACTATCAACGGTTAAATCCCGGATATCCTGTCCGTCAATCAAGATACGTCCACTTTGCACGTCATACGACCTAAAGAGAAGCCGTAGAATCGTGGACTTCCCACATCCGCTAGGACCGACAATGGCAAATTTCTGACCAGCGGGAATTGTGAATGTAACATCCTTCAATACTGGTCGGTCTGGGTGGTAGCCAAACCTAACGTTTTCGAACCTGATTTCGCCTCCTTGTCGTAGTTGTAAGGGTTTGGCATTGGGAGATTCTTTGATTGTGACGTTGACCTTTTGCAGGTTGAAGAGAGTTTCCATGTCAAGCAACGACTGTCTAAGCTCCCGATACACCGAACCAAGGAAATTCAGGGGTACTGACAATTGGAAGACTAGCTGGTTAACCATGACTAGATCTCCCACCGTTAATTGGCCCGTTGCTACTCCATCAGCTGCAAAGTACATCATAGCGGCCAGGGCGCTGGAGAATATCACGTTCTGGCCAGAGTTGAGGAGGGCCAAAGAAGTTGTGACTTTAATGGACGCATCCTCATAGCCTTTCAAGGCCTTGTCATAGCGAGCAACTTCAAATTTTTCGTTATTGAAGTATTTTACGGCTTCGTAATTAATTAACGAGTCGACTGCAATGGTTGCCCCCTGGTTGTCAGCAGCGTTTGCTTGCTTTCGGAATTTGGTTCGCCATGCTGTTGTGGCGATCGTGAACGCTGTATAGGCCACCATAGTAGTAGCCGTTATCGCTGCAAATTTCGGGCCATAGTTATAGGTCTGGTTGAGGAGTTAGCTACTCGGTCAACTATTCTGCCATGGAAAAAACCTACCAGAATCCCGCAGACCATCGATATCTCCAACGCTGTGGGAAAGACATGAAAGACCATTGAGGTGAGTAAGAAGCTTATGCCTTTTGTTCCTCTGTCAATGGCACGGGTAAGGCCACCGGTCTGGCGACTTAGATGGAAGTTGAGATCCAAGCGGAGGAGATGGGAAAATACGTTCCGCGCGACCTTTCGGATAGCTTTCTGAGCCACGCTTGCAAATACAGCATTACGCAACTCCTGGAACACCGTTGCTCCAATTCTAGTTGTACCATCTAGATAGTTTCCTTCCGGTTAGGCCTGTTCTAGAAAATGCACGGGTCGGACAGCTGGCATACATGCAATTATCATTGATCCCGCTACCGTCCAGGCGGTGCTGCCGACTGCGGCGAAATCGATGTTCATAGAGTCGACTATGCTTTTAAAATAGAAGGGAACCTCAACGTTCAGGATCTATATACGCTATTAGCACATATTACCGGAAGATAATGACAGGGCTAGCTACAGCAAACCTTTCCTCCAATCAACAGCGAAAGAGCAACTCCAACGCGAAGCTTTGTTCCAAAGTCGTCCTAATAGCACAGAGAGCGTGAGCTGATGTTTAGATCAAGACAGTTCACGAAAGTCCCGCTCACTTTTGGCCATAGATATTTTGCCATTTCTTTCATTATTGCCCAGTCTACCTTGCGCTGTTGTTTTGCCGTGAGCTCAGCTGGCTTCGAGTTTTCAAGTGCATTGTTCGTGGGAGTTGTTTTCGCTCGCAAATCCTTGAGCGTACCAGGCGTTGGCTGTCCGTCTGTCTGCGGGCTACCGGCATTCTTGGTATTCAGCGGGCTGCCTCCTGTCGTAAATATCCGGTATTGTGTGCCACGGTAGTGCTGGCTGCGGTTGAGCGGGCGAGAGAGGATGTAGGATTTCGACGGAGCCTGGGCCACGCGACAGCGCAATTGCGCTGATCGCAACATATTTTCGGCTTCAATTCCCAAGTCTGGTTCTTCAAATCCGTAATACTAACGATAGGATAAACAAGAAGATCGTTAGCGTATCATGTTGGGGGGTATCTTCGAGCTGTTCCTGGGCGAGCCGATAGTATCCAACACCACCGGAGTGTGACGCAACAGCCGTACAAGTGGAATGCAGCAGCGAACTTCTCTTCGTTTGCCGGCAGATTCAAAAGATAATCAGAGAGAAACTCAGCAAAGAGCTGCAACTGAATCTTGCCTCAAAAATGGGAGAAATTGCGCGCTTGTTGGCGCGGGACCGACGAGCATGTCGCAATTGGCGCTTGTTTGCTTGGTTTGCTTATCCTGCACCAAGGAAAGTTGAGATGGAGAGAAACCACCAAGCGCTCAATTGCAGCTATGAGAGTCGCGTCTAGCTCGCAGCATATGTATCAATGGGACCAATGAGCCGATCATTGAGAGGAGGTTCAATGCCTGTCTCTAGTTTAAGACCATGTCGGTTTATAAGGAAGTCTGTTGGGCGCAAACAAATTCACATACGCGCAATACCAAGCGGACAAACCACAACATTTAACGACAGCTACCTTTCTACTCCGGCTGCCGGTCAATCTACGGTCTCTCCAGGTATTTACTTTACCCTTGCCTCAAAACAGATTTGTGTGAAAAGAGAACGCCGTGTGCTCACACTATATGGTAGATGCCAAATTCGAGGTTCTTGGAACTCCATCGTCGCTCGTCTCCGCATCGCTTTCCGCATCCCAGAACCTATATACCAGACGTGGAACACTCGTTGGGCTAAGTGGGAAGGCAGAAAATGTATACTCTACAATTATTGCTATGATATAAACTCTTGTGTTAACGCAAAGGGTCCTAGGTTGTTTCCACGTTAAGGGTTTTAGAGCCTTTCCGGCGGCTTACACTAGGAATTCCTTTCCTCTATCAAAAGGTGAGTAAGGTGGCAGTCTAGAAACCAAATGCGCTCGTTTAACTCTATGTGCAGATATCCTCTACTAGCCCCGTTGACGCTTTGATATCCGTTCGCTCTCCAGTAACCTCCTTCGCACTTCTTCAATTGAACGGTACAGTTGATTGGATGATAGCCCAAAGACAAGCATTACTGGCATGGACCGGACGTTCGTTGGCTATTAAACCGAGGATAAACAGGCAATTGGTATTATAATCAAAACAACCCTATCGAATAAGAGAGTCACGCTGACGGATGAAGAGTCTGATACATTGGGGTAACTCCGAGGCCACCGGTAGAGGGGTACTCGTACTGGCAGGGAAAGGACAAGTTTACTCGATAGACTTGAAGGCTGGAGAACAATATATTGCCCACCCTAGGTGAGAACCCTTGCCCCATGGGCTGTTGCACTTACGTATCGGAATCTAATATCGGTTGAAGTAATGTCGTTGCATACACTATTACATCTCAACCACCTCGGCCATACAGGTTCAAATCTACAACAATTCGGTTCCAAGTTCCCGGTATAGGAATTGGACGATGGGTCTCCAACACGAATTTCATGAGAAATCTAGCACAGTCAGATACATGGAAATCAACAACGGGACTAATACACACTATACGGACTTGGACAAGGAGAACAATCTGGGGTGATCGTGTAAGTTTCACTAGTCCCCAGTATTCCGCTTGCAGTTTTGATCGTACCAGCCTGTTCTGACTCACTCTACAGCTCTTCCTCCAATTCCAAGGACCAGCTACACTGCTTGTGCAATCAGGGGCATCCCGGGTAAATGATATCTTGACCAAGGAGCAAGTCAATGAGATTGCAGATGCTCCTCCCGGTACCGTTGAGGCTGCCGTGGATAGTGTCACTCCGCAGCCTAAAGAGGAGACGCCTAACCAGGAGGCGGCACAAGGGCAAGTTCGCCAAAGCATTGCGAGCGTGAAACAGGACGGCAAGGTCGAGTTCCAACGACCAGAAGCGGCACAAGGGAGCTCATCTTCATAATGGGATTATGTGAAAATAGTTATTTCAATCTGTGTATTATTATGCGTATGTCCGATAAACGTTGGATTACCCGTCGCCTTAGCTTTATCATGAGAATCTATCATCCAGTTAATCAATCATCAAAGTTCTGTTGGTTCATCGCTTTTTCCAATCGAACACTGCCAGACAGCGCTAAGCTGTGTCGTTGCCCCAGCAACAGATGCACTCCTCCACCACCAGCACATCGAGAATTTGTTGTGAGGGCAATCGCCAATCCGACAAGCGCATCGCAAGCACAGCAACGACAAAGGTCGTTTCTTTTATTTTCTTTCTTTTGTTCCCCTTTTGCTGTTTCCGTTTTGGATTTCTCGTTCTTCGCTTTTTTAGCGTGCTTCAGTTCGATACCATTGTTTGTTGTTGGGAAAGTAATATATAATCCGGCGTTGAAAAGCTCCATTAGATTGTTTGCTTGAAGCTGCATTTTAGACTTGCTTTTTGAGGGGACTATTCGGATAGACCTGCGAAATCCTTGTTCTACACCTATTGCCTGTTTATACGACTGGTGAAGTGATTGCGATCGTGGCTTTTGAGGGGAACGAAGAACAGCCCACTATCGCGAAGAGGGGATATATAGCACGAGATGAGTGTTAGGGTAATAGCTCGCATTCGACCTCTCCAGAAATCGGAACGAGACAGCGATGTTATTGTACGCTGCGATACGTCTGCGCCGGCGCCCGCGAAGAAGAGTGACACTGAAAAGGGAGGGAAGCTGAAAGGACAAAAGGAGGGGAAATCTGGCGCTGAGAAGAAGAATGTCGTGCGGATACCAAATCCCAAGAATGGGTCGGAGGAATATACGTTTAAATTCAATTCTGTGTACGATGGGGATGCTACGCAGCAGGACATATTCGATGCGGAAGGTTAGTTGAGCCTATGGAATAAGCCATTTCGTTGGTTTTCAGGTTGAAGATCTAGTCTTTCGGGTTATAACAGATTCAAATCTATAGTGGCACCGACTATTAAGCATCTCTTTACCGGGTTCGATGTTACGCTATTCGCATATGGCGTTACGGGCACGGGCAAAACACATACAATGCGTGGCGGCAAGACGTTGGCAGATCGAGGTGCAATCCCGCGTCTTTTGAGTGGGATATACCGACGATGTCGAAAGATGGAAAAGGATTCTGCTGGACAGACAAGAGTCGTCCTCACGATGAGCTACTATGAGATATATAATGACAAGGTTTTCGATCTTTTTGAGCCAGTCGATAAGAGGACTGCTTCGGGTTTGCCGTTAAGGGATAATAATGGCAAAACAGTTGTTGTGGGATTGAGCGAACGACCATGTACTACTTTGAAGGAATTCGAAGTTATGTATGATCAAGCCAACATGAACAGATCAACTTCGGCGACGAAGGTAAGGCACAAGTGATCTCCCTCTTTGATACGAACATGCTGATTGACTTGACGTGTCGTATAGCTAAACGCTCATTCTTCACGATCTCATGCTGTGCTTTCCGTTAAACTAGAGATCACGACAGATGAACGCACGCGGGTCAGCACTGCCTCATGTATTGATCTAGCTGGATCAGAAGACAATCGGCGGACGGAAAATGGAAAAGAACGAATGGTGGAATCCGCCAGTATCAATAAAAGCTTGTTTGTTTTGGCTCAATGTGTCGAGGCTATTAGCAAGAAGCAATCTAGAATCCCATATAGGGAATCAAAGATGACCAGAATTCTGGGATTGGGTCAGAATAATGGGCTCACTATCATGATCCTAAATCTCGCTCCAATTCGCTCGTACCATCTAGATACCCTCAGCTCCCTTAATTTTGCGAACCGTACCAAAAAGATTGAAGTACGGGAAACGGAGAATGAACCGATGTTTAAAGGGCCACCACGCTGCGCTGGTGGCTTTACTTCTGGATTAGGTCCATCGGCTCAACGGCAGCCATTAAGGCCACTGGCTTCCTCCATTAACGCTAACCTTGGAGCAGCAGCAAAGAAGGATGACCAAAAACCCTCCGACGGGAAGCCGGTGAAAGCCTTTTCCGTTTACACAGACAGAACGCCGTCCAGACACACCGGCCAGTCGAAAGAGCACACTGCATTAAAGCGGAAATCCCCACTAAAACGAAGATCGGGAAATTACCAAGTCTCATCGTCGCGTCCGCTGAAAATAGCGCGTGTTGGCGAAAGCAAGCCCGCGCATAATATGGACCAATTTTCAACAGCGAAATTTGAAGAAATGGTTGAGAAAAAGGTCAATGAAGTTCTTGCAGCAAGGAAGTTGAGCGAAGGTGGGAACCAGAAGAAGCATGAACAGGATGAAATATTGGCTCAGTCTAGGGAAATTAACGAGCAGATGAAGCGCCGCCTAGACCTTCTAGAGCAAAGGATTGAAGGAAAGGAGGATGCTCGGGCAGAAGGGCTATCATATCTCTTAATGGCTAAACAGCATCAGGCTCATGGTGAAGATGCATCGGCTTTGCGAATGTACCAGCTAGCCCAGCCATTCTTCCCTAGCAACGAGAAATTGGTGTCCAAGATAGGATCCTTGAGGATGAAAATTCAAGGCATACACGAGTCATCGGTGCTCTCTCACGAGACCGAGAATTCAGAAGGTCACGGACGATTCAGTCGTAGCAGACCGACTAATCACAAAGACGAGGAGTACACACTTAACGAAAGTGAGGGATCGAGTGATGACGAGGATACTCATGACAGGCAAAGGAACCGAGCCCATCAAGCCAACAAGACAACGCTTCAAAAACAAACATTCTGCGGAGGTACTGATGAGAATGCCCAGACTCTTTCTCCCCGGGCCTCACGTCTTCTGGGTATCATCAACAGTCGCGATATTGGCCAAATCAAACTTCTTCGCGGTGTAGGAGCGAAGAAGGCAGAATCCATCGTCGACCGCCTTTGTGAGATGGACAACCGGAACCAGAGCTTCCAGGGAAACAAGCCTTCCCAGGTGCAGATACGATCATTAGCTCAGCTAGAGATGCTGAAAGGAGTTGGGTCGAGAACCGTTGAGAACATGAAGAACGGAATCGCAGTGAATGTTTGACTGGCGTCATTTATACAGTTCCGTCCTCTAGACGTGTTGATGGAGCATTTAGCAAGGCGTTCTGGGATGGGTTTTTTCAGATAGCATTCTCGCCGTATATATGCTGTTTATTTATTTCTCTCCAGGCACCAAGTAATTAAGCCATGTAAAATTCCCCGGCGTGCATCTAGATATGTTTAGGTGGTGTTTGTGGTGGGCTTGCAGGGTGTCGCTCTTTGATTGGGCAGACAAAGGCCACCTTAACCCCAAAAAATCAAGGCCTTTCTCACGTTACTGCGCGGCAGCCGATTACTTCATCGACGACGGGGCAATCGAGGATTCAAAAAAGCCACATCGTCCCGTTTCCTCCAAGCTGTTCAAATATTTCCCACAGCGCATGAGTGGTCGCGATACATACCGTTTGATTTCAATGTTCATGCTCTAGAGTTTGCTGCTGTTTTTGGTAAGCGTCATCCCCACATAATAACCCTAGAATTCAGAGGAAGAGCTGCGCTTGCACCTACAGCACATGCTCGCTCGACCTTTTGCGCCTCTTCACCCGCTAACACGACACTGTGGGCAATTACAGATCCAGTACAGGTGCGGCAACGTCTTTACACAGTCAAAATAGATGGCGGCACCACAGGGGAATTTCCCACCTCCAGGCCAGGAGGGCTACCCACCGCAGCAACCACAACAATATGCGGATCCCAGTTATGAGCAGCCAGGAGCGGCCGGTCAACCCAATGCTCCCCCTCCAGATGGGGCGCAACATACAGGCGCCTCCCATGGCGGTCGGAAGAAGCGTGCGTATGCGAACGAGGCGTTTGAATTTGGTACCGGAGCCAACTCTGCGCTGGGTGGACAACCGCAAGCAGCAGCAGGCTATGGAGGGGGGTATCCAGCACCGGCACAACCTCAGGGCTACCCCACAGCTGGCTATCCTGAGCAAGCACCACAGGCTGCTGCCGGAACGTATGTTGGAGCAGATCAGATGAATATGGGCGGCTACCAGCCTCAAGTGCCAGGGTATCCCGCCCAACCAGCTGCCGGGGGTGTCTCGCAAGTCACACAGCAGATGGGCCAGATGAATATGGCCGATCAAGGTCCCGCTCAGCGAGGAATGCCTCTAAATCAGCTTTATCCAACTGATCTGGTCAATCAGCCGTTCAATGTTGCTGAGCTTGAGTACCCACCACCACCAATTGTCCTTCCCCCGAATGTAAGTTGATGTATTCAACTACTCTTTTGTTGAAACGCGCGTTATTTCTGATCTAACCTGAGAATCAATAACAGAGCAGCGTTACTCCATCTCCAACTGCCAACTGCCCCCCGAAATACGTTCGCTCCACACTTAATGCAGTACCTACTACGAATTCCCTTCTCAAGAAGTCTCGCCTTCCGTTCGCTCTAGTTATCCAGCCTTACGCATCATTGCACGACTCCGAGGACCCAGTTCCTATCGTGTCAGACCAGGTGATCTCAAGATGCCGGCGGTGTCGTTCATACATCAACCCTTTCGTTACTTTCTTAGATGGCGGCCATCGTTGGCGTTGCAACATGTGCAGTTTGACGAATGATACGCCACAAGCATTTGATTGGGATGCTTCTGCCCAGAAGCAGGTTGACAGATGGCAACGACCGGACCTGAATCACTCCGTAGTCGAGTTTGTGGCACCACAAGAGTACATGATTCGGCCACCGCAACCTCTCGTCTATCTCTTCTTAATCGATGTCAGTTACGCTTCCGTCACCAGTGGATTGTTGGCAACAGCTGCGCGGTGCATCAAGGAAAGCTTGGACAGGATTCCCAATGCCGACCGTCGAACTAGACTAGGCTTCATCGCAGTCGATTCAAGCCTCCACTACTTTACAATTCCTCGGGACGGCTCGGAAACTTCAGATCCAAATATGCTTGTTGTTAGTGACTTGGATGAGCCATTCCTACCAATCCCGGGAGATCTACTAGTAACGCTTTCAGAGTGTCGGGAAAATATTGAACTATTCCTTGACAAATTACAAGAAATGTTCCAAAATACTCAGAATTCTGGATCAGCTATGGGCTCTGCTCTTCGTGCTGGGCACAAGCTTATTGGCCCAGTGGGAGGCAAACTGACTGTTTTGACTGCTTCTTTACCTAACATGGGCTATGGCAGCCTGGAGATGAGAGAGGATAAGAAGGTGCTCGGCACTAGTAAAGAAAACAGCTTATTGCAGCCGGGAAACAGCTTTTACAAGAGCTTTGCTGTCGAGTGCTCAAAGCAACAAATATCTGTGGACATGTTTTTGTTCTCCGCGCAATATCAGGACGTTGCTTCGCTAAGCAACCTTCCTCGCTACACTGGTGGACAGACATACTTTTATCCCGGTTGGAACGCCGCCCGAAGCGAAGACGCTATCAAATTCGCCAAAGAATTCTCCGACTATCTATCGTCTGAGATCGGGCTGGAGGCGGTGCTTCGTGTGCGTGCCACTACAGGGTTGCGCATGAACACGTTTTATGGAAACTTCTTCAACCGAAGCTCGGATCTGTGTGCCTTCCCTGCTTTCCCTCGTGACCAGGCGTATGTTGTCGAAGTGGCTATCGATGAGACGGTAAACAGATCTCTTGTATGCTTGCAAACAGCTGTTCTGCATACCACATGCAACGGCGAACGAAGAATTCGGGTTCTGACACTCGCCCTCCCCACCACTACTAACCTGGCAGATATATATGCATCGGCTGACCAGAATGCCATCACAACCTACTTCAGCCACAAAGCTGTAGAAAGGACGTTGGGTAGCGGACTTGACCAAGCTCGCGATGCCTTGCAATCCAAGATCATCGAGCTGCTTACGACGTACAAGAAGGAGTTGGCAGGCGGAAGCGTCGGTGGTGGTCTCCAATTCCCAGCTAACATGCGTGGCTTGCCGGTATTGTTTTTGGCGTTGATGAAAAATGTAAGATACACCAATCATTCGTACATCGGCTACATGCACTAACAAAACATAGTTGGGCCTGCGCAAATCAGCACAGATTCCCTCCGACATGAGATCAGCGGCTCTCTGCCTCTTATCGACACTGCCACTCCCCCTACTCATCCAATATATCTACCCCAAGCTGTACTCTCTACACGACATGCCAGACGACGCCGGTGTGCCCAACGAGCAGACGGGAGAAATCTTATTACCGCCTACGTGCAACCTCTCCTCAGAACGACTTGTGCCATATGGTCTATACCTGATTGACGACGGCCAGACCCAATTCCTCTGGGTGGGTCGGGATGCCGTCCCCCAGCTGGTTACAGACGTATTTGGCCTCCCCGACAAGTCCCAGCTGCGTGTCGGCAAGCAGTTCCTACCAGAGCTTGATAACGACTTCAACGAGAGGATTCGGGCTGTGGTGCAGAAGAGTCGGGACAACCTGGCACGTGGCATGGGCAGCATTGTGTCTCCGCATCTGTATGTTGTCAAGGAGGACGGAGAGCCAGGCTTGCGACTATGGGCACAGTCTATGATGGTGGAAGATCGTGCGGACCAGGGCCTCAGTCTGCCACAATGGATGGGAGTATTGCGAGAGAAAGTAAGTCATCTCTAAGCCCCTTTTCTGCTGCGCTTTGCTAACAGCTGGTTGATAGATCATTCAATAAACGGGGATACTAGAAGGATATATATTTTTGTTTTTTACTGTTTTGCTTTCTGTTTTGTTTCTCGCCAATAGTAATACATAACATGGTCACCACAGCTATCAGCCATATCCATCTTCAGCCATTGTTCCTGTAGAATCCCAGCGAGACAGGCGCTGAAGGCTTACGTAAGTGACCGTGGGGTCCTTGAGCCCCACCTTTTTCTATTTTCAGCCCACGTTGTAATTTATCCCATACAGAAATGAGGGTTTGTGTGACGGGAAAGAGGATTTACCCGGCCCCGTCCCGCCAATAAGAGTACAGTGCCTGCCGGAAGACCCACTACAACCGTACCATATGTATCAAACCGTACGGTAAGGAGGCTAGTCCGGGTTGGGCGGGGGGGGGACGAAGGCCGCTGCTGAAGACGAAACAATCACATCTCCAACCTCACATCCTCAAAGTCGGGCGTAGGCGTTGATTTTCTCGCTTCTCTCTATCTTCTCTCCATCTTCTTTGCTCCCTCTTCGTATCGTCCCTCTCTGCTTCAAACATCTGCTGAACATATAGGTTGGTTGCTGCGTATATCCTTCTCTCCCCCTCCCTCCATGCAAGTCGAGTCCGTCATATCATTGGCTGTGTGCTGCATGGAATAATTCGAATACCAGGCGCTAACCTCGCATTTCACAGCTTTCGTTCACCAGTACTCCTTTTTCTTTTTCCTCTCCAACCGCTTTGCCATCTCTTCTGCGAAACTTGATCTGCTCTCTTCTCCCAGCCTCGGCGGTCGTCCATATCTACTTCCTCCTCCCACTCCGCCCTCTGCATCTCCCCGCCAATCCCACCATTTTCTCTCCTTATATCTTGACAGCCAACTCTTTATCCACACTTATACCCCATATCTACGTCGTGTATGTTTTGATTTTACCATTTGCGCTCAGACTGGAACTGGAAAACAGCAGCCTTTCTGGTCAAGGAGGTCCTGGAGATTTCCATTACAAAAACAATCGGCTTCGATAAGCCAAGACAGACGGACAGATAGGCAGGATGGTCCAGCAAGCTCCTCCCCAGGGAGGCTCTAGGAAGATCTCCTTCAATGTCTCGGACCAGTATGATATCCAAGATGTTATTGGTGAAGGCGCCTATGGTGTAGTGTGGTAAGCTTCTGTCTCATTAACTGTTTCTATATCATACCACTAAACACTGCTCCGTAGCTCGGCAATCCACAAACCATCCGGGCAGAAAGTTGCTATCAAGAAGATCACTCCTTTTGACCACTCGATGTTTTGTCTTCGAACCCTGCGTGAGATGAAATTGCTGCGATACTTCAATCATGAGAATATCATTTCTATTCTGGATATCCAGAAACCACGTAACTATGAGAGCTTTACGGAAGTGTACCTGATCCAGGTAATACCCCGTCGCTTTTTTTTTCGAACGCACATGCGGCAGCTTTGCTAACAGCTGAATAGGAGCTGATGGAGACGGATATGCATCGGGTTATTCGTACGCAAGATCTATCGGATGATCACTGCCAGTATTTCATCTACCAAACTCTGCGCGCCCTGAAAGCCATGCACTCAGCGAATGTGCTTCACCGTGATTTAAAACCGTCGAATCTGCTCCTCAATGCCAATTGCGACTTGAAAGTCTGTGACTTTGGATTGGCTCGTTCTGCTGCTTCGACTGACGACAATTCTGGCTTTATGACCGAATACGTCGCTACACGTTGGTATCGTGCTCCCGAGATCATGCTGACATTCAAGGAATATACCAAGGCTATAGACGTTTGGAGTGTTGGCTGTATTCTGGCTGAAATGTTAAGCGGGAAGCCACTCTTCCCTGGCAAAGATTGTAAGCCACGCCCAGGCTTCTCCGCCGTATTCCCACCCTTCAGCTCGCTAACAGATCTTTCTACCTAGATCATAATCAGTTAACCCTCATTTTGGATGTTCTGGGAACTCCAACTATGGAAGATTACTATGGAATCAAATCCCGTCGTGCTCGTGAATATATCCGGTCATTGCCATTCAAGCGAAAGATTCCCCTCAAGGCCATGTTTCCCAAGACTTCCGATCTGGCATTGGATCTCCTTGAGAAGCTGCTGGCCTTCAACCCCGCCAAGCGAATCTCAGTTGAGGAGGCTCTGCGCCATCCATACTTGGAACCGTACCATGATCCAGACGATGAGCCATCGGCTGATCCAATTCCTGAGGAATTCTTTGACTTTGATAAAAATAAGGACACGCTTAGCAAAGAGCAACTTAAGAGTTAGTAGATCACTTGTCTTATCCCAATGATGGCCCTAGTTACTAACCTGATTGTTCTGCAGTTCTTATCTACGAAGAGATCATGCGGTAGTTTGATTTGGATACTTCCTTAAGATTTCTCAATGCTCACACTATCTGTTTGTTCTTATTCTATGCGACAGTTATTTGATGTGATCTATGTTTTACATATATGGTTGGCTGTTGACCGTTGTGTGATCTCTTTTTATCTATCTACATAAACTCTGATATGTGCTTTCTTAATATTCTGCCCCTTCACGAAATCGAATCCAAAAAAATTAAAGGTTATGTCGTTCTGTACTGACTGATACACTTCATTGTCTTTCCAACTACCTCACAATGAACAGAATACCCTGTCTTGCTGATTAGGATCAGGTCGGTAACAACCACAATCCAGAGGTATATATACTGAACCCAGCATTAGGAATACCAACCTCACGAGCCAAAACATATATCATATCCATATTATATATACTCCCCAAACCTCCTACACCTTACACCCTTCTAAAAACCTCTCAATGCCCCTCCCTACCCCCTCCGGCGACGGCGTGGCAGCACAAACATCCGGCCCAAAACCGAGTTTAACAATCAAATGATCCCTCGTCGTCGGCCCAATCGTAGCAACACGATAATTCACTCTGCCATCACCCTTCCTACGTAAACCTGGATCTAGCACATTCAACATCGCCTCACACCCAGTCGGCGAGAACACGACAACCCAGCCGTCTCCCCACCCCTCACCATCTTGATTCCCACCCTTCTTCGCCCTCTCTTTCTCAATCGCCAATCTGAAATCCGTCTCAAACGACTCCATTACGTCCGTTTCATAGACTATCAATTCATGAATCTCAATTCGTTCTTCAACGGGGAGAGTAGGCGATGATAGCGTCTTTGGTATAATATCCCTATGGATCTCGCCGACCAGAAAAAGGAGGGGCAGTTTATTATTACTTTCATTCTGCGATTGCAATTGCGATTGTCGATTTCGAGCATGGTGCTTATTGTAATGGGTTAGAATCAAGCCGGCGAGAATCTGCCCTGTCCCCGCCTCTTGGCCTATCAGCTCAGCGTGTGGGAAGTGTGAGTCGCGCAGGAGACCGAGGGAGTGATAAGTCGCTGGGCCGACGGTGTAGAAGTTTAGGAGGCGGGAGGATTCGATTGTTTTGGATTCTAGGATTGTCAGAACATTTACAGAATTAAAGGGAAACATATTATGGTATTAATCCATTCTGTGTATCTACGCGTACTCTTCCAAGTTTATCAAGACGTACCCCCGACCTCTGTTTGGATCATCTTGGTGAATCCCTCCACTGCCCGTTGACTGGTGAAGACCAGTCCGCCATACTGCTTTGTGATATCGCCGGAGATAAATAGGTCTCTGACTTTGTTCAGGTTGGTGGTGTTAAGTCTATGTTCGAGAACTGGGACGAAGATGGGGTTGAACTGGCTGTTGGGCGCGGAGAAGTATTCCTCGTAGCCGTCTTGAGGAGAGTTTTTGGTTTTCAGGAGGAATATAGGTTTCTTGGAATCGGACATTGTTTAATTGGACTTGTATACTAGTTGAACAGAGCTGGATATATATGCACATGCAATGGACTAGCAGAGAGTGAGCAGATGAGGGACCTTTCGAGTTCCCAAGCAAGCCCTTATCGCTGAAAGATAACGTACGATAAGGATCTTATCTGATGATTGCCATGTGACTGCACCACTTCAATCGCCTGTCCAGCAGAGAAATAAGAAAGGAAATATTTTAGAAGCTGGATTCGTCTAGTCGAGACAAGCTATGTGTGTACATACATAGTACATATCTAAATACAAGGAAAGGGTGTTAAAACGACAGGACAAGGAGACTATTGGTCGTCGAGAACATGGAGGTATTTCTTCTCCTCTGCCGCTTCGCGCTCGGTGGCCGGTGGGAGGTCAGAGTACTGTGAGCTCCGATATCCTTGCTATATAGGAAGTCAGTAACTACCTAAGGGATTAAGGTGGTAGATGAAGGAGGGAAACGACATACCAAGTAGTGGAAGGTAAGGTTGCTCAGTTCAGCAGGCTCAATTCCTAGATCCTTGAAAGTCTTCGCTGTGGGATCAATCTCCTGGTCCATGGTCTCCATCACAACCTCGTCTGCGGACACGGTTGGCCACCAGAGGAGTTTGTTCAAGTAGTGTGCAACTGGCTTCATGATTTTCTTGGGAACGTTGATATGGCGGCGCTCCTTGATGATTTCTCGGTCAACAAGATCGGCGATCTCCTTTGTAGAGTAGTTGGTTGGGCCATAGAGTTCGAAGTTTTGAGCCGTCGTCCACTCCTCTACGAGCATGCGTTCAAGAGCGTGGCCGACATCAATTGCCTGAAGGAAAAAAATGATTGTTAATAACAAACACTCGATCGTCAGTAAACCTAATAGATTGACATACGTGAACGGGCCAGTATCTTTCTTGCATATGATTCGAGGTGATGGGATTCGTGTTCTTGGCGAGCTTGTGCAACAGGTGGTCCTCAAAGCCGAACATTGGGGCAGGTCTGACAATTGTGGTCTCTGGGAAGATGGACCTAGCAACATTTTCACCTTGAGCCTAAGTAAATAGTTAGATAATCTGTTTTGTGGCCTGATTTCAGCAAACACCTTACCTTAGTTCTGAAGAATTCGGATTCAGAGTTAAGATTCGCGTTGTATGAAGACACATGGATATATCGATCAACATCATATTTGGCGACAGCTTCCGCGATTCTCTCGGTACCCTCGACGTGGATATCCTCGTAAGAGAAGTTCCTAACGATTGAGATGTTAACTAAAGCTCTCAGCAGAAAAGTGTAGCAAAACTGGCTTACTTCGTAGGATATCTTCGGCCAATAAGGTTGTACACGACGTCTGAATGGCGAACACTTTCTTCGATCGATTGAGTGTTCCGGAGGTCATATTCCTGTAAGCTGCGTTAGTATACGTCCCGTCCAACCCATTCGCGCATCCCCGCCGAACTTACAATGAAATTGACTCTGCCCAAGTCACCAGTCACTTTCAGATGCCTCTTGGCCATCTCCTCACGGTAAGGCACAATAACTGTACATCCTTGGCGAGCTAATAAAGGGTGAGCCTCTCATCCGCAACAAAGCCTCTCTCATCTAGGGCCGATGCGTACCAAGTCTGTTGACAATATAGCGACCCAAGAAGCCCGTAGCGCCGAAAACAGTGGCAGTATGTCCTAAATCAAACGTATAAGTCCAAAGTACATCCGTTTACGTCAGATTTCGATTGTCAATTATACCTCCGAGAGACGATCTGTTTTAAGCCAATAGCGTTAGTGGCATTGTAATTGCTTCAGAGCTCACAGCAACAACAACAAATTGGCACATACCGTCCACCCTGCACCTTTAGGATAGGGGTTCCAGTCCGAGTTATGAACACATCATGAGCGGCTCGTCGTTGGATATGGGGTTGGGCTCGAACGGAAGTTGCTGGGGTGAGGAGAGCTTTTGAGCTGCTCAAAGCGCCTTGCGCGGCGCGACACTTCTGCATTGTGCCCCGGTTAACGAACCATAAACATCCAACCGGGACCGAAAATGTATCCCGAAAGTAATGCCTTGCGGGAGGAACGTGTGGTGGTTCTAGTCGTTGATTCTATCGAGACTGTGATGCCATCGTCGTTCCCACGTTCTTTGAACCGAGCGACTCTATTTGGACTAATCCTAATTGGGACTAGCGTCTTCCAACATCACTTTCCACCAGAAGCCATCATAGAACGACGAACACTTGAGTCTTCTAGCTATTTTATAAAAAAGAACTTGGGCGGTAAAGGATCTTCGGATGGAAATGATCATTATGACTCTGGATAAGAATGGGCTGCCAGTCTATAGACAGTCTATCTACATCTTCTCCCCACGAGCTATGAAATACTTCATCTCACCAGATGCATTGGCATGGTGATGACCCCCATGGTGGCCTCCGTGATGATGCTTACCACTGCCGTGACTATGAAGACGAGGCAGTCCCTGTTTAACCTCGATATAACTGAACTTTGCGCCAATACCCGCATCTTCTAGAATGGCCTTTAGATTTGCCTGGCTAAATCCGCTCGCGCTAATTTGGTCGTTGGCGTCGAGTGTATGTTCAACAAAATCCAAAATCAAGAGAACCCCACCTGGCGCAACCCTTTCAGCCAGTTTTTTGACTCCGAGGGCTGGGTTCTCAAAATGATGAAGAGCAAACCCGACCGTAACTAGGTCAAAGTTGAAGAATTCGGGACCTGAGAACTCTGCTGGAGTTTCATCACTGAGCAGGTTACCCTGTTTAGCGAATACCCTTTCTTGGGATAGGCCGGTAGAATTGGCGACGTCGTTGTACTTGTTGACCATCTCCGATGAGAGGTCTATGCCTACAACGCTCGTCACGTATGGATGCAGGGCCTGCATCCATGTTAGAATGTTTATAACCGGAGCGCTTTGGATAAGGGAGCTTACCCTTGTGATGGGACCTGGCCCGCAGGCATACTCGAGCACTCTGAATGGTTTGCCCTCCAGAGGATTATCCGGCCATTTGGTGGTTATCCAGGATCGGCGCTCTTTTACCTCCAACATAACCCTTGAATAGGCATCACCCAAGTCGCTCTCGTAGGTATCTGCGGTAGCAATTTGGGGAGGTCAGTACCCATTGTGCTATTGAAGGTAAGGCTGATAAGGGAAGACACCGAATCGGCGCTTGCTTTCGGTTATCTATGACTTACTCGAAATACTCTTGATTTCTGCTTGACCAGTCACCCATGGTGGCAAAAGTAACTGATTCGATTGACTCTAAAAAAGGTAGCGATGTTCGATATAGGTTGGCTATGTAATAAATAACAATAGAATATATGAATGATGAGTTAGCTGGGAGGTCCAGGTGTTTACATTGTAGGGCTTTTTATAGGAAGCATTTAGGCTCCTGATCTACGGCGGCTCGGAGACATCGCGGACACTTTTCGAGGGTGCCCAGTGGTGGCGTCTCCCATTGGTAACTCTATTATTCATATTATATGGAATGCCGGTGTCTATCTGCATGATCCTAAGTTGATTCATACATACATCCATGCTGCCAGCTATCAGTAGTAGTACTGGACCGGCGATTAGCATCGTTGCCTTGTGCTTTTCTTCGGCGGATAGAGTATACTATCACGTGACTACCACCGACCTACGGTATGCAACGCGGTCCAACTTAGCTCTCTGACTTCGTTCCCAACTTGAGCTGTTGCTACTTCGCAACGTAACAACAGCTTCATCCGCAAGCAACCCCAGGCAACAGATACTGCTAGGACGACTTGATATTACCACTACCCATTCTGACAAGCCCTCCAGACGGCGTTAGCACCATAACTCTTCCTCCAACAACCTTGCTTCCGAATACTCACACCTTTCTCCCAACACCTGGCCGTCATGCAGGCCGACAAAATCCCCGCATTCCTTGCTGACCAGAGGGAGGAGGCCCCTGGTGAACTACAGGCACACTTTCTGACATTTGAGGATTTCTGGGAGAGGAAATTATGGCATCAGCTCACAAATGCTCTGATAGAGTACTTCTGCCTTCCAGAAAGCGCTCCGCAGAGACTACCTCTCTTTAAGTCATTTATCCTCAGCTTTGCAGATAAGATCAATCAGTTGAAGTTTGTCACTTTGGGTTTAATGGCATCTACGCAATGTGGAGGTTAGTTGTCCCTCAAAATCCTGTATCAAGTGTTTCTATGGCTAACAGATTATTGTCGGATGATAGATGACCAAGAACGACTCTCCTTCCTAACTTCTCTGGCAAATAAGGTCAACAAGCCAGCTTCACAAGATGCCTATGTTTATGCGGTGGCAGATGTTGCGAGTGTAAAACTACGACTACAGGACTATGATGGTGCCCGGAAGGACCTGGACGCGTCACAAACGATATTGGATTCGTTTGACTCCGTTGAGAACGTGGTCCACGCCGCTTTTTACAAAGTAAATGCGGACTGCTATCACGTAGGCTGCTCACTCTCCCAACATTTTAATCAACATGCTAATAGTCGGGATCGATTCAGGCCAAACTTGAATTTGCTTCTTACTACAAGAATGCCCTCCTATATCTAGCATGTATCGACATCGAAACTTTGGCACAGGAAGACCGTGTATCTCGGGCCTATGATCTCAGCGTTGCCGCGTTAGTATCAGACTCAATCTACAATTTCGGCGAGCTCCTTCTACACCCTATCCTAGATGCTCTTAACGATTCTCCACACGCCTGGCTCCGCGAGCTTCTCTTCGCTTTTAACCGGGGTGACCTCACCGCTTACGATGTACTCGCCGTTAACATGGAAAAGAACCAGCTCCTCCAGCAGCACAAGATCTTCTTATACCAGAAAATTTCACTCTCCGCATTGACGGAAACAGTCTTCAAACGCCCACCTCATGATCGCAGCATGACCTTCACAGCCATATCAGAGGAGACAAAGGTCCAGCCAAACGAGATTGAGCATTTAATAATGAAAGCACTTAGCTTGGGCCTTTTGAAAGGCTCGATCGACCAAGTTGCACAAATTGCCCGGATTAGCTGGGTCCAACCAAAGGTTCTGGACTTGAAACAGATCGAAGGAATGCGGACGAGACTCGGCGAATGGGATGCCGGAGTGAATCAGCTCGGTCACTGGATTGAAGGTGTTGGAAAGGATGTTTGGGCTGCCTAGACACCCCCCTCCTTTTCAGCCCTTCTTGTGTACTTTAAATTCCTTGCACCAATACATATATGTCATGGAATGGGGAGTGCATGGTGTTCTCCCCGGATTTGAGCTGTACTTGATTGCCGAATGAGCTGTATCTTATAGAACTATTGGCCAATCTAAATGACTGATGAGATATATTCTGATCCATTATGAGATATAAAGGACGCTCTAGCACCCCGTTTAGTCAAGTTAAACACTGTAAAGTTGCTTGAGCCCTAGCATCCATCCTGAGCCGACAGGTTTTCCTGGCGTTTCACAATCAAATGGTGCTTTTATTGAGAGTGATTGGGGAAGGGGGACAGATATTGCGCATCACCGTCGGGCCTTTGTGGCCCATACCAGATGGCTATACCACGGGGTTATGGTATATATTGCTAATATCCTAGAAATGTCTTTCCCACTAGTAGCCTCGTTTCCTCTTGAACAAATCCTGGGCATCGGCCTGGTTGTCCTTCCAGGACCACCGATTCAAGACATGGCAGACAATATTTATAAATAATAGGTATTTCATGTAGGAACTCACGTAGTGAATTGCAAGGCTGTCTAGAATATATTCATACATACATGCATACAATTAATCAATGAACCGCATTCTAAATCACAATAATCCTCAACGGCTATATGAAAATTGACGAAGCAAGTTGTACACATGCGGCTAGCCATGCTGGCCACCAAACACACCATACAGCCACCTGCGTCCACATGCCCCAAACGTTCCATCCGAAGGCTGCTTCAATTAAGACGGTTTCCACGGGAATATTCAACGCCGTGCAAATGCCAAATAGAATGGCGGGAGGGGAGATGATGTTGAGTAGTAACAGGCCAAGTATGGGTTTGAGTAAGGGGCGTGAGACAGATTCGGCCTTTTGGCTTGACGTTTTGGTTTTGCTGGTATCTTGTTTCCCCTGATCGGTTGTGGTTGGCTCGATGTAGCTGATGAAAGTAAAGGGGGAGCAAATGAGTCCGAGGAATAGAGAGAGGGAGAAGTTTAGCGTTGCCAGAGCAGAGAGAAAGAGGCCAAGAAGGACAAGAGAGAAGGATTTTGTGAGAAGGAGTTGCTGGGTTGTTGGTCGATGGAGACGTGAAACGAGGACTGTGAGTAGGACGGGGAGGACGATATTCGAGGCGGCGAAACTATACGCGGCAGTCGTAAACAGCTGCAGATCCATGTTAGCGTATTATCTCATATGGTGTAACGACAGTCAGACGGGATCTGTAAATACCTGATGCGGGAGAGTGTTGAAAATATACAATGGTATCACACCAAGGAAATGCAGCCCAGCAACTGATACCAAGGGTCGTGACATGTGCCGTTCCAAGACGCCATTTCTGTCTGCAGAGGCACCAGCTGCAGCATTCTTTGCATTGTCGGTACTCTTGTTGGCCTTCTTATCAGCTGGGGGCTGAGAGAACTCATCCGGGTTTTTATATGCCGCCCGATGCCCACTCTTTATCCATAATGCGAGACCCATGACGGTAAAGTTCCCGGCAATCAACATCGCAGTTGGAAGATAAGTTCCGATACTCACAAACCGCCGAGATTGCATGAGCAGATAGAAAAAGAAACTCTGATGAAGGTGTTCCAACAAGTTGTTCAAGCTGCGAACAAGACTCTCCACGGTCCTTCCCATAGCCATCTCATCCTCCCACCCGTCCCCAATCGTCTGCAATGTAATAGCATCGACGTGATAAGGAATGAAGCTGCTATGGAGACCTGCAGCATTACCAAGACCCTGGCGAACCATGCCCTTTAGCATAGTGTGTAGCCTCATCTTATAGCTATCATTGTGGTTGTAGACTTGCTGTAAATGAGCGGGGATGCCCATCTGGACGGTAGAGATGGAAACGGCAATATTAAACAGGTCCAGGTTAGGTAGCTGCCCGTTTACGCCATCGTATACGATATGAAGGGACTCGAATCGGTGATCGAACGGGTATTCGAAGGCAATCGCGCCCTGCAATGCGCCACTTTTAAGCGGTAATGGTTGAACCGACGGTGGGTGCATGTCATGATACGCATCGACCCATGCCTGCGCCCCAGCTTTGCTGTCCGGCGTGATTAGGAAGATGATATCTTTCGACCAGAGCGACCATCCTGCATTCCCCCAACGCCATGTCAGTATTTCCACTCGGTTGCATTCACAGCAAAAGAAAGTAACGGCAAGGGAACCACCAACGTCTGAAATATCTCGCCAACGTCAATGCCAGCGCGACACCATGAAGATTCGGCTCTCCATCTATAGTTTTCCACGCAGCAACTAGCACAATAGCTTCCGTCCCATCTCCACGTGGTGCCTGAAGAACACTGTATACGTTTTGGCCAGAGAAAACCTCGCCGGCGGAGCGGTATTCGTAATCCTGAGTCGCAACCTTTAGCCCCGTCTCCCTGAATATCGATTGGATCTTTTCCGAAACGCTATCAAAATCCCGCGAACCGTCAGCATTATTGCACTTATCCGCATTCTATCAAGTACCCAGCTTTCAGTAGCCAAGAAGAATGAAAACCATACACATCATACTCCGCATCCTTGATGGTCTCAATCTCCTTTCTAAACCCGCGGAAGATATTCTGTTCGCTCCCCGAGAAGTACGTATGGACTTGTCCTGGAAGAAGGGCATTCTCGGAGATATACGTCCGTCGCGAATATTCATTCAATGGGAGGACGAGAAGCCATATTACGCCAACGAGGATAAGTAGCGACGAGATATAAGGGGGTAGTTTGTAGAGAGGGCGTGGATCACGGCGTAGCTTGCCGACCACGGTTGCTGTGCGCGGAGTTAGTGTTAGGGGAAGATTGTACGACGAAACAGAGACGAAAGCTGAGTTACAGATAGCGAATGAAAGAGTACTCACATATTAATGCCATGAAGTAACAGGCTTCATGAACAGCAGCTTATGAAGGCCATGTGTTGTGTATTTGCGTCTTGAGTGAGCTTGTTGATGATGATCGTTCCTAGAATTTACGGCGCGCCTTAAACACTACATGCGCACGTTTTCTCCTCCATATAAGGGAAACACGCAATGATAATGATGATAATGAAATGGAGGAAATGCAACAAAGGCAATTTTCCCGCTAATATTGAACAAAATAAATAAACAATATCTAAAAGTCTATATGCAAACCAACGAAAAAGATGTTTTTATATTCATGGCCCCAACCGCTGCGAGGTGCCTATATAATTCATCGCCGTGGGACGTTCAGTCGCATTGCCTCCACTGGGCAATATACCATATCGGCCATATGTCTTCTGGTCGACGGAGACATAGTGAGGAAGTCTTCCGAGGAGGTTCAATTTATTCTCAACCCAACGGAGGATCTTCTCTGGAGGGAAGAGGATTTTCAGGTATCCAAGACCAACTAACAGCCGTTTAGTAAGCTTCTCTTCTCGAAATTGTCTAAGGGACTGGATTTCTGGTAACTTACATGCATATCCAATCGCGATGCCACACAAATGGCCCAAAAAGCTCGTATTCGGTATCAGGAGGAACACAATGATGGTGGTGAGTAAGGGAGTGGTCCAGGTTGGTATTTTGTATTTTCCAATGCTTCATGAATGACGATTGTTAGCGAGTATTCCCATATTCATAGAAATAAGCAGACAGAACAAACCTGAAATAAGGATTTGACCGAAAGGTCCGAATCGCCTCTGACCCAAGGAGTAAAAACACCCAAATGCTATAGAATATGGTTAGCCAAAGGTATTGATTTACATGGGAGGAAGTGGCTGTCTACCTTGAGCCTAGTACGGCAGTATCTCCATGGAGAATAAATCTTTCAATGACGATATATATACCGGCAGGGAGAGTTGATAGAGCTGTGCAGGAATAAAAGGGGTTAGCTAACTTCGAATCCAGAATTCAAAGCGTTTTCGAAGGGAGCGGGATCACACGTACGTCCAAGAAACATAGCTATCGAGACCAGTGTCCCATATTCAGCCTCGAACCTCTCCATAAGCGGTGTAAGGGCCAGCATATTCAATAACGTGTGGATAAAGTTTTGATGAACGATTGGGTACGTGTTGATTCGATACACTGCATCAAGAAAAAAAACCAAGTTAGCCATCCCATCTCTGATATTCCATTTCTAAACTCCATCGAGAGGCGTGACCGAAGTGCAGCCAGTCGAATCTAGACAGGCACCTACTGCTAGTAAGGCCAACTTTGCTGGGCCATAATGAACCCCATTGTGCCACGTCCCATACACTCTGTAATTCCAGCGCCCAAAAGGCAGCAATGATGATTAAAATGAGGCGCGTGAAAAGGGGAAGGCGGAGGATATATGATCGTAGCCGCGACGGGCTGAATGGAAGCGGAGGAAGCGCCGTGGTAGTCATTGTTCGTGGCTTAATTCAGATTTTCCGCGTCTTTCTTTTCAGGCGACTCGAGCACTGTAGACGTAGCACCGGAAGAAGGCGGACGGGGAAATAATATTCGAATATCAGCGCGCACCGTTCAGATCGCGATGTAAAGGTATTTTATCCTTCCAATTCGCTGTTGGTGACTTTATTTGCTTCTCTTTCTCGATCCTCCACTGTTAAATTCGAACGGAACAGTCGCGAATAAAAACGTAGCTGGTCAGGTCGCCAGACACGAGGAACGAAGGCAAAAGATTCAATCAAGAAGCGAATGTAATCGCGGGACCGTAGTCGCAAGGAAACCACGCAATTCTGAAGGTCGGACGAGCAAACATCAAACCATAACGCGCTAACTGATCGATCCGCAAGGTCACCGGGCGTGAAATGGGCCAAGTTGTATGTACGTACAGCACAAGACCTAGCGCCAATTGGACGGGTTATGCGAGAGGATTGAGAGGCGATATTACTGGATGACAAATTGATCGCTCCAAGACCGTCTAAACGTCAAAAAGAAAAAAAAAAGCTTGAGGCAAAAGATGGACGAAAAGTTGTTCGTGGCTGTTGGTCGTTCGAGAAATCTTGCAAAGCGTTCAGGCAGAACGAGATCTGATCTTGGCGTTTTCTTCACATGAAACGATTCTGCGATTCCACCACGAATGATCTACATAACAATCAGAGGTAACTATGGAAGGGCGATGGCAATGACACTCGGTTTACGGAGCTGGCGAATGAACTGATAAGAGCTAATAGTGTGCGAGATCTCAATCATCAATTATTATCAATTATTTAAACTATCCACATTTACTCCCACACAGATCTTCGCCAGGGGGCAGAGCAATATCTGCTCGACATCATCACTCATGAAACAACCGTCCCTTATCCCGATATTAGTTCAAGGCTAATTATCGGTGGTGATCATAGCATCCACATTATCGTCCTAATCTCCCAGCCTATTCATCAGGACGTTCATAATCAAAGGAAATCGAAAACAGATATCAAAAGAAATCGAGCGAAAATTTATAATCGGGTATAAAGCTGTTTCGAGGAGAGAGAGGAGAGAAAGAAAAAATTAAATTAAAAAAAAAAAAGAACAAAATGACCTGATCCAGATACTCCAAGTACATCAAAGCATATCAGGTCTTATTTTTTTATAAACTCTCGGGGTATCATGCGTTCCGTTATTATATTTCGTTGTTCGGCATAGCAAACTGATATTCACATTTTTAGACAGGGAACCGGAAATTTCGCTTGATAGGTACGGCGGTTCTCTTTGAGGCCCAAGCCTTGAGAGATATCAAGGCTATTTCCCACGCCATTGCGAAGGCCGTCAGGCCCATTCCGACTGTTAGAACGAACATTGCGTGCAGATCGTAATGCTCCATTGCGGCAATGACATCTTTGGTCTGTTTTAAGGTTAGCCCTATTCGTGTGGGGTTAAATTGGAACAAAAGGGGTGCTTACGCTTAGCATGAAAATCAAGCCTCCAGAGATTAAGCAGAATGAAGCGACGATCTCAGAGGGAGGTCGAGATGGAAGGAGAGAGCTTGGGGGGTTAATGTACAGCAGGATGTACGTGACGCCGCGAGCCAAGGAGAATCCAACTAAGAGGGTACCCCATTGTTTGTGAACCATGGTAGAAACCATGCTATCCTGGTGATGAGAGCTCATCATCAACCCGAGCAGGAGGATGACGATGGCAGGAAGCGGGTTAAGAGAGAGCCCCTGAGACTTTGGCGGTTGCCACTTTTCTAACTCTTCGGGCGTATACTGCTCCAAGTGAGTAGATGGTAGTTGGATCGCGGACGAATTCACCCATTCGCGCACTCGTTTACTTTCCGCAAGCATTCCACACTGTTTATTGCCAATTTGTTAGTCGAATGCTCCATGTTGGAGAGACTAGACTCGGCTCTACTTACCAGGCCTCCTCCGAAAAACATGACTGAAATGGAAACGTGTTCCAGATCCTGCGCCGTCCACGCATTTCCCCATGCAGCCAGATGCTCGAGGAACACATTGCTAATGCCGTAAAGGAAAATGACAAAGGATTCTGTGAATTCACCTGTCGGGATTCTGGACTTCCAACCCACGAGAGCACGTGACGGTTTGACATTCCACGCCCAGCCAAAGTCCGCGAAACTACCAACCCAGCGACCTAAAGTCAGGAAGCCGTACCATAAGAATATTCCACCCTTGATGAAATGAGCCAGGCCGTTGAAGATGTGGCTATCTCTCTATTACTCATTTGGGCTGATTAGCTGGCTTGTTCTATGTCCGCAGTTTGCGCTTTGTTAAGCTGCAAGAAGAATAGGGGAATGACACGTACGAATATACCACCATAAACAACAGCACCGCTGGTCACAGCAATGAAGCCAAGGATAAGAATGGTTCTCTCTATTAGTAAATGGACGAGGCGCATGGCTTTCAAAACCCGTTGCGAAAGCAGACTAGGGACCCGGTTGGTCAAGAATCGATCTAGGACGGCAATCCGGAAGAACCGACGGCGTTCAGGAGCAGCACCGGCACCAGTATCGATATCAGTATCGGTATCGGCATCATGTATCTCGTCCGGGTATTTCTCGAATTCTTCCGAGTCAAAATGATGGCCGCGTTCAGATGAAGAGGAGGAGCTCCGCTCGGTGCCCTGTCCGCTATCGCCAGACCAGCCGTACCGATGGCCGGGGTGTTCTTGGGTCGAAACACGCAGGAACCCAACTCGCTCATAAGAGTTTAAGTTCTGCGGATGTTTTTCATCCTTGCCAGCATACGCGAATAGCAAGCCCATTAGAACCTCCGCAATCATAACCCACACAGCGATCCATCCGATCTTATTGTGCACGTTGTTCTCGTACAAGTCGGGAGATTGGTTGTTGTAAATGACTCCAAGTAGCAAACCGAAGGCGTTTACTACCAAGAACAAGAACTGAACTGGTAACGCCAGACGAGATTTAGCAACGCTAAACATGATACCTGCAACAAGAGAGAGAAGGGGCCCATTTTGTTAGCCAAAGTAATAGCATGTTATTATTTTGAATTGTTGAGCTTTTGAACACAGAAAAAGAGATATTATATATTTCAGGATCACTATGCGTACCGACTGGAAGAACAAAAAACCAAGCTAGAACCATGAGAACTATATGCGCCAGAATCGTGCCGGAGTGTTTCTGGTAGGCGAAATAGCTCATTGGAGAGTTTCCTTCTGTAGCTACAGGACTAGCAGAGGCAGTAGCAGAGGCCATATCCATAGCTTCAGAGCTAGCTCCATGGCTTCCATGACCATCGTCGCCGTGCGGTATAGCGTCTACGGCATAAGAGAATAGAAGTAAGGAGAGAAGCACCGAGGACGCGGCGCGAGAAATGTTGGGAGATCGCGCTTTAGCCAGCATGAGCGTTAAAGTTGTTAAATCCTTTTTTGAAGTAGAATCCCTTTTTTTATCCTATATTCAACTTTGCTTGCTTTAGAAAGGAGTTGTGGTTGCTTGCCGAACCCAAGAATAGCAGTGTGTTATAGCGTTCCTGGCGAGGGTGAGGGAGAGCAGTATCCTTGTGATCAAGCTTGCGAGATGATATACCACACCGGCTTGCTGGTGTTTCACAGCAGGGTTCAGGTGAGCAGCAACACCCGATCGATATGAACACAGTGTGTGATGTGAGGAGTATGTGTATATGAGGATGTTCTGATAAGAGAGCTAGTGAAGGGGGAGAAGATGCAAGAGGCGAGGAGAGGGAGAGAGCGGTGTTTGAAGGAGGTTAGGCAGACTTAAATGGTTCTCAGCACATGCCGCACCAAGCCAGCAAGCTCCATTTGGAGCTATCTATATATAACAAAAAGAACTGCATGGCAGCCTTTTGAGCTATTCGGTGTAGCTTGGGACAAATCTCGGGGTTAAGCAAAGAAAAAAAAATGACGATATTGAAGGATGCAAGGATCAGAGCTTATCCGGACCTCCCAGCAAACTTATTTGGGCTTTCCCCTGTTAGAAATAGAAAAATCTACAATATCAACAGTTTGTTTGCTCTCCTACACGGCCATACCATACCTATCTACATCTTTATCTACATCTACTCACACAGCATCAAGTCAGTCTTCAGTCCATCTGCCCAACAACATCACTCTCCCTCATCGCTAACATGACACTTCTGACTTCATCTTGCGGTGGAGTTCGCCAAACCCAAACCCTGGCCTGGGCCAGAGTTGATCGGCAGCGCACCTTCAATATGACCATTATTATTTGCTCCCCAAGGAACCAGGCCTCTGGCTGAATTATGCCGAATTACTAATTCCCCTCTTTATGCTGAGAAGTTCCGTATCGCAAGAACATATATGGGATGAAGATATACGGAACTTCGGGGCTTACTCTCTTGACACGCCCACCATCCGGCAAAAAACACGCGAATAAAAGGTTTTTCGGTCTGGAATTTGGGCTTCTTGCCCGCCTCGGAGTCAAGACACGCACGCCTTGTGAACGCCGAGATTGTGATTCATAAGTTTCTTACATACATACGGCCCTTCGGATCATCCAGTGCGTGTTCCGGGGTTGAAATTACAAGCGTGCATGAGGCAGGGAAACCTTTATTAATGCATGACCAAAAAAACGAACTAACTCTGGGTCCGGTGTGTCGATTGGCGTGTCGATGAATTGTCGACATCGTGTTTCCTTTTGCAGTTATGATTTTCTACTTCGGTTCGCGTGACGTTTGGATGCTGCTCCGCTCAAAACGCCTTTTGCCGGCCGAACTTTACATTTCAACCTTCTGGGTTTTCATCTTCACCTTACTCTTTCGATCTCCAAACTCTCACTCAACCGACATGACAGGTCGTGTTCTTTTTATGAATCTCTCTCGTGTTTGCGCTCCCCCCCCTCGGCCCATTTTTTAGTTGGGCCGTAAAGCCCGGACGCCGGTGCTCGGGACGACTCCCCACTCCCCCCACTCTCGCGCCTTGCTTCGAAATCAAAAGAAAAGAAAATCATAGCCGGCGCTTCCGCTGGAACTTCCTTGTGTGTCCCTCGAAGAGCGCGAGCATGTGCACAACTTTGGATAACAAAGAAGAGCTTTTCCCTCCGGTGATGGTTCTGCCATCGTCCGTCCCACCCGGATCATGTTAACAGTTGAGTCAGAAGGGATTTCTGGGCCCCCAAGTCTTGCAAGGCTGTTGGGATTGGCTGATCAACTAGCCAAGAGTAACCAGCCCTCTCACAAGTGATGGCTTTTATGCAGATATTCCCAAGTATGAGCATCCAACCACGTCTTTCGACACAGCACCACGAGGCAGATATGTCAGGAGAAATACCAATCCGAGTAGATCGAGTGACAGCCTGGTGACTTTTGCTTTTTGATTATCCAGAATATTTCAACCACATGTTACTCCATACACAGAATTTCAATAGGCAGATTCTCAATACTAACTTGACTCATCACAAAGACTATCAATGCCAGAGTTCTGGTTGGCACCCCGACTGCGCACTAACAGATAGGGAAAACTAAGTGAAGCTTGGAGGAATAAAAAAACTATTGCGGAATCGCCAGGGCCGATACACTCCTTCAAAAGCCGCGAACGGCTGCCCGACGCGCAATGCAACAACTAATATTCTACGCAAAAATATGAGAACAACGATAAACTTGAAGAGAAAGTTCAATTAAGGTCGCAGAGGCACGTGGCACAGGATCAGGCTCTGTGGCGAAGTTTGATATGATCTATATCATCTGTGATGTTTACTTCCAACTCGATCTTGTTAGCGAGTCAACCCATCATAACAAAACTGCAGCTCGCAATGGAGACCATCCTTCAAAACGGCTGGGCAGATGCAGACGGGGATAGTCTAATGCATCTTTCGATGATGCCTAATTCAAATGTGGCTCCAATCCCCATACTCTCAAGGCCTTAGAATCCCTTATCATCTACTCTCGAAGCCTTACAATCCCTTAATATATCATGAGCACCATTATTCGTTACATAGCCGGTATCGTAAAGGATCTGAGCTCTCCTGCATAAGAGGACATGAATCAGAGTGGAGAGGGGACAGACCAAGGATATGTCCTCCCCCCTGCCATCGCTGGTGTGACAGCCGTTGATATGTATGTATGTGCTCCCTGTCATGGATGTACTTTGTTCAAGATGGAAGTCGTATCCAAGCGTGTAAATGTGCTTCTTACCCCTGCTAGCCCAAGCCCATTCCCAACCACACCACAGAAACAAACAGACAGTCGTTGGCTGAAGGAGATATACATACATACGATGCACGAAGTCGAGTACGGATTTCACACGGAACGCCAACGGGACAACCTGTAAAATACATGTAATTAGCAGCCAATTCGGCCGAAGAATTAATACGTATCCGACCAATTCGCATATTCTTCCCATTACTATGTATGTAATTCACCAACGCTCACTCACCGTCCTTTCGAACAGAGACTGACGTGGACCAGCCAGATATCAGCAGGCATGTGTATATGCAGTTTGCCTATCTTATTTCTCAAGCAAGAAAGGACATTATCATCGAACACGCGTTTTGGGTTGGCGCAGCTGGCTCGACATCCTTCGCAGGCTACACCATTATTTACCTGTTATAGACGCTTCGTGCGATGCTCGGTGTCCTGGCAGTCCGTCCTCCGGTCTTGGGCGAGGAGGATCGGTACGCGACGATACTTTGTTGCCTGGCGGGCTCAGTGAGGTGAGGTGTGTCTAGGCTTGTTGTGCATTTAATTATCCCAGCTGCTAGCGGAGAACTATTTGGGATGATCAAACTTCTGCTGAATTGAAGATCGGATCATACGATACCAAGGCGGGGTTAGATAGTTATGTCCAAATTCTGTGAACATAGTAAACGCATGTACATGTACGACAGAAGTTCCTTATTGCTGATTTCGGGTGCGGCACGGGCTTGGGAAAAGGTCACTGGGGTGATTCCCGTATTCCCCTGACAAGGGATAGGATGATGCATACCCGGAATTCCTGAGGTACTTTATGTTGATGTTACGGCGCAGAAGATGCCGATGCCGATGCGGCATCACTAGGCGGGTAGGATATGTATTCAATCAAGCAGTATTTAAAAGTAATCTGTCGATTACAAAAGACTTAATGTGAAAGCTCCCAGTCTTCTGGGGCGAATAAGCATAGCGCTCTTGGGGGTTCAGAATACCCTTCTCTTCTAATAGCTAAAACCGGTGGACCACATTGGCCACAATTGCCGCCTCTTGATTAGATGCTAACGTCTTGGGCAGCTCATACCTTCATCGCCTGACTCTGGCCCATCAATGAATTCATTGAAACCTGTACGCCAGTTGTAAAGATCTAAATACATAGCTGTAACCAACAACGGGATTAGCAGGAGAAAGATAGGCGAAACGTCAAAAGCTATAAAATGAGATTCTTACCACTAACATAAAAAGCGTAGGTTTCTATTTCTCGAATAGACGCACCCGCGGATTAGCAATTTATCGTACAATGACTTTGATCTTGTAGTTAGCACTCACGAGCGTTTAGAAGGGCAAGCTCTGGCATTGTCCTTGCCGTGTTAACTATCACTGGCCATTCGTAGCTTATATCGGCTGGGTTTCAAATGTTACGTTAGCACCCAAAACCTGATAGGGAGATTAAGCTAATAAGGGAAATTCTAGGTCAAAGTAGTATTCAAATAGTAAGATTTTCACGCAACATTGCGCGCAAAAGTAACAGAGAAGCCCACTTACTTAAAGCACTACCCCCGAGAAACATGCTCGAGTGAAAAAGTTCATGAATCACAGTCTCGCTAAGACTATTGGCAAAATCGGTCGTTGACATCTCTCCAGGCTCAAGTTTCTCACGGGCGATCTCAGAAAGAGGTCCCACATCCTTCTCAACTTCAAACACAGATGGGCACAAAATGATCAAAAACATGTCTCCGTATGCTGGCGTATCCTTATATGATCGAGAGTAACCGTTGAATTCCTTTTCGCAGGTTGGGGGCGAGTCAACGTATTCCTGACCGCCTCTATCAGCGGGACGGGCATCCCACCTGAATTTGGGGTCTTTGTCCGGATCTAAACGACGGTTAGTTGATATTTGGCGACAAACGGATGATCAAGGGGGGAATAGTAAAAACCTGCCTGGTCCTTCGTCCCAAGGGTCTTTGCACATGATTTCGACTTCGAAAGAGTCTTCGTTAAGACCGTTAGAAACACGCTCGAGAATACCTATGACCTAGTTAGTAGCCTCCAGCGGAGATGAACCAAGTTTGTATATAGAATTTATATCCAGACTTTTCACCTCAGCAACAACACCTCGGCCTGCATAATTGGATGGATGGTTCCTTCCATAAAACACTTGCCCAAACATGGCTTCAAACATCCTCCATGATACCGCGTCGTAAGGTTCAATTTCCTGGAGGGTAACTGGCTGCCTCCGGATTATCTCATCCACAGCAGCCGTTCGTATGATTGCCTTGCGGAACTAGACATTGTTAGATACAGATGGTAGCCAATGGAACAGACAAATGGACTTTTAGATCTCACAGCTTGCTTTGCACCATCCAACGCTACCCGTATCATGGCAGCTTGTTCCGCGCTGCAGTCGAAGCGATTGACCTTAAACCTAGGCATAAGATGATGCACATCTTGGGCTACGGTGCCGTTGGAGGGAACAGCATTACTCAAGGCCGCTTGGATCAAAAATCCTAGGGTGATAAGAAATGTCCATATAGGACCAAAATCTCCATAGTTGAGGTATCTCATGGTATAGATATTCCCTAACTTCCACAACCACGGGGCTGGGGGTGAAGCAAAGGGGGAGAGTAGGAGAAGAAGTAGCATGTAAAGCTGTATGGAATCATCTTGAAATAGAATAATAATTAACAAAAGAGAGAACTGTTCTCCTTTGTGTAATTGATGCCTTTATTTTTTTGTCTGCATTCAGTTGTCAGACTGCAATCCGTTGCTAAGCATCGGCTGCATCCTAGTGTTACCAACTCGCGACACAGGGACTGGTAAGCCACAAATGGGCAACAATCCATCATTGCTTCAGTATCTTCCATGGTTGATTGAGATGTTGTTCGATGTTCTTTGAAACGTGAGGATTGACGATCGAAGCTTCAAGTCACCCTCATCTTGGCATTGGTGACTATTTTGGGTCTTGTTGTCGCGCCGTACAAAAACTTCAAATCATCAAACAAGAGCTTCACCTAAGAATTTACTCTGATAGGACCCTATTTTCGCCCACGGCGAATATCAGTCGGACGCAGCATTATTTACCTAACTAACAATCGCGCTATTACCCATCCCCATGAATATGGGACGACACAGCGTTGGGTTTTGCGAGATATATCGCGATGTGGTGGAACAACGGCCCCAAAATGCAAATTCCGTGAAACAATTCATCTCATCTCAATACTGGAAAAGATCATGATGTTCAGGTGCACGCATATCGTGCGACAGGGGTATTCAAGGGCCTCTAAAGACCTCCAACGAGATACTATCCAGTTCTGCGATTATCGTCAGTTTGCTTGTTGGTTCCTAGCCCAAGCATCCAGCAGCTTCCCCCGTCACTTCATGACCACGGCATCGGGTTTTTCTGTGATGCTTTGCTTTCGATTCTCTCTTTGTCCTGACCATCGTATCAGGTACATTTCTTGAGTGGTGATCCCAGGGGCACAGGCTCGCGCCAGAAATGCCATCTGTCAATTGCGCTTTCATCCCGAAGCTTTATGAGCTTCCTCCTGCTCGTGGCCAAGGGCCTTGTTATTTCTTTACTCTTATTCCCATATACGGCGGACGATAAATAATTCCTTTCCCGATTGACTTCCCTAACCCCTCGAGGTTATGTGAGCGAAGTCGGCAGCCTAAACAATGCTGGTCTTGTTTTATATTGGCATTTTCTCTCTAGTCTGCCTTTCATCCTCGTTTTCCCTGGGTACTACTTGTTCTGCAAAGCAGGCTTGTAAACAGGGCTGTTGTAACTCCTTCGGCAACTGCGGTTTCGGTCCGGAGTTTTGTGGTAAAAAGGCATGCGTGTCGACGTGTGATGCAAAACCAGAGTGTGGCAGTATGTATCCGTGATGATATGCTTTCCAATGTTCAATTTTGTTAAGCTCTTGCCTCCTGATACGCAACTGACGTTTGCCAGAATACGCGCCGAAAGGAAAGGAAAAGTGCCCGCTTAATGTTTGCTGTTCTCAATGGGGGTATGGTTAATTTTATCGCCCTATTTTACGGCACCTTTAGTTACTGGAACTAAGCTTTTAGATTTTGCGGTACTTCGGATGATTTCTGCGGCAAAAAGTGCCAGAGTGGCTGTGATGAGGTGAAACGGCCGTAAGTGCGCTACTTCCAATACTATGGTTATAGGGCTGAATAATTCTTGCAGTTCATGCTCGGGAAGCTCAGCAAATACTCGATATGTGGGTTACTACGAGAGCTGGAGTTGGGAACGGCCTTGTGATATCATCCACCCGTCCAAGATTAATGTCGCTCCATGGACTGTAAGTAGTTTACTTGTTTCTTTCTCGTCTACATGTTCTCAAGTCGAAGTACTCTATGTGGCTTCAAAATCTCAAAACTAATTCCATTTTATAGCATTTGAATTTCGCCTTTGCACAAATCGAGCCGAAGGATGGTACCCTCACTACAATGCACTCGTACGACCAGGAGTTCTACCGTGCCTTTACCAACTTGAAGGTCAAAAAGCCGTCCCTGAAATGTTTTATATCTATTGGGGGATGGGATGCTGGAGGCAAAGTTTTCTCCGACATGGCAAAATCTGCCAACAGCAGAAAGAAGTTTATTGATTCTACCATAAAGTTGATGGACAAGTACGGATTTGATGGAGTAGATATAGATTGGGAGTATCCTGTGGCTGATGACCGTGGTAAGTATTGACCTTGGTCGTCATATTGAGGTCAGATTGGCTCACTAAATGAACAGGGGGTTCCGACATTGACCTTAAGAATTATGTACAGCTCTTAAAGGAGCTTAAAAAGGCTTGTGGTGACAAATACGGAGTTACTATCGCAATTCCCGCCTCATACTGTAAGTATCCCTTCATGAGTCAATGCCACAAATTCGCCTCACCAGGCTAACGGCGCTTAATAGGGTATCTGCAGGGATTTGACGTCAAAGCACTAGTCAAGTATGTTGACTGGTTTAATATCATGACGTATGATATCCATGGTACTTGGGACGGCCAGAATAAATGGTCTAAGGAAGTTATCAACCCTCATACAAATCTAACAGGTGAGATTAAATGGCCGTCTTGTGTCAAGGCCCGATGTTAACTTAGGACATCTAGAAATTACTTCCTCTCTGGATCTACTTTGGAGAAATGATATACCCTCCAAGAAGGTTCTACTTGGCCTAGGATTTTATGGACGATCATTCTCACTAGCTGATCCAAGCTGCACCACCCCCGGTTGCCCCTTTGAGCGAAACAACGGCACAAATTCAGGGGGAGCCAAGCCGGGTGAATGTACCCTGAACAGTGGCACATTATCAGATTATGAAATCAACAAAATCATCAAGAAAAGATCACCCCAGGTGGTATACAATAAAGAGGCTGCAGTAAACTGGATGTCGTGGGACAGCACTGAATGGTACGGCTTCAACAACCATAATGACTGCCTACTCAGACTAATATATTGAGAGTAGGGTTTCATTCGACGATGCGAGGACTCTACGCCAGAAGACTGCGTTTGCAAACAAGCAGTGCTTGGGAGGAACCTTCGCTTGGGCACTCGACCTCGGAGGCCCTGGATCATTGCAACGCCCATCAGGGCTAAATAATACTGGAGAACTTGATCTCAATGGCGCTGACCCAGACGGAAGTGATAGCAACTCTGGTGAGGTTTATATTTCCCCCGAGGTATATAAAGATGGAAACCTCGGTGTGGCATGTATACCACCTTGCACATTCATTCTGCCTCCGATATCACTGAGCAGTGCTACTACAATTACATTCCCTCCTTACACTACCTCTCTTGAGGTTGCTTGGCCAACAACAGCTGTTGTTACTCTTCCAGGGGGCGGAAAGTCGACTTCGACTGGTTATTCGAGAACGGTACAAGAAACAGTGCTGTCTATTCCGCCAGGTATGAATTGAATCTGTCATTGGCTGTAAAGGGAAGCTAACGGTCTCTAGTTACAACATCCGTAATCGATGTTTGGAATTGGGAAGTAAAGGAAAGCGATGCTACTAAATCCACTTATGCTATCCTAAGCAGCATTGTCCCACCGCCATTTGTGATCACCAACAGGCCACCCCGGCCGACGGGTGGTAAAGGCCCCAATCAGTCGACCGACGACCAGGGAAATACTACGGATAACTCAAAGGAATCTGCTCATGATCCAGATAAGCCCACAGACAGTCTGAGTAAACCGACTGATCGCCCAGGGAAACCCACTGACAATTCCGATTCATCGGTGGATGACCCTGAAAGGACCAAGGATAATGGAAATAAACCGACAGATGACCCAAATAAAACGACGGATGGTCCGAGTAAACCCACAAGCGACCCAAGTGACAAAGAGGGTGACCCAGAGAGAAACACTGACAGTCCAAACAAGCCAACAGACAACCCAGAGGAAATAACAGATCCGGCAGATCACGACGCGGAGTCAACAGGAGTCATCATTCCCCCCATCCTTGGTACACGCACAATCACGCCGCCTCCCTACCCATATTCCACTCAGACTGAGGGTGAAGACCTGCCCACCATAACATATTCACCGGGTCCTCCCGCTCCACTTTGCACATCAAATTGCGGGAGAAAATGCGACAAATTCTGTGATGAGCGCTGCCATCATGATTGCAAGGATAGCACGGATTTCATTGATCCAAACGACCCAGATCCCCCTGCCAATACTCAAAATTGCAAGGGTCCAGATTGCAAGGAGGGTAAATGCAAAGGTCCCTTATGTGTAACATTTACATGTAAAGGGCTGGGCTGTGTTAACGGGATTTGCATAGGTGACAAATGTCATGTGGATATGTGCGGTGGGTTTAATTGTGGTGATAATTGCTCAGGCAAGGGATGCAAACCTAACGGGTGTTTGGGCCCTGACTGTCGAAAAGGGCCTGGACCCCCGAAATGCTTTGGTCTGAACTGCATCTCTTGGGGGTGCATGGGGCTTGACTGTATTAACAAAGGGCCTGACCCTAAATGCAATGGCCCTCGCTGCACACCGATTACATGCAAGGGGAAGGGCTGTCACAGTGGGGTTTGCACCGGGCCTAATTGTGAAGCGGGAGAGGAGGATGACAACTGCGAGAAAGCAGAGACAGCTCCTCTATGCACGGAGTTTGTCCGTAAAATAAAGACGGCGAAGGCTACCACCTACACGACAAAAACATACACCCGTTGCAGTACCATGACCGGGTGCGATGTCCAGGCATCAACAACCACAACAACAACTACAATTGATGAGAAGCATGCCATCACCTTTTCAGAAAGCTACCCTGTCCAAGCAACGTTATCACCCGAGGAGCGCAAATCAATCTCGAAGGAGATCGAGAAAAACGAAAAGAGCAAAGACTGCGAGCGATTCAATCAACCAGAATCAACCACCACAACGAGCAAAGAAAAACCAAAGCCCACCGAGAAACCCAAACCAAAGGAACCAAAGAAGGTAGAGGGTGACTTAAAATGTTTTGACAAAGGCAGCGTCGTCCCTCGCGCCGCGATAATGAAGGGCATTGAGGATTTATGTAACAAACACAAGGGCATTGTTCTCGACGGCAATATAACGGAAAGGAAAACTATCAAGAGGACTTACAATGGACACTGCTGGGGGGCACTTGGGTGTTGGGTGAAGATTTTAATGTATGTTCAAGTAAAGGAGGGATGCAGATTCACAATCGATGGGGGGACGGCAAAAGATGTGTGTGGTGGAAGTTTCCGCCAGCCAGTTGATAAGTGTGACCAAACTTCGACAGAGTTCAAGCAGGGCGGGACTTTGGAGAGCGATTGTCTTATATGGTCGATTGATCCTGTATTCAATAAATAGGATGAATGCGCTGTCGACGTGACTGTGGTGGACCGGTCTTGCCGTTGGAAAGCAGTGGGCCGATGATTGTCACCCAGGATTTTTTATTTACACAGGCTGAGATGGTACTGATATAGAAGTTATGTTGTATTATTCCCATTTACCCATTCAGATATATTTCTCTTGATATGGTCAATATGCTGGCTATCTCAGTATGGTCTTCTTAATAGTTAGTAGCTTAGTGATAGTAATTGAAGAATTGCTGTAGAGTATAAATGAGGCAAAATGCTTAGACGGTGGATAACAATAAACTGAGGTCCGGATGAATACAAACTGAGGTGTTGCTGTCATTGACCTGCAACATTGATCATTGAAGCTATTCATCTTGACTTTGCGATGCTGTCGTTGAAAGTTCTCGCCGGCGAGCTTTTCCCGTGCGCCCATTGGCTGGAACAGGCTTCTCGGTTGATTATATAAGCCAGCCAGCTCCCAAAGTTGTCCTCCAGCTTCAGCTTCATCTTTTTTTTATATATAAAACAACAGCTTCATCTTATATTTATGTTCTATTGTTGACTTGGGCTTCTTCATTCTCCTCTCCCTCTCAATAGGCACCCTTTATTCTCTTATAAATCCCTCCATTATATTCAATAAGCTCCCGTACCTCCTTGGCCTAGCACGGCATATCCTTCTTCTACCATTTCCCCCTTACATTGCCAGAAGAACAGCTATATAAGCTCCCCTAATCCTCACGGAGCTCTACTCCTACTCGATATCCTGCTAAACATCACCTTCTATATCCTTTTTAACACCACACAAAATGACAACGTCAACTCCAGTTGTTTCGGCCTCAGAGCCAGAATATGGCTGTGGTTCGTCCTCCAAGATAGCCGATGTACTGCACTGTACTTAATCTGACTTTACCAGAGCATCTTAGAACGCTACTTGAGAACGATACGAAAGCTGCTGGCCAGTTTGTCAATCGTTTCTCTCAATTTCATCGGACCGAGCCTTGGAACTCGGAAAAAGGCCTTAGCGCCTCGCGCGCTAGAAGCACTTCCTCCTCTGCGGCTAAGCCGCTAGCATCGCTGAAGCCATTATACCAATGCCTTCAGTGCAGTATGATTGGTTTGCGCGCCGCGCGAATCGCCCATCGTGAAGAAACGGGCCATATATTCTGTAAGTCCTCGTCTAGGCCTCGCTCGTTGTCTTATCTTCAAAATCACACCCTTTCTAACATATGGACTGGGATGTTGAAGTCGCCGATTGCCGAAGCAAATCTATATTTTGTCACAAATGTGGTGACTTTGTTTATGACGCCGAAGTTGAAAGGTCGCTTGGCATGGATCCTGCCTCTGTTGCTCAAAGATGTAAGTGTTCTTTTTGCTCCAACCTGAACTGATTACTCGAGTGCTGACTGTTGATTTAGTGACAACCAAACGCAAGCATGAGGACGTTGAAGAAGATGAAGGCTACAGCTCATATATAGCCTCAAACACCAACAAGAAAATCTGCGGCCGAGATGGCGTCAGGGGTTTGTTCAACCTCGGTCAGACCTGTTATATGAACGTTATTCTCCAGACACTATTCCATGAACCTGTATTGACAGCTTACTTCCTTGGAAATGGGCATCCCACAAGTGACTGCCAAAAGGTCAACTGCTTTGGTTGCAGTCTAGCTGAAGCCTTTGCAGAGTTCAACAATGAAGAAAAGGAAGATGGATTCGGTGCGCTCAGCTTGCTACTTGCTTTGTGGCAATCCTCAACTGTTAGTGCCTCATCCCTTGTTTTCAGTGTTCTATCAAACTAATTCATTTTCGAATCACACAGGAACTTTCCGGCTATCAACAGCAGGATGCCCACGAATTTTACCAACACTTAGTCGACAGACTCCATCAAAGCACAGATGAGAGTGAGGGCTCCAACTCAAAATGCCATTGTTTCTTTCACACTGCCTTTTACGGCAAGTTACAGAGTACTGTTACTTGTGGAAAATGTGGGAACGCGTCTCATACCGAAGACCCTATTCTAGACGTCAGTCTTGACTTGCAAATCCAGAAAAAACGTGCCCTTGATGATAAAACCAATGCTCCCGTTTCCATTCAAGATTGTTTGGAAGGATACATCACTCCGGAGCAGCTGGAACTTGGAGAATATGACTGTGAGAAGTGTGGTTCACCTCAGCACGCCACCAAGGTGCTGAAACTGAAGAAATTGCCTGTCGTACTATGTATGCAATTAAAGGTAAGCCCAAAAAACCTCGGTTACAAATCATTTCGACATAGCCATTAACCTATCTCTCGCACAGCGTTTCGAGCGAATCAAGTCCGTCTCAGAAAAGGTCGACACCAAGGTTTCCTTTCCACTTTCCATTAATATGGCACCATATACCACGAAGCCAAACTGTCAACAAAGGTCGCAATTCCAATATGACCTATTGAGCGTGGTTATGCACATCGGTGACTTAGATTCCGGCCACTACCTAGCTTACTGCCGCCACGGAGAACAGGTAATACGCTACCCTTCTTGTCTTCACTCCGCTTTTTTCTAATTCCGATATAGTGGTTCAAATTCAACGACGATCGTGTGACTTGCGCTACCGAAGCGGATGTCTTAGGGGCAGATGCGTATCTACTCTTTTACACTCTACACGCATATTCCGGTCCAGAAGAAAAGGCTCCTTAGGAGTGTTTGGATAAAAGAATGACCCTGATCTTACACTATACAACTCTCTCATCAGAAGACTACCGACATCTTTCAGATGTAAGCCTCAGGTACGTCTACTGGCCATGGATGAAGTTTTTGAATGTCTATCCACAAAGTTCGCTAGCTAACTATTTGTCACAGCTGGCCTGAGGCTCAACGTTCAAACAAATATATTTTCAGATTAATTATTGCGAAAGGAGCGCAGAATCTTTGTGTTCAAATGGTTCCATACAGGAGTGGGATTGGGCTGGCATCTTTGCTGCGGTGCATTTAATTCGTGTTCTGGGGATTCATTTAAGTGGGTGGCTTGCTTATTGCCGTTGTATTAATTAAACCGGAGTTTATATCATTTCGAGCGAGATCTAAATGCATACATGCTATTGAACCTTGGGTATTTCATCCTGCTCATCTGCGCGTTTCTTACCTATACAGGACCTTCATCTGCGTGCAGATATTCCATATCTCCTCTTCTACCCCTATAGCGGGCTGTATACCATCCCCGAACTCCGCGCTAAAAGGAAGACCTGGCATTTTCCCCTCTCAACGACATGTGATGTCTTCTGTGACCGGTATCGTGCCGCCTAAAAAATTTTCCACTTTGCTATTCGAATCAAAAGTATTCAGCGTACCCCTCTCCCCCTCGCTCTAGTGACCCCAGTTGGCCGCTGTCTCGCCGTCCCTCTGGTAGTATACCGTCCCGGTGCACTTCCGCGCGTCGTACGTGTAGTCGATGTAGTAGGTCTGCGCGCCTGTGCGGGTGTTCCGTATTTTAATGACGATTTGGACGTGGCAGGTGGGTTATCAATGAAAGAGGTATCGGTAGTTCTATGCAAGAATCCAGTTAGTTCAAGGAGCCCTGAAACAAGGAGAGAGATGACCGGACGAACAGAAAAGTAGTTTCGCCATCATGCTCGGTTGGGCGCTCTTTTTCCTCTTGAGCTGCCTGCGCTTCCGCAGCAGCTGCTGCCTCTATAGTTACAATGCTCAATTAGCATCTGGTACTTTCAATCTCCCAATTCACCGATCCAACCTACCGGCTTCTTTCTCCTTTGCACGCCGAAATGACTCGGGAATGGGAGTCTATCGTTTTACAAGACGTCAGCATGCGATCAAATAATCTCCGAGTCGAATTTATCACCCCACCTCTGGAAAATCAACACAAAAAGCATTCATATTCAGCCCGTAGAGAAAGCTCGAGAAGCTCTCGTTGAACCGTGACAGGCTCTCATGCATCAATTGGAGGTGCATAAAGTTCGCCTCTAGGTCGGCCATGGAATCGGCGAGCTCGGCGAACTGTGGCTCGAGTCTGTTGATTGCGGGCTGTAAGCCATGTTTCCCGCGCACGCTGCCTGAAAAACCGTGAGAGTCTCTGAGTGAGGATCTAGAGCTGGGACGGAGAGGGGTTGTAGGTCGAGAGGAGGGACGGCGTGGACGGGAGGTAGACCGAGGTCGTGTCCCGCTGGACTCCATGGCGCGGGTCTTGAGGTTGGCTTGTAGCTGTAGTGGGTAAGTTGTTTGGTTGGCGAATAAACGAGAAACCCCCAGATTGTTTGCTGGTTAATTAGCTTGTTAACATCGAGCCCACTCTATGTTGTTAATCGCTGGCATATGCCAATCCGCGAAGTGGAGAGTGCATAAAACGCATAAAACGCTTGAGTTGTTTCCGTTGCACACGCGCTAAACGCGATCTACACTTGTGCCACAGAATTGTTCAATCTCCTCCACCTACGAGTCTATCTTTGCGAAATAATTCCGCATAGAACTTCGTATTCGGCCCCGTATAGAAAACTCGTTCTTCACCGCGGCTGTGCAGTTTCTGGTTTGCCTCTTTTGGCATTTGTGGTAGCTTGGGGGCGCCTGTCCATGGCTCAAAAGAGGTGCAAACGGCGTTTTCGGCCTAGCGTGTGGCTGAGTCGGGCAAGTGGGTGCGGTCAAAACCCGAATGTGGCAAGACAGCTGGTTTAACATGTTCTGATTGGCCAAAAGTGGCGCGGTGCCCCACCTCCGACTTGCCTCTTTCGTCTGACCCAGGAACCGCCGGCTCTGCACGCGTGTCGATTCAAAACTTCCCCAGATACTTCTTTATAGCAGCTTTTGTCGTCTTTCAATCGATCCTCCTTGAATTCTTTCTCTACCCATCTTCATCATTCGTTCATTCGTTTGTTGATCTCTCGTTTTGCTCTGTGTATTTTCATATCTCGCCGGCAGATCTCCCCCCACCAGCCAATTTTCGTTGGCCAATTCATTCGTTGTTTTAAGTGCAGTCGGTTTCATTGTTGGCTTGTCCTGTTTCTTTTCAGGCTATCCCATTACATACATGCGCACCTGTTTCCCTCGATCGAAACTACTTGCTTCTCTCCAAGCAGCGCCGACGCTCGCTAAACCACGTGCTCCCCGCAGTCGCTGTACCTTTGCGCAGCGGCAGCCTCGGAATTACAGTCCTACAGGGTTTCTGACGTTACGGACCTGCCCCTCACCCCAGCAAACCGCTCCTAAACACGCTTCGTCCTTGTGGACTTATTCAATCACTGCTTTTATCTTTTTCGGTGCCCTAGCCGTACGAAGCCTTTATACTCAAGACCCGAAACTACTGGAGTCCAATTCAATCGCTACGCAACTCGAAGACGTTGAACAATTGTTAGACGAATCCGCCATCGCACAGATCATGGCCAGTCAACGACCGACCGGATATGTTGGGAATCTTACTGAGGAACAGGAGACGAAGCTCAAGGAATTCTGGGCTGTTCTTTTCAAGGTGATCGGTGTCGTTGAGGACGAGGAACCCGCGGAATTGGGAAGCAGCCCTACACAAGATTCAATCTCTGATGGGAAGAAATCAAAGAGAAGCCGATTATTTGGCAAGAAATCCAACGATGCCGAAGATACCAATGGAAAATCAAAAGAAAATGGAGCTACTTCCCCAGGAGGGAACCTCAAACTCTCTGATACTGACGACAAATATGGTGAGACCAAGGAATTCCAGGACGCCGTGGCTAATATGTCGCCCGAAGAATTAAGAATTGCACTATGGAGTATGGTTAAACATGACCACCCAGATTGTCTACTACTTCGCTTCCTGCGTGCGAGGAAATGGGATGTCAACCGTGCTCTGGTGATGTTGATTTCTGCCGTTCGCTGGAGGTCGCAAGTTATGCATCTTGATGATGAAATTATGTTGACCGGCGACGGTGGTATGCAAGAGAATCTGAAATCCAGCGATGCAGATGTTAAGAAGGAATCTGAGGACTTTTTCAACTTGCTCCGACTTGGTGAAAGTTTCCTCCACGGTAGAGACAAGGAAGGACGGCCAATCTGCTATATCCGAGTGAAGTTACATCGCACCGGCGCCAACTGTGAAGCCAGCCTCGAGCGATACACGGTTTATCTTATCGAAACTTCGCGATTGTTGCTTCAAAGTCCTATAGAGACTGCCGTAAGTGCCAGCTGAGATGTACCCCCGCTTTTTCTCTCGCCAAAGCTAAGTAATTTTTAGGCTCTTGTTTTCGATATGACTGATTTCTCCTTGGCAAATATGGTGAGAATTCCTCGTTCGACTATCGCACTTTGGATGTCATTCTAACTTCAACTAGGATTATGCACCAGTTAAATTCATGATCAAGTGTTTCGAGGCGAACTATCCAGAAAGTCTGGGCGTCATTCTCGTTCACAAGGCTCCATGGCTCTTCTCTGGTATCTGGAGCGTGATCAAGGGCTGGCTAGACCCCGTCGTTGCCTCCAAGGTTAAATTTACAAAGACACCAAGCGACCTTGAGCAATACATATCGCAGGATCAGCTTGTCAAGACCCTAGGCGGTAGTGATGAATACGATTACAAGTATCACGAGCCGGTAGCGGAGGAAAATTCAAAACTTAAAGATACAGCTACACGAGACGTGGTAATTGCCAAGAGGTTCAATCTCGCAACTGAATACCAAAGAGCGACGTTGTCATGGTTGTCCAGTGAAGGGAACTCCACCGAACATATGGACAAGAGGAATGAGCTCGCAACCCAGCTGAACAAGAATTATTGGCAGCTGGACCCATACGTACGAGCCCGGTCCATGTATGATCGACAAGGTGATCTACCAAACGCAAACAAGCAACCCAGGCCCGCAAGCGTTGCTACTAGCATCTCCGAAAAACATAGCGGAGAAATTGTTACCACCAAGCCAGTTCCTGCAGAAGACGAGATCACCCTCGCAAACTAAATTAACTAAATGAATGCGACATACATATATACCCGGGATTTCCTTGCTTCGTCGTCCTTTTTCCTTTCCCCATACCACATCGTTCGTTTCACACTGTTTTACTCCATAGAGCCAGCCATCGGTGGTTGCTGTTTTCTGCTATTCTCAACTACTCGACACGTTTCTACCTACGTGAACGCACATATCAGCGTGTCAAACCCTGAGATTCCAAAACTTCCAGGCGGTTGTTTGCACATATGTATTATTAGACCTTTCTTTTTGCGCTGACTTCACCTACATGCACTTAGCCGGCATACCATGAATATCATTCTTTAAAATCTTTTATATTCCGTTGGAATTCCAATCATTCCCCCTTCAAAGGATCAGGCACATAAATAGACCGATTGAACTCCCCGATATGATGATCCATGGCCCATTCCCTTATAACGTCGAAATTCCGACACGTATGCGCCACCTGCGCAACTGGCTGAGCGAGATGATTCTTCTCGATCCACAACCAGACAATCGGCGCTAGGTCCGAGGAACACATTATGCTCTGTCTAACTGAGTCAATGCAGTGGTCAAGGTGGACTTCATCCATGATATTTTCCTCCGGAACATCCATATGTATTGACCAGGCGTGTTTTCGAAGTTGGTTCTGTCGTGCATGATGTCAGACAAAAAGGTTCTAATTACTTTTTCGCATCTGTGGTACTGAGCTTACGAGACAGTGCAGTTGGTGAAATACATCGAGAGACACGACGTAGTGGCCCGGGTCATTGGGGATGGGGACAGTTTTGTTGGTCAATTTCGCGGCGTCAGCCATGGGCACGCTGCTGATTCCGACTGTATGTTCAAATTAGCTCAGAAAAAACGTATACAGAGCATGGATCGGATCAACTCACAGGCATAAAGATCGTCCCATGCCTGGTTTACCTCTGGCTTATACCCGCCTTGGTAGATTGTGTTATCATGGCCGAAACCGCCTGTGAAAGTGACGGTTTTATACTCGATTAGATGTTCGGCGGGTGCTATTTAGTTATCTTCAGTCAGTTTCTCCATCTCTTTCTTTCTCTCTTCTTTTTTAATTGTTATCACCGGATACGCACAATAGACATGATCGACTGGCATGCATATCCTCTTGTCTTCCCATAGAGGTCTGGTGAGTAGAGTGGTGGAAAGAGCTGCGAGGAATGCGATGATAATCCATTGGGTGAGGACTAGCCGCTTAGAGGACTCGGGCAGGTAGAAGGAGACTCTCTTTCGCAGCTTTGAGGTTGTTGATTCTAGCAATGGGACATCTTCTAGTTCTTCTTTGTGGAGCATTTTATATATTGTTTGTATCGTTGAAATATGAGATTGGTGGTAGTAGAGTCAGTTGTATGCTCGACTAACTATCGTATGAAAGGGAGGAGGAGGGGAGAATTCAAACCCAGGCTGGCTAAGAACTACGATGCTGGCGGTACTACGAAGGAAATAATTCTATATTCTATTAACGGTTTGCTACGTACGCCACCCTACTCTCATTTGTGGCTGGTCCGACAGTGCAGGACGAGGTGTGAGGGACAACGAAGATGAGAGGACAAAGCACTATTTTAGGATGCAGATGATTCAAGATGATCGACTTGTATAACACGGAGAGGGGGACTCTGTGTTACATATGCATGATACTGACAGTTTCTTTTCCTCTTTCTGCTACTGCATAGACAAATCTCATATATTTCTATTCCTAAACAAGAACAATATCATAAATCCATAATCTTCATGTCTGCGTATCTAAATAACCAAATATACCCTGAACACCACCCTCGAGTTCCCAAGATTGATAGTATGCGCCGCCGCTGCGCTCCGCAGACATTATTCGAGTTTCTCTTCAACAGGCCCATTGTTGCTGTCACGCTTCTTTTTCTCAGCAGAGAAGCCAACCCAGTGACCGCCCATATAACGCCTGTAGGCGTTATCGACTTCATTATCCCGCTTCTTGCTCTCGGGAGAGAAGCCGACCCAGTGGCCGCCCATGTATCTTCGGTAGGCATTGTCAACCTCGTTGTCACGCTTCCCGGCCTTTAAGGCGTTGGAAGAGAATGGATATGTTAGCCCTGTGTTATTCCAGTGATTGAACAGAAACCCTATGAGATTCAACGATATACTTGTCCTCGTACCTCGATGTTAGACACTGGAGCTGCGGCAGCGAAGGCGACTAGGCCGAGGAGTGTAATGACGGTGACCTTCATGATTATGGAGATAGAGAGATGGCAGATTGAAGGGTGAGTATGCTAATCAAACAGAGCTTCCTTGATCTGGTAGTTTGAATTTTGTGGTTAATGACTGGGTTCAACTGACAAGGGAAAAGTTATGTTTTGATGGGTGAAGTGAGGCCATCTTTATATCTTGTTCCGCTTCAATGTTTAGTTTCTTTGTGAGCCGCTGCTTGCGGATCGAGCTGCTCGATAGACGGCGGCACAGGGGGGACCTGCTAGCTCCTGCTCTGATTTCGGAGATGGTATGCATTAGCCAGGCGGATGGATTCCGATTGCGTTAGCTGCAAAGCCCATATGCCGGCTGCGATGGATGGAATTACAACTTGCGCCCCCCGCGTCGCTGCACGATGATATGCACGTCTGGGGTCGGCTATCTCTGGGTGGCGTAGTACAGCACCGTTCTTCTACCTCGGGGTTATACAGTGGGTGCTGCGATTAAAATTTCCGAAATGGCTACATACACTCCTGGGAAATTGAGGGAATGCATATAGACCGGTCGAGAGCTATGAAACTAGCCGCGACAAAGATATGTTGAGCCGCGAATGCGATCAATTCAGAGTCCTTAGCTCCGTTGGGAAATGGGGGATAAAGGCCAGCGGATGGCTACTGCAGAGTCTTGGGGGTGGCTAGAAGTAAATCAAGCAACCTATCAAGCCAACCATTGGTGTAGGATAGTATAAGATTGATGAAATGGAACCTTGTGAAGGTATGTATCAAAGGCTAGCACCAATACTATCTCTAGCCGAAGATGGCTAGGATTGGATAATCATTCACCCCTTGAATTGATATGCTATGCCCTAGTTACACGATTTAGTGACGTCGGTTGGGTCAGGTCCCGTCATATTCGCCACGTCCAGTTGCTAACTCTCATACGAGCTAAAATACTCCTAATAGCCTAGGGAATTCACATTTTGGAACTGATATTGGCGCAGAGCGCCTTCAGCGTTTCCATATCTGCTGGTTTGGATGGCCAGCCAACTATGAGACCCTCTTCTTCATTGGGCTTTGGAATCTGCAAAAAGTAGTAATCAATGAGTATCATCAGTCGAGATTGCAGATCAGAATTGGCTTCTTACCATATGGACATGAACCTGAGGACAAAACATGTTAGTCTAGTTTGAAATAAATACGAAACTCCGAGGGGATAGACATACGTGATCCACGACCTGGTGTGCAATGCTGCCGTTGTTTTGGAGGATATTAAAGTCTGTCGCACCTGCAGCGATGGCGATTTTCTTTGCGACGGGCTGGTTGATTGGTTGGTGAGAGTTAGTCTAGATGGAAATTGGCGGGGAGGCCGGGTCTTCTCTTCCCAGCCTTCAGCGTTAACATACCAGAAGCTCCGATAAGTCGCTGTCGGGAATATCAACAAGTTTGGCGCCATGGTATTTTGGTATAACCAGCTACGCAGCGGGAATGCGACATGGCGTGTTAGCTAGTGCTAGAGGCAAAAAGACTTGCGCTTGGTGGCTTGATAAAGAGGCACAGCCGAATGCAGCATGTTAGGATGGCTGGCAATTCATGCCCAACCAGCCCAATATCAGCTGCAGACGGTGTGCTATAATGATTGGGAATAATGAATGTATAGAGGGGGAACAAACCGCATGGCCTTTGCTGAGAGGCTGGATGTCCATGAAAGCGAAGACCTTGTCACTTTCAAAGAGCTTCATGCATGGTACCTCGCCTGTTTCCAGTTAGAAGATGCATTGTCAATCCATTGGATAGCCAGGTAGAGCGGTGAGGAGGAAACGTGATGTTTCTAGATACCTTTGATGATTCTGCAGAAGATGCAAGCAGCTGCTGAAGCCATGATGGAGGATGCGGATGGGTGACGTTTGAGGTAGCTATTTCGTAGTCAGAGGAGTTGGAGAACTATATGGGGAGACAAGTATATGCAGCATGAAGGAAAAGTACGTACTTTTATATCGAATTCGACAACAAGAAGAGCTTTGGGGATGTTCGATGTTTGTTTGTTGAGACGAAGAAAGGATCCCGGTGGGGGGCGAAGGAGTTCATTGCATCACTAATATGGGGTGTTGAATGAAAAAGATATGCTTTGTGTTGGACTCGAACTCGCGGCCTGCTGTGGCAAAGGGGTGGGTATAAATAGCCAAATTGAGGGAGACCTAGTTAGGAGCGGGACAAGCTAGCTCAGAATCCATTTCTTGCCTTTTACCAGAGATGGCCGTGGCTTTGCCCACAATGCTCCGCTATACAATCTTTGGAACTTCCAATCGACAACAGTCGGTCGATTTTTATTATTTTTTTGCTGATAAAGCTTTTTCTCTTCGTTAGTTTATTGTATTAGCACCTTTTTAAGCGCGGAAACGGCGTGGATGGCTGGTGGCTGGCGGCAGGACTCGCCGTGGAAGCATGGGTGTCTGCGTGTACATAACCGCCCTCCCCCCACGCACGCACCCCGCAGCACTTTTTCTCGGCATCGGCATCGGGGCCTCGAGCGTTGTCGGGGAAAAAGCCTGAACTCGCTGCCGTTTGGAAGAAGCCAAACTTCGGCGCGTCTTTCGGCTTTGAGGCTCCAATCGGCTACCGGACTTCACGCTGTCAACCACCGGACTCCGTATCTTGAACGTGGAGGGTGGAGAGTTGGGACCTCTCCACTGATAAAAGCCCAATCAGCTACATAGTAGAATTGATTATGGTCTGGAGAAGACAGCTTTAACCTGTTTCGGGTATCTGTCTTGCCGGCCAGAAAGACACCCCGCTTCAACTGGGCCTCATTTAAACCGTGGTGTCTGCGCATGGTAGAGCTGGGATACCGTTGCTCTTCTCTTCTCCTTTCTGGTCATATATCAATTCACCTGGACTAACTCTAAGACTTTTCAATAATCATGTTGACCACCGAGCTTTCTGATGCCGATGTTGGCGCCCTCAGAGCTAACCAGGATAGACTGTCACATTATATTCACCACAGCGCTCAATGGGGTGCCGGCATTCGATGGGGAGAGTATGTATATCACCAGGTTTCTTTTGATCTGGTATCTTCATGGGCTAATAATACCACATAGTGGACCAAATGAGACTGGCATGGCCCGCTTAGCTCTATCACAGGAGGATAAGCAGGTTCGTGACTGGTTCGTTGAAACCACCAAGAAACTAGGATGCGAGATCACCATCGATGAAATGGGTAATATCTTTGCCGTCCTGCCAGGTCGACGAAAGGACGTACCACCTACATATGTCGGAAGCCATCTTGATACCCAGCCAACCGGAGGCAGATATGATGGAATCCTTGGTGTGTGTGCCGGGTTGGAGATGTTGAGCGTCCTTGTTGAAAAGGGCATCGAGACCGAGGGCGGAGTTGGAGTTGTCAACTGGACCAAGTAAGTGCATTATATCACCTACTATCTCGAGTAAAACAAAAAGAAAGGAAGGAAGAAGATGGCTGACAGTAATCGAACAGTGAGGAAGGAGCCCGGTTCCCGAAGAGTATGGTATCTTCAGGAGTTTGGGCTGATGCTATTCCGCTCGAGAAAGCCCATACCCTTCTAGAAGTCCCAACCGTCGCTTCCCTACCAACCGCCGCATCTCAACCAGAATCAATGAAATCTGCCCTCGAGAAGATCAACTACCTAGGAACCGTTCCATGCTCTTACAAATCCACCCCCATGGCCGCCCATTTCGAGCTCCACATTGAGCAAGGTCCATACCTCGTCACTGCCGGCCAGAGCGTTGGTGTCGTTACAGCCGTCCAAGCCTTCCGCTGGTACCGCATCAACGTAACGGGCCGAGACTGCCATACAGGAACTACCGCTTTCGAGCACCGCGCCGACGCCATGTACGCCTCTGCGAAGATGATGGTTCGTGCTCGTGAAATCGCCATGAAGCACGACTGTCTGGTCAGCGTGGGTATCGTGGACGTTACCCCAGGCAGTGTCAACACAATCCCAAAGCTTGTAAGCTTCAGTCTCGATTTCCGCGGCGCAGAGAGCGAGGTGGTTGAAGTTGTCGAGGCGGAATTACGGAAGGAATTCGACGCCATTGCTGCCGAGGAGGGCAAGGGTATTGGAAAGCCATGCAAGGTTGAATGGCAGCCTGAGACTGATAGCCCGGCTGTCAAGTTCCATCCAGATTGTATTGCGTGTGTTACGGAGTCTGCTAAGGCGGTTGTGGCAGACAAGCCGAACCCAGAGTCTCTATATCGCACTATCAGAAGTGGAGCTGGACATGACAGTGTGTTCACGTCTCAGAGAGTCCCCACAAGCATGATTTTCATCCCTTGCAAGGATGGAGTAAGTCACAACCCCGAGGAGTTCTCCACAGCCGAGGACTGTGTGACGGGTACTTCTGTGCTGTTACAAGCCGTCGTGAGATATGACCGGATGAGGTTTCAGTAGATTGCATACCCAGAACATTTGTATAGTTATTCAGCCAAAATGAGATCACACAGCATTGCGTTTTTTTAAAGAGGAGTTTAGTTCATGTCAACAATGACTAGTTTTGCCATTTAATTATCTAACTACCATCCATGATATTCATGATAGATGTAAGATTGTTTTTAATTAATCCTAGCTAGAATAAGGCGCATATGTCTTGTCTTCGTGACATGAATGCCCTCGTCATAAACCCATCAATTCACATTTAAAAAATTGGATATCGATATGGTCTAGACAATCTAGGATGGAGGGGCAGCACCACGGCCACGGCCAGCTCCGCCACGGAAAGATGGAGCGAATTCGCCGGGGGCACCGCCTTCCTTGCCCTCACCCTGTTCACGACGGCGATAACCACCGTCACCACGAGGACCACCACGGCCACCAGGGCGTCTCTCGCGCTCCTCACCGCCCATCATTCCGCGTGGTGGGACGTGAGAGCGTTGCTGCTTGATGTGAGTGGCTGGGACAACTTCAGCAGGAAGGTGAAGCCATTCACGGAGGTAGTCAAGACCCTCGGGGGTGAGGGTGTAGTAGTAGTATTGCCACGAGAAGCGGGTCTTGAGGTAGCCGCGGGAGGTCAAGGATTGGCAGGCTTTGATGACCTGTTGGTTCGAAAGTAGGACAGTTAGCAAGGTGTGCTCCTGCTGCGGTATTGTATACCCTCCCCCGTCGTAATTATCGAGATATCACATACATAGAGGTTCTTGGTGTCAAGCTCGCCGTGCTTGGGCAAGTTGTAATCCTTCTTAGCGACGAGTACACCCTCTATTTGCGCATTGTCAGTAAGAATGCTTTGCTATCCAGGCCATCTATTCATGGCGTATATCTCGGGAAAGGTTTCTGCATACCGCGGAAGAGGTACTCGTGGATCAACTTGCGGTCGGCCTTTGGGATAAGCCTGGAAGGAAATCGGTTAGCTTCATGATGGCAATTTTCAACACGCAGAATTGAACGGTAACTAACATTGTCGCGAGTTCCTGGTGCTCTTCGGGGAATCGCTTTGACAAGCGCGATGAACAGGTAAATAGGTGAGGTGTGGTTGGAGAAAAGCAGAGCGCGCCTGGAGAAGTTTCCTGGGAGAATAAAGTGCGGGAGGTTTTAGGGCTCGCCAGGTACTTGCCCTAAGTCCCATTTCAGCGGGGCCGGTCATGTGATGAATGGGCTGGACTCTTGGCGGCCTGTAGATAACCTCAAGCCGCAGCCGCTTTGAGTCGCATCGACGCCCAGCTTCAGCTTCACATCGCTTTGGCTGACTCTTGCAAGGCCTTCATCAATAAAGATAATTTATAACCAACTGTATTTGAAGCGACTTCAGTTTCGGACTGCAAGATCACCCGCCACCATGGCGCCATCAATCAATATCCTTCTGTCTTCCTTCCCAGGTCTCTCCCTACCTTCAACTCTATCCATCCCCGTTCCGTCGACAGCAACTATCGCAGATGTCGCCAATAAAATCGACTCATATCTCCCATCCTCCATTAGCACAAGGACATCACAATTAATTCTCACCACATCGAGCAATAAACAACTCCCTCTCTCATCGTCAGAGAAACTCGCCACACTCCTCCCCGGATCTCAGCTCTCCCATGACATCAATGAGCAAGCACAATTTCTTCCTCTGCGGCTTAGCGCGAGACTATGTGGAGGCAAAGGTGGTTTTGGGTCTCAGCTTCGAGCGGCAGGTGGCCGAATGTCGAGCCGACGGAAGGGAAATCAGGAAGAAAACAACGGTTCGAACCGGAATCTAGACGGACGCCGTATTCGAACTGTGAAAGAAGCTAAGGCGCTCGCTGAATACCTTGCCCTCAAACCAGAGATGGATCAAAAGGAGAAGGACAAGAGAAGGAAGAGGTGGGAGATGGTTGTGGAGGCTGCTGAGCGAAGGGAAGCAGAGCTCAAGAACATGGCGAATAAAGGGAAGGTTGACGGAGAGTGGATGGAAAATAAAGAGGAGGCAGAAGAAAAAACGCGCGAAGTTGTCTTGAAGGCGATGAAAGATGGCATTTGGAAGGATAATCTTGCGGGTGGCTTCCTGTCAGCCCCGGGTGCGGATGTCAGTGAAAGCAGTGGAAGCGGAGCCTCGCCTAGCGGGAGCGAGGATAGTGAGATGGAAGATGCTGGTGAAAATGCGACTCCTGCAGAGTCTTCTACCAGTGCGACGAATAAACCTGCCCCGCGGCGGTACTTCGGGTTCGACGATGACGATGACGATTCTGACCTCCTTTCCGACGAAGAGGATGAAGTTGAGCAAGGGAAAGGAAAAGGAAAGGCAAATGCTTAATCAAACTAGTCAAGGCTATGCTATTTCACCGGTGTTATGGTTTTACTTGTCTGTCTGGGTGGGCTTTCTGGCGTTGGTTTGGGGTCCTTATTGTACTCTATAATACCCACTATAGGCTATCGAAATTACTATGCCTTAACTGAGCGTTATTTTCTATTCATCTACCTTGAAATCTGACAGTAAATTCCATCGCGACGGCTTGAGTGATGCTGCTCTGTTGACCAGACAATGCAAGATCTGGCGATAAGCTCGAGCTTATCGGTATCAGCACGTGACATTAAAAAAAAAGTTCGAGGCGCATGAAACGAGCTCATGAGGTTTTCTCTTCTGAGCAGACATCAGACACGCGTTTATCCGTTATGTTAAGTCCAATTCGCCGGTTCAGCTCCGCGAGACTTGTGCATCGGTTATGTGTCTCGCATCGTGCATATGAACCAAGACGGCATCTATCAAAATGCACCTTCGGGCAACGAAACGCGGTAGCTCGAATCCCCAGCGGGCTCGTCCTCAAAGCTAGACAACACTTGCGCTATTCTTCAACAAACCCCGTCCCACAACTGCCTACGAAAGTAGAACCGAACTATCTTCCCGTGACTTGTCCGGGCTGCGGCGCGTATACGCAATGGGTTGTTCCAGGAGAAGCAGGATACTACGACCTCAAGAGGTCATTGGTTAAGGATTATATTCGGGATTGCCAGAGAAGAAAAATCCTCGCTGACCCCGAAACGATACAACCACAGGAGACGAATGGCTCTGAGGGAGAGAGCAGTGCGGCGGAACCCCTAAATAGCGATTCAAACCCGGCCTTAGTGAATAATGGAATCGAGACAGAAGGAAGTGCCACTCCCTCCGAGTCTTTCAGCGCGGAGAAGGACATATCATTAGGAGAAAGTAGCCCTGAGACTGGCAACGATCCGACACAGCACGCAACCGCTAGCCCAGAAACTATCACGAATGAAAGTAAACCCGACAGTCTAGAAGGGGGCGGTCAGAGCGTCAAGAGAAGCAAGAAAGGAAGAATTCAACAAACTGAAACAGATTCAAAGCCCGCACCCCGGTGCGATAGATGTAACCAGTTGGTGAATCACAATACGGGCGAACCTATTCCATACCCGCCTCTATCCTATATAGCCGACCTTATCGAGGAATCTCCTTTCCGGGACAATCACATCTACCACATCATCGATGCTGCCGACTTTCCACTCTCTTTAATCCCCGGACTTGAAAGGGAGCTTCCCTTAGCAGCCCTGCGAAGCAAGAATCGAAGATCAACAACAGCTAAATACTCTTCAGGAGACAAACTTGCAGAACTTCATTTCATCATCACCCGCGCTGATTTGGTGGCTCGTGACAAGGAAACTGCCGATTCTTACATGGCACCTATGAAAACAATGTTGCGGGAGGCCCTGGGGACAAGAGGCTCTAAGGTGCGACTGGGGAACGTCCACATGGTGAGCACTAACAGGGGATGGTGGACAAAGGACGTCAAACAAAAGATTTGGGAGCACGGTGGTGGTGTTTGGTTGGTGGGCAAGGCGAATGTCGGAAAGAGCAAGCTGATATCCTCAATCTTCCCAAAGTCCGCGCCAGTGGGAGACATTAAAGTTGAACATCGTAAAGGGGTTACAATCGTGGGACGTTCGAATCAAAAGGTTACGCAGAAAGGTTGGAGAGATAGCAATGTTTCTGAGGACAGCTTACTACCACCAGCACGACAAGAGACCCAACGTCCCGATTTCCCCATTGATTCTACACGCTCAGGGACAACAGCCTCGCCCATTCGTCTTCCATTCGATAACCATCGCGGCGAAATAATCGATCTTCCTGGGCTCCATCGGACTGGACTCGATGAGTATGTCCGCCCAGAACTTCAGTCCGAAACCGTGATGACAAAATTCGCCAAGCCTAAACAATTGACATTGGGGCCAACACAGTCACTTATCCTCGGTGGTCTGGTTAGAGTGACACCTCTCACGGACGACTTGTTTATAACGATACCTTTTGTCCCCCTGGAAGTTCACCAGACTTCCACGCTCAAGGCACAAGAGAAATACCAAGGTAACGCCAAACTCCCGACAAGGGATGTGTCCACCGACAATATCCACGAGCACATGAAGTCTGCCGGAATATTCGAACTAAACTGGGATGTATCGGACCGATACGATCCAAGTCGGAAACGCATCAGGAATGGCATTGAGCTATTCAAAGTCTTCGGCATTGATATTTTGATTGAGGGCGTTGGCTGGGTTGAGGTTCACACTCAAATCCGAACTAGGCATCGCGCCAGTAACGACTACCCGAAGATCGAAATCTTCAGCCCCGGCGGCAAATTTATTGGCAGCAGAAAGCCTCTTTGCGCCTGGCGTGACGTTAGTCGTGGGAAGCCAAATAAAGGCAGTCCCGCGCGGAAACCCAGCCCGTTTCAACTTAGCTGAGCTGAACGGGACTTGCACCCGAACTGAAAAAGGAGCGAGGAATGGGGAAGTCAAGTAACTGAACTATTTAGTTATTTGGCTCATTTCCAGTTCTAGGGAACTGCTGGATCAAACCACCAAGCAACATCATCCCAGCGCCCCCAAATCCTTGCCACGAGTATTCTACGACCTAGAAACATATACGAGGTCTACAACCACACTTATAGGGCTCTCCGATCTCGCATCGGAGAGCAATTGTTAGGGGACTGCCAGCCCGGCAGATATTGTATGATAGGAGAATGACGGGTTTATTTACGGTCTTGTTACATCTTTGGATATACCCGACACTGGAGTTTGCAACATGTATAATAACATTATTACGGAGTAAGGACTCGGGATTTTGCGCTAGATATTTAGATTCAAATGTATACTACTCATAGTTTTGAAATCCCTTACATACTACGTAGTACTTTAGTTATGTTTATTGGAAATAAGTCGACCTCCATTACAAGCACTCGCAGCACATTAGCCGAAAACTCATTTTATAGCACAAGAACTCAATTGGTGCTCCATTTTTCAACAACGGGGGTGATGGCGCAGCTGGGAGCGCGTTAGACTGAAGTCAACTTCAGTTATCAAGAAACATCTTGCCATCTAAAGGTCACCGGTTCAATCCCGGTTCATCCCATAGTTTTTTCTTTTCCTTTTTTTTTTTGAGATCGGAGATATTATTTATCGCTGGGTTATTTTATTTATTTTTCATTTTTATCTTCTGGGGACTGATGAACGGAGTATTACGGTATTCTCTTTAGAAGATTTTACGAATGATATGATTCTGCCGTTCGCGGCTTTAGCCTAACTGAAATGGAAACACATTTTAAACATTTATCATATCTAGTGGTTTACTCATAGTCTTCTTCTTTAGAGAGAACCAAAGTGAACGGGGATCTACCAACTATTGAGACTCCCTCGCTAATCCCGAATCTTAATTACTGGGCAATATATATGAGCATTATCATACTCATGCCTCGTCAACATTTTCAAAATGGAAAGTCGGCTGGCCAGGAATAGCGCTCTGTGCGGAGGGGGAGAGTCCTTCCACCTTATCACCGTTAGGCGTGGTGCCAAATTCGGTTCCTTCCTCAACACTGAGGACATCAACAACCTTTGAGCCGGTGAATTTCCTGATGCTTCCCAACATCTCGCTGAGGACCTGGACCTCGTCGAAACCGAGTTCACGATTGAACACGATCTCGGGCTTCTCGCGGGCTTGGATTAAGCGCCTCTTGAGTCCTTGGACGAAGGGCATAGCCTTCTTCATCTCACCTAGCTTGCCAACCTGTGCGTTCAGCGACTTGTCGTTAACAGATAGGCTCATGGCGTCGAAATTCTCGCGCACGAGATCGATATACTTGGCTTGCCAGGTTGGGAATTTCTTGGCAACGTAGATGGTGAGCTTCTTCGGCTTTCGGGGGTCGAATTTCGAGTTTTTGCCTTTAGAGATCTTCTTCGCGAAGGCTGCTTCGGACGACAAGATGCTTGAGGTTGTAGCTCGAATGTAATCAAGAGCTGCGCTCAATGCTGGAATTGGCTCAGCGACTTCAGGGAAGCGTGCGAACTGAATGGTTTGAGGCTATGGGAATTGTTAGGTACGTTCTAAAATGCCATTAGGTTGGGATATTTACGTACTTTCTTGAGCACCTCGAGCCAGATATACTCTGCCCAATGGGGAGCGATGGGAGCAAGGAGGAGAGCCTGGATTTCGATATATCGGAGAACAAGGTCACGGTGCATACCAACACCAGCACCGGTAGCAACCTCACGGTAGAAATCTCGTGCGCTGGTAAAGTCATACAGCGCGGATTTTAGAGCTAGCTTGAAGTTGGTCCTAAAGTGGAAGCGTTAGAAGAGATACCAGCCGTGTCATGACAAGCCTGCGGCCACTTACTCGTTATATTGCCGTCTAGCCTCACGGGCAAGGACATTCATTTCATTATCGAACAATTTATCCAACAACGCATCAGCAGGGCCAGTGCGGAGACTTTGATCCTTTGAAACCTCTTCGATCCATTCCTTGAGAGTATACAAACGCAGAATGTTGCTGTTTGCCACTGTCTCGTCGAAATTGGCATCTTCGATAGTATCACCAGCATCCGCAAAAGCAATACGGGTAGCATCGGCACCGTACTTATCAACGGCATCTCTCAAAGTCAAGAAGTTGCCAGTACTCTTGCTCATTTTTTCGCCATTCAGGAGTAAGTGGCCATTGGCTCTGACTCCACGGGGCCAATATTGTGGTGGGAACATGGCAATGTGGACATATAGCCAGAAGGTAAGATGGTTCTGGATGAGATCTTTTCCTGAAACTCGAACATCGAGCGGATACCAGTACTCAAACTCTCTTCGCATAACAAGCAGCGCGTCTTTGCTGATGCCGCTCTTTTCAACGAGATCGTCTCCGATCTCCCGTCGAGAGAAGATATAATCCCAAACGTCATCAACCATCTGGTCAGCTTTGATACCAAGCTTTCCAGGTTCGCTGCCAAATTTATCAGCGTGAAGAAGATGCGAGACAGTGTAGTAAGCTTGATATATCGTGCTGTCACTCAAGCTCTCTACGAGGAACTGTTTATCCCATGGAAGTTTGGATCCAAGGCCATAGGTTCTGGCGCACGCCCATCGATTGAGCCAGTCAAGGTTCTTCTCGAAGCCATGTCGTGTTTCAGCCGAGTATGTGTTGAGTTTTTCCGCAACGTATTTCTTGGTAGCCTGTTGCCATTCGGGGTCGTTTTCGCCGTAGTTCAAGAACCATTGGCCAAGGTATGCAACAACGCACTCATCGGAACTTCGGCTAACGACTTTGTTCATGGGGTCGGCGAAAGGGAAAGCATCGCCGTTCTCAATAAGGACAGCTCGAACCTTTTCTTTCGCGGTTTGCACAGGTTCTCCTTTGAATTGCCCAACAAGCATGGTGCCCTTGTAGAACCCTTCGCTATACGCGAGATCCTTTGCTTCTGCAAGACGTGCCGTGTCCTTTGGAGAGTTGATTTTGAGTTGTTTGATTAAGGCCGGCGCGGTTAGATTACCATATGTTGGAGTTTCTATCAGAGGAAGGATTTCGAAATCTACCCATTCCTTTTCAATCTTATAGTACTCTGGTTTCTTGGCCAATTCAGTCACAGTCGCAAAGTCATCTGGACTGTCAGAGGGTACGCATGTAACAACACCGGTTCCTTTGGTAGCGGATACTGTTTCCATGGGCAAAATCCTTATCCCGTTTGTGTGGACGGACAAGGGGGCATCGACGAGGGTTCCAACATAGGTAGATCCGGGTGCCTCTGCGACCATGGGAAGCACACTGATGTCCCGAGGAAGATTGTCCGCATCGAAGAAAATACCCTGGAAGGCCATATTCCATGCAGCCCGCTTCGTTACGACATAATATTCTTTCTCCTTAACCTTGAAGATACCGTAAGAGATGGCAGGTCCAAGGAAGCAGCAAGTTTGGCCGTACATGGTTTCGGGCCGTAGTGTGGCTGGGACAAAATATACGTTTGCATCCTCTTCAATCTTTCCGGCGACAAGCTCCTTCGCCTTTGGCGACCATTCTTTAACCTTCAGCTTGATCGCAGTATACTCCTGTGGACCGACACCTTCACCCTCCAGTCTGTCGTGATCCATACAAGGCTGGCCATCCTTGGGAGAGTAAATGGTATATCGCTTTCCATACAAAATTTTGCCCATTTCATGTAGACGTGTCATCTGCCAACGAGTAAAGGCGTCAAAGTAGGGATTGGCTTCGGTGGTGACCATCTGTCTTCGCCAATCAATCCTTGCACCCATGCTATCAAGATCGCGAACCCAGAGTGGAGGGAAATGCTGAAGCCAATGGTTTGGGTCGGCAAATTTATGGACATCTTCAAGGGGTGTTCCTAGAGCAAGCATAATTTGAAATTGGTACTTCAATTTCACTGTTTTGGCAGCAGCCTTGCTCTTCTTGCCCGAGAACTTTGTGGGATCTTTGTTGATTTCCTCCTGAGTCGGTGCAGGGCTGTCATCGACCTCCTCTTCTGGCTTATAATTTTCGAAATATTTGCCGAATCGTGCAATATCTTCGACCAACTTATCGGCGCATGCGCGGATTGGCATACCTGTGCAATGCCAACCGAGAGGGAATAGAGCTCGCTTTCCTTCCATTCTAGCAACTCCAGTCATGAATTCGACTTTACTGGCGGTGAAACTGTGGCCTGCGTGTGGGGAGCCGTTCATATAAGGGAATGCCATTGTACCAAAGAATTTTGGGTACTTAGCCCGGAGTTCGTCTGGGGTAAGAGTTTCGTAAGGAACCTCTGCGGAAGTAGGAGCATCGACCTCGAAGACCTTGCCATCTTTCCATTGTGCCTGATATTTCTTCTCTAGAGCAATAAGAGTGTCTCTTTTCTCGGTCTGCAGCATTCATTAGATAAGATGAGAGGGGGGTAATTTTTATATTCTCACGCGGAAAAACTCACATTCTCAAGTTTCAATGTATTTTTTGCGCCTTCAGCAGCAACCGCTGCGGCTGCCTCGACGGACATATCTAAAGAAATAGCAGTATATCCTCTAGATTAAAGTGACAAGGAAGAGAAACGTCCATCAAACTGGCTGGAGGGGAACGTGGGGTTGCTCTTTTTATCGAATGCGCGCTAAGAGAAATTAACTTTTGGATGGCTGACTCATGCAGAGCTATCAGTCACATGATCCTGGTTAATCGGCGATCGGCTAATATATTCTTCCGATCAGTCCAAAAATTAGCTGATTTGGATATGCGAAGCTTTGGTGAACGAAGAAATACCACTGCTCTGGCGAATTGCTTCTCAACCCCTTGTCCATATCACCTTATCCTTTCTGCTGGCAACCTGCGGGAACTGGCCCTGCAGGACGCTTAATATCCCGTCACAATGGTGTCCATCTTGAAGCGGATGCGAGTATTAAAAACTGTTTGTCGAACCAACCCTCATTGCCCTTTAGATGCATTTGACTAACCCTGATTGCGCTCTTTAGAAAGTAGGTACCTTCTGGCATGATTCAGATCTCTTATCCCTTTCCAAAAGGATAGCCTCGTCAATTGCGCCAATTAAGGATTTGTGAAATGATCAAAACTCACCGATATCTGCGTTTGATAGCTTCTACACCTTAGGAATGGACTCGGGGCCGCTGCATTTCCTTCCGGGTCTGCTGGGACCCCCGCCGTTACGCGCATGCATCTCACATATGCCCGGAAAATGTACGAAGGACACATGGGAGCCCGCCGGTTCTGGCGCACATGTTTCCCACGGATAAAATACCATAACCCCGGAATCGGAATGACGGTAAAACAAATTGACGATCAATCGAAACCCGCACTGTTAACCGTATACTTTGCACAAACCGAAGGGAAGAAAACCAACCCGGACGAGGTTAAAATGGAGGATTCTTTTGCCCCTGTTCCCAAGCCATCGGAATTCGTCAAATCGATTGACGTGAGGAACCAGCAAGTGGATGAGATATGGGAGAAGCTCAAAGCAGCTACCGGGGCGAAAGATATAGAGATCTCAGAAGCTGACCGTCTTGAAATGGAGGAGAACGAACGGCTACTCAAGCAGTCTGAGGTTGACCGGCAACGGGTGGCTTCCATTCGACAGGCAAAGAAGGACCAGGAGGCGATGTTGGAGGCCGCCAAGGCGGAAGTCGAGAAACAGAGAACGGAACAATAGAGTTGATACCATCGTCTAACGTGTCCTATTCTGCATCATATTGTCTAGATCTGCTGTTTGGCATCTTTTATGAAATGGCCATGGTTGGCAAGGAGTTCGCTGGTTCTTATTTCTCTAATGTATATTATTGTTTTTTGTTTGAAGATTGGGTGTTGACAGATGCCTTTGAAATGCGTTTACCCGTATGGCTCAAAGCGATAGAAAACTCATGTACACTAAGCTAGCTCAAATAACATCCAATTCGTATCTGGTACTTTACACGCCATCGCTCATCAGTAAGGAATTGCAAAGAGCCATTCGGTTTAGGGGGTAACATGTGAATAATAAGAGAAGAAAAGGCGGTTAAAAAATATATTGAACATCGGAAGGTAATAAAAAGAAAACAAAAAGCAGAGATGGAAACGTTAACATCATTGATCGAAAAGTAAAGCCATGTCCAATCCTCACAGTAGAAAGCAGGTTCGTTAGCTTCGCAATTTTTTATTAAAATCAAGTAAATTAGATGATAGGTGATAGGTGGGGGTCGGTCAGATCGCTTTTTATGCAAACAATATTCATAGCTCCTCGAAGTCAAGGGACATGAAATTTATAAAAGTTTATCATGAGAAGATAAAGATCAAGACAATCGACGATGGAAATCCAGGGATCTTAAGAATGGTCTGGAGTGTAGTTTGTTTCCCCCAGCATGCTTTGACCGGGGGGTACGGCGGGCGAGGCCTGTGGTTGTTGAGACTGAGAAGCTGATGCGCTTGAAGCCTGCCTGTTTGAACTCGCAGATTGTAGTCGCTGGTCCAGCGCTTTGAGAGCCAGTGCTCTTCGTCGTTCCGCTTCTTCCCGTTTCCCAGACCTCGCGGGAGACCGGCCGACGTTGTTCAGAAGGCTAGGTAAGCCTGCCTCGCCTCGAGCCAAAGCCTGTTGGTTGCCTGAGGCTATATCATCATCCGAGAAAGGCGTACAGACACGTATAGCTACGAGGAGGGAGTATATTTGATCTGCAATGAACGCAATAGGAGGCTGAATAACATCTGGGAAGAAACAGGCAAACGCGAATGTCTCGCTGGCGTCGCCTTGGATTCCAGCGCCTCCCGTAGAGGTGCCGGATAGGTCGGGTTGTCTTTTGTAAAACCGAAGGTAGGTCCAACCAGCCAACAAGCCGAGCCAGGCGAGATTAAAGGCCGCATCCGTTCCGACAACTAAGGCGCCGATCGCGTTGAAAAGGAGAAACAAGGCTGGAAAGTGCTTTACTCGCGTTTTAACAATGCCGCGAAGGACTGTGACCGTGTGTTCGGGGACGAGTTGTTTGAAGGAAACAAGGAATGCAGCCTGGATAGCTATTCCGCCATTTATTCCTTTCGAGCTATGACCAGACACGTTAGAAAAGGTTATGTTTAGGGAAAGCGGGTAGACACCTACGCCGGGGTGGTGTTCTTGAAGATTGCGGCACCCAGAATGTAGAGCACCACGACAACAAAATTCGATACCAATGTGACAAGCAGAACGAATTTTCCAAATTCCTTCGAGCCCCAGGCGCGCTCTAGATATTTTCCACCGTAAAATATAGTAGCCCCACTGATCAAGATCGTGAAGATGTTGTTTTCAACAAAGGTTGCGGTAAGGAGAGTCCATGGATAAAAGAGCATTTGAGACGGTACCAAGGCAAGGTATGGAGCTGGAGGCGATGTCAATTCACTGTCCATCTGCCGCCATCTTGCGACTCCATGAAGTAGTGATAGTGTGAGAAGGGCGCTGAGGATCGAACGGGTGACGGGAGGGATATTAACACGGAGCGGCATGTTGTTGGTTTGCGCCCAGGACGTCGGCCCCTGGAGACTGAGGGGTGGTCAGGCGATAAAGGCGGAATGGTAGAGGTGTATGCTTGTTATCCTCTGCAACCAACGTAGACGGAAATATCTGTCTGTCCCTTGATCTTTTTTTCTTTGCTCTCCGTCTCCTGCATGAGCTGGCGCAGGGCTGTGATGCATGTCACGGTCACATGACCATGTTCTCCAGGAAACCCAAAAGGGGCAGGGATGCGCCAGCCTAAGAGAAGTGTGAGATATCAGCCTTACTACCAATATCACTGATTCAGCTGTTACACACATAGATGCACCGTAACAACCATTCCTCTATCTCATCGACCGCTCGTTGAACTCATCCACCAGCCGGTCTTTTGCCTGCGGACAGAGGCGCTTAGCTAAGCAGGGGTCAGAGTTCGAAGGCGCGCCACCGAAAGCGCCAAGCCCGTTTTGGGAGAGTTTGGGCTCTTGGATCTGCCGCTTCTCGCGATGATGCGTCTCGCTGCTGTAACCCACATCCCCGATCAACAAAAAACAACATCCGAGTCCCAGTGTCATACAGCGCGTGGACAGCTGTGCGAGGAACTTAGGACATTCACTGTTGAACCAAACGCAAAAAAGATAGCGACAGAGTGCGCGCGTGCGAGGACTGCCTTGGTTGAACAGCGCATCCCCGGACGGCGGACCCTCGCAGGTTTTTTGAAGCTAAACGTCCGATTATCCTGTGTTCATCCTGCTCTGACGGCCAGAACCAATTGCAGGCCGGGATCCACCAAGCAAGGCCGAATCGTGCAAAAGCAACCAAGAACCCTCCACATTCATCACATGGTCCATCCTTGTCTCTTCGCCTATATATCCTCCTGCTTCGTGTGAACCTTTTTAAACCAACCTTCTCGACCCAAAGGACCTCTCTCTGGCGTTCTTTCACATCCAGCCTCTGCTCATCATCTTCTTCTTCCAGTCGTGTGCCTTGCTCATCGCAGTTCACTTGAAAATCTGCCGCCCGCTGACACATTCGAGAACCGTTTTGGACGCCAAGCAATTTTCGAGAAGGCGACTCGTCGTTCTTTTGTTGTTGTTTCAAGTTTTTTTCCCCCTTCCCGCTGGGATATGCGAAACCGCCATCAATCCAGGTATTTTAGCTGCTGACTGCAGCTTTTACTTGCGCTATCATGGCGACTGGTGCGCTTACATCTCATCATGTAAATTACTTAATATGGAGGTGAGCAAAACCGCTTCTAAACCTAATAATCTAGTGCGAAATCCATGATTTCGAGACGCTAACGTGGATTCTCTTGTTCCAAAGGTATCTGCAAGAGTCAGGTCGGTATCACCGTTGAGCCCCAGTGCTGGGTTTCTTAGCGTTCTTTTACTGTAAACTGAACATTTATAGGTCATGGGGAAGCCGCGGTTATGCTCCAACGGGCTTGGAACCCGGAGCCTCAGAATCTACCATTTGCTCCATACATAAGAACTCAAGCTCTTATATCACTGGTGCAAAAAGGCCTTCAGTATCATGAACTTGAACAATCAGTAGACCAGGTATGCTGCTCTGCTGTGTTGTGGATACGATCTTATTAATCCGATCTAACCAAATTCCCTAGACTGAAAATGGCGACTCCCAGGCTCCTTCTTTTTTCGGGCCTGCTGTATTGGAATCGACTTCGTCGCAAGGCACAAACCATCAAGATGAAGGGAAGCCTACCGCCACAGGAACTGACCAAGCAGCATCTTCACCGAAGCCCTCATTGCCGAAACCTATCCAGGATACGCTAACTAATGGGGAATCCCATGGAGAGTCGACACAGAGTCTATCAAAACAAGCCAATGATGGTGATGTCTCTATGAATTTTACTGCCCCATCGGTCGAAACTGATAGGAGTGAAGAGGCATTGGCACGGCCTGTAGCGGGACCGGGATCGCCCGCAGTGGAGCTACTACTCGATGCTGATGGAGATATGGGAATGACCACATCGGAAATCCAGGCGCCACCGAGTCCCATATTCACATTAACTAATGGGCAGAGTGTTGGTGTCCAGATCGCACCACCAAAAGCTGCCGACCTCACTCCAGACGCGACCATTTTGGATGTGGCTGGGGATAATCACGTGGTGCGCACAGCTTGGCGGCCACAGGATCCATTCCTTGTTGCAGCGAGCGGCGAGGAGTTTTGTGGAATGTGGAAACTTTCGGGTCAGCGCTTATCGACCGTTGCAAGCTATGAAACTTTAGTCGAGGGCGTTAATGTTACGGCATTGGATTGGGCGCCCGGAGGTAGAATGTTGGCATTGGCAACGTATACCAACTTTATGGGAACCGTGACAATGTATAACCCGCAAGGAGCTGTGATAGACGTTCTTCCGAGCATGCCAGGTTTAATATCCGGGCTCCGATGGGCTAGTAAAGGGCGCTGGCTGGTGCTTGTCGCGTCCGATGGCAGGCAATCTGAGCTGCTGGTATGGGATCAAGAGTCCCGCCCAGACGCCTTCCCTCCCAGTCAGTCTATCGACGGCCCCGTCTACGAGGTAGTGTGGTCTGGAGACGATGAGGTATTTGCTTTCGGAGATGGTGCCGTTTATAAATGTCGTTTGCATGACAGGCTGGAGTTAACTCAAACTATTCGGTGGAGTGACTCCTCCAGTGAGCCTTGGACATTAGCGGCTGCCGCAACCTCAAACGAGACTTCTGTTGTTGCTGCTGCATCTACGTCGACTGCGAATGTTTGGATTCCTACTCACGAAATGCGGATCGAGAATGCCCATCATGGCGACATAACATCACTAGAGTTCCGACCACAACCCAAATCGACCATACCATCAAAGAGCACATTCATATTGGCAACATCGTCTATGGATGAAACTGTGAAGCTGTGGAGTTTGGACCTTAACTCAAAACAGGTGAACTGTATTCATCGACTATTCTTAGGCGTGTCGTTACCTGCTCTGAAGGCTACTTTCTCGCCAGATGGATATGCCATTGCCGCTGCTACGTATAGCAAACTGTTTATCTGGAATGCTGAACGAGGGGGCTTGCCAATAGCGACTTGGTCTTCCTTGGATGGCGGATTGGAAAACGGTGCCAAGGAAGATCCCACTTCCCCGAATGGCTCACAGAGCACCCTAGCGCTTGATCGACCACTATCATGGGATGCCGATGGCAAAAAACTGGCGCTGGGTTTTGGCAAAAAGGTATGTTTTGTTCCCACAGTGTTCAGGCAAAGTTCGGCTGGCTAACTCATACCATAGATTGCTGTCATAAATTTTCAGCGCTAAATGAGTTAAAATCTTCATTCATCTCCCCCATACTGGCGGCGGCATTTCACAACCCTGGATGCGCATAAGGATCCATAGCTGTCGTCCTCCACTTTGACGACTAGGATCCATATTGCGGGGTTACACGGAGAGAACTCGAGCTGTCATGTTACCACTATATCGGCGCTGCATTAACCATCCGATTGTCAACTCGACTAAGCTTGCCCAGCTCTGGATACCTTACTAGGCGCGAAACACCTTGAGGGATGCTGTGACTAGCATATACCTCACTTTGAGTGTCCTTATAACCTCCTGACAAACCGCCTACCACAAACCGCTTACTCGCGACCCCTTCCATCAAATATTTCTATCTGGCTCATAGTAGGCAGTCCGCGCTTCGAAATCTTAGGGGATGGGCTATATATATGCGCGCCTCACCATCTCATTTTAAAGACGTTACGATCGTTTTTCATACCCAGCCATGGCTCTAGCGAAGGGCTCGCAGGATTGCACGCATATACACACGAATATTTACCTCTCTGGAGTGATCGGAAGTCCCGCCAGATGGGTGCTCACTCATCTCCACCTAGCTTCACGATGTGAACATTTTCCGCTATGCTGGACGACCTATTTTTACAGGCGTCCACTACTCTGTATATTTTCACTTTTTGTTCGACTCTAATATCATCTACCATCGGCATTCAATTAGATTTAGGGTTGTTATGGAGTTTCCCGTGAGGGGTGGTGCGATCAAAAGAGCGCAAATGATTGCAATTCGGTTGGAAGGATGACCTTCCCTTACATGATGTGAATATGAACATACATTTTGGTTGGGTGATTTTATCTGTGTCTTTTGGCTTAGCTCTGCCAGCACAGATGGAGTATAAATTGGTGGTTTTATCGGTGTTGAGGTCTTTATGTTTGTACCTATTCTCGCTATAAATGTAACAGTAGTAAAGATATTTGATACTGAACCAAAGGCAGTTGATATTCACGTGATGTGGCGCCCTTCGAGCGAGCAGCTTGCCTTGACGCATCGAGAGACGCTCTCCATGGGGTGGGACGTCGCTAAGGTTTTCCCAAGGCACATTTGTCCCACCACAGCTGTTTTGCCTGTTGACTCTACTTCAAGCTTGCACCCACGATCAATTGATATTTTCTGTTCTCACCTGCAGCGTCAAACTATTTGTCTGCTTGACGCATAGCTGTTTACCGCCTCTTTCGTGCCCCGCCGTTGGTTCTTACACCTAGCACAAGATGGCTCCAAGGGTATTTATCTGGCCTGTCCAGTTCCTTTATCACTGAGGGGACACGACACGATACTTGTTAACAATTGTAACCATGCTAACAATATTCTAGGCCATAGTCCAGCCATCGATTGAGACGGTGACAGAGATCCTGTCCAAGTCGAAAAGCTCCCCTCATCGACCCAATATCGTCCCCATCACCGCCTCGGTTCCTGCCGATCTTCTCACTCCAACACTTGCGTACTTGAAAATATCAGCCAAGTTAGTTGTATTCGCTATCTGATTTCCTTCTTTAAAGGCTTCCTTGATTTTCACGGGGCGATATTGTCCATGGTGGAGTTGAAGAACGCTATGTTGACCTATGAGTCATGAAGCTCCAAACGATCGTTTCTCTACGAAAGCGCTGCTACTACAGAAACCATTGGTAGATACAGCTTTGTGGGAGCTGGTATGTCGGATAATCCTATCCTGCTCTATCGAGAATGGAAGTTGGGAATTTGGGGAGCTGACTTCCATCGTTGTTCATTAGATCCGAAGAAGGTTCTTAAATCCGGACCTGGCCATGGACCTGAATGCGACCCGCTACCGCTACTTGAGAAGGAACTTTCGCAATACCGTGTCGCAACTGTTCCGGGAATGACCCTACCGCCGCTTGCAGGTGGAGCAATTGGCTATGTTGGATATGACTGTGTGCGGTATTTTGAGCCTAAAACTGCTCGCGTGATGAAAGATATACTGGGTATACCGGAGTCTCTTTTTATGCTTTATGATACCATAATTGCGTTCGACCATTTCTATCAGGTTGTGAAGGTTATTACTTACATGCACGTCCCGGAGAACGAGGCCGAATTACCATCTGCGTACCAGAATGCGGAGGAAGTGATCCGGAAGACAATTACAACGCTTCTAGACCCCGCGGTGCCACTACCACCGCAGCCACCGATCAAACGCGACCAGGTTTATACATCAAATATTGGGCGAGAAGGATATGAAAGCCATGTTAATCGTTTGAAAGAGCATATTGTCAAGGGTGACATATTCCAAACGGTACCATCTCAGCGGCTGGCACGCCCAACATCGTTACACCCATTTAACTTATTCAGGCACCTGCGGACAGTGAATCCCTCACCGTATCTGTTTTATATCGACTGCGAGGATTTCCAAATTGTCGGCGCCAGCCCTGAGCTTCTTGTGAAGCAGGAAGATAGGAGAATTATTACTCATCCGATTGCAGGCACTGTTACAAGAGGCAAGACACCGGAAGAAGATGCCGCACTTGCTGCGGAACTCCGTGGAAGTCTAAAGGACCGTGCGGAGCACGTTATGCTCGTTGACCTTGCAAGGAACGACGTAAATCGAGTTTGCGATCCGGTAACAACTCAGGTCGACCGTCTTATGGTGGTCGAGAAGTTTTCACACGTTCAGCATCTTGTTTCTCAAGTCTCTGGAGTATTGCGGGAGGACAAAACGCGATTTGACGCCTTCCGTTCTATATTCCCCGCAGGGACCGTGAGTGGGGCCCCTAAAGTGAGAGCTATGCAGCTAATCGCGGAGCTGGAGGGAGAAAAGAGAGGAGTATACGCAGGGGCAGTTGGGTACTTTGGATACAACACCTGCAGTTTAGATGGGCAGAAGATTGTAGACGGGGCGATGGATACGTGTATTGCATTGAGAACTATGGTGCTCAAGGATGAAGTAGCATACCTTCAGGCCGGAGGTGGCATTGTCTTTGACTCGGACCCATACGACGAATATGTCGAGACTCTGAACAAGCTTGGGGCCAATATACAGTGTATAAAGGGCGCTGAAGAACTGTACCTGGAGTTGGAGAAGGAGGCAGCAGCATAGCATAGCGTATTAAATCAACAGCATTTCGGTTTTTTTCCATTCAACGTCTGCACCCTTCGTATCTCGGTCCAATTCACTATTAATATCTATTATCCGCTTGTGGCTGGGGTGCGCCATTTTACATAAGCAGCCACAGTGACCATGCCGTTTTGGGCTGGCATTCATCATCACCGCCGTCATTCTTCTTCCTCAGGCACTTTTTCACTTGCTCATAGACTCGCGCTTGTTGCTGTCTCCTCTCTGCCCTTCTTACACTCTCGCATCTCGATTGAAAACATTATCCGGTCTGTCTCTCCCTTCCCGCCTGTTAGCCTCGTGCACTTTTTTCTCCTGGAAGGCTTGGTGAGTCGGGTGCAACCCTCAGAGCCACCATTGTTCTTGGCGGTCCGCCCAGTATCTCTTCCCTCGCCATGCCCACGCCAGGATCCTGTCTTAACAACCAGTGACATGCTGACACATGAGGTGCTATATTAAGATAAGCGATTGCCGTCGAATCGAAAGCAAACAGCCCTCAAGATATCTGACTGGAAGAAACGAAGACGAAGGCGGATCGCAAGTTTGCTATCACGGGAAACTAGATACTATCGCCGCCGCCGCCCATCTTACCCAACGTTTTAAAAATCTCCGACTTTGCCCCTTTCGAGATATACGAAACTGTTCTCTCGGTACAGAACTGGTTTATATTCTTGCGACCGACCTATTTTGATCCCTGCGAGACGTTCGAGTGGTTACCACTTGTGTCCTTGAAGGAGTTTTGCCTTTCTCCGGGTAGAAGCTGATATATTTTGCGCCTTGTCCGTGGAAGGAATACACAATTTTAAAAGATGTCGAAAGTAGTGAGGAGTGTTAAGAATGTTACGAAAGGTTACTCGTCGGTACAGGTGAAAGTGCGAAATGGTATGTTGGCTTGATGGTTTATGGCTGGATCTTGAACATCGTCAAGGGAGTCAAGGGAGCCAGTCCTCTTTTAAGCTAACATGTCTCCCTACTAGCCACGAGTAACGATGCATGGGGCCCGACAGGGACAGAGATGGCTGAAATTGCAGCTTTAACATTCAACAGGTTTGTGAGACCAAGTGCCCCCCGCTTTCGGAGTCTGCGCTAATATCAGAAATCACGTAGCCCCACCGAATTCTATGAAATCATGGATATGCTTGATAAAAGATTGAATGATAAAGGAAAGAACTGGCGCCATGTTCTGAAATCATTAAAGGTTCTTGATTATTGTCTCCATGAAGGCTCTGAGCAGGTTGTTACATGGGCCAGGCAGAACAGTTATATCATCAAAACCCTGCGTGAATTTCAATATATCGATGAGGAGGGACGCGATGTCGGTCAAAATGGTGAGTTCGGGCCTCGACCTTCCGAAGATATTAATTGGGCTAGACTGACAACTCATTCTCTAGTTCGCATGTCTGCGAAGGAACTTACTGCGTTGGTGATGGATGAGGACCGGCTTCGAAGTGAGCGTTCTGATAGAAAACTGTGGAAATCAAGGGTCGCGGGTATCGATGATGGTATGCAAGGGTTTGCAGGCGGCAGCGATGTCCCACCACCCCGACGACGACGCGATCGTTCTCGAATGGATGAAGATGACACAGAGTACCGACTTGCCATTGAGGCTAGCAAACATGAAGCCGAGGAAGACCGCAAACGCCGCGAGAGGAATTCCAGGGATGATGACATTGACGATGAACTGGCCAAAGCAATCAGGCTTAGCAAAGAAGAGGAGGAACTTCGAAGACGGGAACTCGAGGAGAGCAATGCTGCATCTCTTTTTGATGACTCCACCACCACCCCTCAGGCCGCAGCACAACCGCAACCTACGGGATACAACCAAGGCTATCAACAACAAGGTGCCGTTGACTGGTTTGGTAACCCTGTTGACCCGCAACAGGCAATGACCACTGGCTTTTTGAATAACCAATACTCGCAGCCCACTGGTTTTGCACAACAGCAAACGGGCTTCCCGAACAATTTCACAAATGGACTTCAGACCCAGCCAACTGCATTCGACCAACAATTCCCTCAGCAGCAACAGGCTAACTTCATGCAGCCACAGCAAACCGCCTTTGGCAACCCCTATGCAAATGATATGTTTGGGCAACAGCCACAACAACAGCAGCAACCCCAGCAGCAACAGCAACAAGATAATTTCCTTTCTCCTGGATCTCACAATCCATGGGCGACGAATACCCAACCAGCCGCGGATGCCCTGAAACCGGCTCCCACTGGCTCCAATAACCCATTTGCTTCTTCGTTTACTCGAGCCCAAGCACAAAAGCCAACGAACCCGAACGCTCCTCCTTCACTAAACACCCTTGCAGAACACAAAACCGCCACGCAGTTCAACCAGCCTAACCCAATCGCTAACTTCCAAGCGCCGCAGCCCTCTGTCAGTACTCCACCAGCGGCCCAGAACCAACAGAACCCACAGCATGCCCGTCTTAACGCTCTACTTGCGACCGGGGATGGCCAGGACACATTCGGTAATGTTGGTGATCTCCGTATCCCAGCACAGCACACAGCGCCCGGGGTGTTTGTCAATTCCGCCGGCCAGGGTCTTGAGAGACTACCTCACTCCCAAACCGGCAACAACCCGTTCTTCAACCAACAATTCACTGGAGTTCCTCAACAGCATCCTGGTTTGATGGCTCAACCAAATAGATCCGCATTCGGCCAACAACCGGGCTATGGGACTAACCAACAGGGTGGAAATTTGATCGACCTCTAAATTGTATATGAAGAAATGAAAAGCCGGCCAGATTTCTGATCTTTTATCTCTTGAGATCTCTAAATTTTTCTTTTATACGACCCGGAAGGAATCTATCTATTCTGGTAGCCACCGTGGCGAGGTAGTGCTCTAGATATATATTGTATCTTCCTCTCACCCACCCTCATTCTCTCTCTCTCTCTCTTCTTCCCTTCCCTTCCATTCCCTCTCCTTTCCATTATGTCTTTGCTCAGCACAGGAATTCTTCGGTGAGGCTCTTTTTTTCGATGTCCATATTTATTCTCTTTTGTATTGGTATATCCTCTACCCCAGCCGCATTTCTGTTTTTCTTCAATATTCTCTGTTCATTCCCTTTCTACAGATTTCCTTTGTTACTTCTCATCGCCTCCCCCATCTTGTTTTGAACTTTTTGCATATTTTAATACTACTTTACTAGCATGAGCTTCTTCTTCCTTCTTCTTCACCTTTCCCAGTACCGTGAAGCTTCCCACAAAAACTCTTTGGTGATAACTCATTGCCCCTAAAGCATGTCATTGCAAATACCGATCAGTATCTCGCTCGATAAAATGATAGAGTACGAGTAGATACCATATGAATGCATTTTTCTCAGTCCTACATACATACATACGTGCATAGGATTGTTGTTTAACTCTTTAGTAAGATTTAGTAGCAAGATCTTCTCCGAAGGTACGGATACATAGATATCGAGGAATGATGATGAAAAAAAAGATAAGAGCTAGATGGAAATATAGGGTATATGCAATGAGAAAAAGAGAAAGGGAGAAATGAAAGGCCCATTGTTGCAACGCGATAACGGGGGGGTTAGATCTGCTTTTTTAGAAAAACGTATGTTCAAAAGAAAGAGAATGAGCTGGAGGGTTGGTGGATGGGAGTTGATGTAATGCAAGGCAACGCAATGAACAATGCGAGAAATTTCAGAAAAGAAGTTTTGCGACCTTTCTAGGTGTCGTGCTGGTCCTCTCGAATAATGGAGCGGACTTTCTTAAGAGGGGGTTGGGTGGGATTAATGCATTTCCATTGTTTGTTTTAAGAAGCGAAGACTCGCACTTTCAAATCTACGCTTCCGGTTGCAATAACACATCTAATTCCTACCTTGCCTCCGCCGGGATCTTCTTTAGATGCAGCTGTCGCGGTGCCTTTTGCGCCCGAGGGTGTGCCGTTCGGACCAGCGTCGCCATTCACTACCCCTGAATCTTTAACGATGTTGGGTGCCCACCTGATACAACTCACAAAGTGGCCGTGGGCGTCAGAGACGGTTCTAACACATTTTCCTTCTTGGGTTAAATCCCAACATCTAATCGTTTTGTCGTCGCTGACGGAAAGAAGGTATTTTCCACCAGGGTGGAAGGCTAGACCTTTAACCCAGTTGTCGTGGCCGATCAGGGTTTTGATCAGTGTGCCGCGCGAGTCCCATAGTTTTATTGTTTTGTCGCGGGCACCTGTTGCGATGAACTCGGCGGAGGAAGATGCTGGTGGTGGCTTCTTTAAGCCGGCAAGGGCTGCCATGTGCGGGTAACTTGCTGGAGGCGCTATTGATACGCATTCCACGAAATGGTCATGGCCGAGGAACGTTGATTTGGTCTCGCCGGATGAAGCGTCCCATAGCCGTGGGACTCTATCGTTACCAGCAGATACCAGGAAGCGGCCATCCCACGAGGGGCATACATCTCGTACCCAATCTAAGTGACCGTGTATTGTTTTCACGCAATAACCTGTTGTAACGTCCCATATACGTAGCGTCTTGTCCCAGGAAGCAGACACGAGAAGGTTCCCTGATAGAGGAGAGCCAGCGGCGCCAGATGGAACGAACCGGACCGCGGAGACACTGTGGTCATGTCCAGGTAAGGTGCGAATATTCTTATAATCATCGGATGGATCCCAGAGTTTGATGGTGAGATCGGAGGAGCATGAAGCAAGGAGTGTCCCTCCACGAGGCCCGCCGTAGTCTACATCCACCACTGCTTTTGTATGGCCTTTGATCGTCCTCTCCAGCTCACCAAGCTCCCAATCCCAAATCTTAATAGTGGTATCTTCTGAACCTGAAGCCAGAGAGGAGAATACGGGGTGAAAGGCGACGCACGTTACGGGAGATCGATGGGATTCAAGGGTATGTCTGGCAGGTGCGCGAGGAAGCCAGGATATCGGGTCTTGATTTCGTCGGGAGAGTGAGGTGGGAGTAGCTGAGTCGAGTTCTGATTGAAGGGCGGCACTGCGGGCTTCTAGGTCCATAATCTAACCGAGTCCTGTCAGTTTACAGCGTTTGCTAGGGTGTTCTTGTAGGTCTGACCTTCTTTTGTAATCGAACCACACTGGTCCATTTCTTTTCCAATAGTCCTTCATACTTTTTGGCTGTGGTGTCATCGAGGTGAACGTTCCCGGCAAGTTCTTCGCGAAGGGCTTCAGCACTGTTGGGCAGGTTCGAAGAAAGAAAATAGGCTATGATGGCCTTATGCCTTATTGTCGAGTAAGTATAGATATCACCATAGAGAACAGAAAAAGGTCGCAACATACAGTTCCTCTGCCTGCCGCGTTGTGAGTAGCTGGCTCATGTCAAATTATGGTAAGGGGAGATCCCCAGTCCCCCTCACAGAGTCGTCACCAAGTTACACACGAAGAGAGCCAGGCGAAAGATGTGATAAAGGTCGGAGGGAGGATGCGACGAGGTGGAAGACGCCTTGATTAATATATCCTCCCTTTTTTCTCTTTGATACGGGGGTGTTCAAGTTGAAAGAATCAGAAGTGGTCGCAAGCGGTCAGGACAGTAGAAGAGAAGTGTTTACAGGCTTTCAAACAACCTTCAGGGGCGCAGAGGTTTATATCAGACGAACCAAAGAATCAAAGAAGAACCAAAGAAGTGATAGAGTCAATTAATTAGTTGCTGGTTCTGCGTTGTATCGCCAAGGGAGAAAGATAGGCTGATAAAGCGGCCATCGCCATAGAGACAGCGATGCATGTTGACACTTGACCCGAAAAGGCATTGTGGGATCTCGACTTCAAAATTCACTGTTTGACCACCAGCTCTCTAAGCACCTCTTTGCGCCAGATTCACGCATCTTGAGCAGCAGGTCTTGCTCTGTACGACGATTTAAAAACCTCTTTTAATTCTTTTAATCCTGCCGTCAAACTGGTGTTCTCGTCCAAGCTGCCTGTCGTACATAGGCCTACTAGGATTCCACCCTGCATTTGAACCGCTTGTTGACCCTACGCCACTTTCGTGCATACGCGCTGTCTCTATATCTACCTGACGGTCTCCTCTTGGGTACGGACAGCTCAACATACTACTACAAGATCCAAAACCTCCCTGACTTTGCCCGCTGATTCTATGACGTTCTAGGTAAATTCACCCACCCACCCGCAAAACAAGAACAGGCCAAGTGATGGCCGAACAAACAGAAGATTTTTCATCTCTACCGCTGCCTGACAGGTTTGCACACAAGGTGAGGCTTCGTGTCTGCGTTTAGGGTGGGCATACTTCCACAATGCTAATCGCTTTCTCAGGTATGGAAAGTAAGAAAGGAAGGATATGAGGAAGCAGCGAAACAATTCGAAAAGACCGCCGACGAGTCAGATCCAGCCTTCAAACCGTTCCTGCAAGATCCTAGTCTATGGAAAGGAGCCGTCGCGGACTCAAATGTAGCGGCACAGCAGGAGGGCCTGGCTGCCTACTGCGCTTTTTTGAAATATGGAGGGCCAGAGGCATGTACAAGGTTTGTTTCTATGAGCCGTAACCTAATCGCTTGAAGGGTGAATAGCGCGGCTAACTCTTCCCATCAACTGTTTCTAGAACGCGGAGTATTACGACCCAACCCATCGCCGAAAAAGGTCTTCCCTCTACACGCGCCGCGGCCAAGGCAAGTGCGCGCGAAGCACTTCTACTGTTCATCGAGCTAGACAAATCCGAGCCAGTGATTGAGGACCTCCTGCCAATGATATCCCACAAACAGCCAAAAGTCATCGCTGCGACACTTGCTGCCCTGACCGCAATATACCACGGATACGGAATTAAAGTTGTGGATGCAAAACCAGTGCTAAAAATTATCCCAAAGGCCTTTGCTCATGCGGACAAGAACGTACGAGCGGAGGCTCAAAACCTGACGGTGGAACTTTACAGATGGCTGAAAGAGGCGATGAAGCCATTGTTTTGGGGTGACCTAAAACCGGTGCAACAACAAGACCTAGAGAAACTATTCGAGAATGTCAAGCAGGAACCTTCACCAAAGCAAGAAAGGTTTACTCGCGCTCAACAAGAAGCCATGGCCGCGGCAGACGGACAAGGAGATGACGGAGCCGGCGGAGAAATGGACGATGCGGAGGGAGATGATGGTGGTGAGGTCGATGCTTTCGATCTTGCTGAGCCGGTTGATATTATGCCGTCTATACCAGAAGGCTTCCATGATAGTCTGGGCTCATCAAAATGGAAAGACCGCAAGGAGGCTCTAGATGCTCTTCATAAAATCGTGGATGTTCCAAGGATAAAAGACGGCCCACACGACGAAATCATGCGTGCACTCGCAAAGTGTATGAAGGACGCCAATATTGCCGTCGTTACAGTTGCAGCAAACTCGATTGAAGCGCTTGCAAAAGGGCTTCGTCAAGGTTTTGGTAAATACCGCGCTATTGTAATGGCACCGATCATGGAGCGCCTTAAAGAAAAGAAGCAGTCGGTGGCGGATGCGCTCGGTCATGCACTTGATGCGGTACTTGCCTCGACAGGCTTGTCGGAGTGTTTGGAAGACATCATGGAGTTTTTCAAGCACAAAAATCCGCAGGTCAAACAGGGTACGCTCAAGTTCCTGATACGCGCTCTACGCACGACCAGGGATGTGCCTTCAAAAGCGGAGACTAAATCCATTGCTGAAGCCGGTACAAAGCTCCTTACTGAATCCAGTGAAGTAACACGTTCTGGAGGATGTGAAATTCTGGGAACATTGATGAAAATAATGGGCGAACGAGCTATGAATCCATATATGGATGGCTTGGACGACATTCGGAAAACAAAGGTTAAAGAATTCTTTGAGACAGCGGAGGTCAAAGCAAAGGATCGACCAAAGCCTATAGTTGGACCCCCAAAGACAACTGCCCAACCGCCCACGAAACGAGTCGTGAAAAAGAGTGCCCCAGGCCTTAAAAAGCCGGCGGCGCCTCCGGCTGCAGCCCCAGCCCCAGTGAAGGAAACCCCCCCATCACCCGCACCGTCTAAACCGGCAGCGAGAAGTAAGATCGGCGGTTTGCCCAAATCGAGTGGACTCGCTACTCCAGGGTCAGGCTTGAAAATGCAAAGAAAATTGGCTGGGCCAGGGGGTGCAGCACCACCACAGCTACAGTCTCCACGACGAGTGATATCTCCACCAGCAGAAGATGTTCCACCGACGACACCTGGCCCTAGATTTGGGCTCGGAGCGTCACGCGGTCTTGCCGGCCGACCTATCGCAAAACCAAGGGCATCCAGTCAAGAATCAAGCAACGCAGCCCCGCCTAGTGCGCCTGCCCCTGCACCCGTGCCCTCTGGGATATCCGCTATAGAGCGAGCGGAGCTGGAGGAGCTTCGAATGGAAAAAGAAAGGCTATCGCGAGCCAACGAGGAGCTACGAGCAGAGAGGACAAAACTATCCTCAGAAATAGGCGAACTGCAAAATCAAAACGCGCAGTTAATAGAAGACCATACGAGAGATGTCCTCAGTATAAAAGCCAAGGAGACCCAGTTGGTAAGGGCGCGAAGTGATGCAGAAACCGCGGAGCAGAACGTTCAGAAACAGCAAAGGGAAATAGAGCGACTCAAGAGAGAATTGTCCAGAGCTATGCGGGCCGGAGCATCAAGTCCACCTGCGACCGCTGTACCTGACTATGGCTTGAATATGGGCGTAGGTGAGAATGCTGGGATATATCAAGATGAGGGAAGCCATCTAAACCGCCCAGTATCTGGACTCCACATGGGCGCTCGCTTTGAGAGTGCAAGGCCGAGAAGCTTCATGTCTGCTAGTCCTAGCGAGGAGAAAGAGAACAATGGGTTAACTTCACCAGGGTTGACTGCTGGGTACCCAGGACGAAGAAAGCTTAGTCCACCTGTTGGATCTTCATACTCTTCTAGTCGGGGCAGCCCGGCGAGATCAACATCGAGAACGTATGAAGGGGCTGACGGTATAACAAGTCAAATGGAACCCGCAGAAAACTGGAAGAGGGCGGCAGAAGTTACGAGCCAATTGAAAGCGCGTATAGAGCAGATGAAGGTTAGTCAAGCCCATTTCCCTCACATTTCGTAACCCTTTTTTTTGCTAACGGCCATCTTCCAACTTCACAGGCAAGACAGGGGATTTCAAGACCACCAACCTCGCGTTAATCGAAGATTTCTCCAACAACCTCTCGTTTTGCTTGTTTCTTTGCCGCCTTTTTGCTGTTTCAAAATACCCATCAAGTTCTTTTGGTCGCCTATTATTTTATACTGCTTAATGCCTAATGTTTTGCGTCTCTCTTTAAATGGGGTTGGGTAAAAAATCGGGTGGAGATATGGGCACATAACACTTTTACTCATAATTACAAACCAAATATCTAATTACTTCCCTTCGATTAATAGTCGTTGAGCTACGGTTCGGATGAGCATGTATATGTTTCTTAGGGGACGGCCTTTTGAAGATACAACAATGGATCGAGTATAAATCATTTGCTCATTAAGACATTGGGTATATGAAGAATGTAAAAAGACATTTGAGGTAATAGGTAAGATATTAGGAAAAGGGTCCGACCGGCAACAACGTCGAGACGTTCCCTTCCTCATCAAGTCTCGATTCAGGGAGGAGTTTATAGAGAATCTGGTCTAACTAAGAGAGAAAAACACCCGATCAGACCGCGCGGTTAAAACCACACAATTAGTTCATTAATTCACTTTTTGTTTCAAAAACTCATTCTCATTCGTCATGATGTAAAAAAATGGGAATTGGTTTTCGCTTCCGCGACCACTCCGAAACTCCGAACCGATTTCATTTGAGAGGGGGTAGTAGTTGAGGTGGATTGGATTTTTTTCATTGGGTTGGAAGAGGGCCAGTTTAGATCTTGATGGCGGACTCAACGGCCTTGCGCTTCTTCTCGGTCTTAGCCTGGGCCTTGGCACCCATGATACCACCACCCCAGTGACGCTTGCTCTCCTCGTACTTCTCACTGTAGCCCTCCTTGATGGCGGAGACGAGCTTGGCGAACTCAGTCTTGTCCTCGGAGCGGACATCAGTCAAAGCCAAGACGGCAGCGGTCTAAGGGGTACGGGTTAGTGAATTGGTTCAAAAAATTAGTAGCGGTGGTTGAAATCTCACCTTCTTGTGGACGACAGTTCCGAGTCTGGCCTTGCCCTTGATGATGGCGTATGGGACACCCATCTTGCGGCAGAGAGCAGGGAGGAAGACAACGAGCTCAATTGGGTCAACATCGTTGGGGATCAAGACAAGAGAGGCCTTCTTGTTCTCAATCAAGCCAACAACGTGGTTGAGACCGTACTTGACGGCATATGGCTTCTTGCTGGCATCCTCCTTCTTCTGGCCGGCCTCGACGGCAGAGGCCTCCTTGAGGAGACGCTCCTGCTTCTCAGCCTTGGACTCAGGGCGGTACTTGTTGAGAAGCTTGAAAGCCTGGGCAGCGGTGTTGCGGTCCAAGGTGTTTTGGAACTGGGCAATCGCCGGGGGAACCTTGAGGCGGAGGTTCAAGATCTTCTTCTGGCGTTGAAGACGGACATAGGCGGGCCACTTGACCATGCGACCGAGGTTGCGGCGGGGCTGGATGTCCTGGCCAATGCCGTAGTTGCGAGGGCGCTTCTCGATGAGAGGGTTCTGCAGCCAAAAAAGTCAGTTTGATCTACAACACAGGAAAATCCAGCTGGTAGCAGTGAGTGAGATGTTGACTAACCTTTGGGCCCTTCTTGCTTGAGCCAGCCTTACCCTGTGGGAAGGGGGCGGCAGCAACTTTCTTTCCAGACTTTGGAGGCTATCATTGAGAAAAAGAAGACCATTAGCGAAACGCATTCACTAAGCATTTACAATCTTCTTTTTTAATCTCTAAAGAGGCGATGGGACTATGCATTTCTGCAATAGCACCGCATCACCTCAAGCCAATCATCACCGACGCAAACATGTTTCCTAGAAAACAGCTGCGACCGATGGAATTGTAGTGCGACGATTGTACATTTCTGATCATATACGAATCGAAGAAGATGCCGAATATCAAGTAGGATGCTGATGTCTTACCATTGTGGTCGAAATGTGTCGTTGGCGTTGACGTTAATTGACTGTTTGGCGAAGCGTTCGAGAGAGAGCAAAAGTTCAAGAAAGATTCGACTTTAAGAAGTTTGTTGTGGAGCCGAAGCGAGCCCTAGTCATGTGAGGTCACGTGGCACCATACATCGATATCAGAACTGTAAACCATCCCAGAACCACTCCAAATTAATATATTAATAGATATTCTAGATCCGATTAATATGATTGATTTGTCTATTCAAACTTCATTAACGCTGCCACGATTTTATGCATCGTGGTCTCTTATAACCACAAGCTGGTGGAGACAACCCCCCATTTCATGCCATGTCATATCTCATAAAGTGTTGATCTAAAGTAAAGGTGCCGCATTTCAAGCAGTCTCAAGAGAAACAAAAAAGAACTGCGTGGTATCATCTCCAAGGGACATTCAACCCCGGAATGCCCGCCCGTCCCATAGCGGCGGTTGCACTTTCAACAGCCTTCTTCCTCCCCTGTAAACCCTCCTGGCCCCCCACCCCTTGTACTATTCGTTCCAAATTCGTCTCTATAACAACCCCTCCAACGATCATCTCTCCCAGTACTGCATGCATAGTTTCAAACCCGAAGATGAGATCCAGTTCGCAGACATTCTCAAATAACCTGTCCAGTGCTTCGACGAACACTTGGATCAAATCTATTAGAGCTAGAGGCGATTCTGTAGATGTAGATATGAGGATGAATGAGAGGGTAGCATATGTTCGGTATGTGATTTGAGTGGGCGCATCTGAGTGGCCGCTGGAAGGGGAGTTCGAGCTTGCGCCTTGCGACAGGAGGGGTGGGAGCGGGAGAAAGTTGCAGGCGGATGAGGGCCGTTGGGAGACGAGAGTATAGATCTGGGCAAGTAGGGATTGTTGGGTTTGTGTATCCTATGTAGGTCAGCAATCAGCGCTACTATCCCGTCAGGCTGGGGTTTCTGAACAGCAAGGGAGCCAGCGTTTCACCTACCAGCTGGGTATAGAACTTCGTCAACCTTGGCTGGCCGCTATTGTTGAAGACAAGGACCGCATTAATCATATCGGATGAATTTTGTCTTCCAGTGGTATACAAATTGTCAACCTCACGTCTAGTTCCTTCGAGACGGTTTGTTCATTTGCTCAAGATCATCATTAAAGCCGCGGCGCTGAGAGTATCGTCATTCCTTGGCATCCTCTTGTTTGTCTTGTTTGCCTCATTTTTTGGCCGAAAATCTTATCGCGAGCGACGCGACGAGGACTCGCTGCCGGCGAAGAGACACTCGTTCATGCACTAAAGCTAGTTAATCTACGGAAGAGAAGAGAAGAAACTAACAGACCAGATACCCCCAGCCCACTTCTACCCAAAGTCCCTCACAAATGAGCGCCCTACGAAACTACTACGCTCGCAATCTAGTCAGGAATGCAGTCCTCCCAAAACCCCGAGAGCCGTTCCCCCAGAAGACCCTCACCGAAGAGGAAGAGAAACTAGCGAAGCTAGAGAGATTAAAGGCAAATGACAATTCCAGACTCAACAAGAGACTACGCAAGGAACAGGCCTTTGCGGACGAAAAGAAGATAAAGCCCTCTGACCATTGCGTCCATCTCGATACCGTCGCCCCGAACGATGCAGAGCTCGAGTATGCGCGCAACATGTTTAAAGTAACCAGACATTCCCCGGATCATCTCTGGTGCAGGTCTTCATTCCGCGACATACCCAGGTCGGATTTCCCCGAAGTCGTGCTCATGGGTCGATCGAATGCTGGGAAAAGCTCACTGATTAACGCCCTGGTTGGGAAGAAGATATGTAATGCTTCGCCGAAACCGGGTCGGACACAAGTGTTGAATGGGTTCGGCATTGGGGGATCAAAGGGTGGAGAGTCCAAGGTTGTCCTGGTTGATACGCCGGGTTACGGCTATGGTAGCAGTGCCGTCTCGGGACCGCAGTTGATAAAATACCTAAGTCAAAGGCAGCAGTATGTATATAAACCCGTTATACAGCCTCCATGGCATAACTCAATCATATCATATTTTGCCTCTTCACAGCTAATCTCTCTAATCTACTATTACTAGACTTCGAAGAATATTTCTCCTCATTAATGCTAAAATCGGCCTAAAAGATTCAGACCGTCAAATGCTAGGGATCCTCCGCGAGTATTCGGTCCCGTACCAAATAGTCTTCACCCGAATTGATAACCTGATCGTTAGATCCGGCAAATATGACGTTTTCCACTTCGAAAAGTTGAATATGTTCAAAGAACATGTTCGAGAGTTGATTAGAGAGGTTCAGCCGCCACCGCATGGTGGGCCGCCGCCTCTCCATGACTATATATCTACGAGTGTGCGGATGACGAATCCTGAAGTTTCTGCGCCGTTGGGAGTGGGTGTTCTTCAGTGGTCTATTCTCCAGGCCGCCGGTTTGGCTCAGAGGATAGCCATGCCTGGGGTTCAGGCTGAGAGGATGGTTGATTCGGGGGGGATTGCCCCTTTTCTAGCCAAAGAGAATGACTAGCTGGAATTTTTAGTTGCTCCTTTTAAGTTTTAGAGATACCATGTACACTATCTGTTTCTTTTTGCAATAAATTCTATTTATATCTAAGAGGGAAACTATAAAGAACGCAGTCTGAAGGAACTGATCGAGCTGCAGCGCTGCAAGACGGATAATAGCTAAAAACATAGACACCCATAACCATCGCCCGATACATAAGGTAATATAACATGGTATCAAGAAATATACAACTCCGATCGTAAAAATGGTAATAAAGCAAACGAATAATGGAATATGGAAAGTCCGTCGTAAAATTATGCGAGAATTCGTTCATTTTCGTCAAAAACTCCTGTCCCAAATTATGAGGTATCGAGAATATGCATAACCGAGAAAGAGGACATGGACCATCCACGCTATGCAATGGTATTTTATTCAGAAGAGAATAACCCCAGGCGGTGAAATGCAGGTAATATAGTAGGCGATAAATACGGGTACGGAAAAGCTGGGTATCATAAAAGTTATGTTAAAATGGGTATGAGGGTCGAGAGACCAAGAGGAGTCTCGACGCTCGATAATAGGAGAAGCTGGATCTGCCTTTCCAATCATGCCAATGTTTGTGATAATTATCACTGATGCCAGGGAGGCAAAACCGTAGTCCAACGGGGCTAGAGGCGATAATTTTCAGTTTGCCGGTTCTTGCTCGATAGAATCGTCTGAAGAGTCCTCTTTCAAGTCGTCACCATCTTCGTTCACGACGATCCTCTGGCCGAGGCGATCGTTCGGAACGCCATCACGGTAGGCGCCGAAGTCAAGGACCTAAGTGAAGCGTAAGTAATATACTAGAAAGCGGGTTTCAAAATGACATACCTCGATATACGTGATTCGGTTCCTCTGCACCGCCGCAACACATCTTCTATCATTGAATTTGACTTGCCAAACCCCACTGAGATCGGTGAGAAGGTCAGTCATACATTCCCCGGTTTTCATATTCCACATTTTCAAAGTGCGGTCAGACCCAGATATAACCTTTTGGTTATCATGCTGAAAGCATGTAATGGCGCCTGTGTGAGCTGTCAAAGTGCTTTTGCACTGCCCGTTCTCCGGGTCCCACGTTCTGAGCGTAGAATCCGCTGCGGCAGAAACAAGCCTATCCGACTGGAGGCTAAGGAGCCCGACAAGCGACGTATGGCCTTCTAAGTTATAAAGGACAGTACCCGTCTCAAGAGACCAGATTTTAACCATGCTATCCATGGACCCACTTATACAACGATTTCTTTTGTGGTCGAGAACAACACTGTAGACTTTGAAACTATGGCCTTGCAGTCGGAAGATAGGTTCGCCAGTAGATATTTTCCAGACTCTCACCGAGCAATCGTAACTTCCACTCACGAGTGTATCCCCGTGTGCTGCAATAGCGCGAACGGATTGAGAATGGCCTGCTAGGGTTCTCACAAAGTATGGGCATGTGCTGTCGTCCTGTGGAGGACCCGCCTGGAAATACAAAGGATCACCAGGCCGAGGAAGCTTCCAAACACGAAGAGTTGAGTCTCGGGAACCCGTGATAATTAAAGGCTCCTTTGGCATCATATCTGGCGTTCCGTCCGGCAGTTTCCCCACTTCCGCTGGTAGCAGAATTTGCAAACATCTGACGGTTGATGTGTGCCCTTGGAAAACCTGTGTGCACTCCGCGGCATCAATATCCCACACCCGAACAGATCTATCTGTGGATCCAGAGACAAGAGTGTTTCCGAAATACTCTAAGGCCCACACGCCGCCTTCATGGCCTTCCAGTGTGGCTCTGAGAGCACCTGTCTTGGTATCGTAAACATTGATATTGGTATCATCACTTCCCGTCAGTATCTTGTCAGAATCAAACTGCAAACAGGTGACGACGTGATGGGCATGAGCACGGAAAGCTAAATGCATCGGTTTTGCACCTTCTCGCATCCAGTTACGATGAATAGAGTAGTATCTTTGATATAAGGACTTGTAAAGATGCAAACTCCGAAGGGAGGGCAGCCCGAAATCAGGGTATGGGACGGCGAATGCAGCAGCATTTGCCGCTAAATAAGGACTCTCGTCGGGACTTAGATCCTGCAACTTTTGTGCAAGTGAAGTAGCAGTAGAGGGCGAACTGACAAACCCCTTCCGCTTCATCAGCTTGCGGCTCCCCAGGTTAGCGGTGGCCTTCCGCTTGAGCTTCCGTGGGAGCGAAGACGAAGATGCGATATCGATCTTATCTGATGACGATGCATCCGTTTCGTAAGACACTGGTACGAGGGAGTCATCCGCTTCCAATTTAACAGCGGGGAATGAACGCAAATCTCTTTCGCAATCCTTTTCACCAATTGGGAACTGCCATCCCCACCCCTCTTCAATCGCCCGTTTGAGCTCACCATCGACTAAGACAAAGCCATCCGCGTCGAAATGCGCTTTCCAAGACTTTTCGTCCGAATTGATGATGTGCCTCCATTTTTTGCAGACCTGAGAGGCACGGCACATGGTCTTCACGTCAAGATATTTCACAATATTCAAGCTAAGCTCTATTGGCAGAGTGCTCAGAAAGTCGCATTTCAAAGTAGGGTTGACAACATCAGCAACAAGGTGCAAAGTGGGTTTAGGACATCTTCGAAGCAATTGATACATCACATAAGATTTAAGACCGTCCGGTATCGACTCGAAGTAATCCAGCATCACCGGGATATCCATTAACGACAACGACTGGGAGTTGGAAACCGGATTGCTGACGGTATCTTGCGAGGATAAATTTTCATGGTGGCTCAAGCTCTGATCCAGGCTCGAATCGGTATCATCCAATTCCTCCGTGAACTCTGGATTTCCAAGCTGCTGTGAACTCGGTGCCGCAATTGGAGAAAGCCTCGGGCTAGGCAAGCTAATGTTCTGAGAAACGCCATCATCAGAAGCTCCTTGGGACCCTAACAAATGATGGGCACATCTAGTCTCCTCTTCTATTTTAATCTTCGTTCCACTTTGTGATGTTGAGTCGTCATCGGGTTCATGTTTCTGAGCAGAAATACCGCTTGTCCCATCCCTCAGCCTATTAGGATTGATACCAAGCGATTTACAACGTAGAGGAGACGTATCCTGGCTATCGAAACGGAATCGACTATGAGTGGGAATGGAGGCTGTTGGGCTACCGGGATTAGAGGCGTCATCGTTAGAAGAATCTCCTCTGGCGTTGGGGCGGATATTTTCTGATGATCCACTGTTTTCGTTTGCTAAGAAGGCGACATTTTCTGTCTCTGGGGTAGCCAGTCCGATTGTTTCTGAAGCGTGCGGATGAGAGAGTTGTGATGAGCTCAAGTGTGTCTTTCGTAAACGACGCTGTTGGATTGAATTTCGGGGACTGTTGGATGACGAATTATAAGTGTTCGATTCTTGGGTTGATCCAGGAAGGGACACCGGCGAAACAGGGCGGCGCTTTATATTGAACGGGTTCGTTCTACGAGATGCGAGGCCACTCTTCTGTGAGTCCATACGGCTTATTCCCCGTCGACCACGAGCGCTAGGGCGGATGGTATTTCTCGACGTTTCACGTAGGGCGACCTTCTGTTGATTGTACTAGATTGCGTTAGAGTAAAGTAAAATAAAATTCTGGTTTAAGTCAAAGACTTACTTCTTTAAATGCACCAGCAGCATCTTCCGGTTCATGGAAGACGATTGATTTGCCACCTAGGTTGAAACGAATATCCTTCAGAGAATCGGGCGTAGGTGTAGAGGCCAAGGGGTAGAGTTTGGGGTCCAAGTTTCTCGAGGCATGTGGGTCACGTAAAACAAGCGGAGGGAACTCCGTAGTGGTTGTCGTAGTCGTCGTCACAACAGTAGTTTGTGTTGCAGGAGCAAATGAAAACTGAGCAATGGTGCTGTTGGATGGAGAGGAAGGCTCTCGGGTATGGTGTGTCCCTGCATCCGACACGTTGAAACTAGACGCGAGAGTCTCGAAACTCGAGAGATTCGAAGGTTGTGAGGGGTACGAGGACGCGTATTTTTGTTGTGATTGATTTTTCTGACCGGAGCACGGTATGGAGGCTGAGGTTGGAGATTCCATCTTGCTCGTTTTAAAAACCGAAGCAGTGCGAGAAAAATGACTTTGACACGTCAAAAGTTGAAGCGAACGGTAAAGAGAAGCAAGTAGAGTAGATTGTAGCGGTTAGAAAGAGGAAGAAAGTATGCTGTTGCAGCACAACAAAATATGCTTTCCCCTCGCACGTCTCAACTCATGGTAAGAAAAAAGATTGTATAGGTAGATAGGCGTGAAGTTCGTAGTGAGCGAGTGAGAATTCGAAGTTTAGATGCCCAGATGTCCTATCCTGTTCCTTATGGAGAGGAAGAAGGTTAGATCTTGACGATAAATACTGCAGAGAAGAGGGTGAGGGAGAGGGCGTGTTCAGTACCGAAGAGATGATGCTCAGCAAGCGATGGTAAGAGATCCCAGCACAACCAGCACCAGGAAAAGAGAAGACACGAAAGAAAACGAGAGAGAAGAGAGTGACGGGCGAGAGGAAGAAGAGGAGGGTGTTGTGGTGGTGGTGATGGTAGAAGTGGTGAGGGGGGTTGTAGCACGAAGAGATGGAAGAGAGAGAAAGAGTAGAGAGTGGTGGTGGTGGCTGGCGGGAAGGAGAAGCGCGGTGAAGGGCGGCGGCCTCCCTCAGGGCCAGAAAAAAAAGGGTTAGCCGGCCGGAAATGCTGGGGGGGAGCCCCGGAGTCCGGATTATATGATGTTCCGTGTTAAAAGCGGCCCTTTGGCCCCAAGCAGACGCGCCTATCTCGTTCGCTCAGCGCCTAGACGAGCTGCGCCGTTCGCGTCTCCGTCAAGAAGCGCGTATCACGGCCGACCGGTCTGGTAGCTGTTGTTAGCTGCTGTTCTTTATGGGCAGGACAGATGTACACCGCACTGCTCATGGTTTTGCTATGGACAATACCATACAACTGCGCCTTCTTTTAAGCCGTGTTTTTACCGCAGACTGATAGAAAGGTTGATTACCACAGGGTTTCCGCCTTTCTTTCGCGTGTCTCGGCCATCCTACTCTTATCTATGTACTGTATACCCCCCGGATATCCAGAGACCGGTGCCTTTATGTATGGCTATATATAATCAAGATACCTTATAGATCTAGCAAACGTGAGCTTGATCAGGAGTTCCGGGACATAAACCAGATGATATCTCATTATACTATGCTTCCTCTTTTCATGTATTCACCAAATCCGTCTTTCTTAGGGTCCGTGGGTGTATCCATTTGCAGCTTTGTATATCCAGAATATCTTGCAACTACTGGTAGACTCGAACGGAAGTCAGATATGCTGGCTCACATGACATTACCCTATTGGGAGGTCATGCTTTATGCCTCTCCAAACTGTCTGTCTGCTCATCCGCCCACCGAGACAGACAGACAACACCGCATCTTCTCAACAGTTAGAGTCGGGGATGGCGAGCACTATTTTAGCGGGCCCTGCTCAAACGGCCACAACACCCCAGAAGCATTCTGTGGCCCAAAAACCCCAAGGTGTAAAGCAGCAGCAGAGTCTAGCTTTGGTTCAGATTATGCTGCATGCGTCAGTAAGTCGATGACGCTCAGCTGCAGCTTCATGGAACCCAGTGGGCTAACTCTGTTTGCGGTCTATAGTTTGGCACGCTATTCTACCTCAGGTAAGCTGAACAACTATATCTAATATCATATCTGCTGATATTGGAAACTCTCTAGAGAATTCCTGCCGCTGTCATGCTTTGGAGAATGTGATCTCCATACTCTGTCATTAAATCATCCTGCTCCCTCTTATACCGACTTCACCCATGGCAACACGGCCCAACCAGCTGAGCTCGAGAGAAGAGGTCAGCCGCTAAAAGTCATACCGAGGGGTCGCGATGCAAAGGCGGACCATATCTTAGATTTGCTTGTAAACCTTCTTGTCGGGTTTCCACCTTCGGGTTTTTAGCTAACCACGAACAGGAACATGGCGTGTTCGATGCTCTCCATAAAAACGTTCTTGACGCCGTCCAGCTCACTGTTTTTGTCGACAAGGAAGCCCCTTGGCAGGTTTTAGAAAGCTACACGTTTTCTTTTGCTTATACTAGTGGTGTAAAAGAACTTGATACTCGACTAGCAAGTGTTTCCTTGAAGTCTGCTGGCACCACAGCTGAGGTTAAAACATTTCGGACCGCAAAAGCTGGTCTAGAAATGATAATCCGCCGTTTGATAACATTGAGTGCCTTTCTTCCCATACTCCCTGGTATGGTTCATTGGAAGCTCCCGGTATACCCTTCGCCCAACTGACGATGGCCAGACAAAAGATACTTGGGTATCCATTTAGTATACACTGATGACTGCCCGTCAGCTTATGAACCTCCTGGGTTTAACGCTACCACGGATGAACACTTTCTTTTCCCACGTAGCCGCGATTGGTCGAAGGAGACGCAATCCTGCGGCGTTATGGATTCAGGCTCCCACACGTAAGTTGATCTAAGTTTACGGTATCTCAGCACCTCACGGTATTTTCACCTTACAACCTAACACACTAGCTAGGGTTGGACTCACTGTAACCTCTCTAAAATGGTCAGGAGAGGAAGACCGGGACAAAAATAGGCGTATTCCGAATGAGCTGGAATATCAGGACGTTGTGGCGAGAGAGAACGATATAGGAACTGGACCACTAGGTCAAAGCGATGTGATAGAGGAGAAAAGTTGTGGTAGTTAATTCTTGCACTTACCCTCGATAGAACCAGGTGATTGACTTACTGATTTTCGTACAGCAAATTCCCCCGGTTCAACTCAGGCTTGCCATGATGCAATGGGGAAAGCCATGTTACAGAAAATGGTATTCATGCAGGCCGCGATTGAGGCAGTGAAGAGGCTAATGTCCACCTAGCAGCTCGGCTCCTCAGTAGATAGCGACGTCATTCCTACTCAAGTCAAGCCATGTTCCTATGTCGAATCTGAAACCACAAAACCGGAGCTTTCGCAGTTGAGATTGAGGCAGCTTCAGGAGAAAAAGCTGCAGGTTCAAGCAGGAAATTCCGTCATTTACGCAACTGGGGATGACGACGAAATCCTTTGCCAGTGTGGGTGGAATGGCCAGGAAGACTCTGACATCGTTAGTGCGAATGCATCCCCAGGCATTGCCACCAAGGTCACTGTAGCCTCTAATTATTTTTAGATACAATGCGAATTCTGCGAGAAATGGCAGCACTTGACCTGTTATGGATTTCTTCGTCTGGGGGACAAAAACATTCCTGATGTTCACGTATGCTACAAATGCTTACTCGAGCCCGATGAAACTAACATCCTTAGAGAAATGGACACTTTGGTTTTACTTCGCCGAGCACTTAAGATTATAATCGAGGATGGCTTTACAAATGTGAGAGATTTCTCTCAGAAGCTGCGTAAGTGGTGCACCCGCTTGAACAAATATCCCCCTCATTAACATCTGGTCCGCAGACTGCGACAGCCATACTGTTGTGCAAGTCACAGATCTTCTCAAAAAGCAGGGATATCTTCACGAAACTCCAGGGTCGAAAAAGAAGGGGTTCGCTAGGACAGGGCTTCCAAAATTCACGATACCCAATTCGGAGAAAGTAAAACAGAGAATTCGTGAAGAAATATTTAATCCCTGGGTAAAGCTGACCCATCATGTAAGTTTCCAACATGGGTTTAATTACTATCTGCAGTCTGCAGGGATAATAATCTGAACCTTGTAGTATATTATTCCGATATCACAGCTTGGTGACAAGGATAAGTTACTTCGCAACATCTCACCTCTGGACCAGACCCAGCGGGCCAAAAGCTCCTCATCGTTGGAGCCCACCAGCCATGACGACAGCCAAACCAATGACTCTGGGTGCCCTGCCACCACCAGCCCTTTGGCATCTGCACGCTGCAGCTCAGGGCATGGAAAGCTCAATCCACGGCCAAGGTCGACAACAAGCACTCGATTTCTTCGATCATCCTCAGCTAAGAATGAAAGCAATCCTCAAGCACTTGATAACTACCGACCCCGCAAAAAGCGCAAGTTGAGCAATGCGTACCCGGTTGATGTTGGCGACCCGATGGACTAAAGTTTCCTAAATATACCCAAGAAATGATGCATATGGCCCTGGCCCTTCACTGTTCGACCCAGGTGGATGGGTGTTCGACATGTTAAGCTCTGGGATTCAACATCTCCAGGGTCATTTTATGCCATGGGTGATGGGATGGGGTTAATATATATGTGTATTACTATGTATTTTATACCTTATTTGCGATAAAGTCTATCTTCTCATGATTCTGCAACATGTACTGTAAACAAAAGTTTCCCAAAATCTGGGTCTCCAGCCTTGCATGAAAATCCTATCCGAATTCTCGGTATGCATCCATGAAGAGCCCAATTCGCAGGGGAGCTCGCCACCACCTGATCTACTCCACAGATCGAGGGCCTCGACTCATGCACCATGATAAGGGTGGTATATACAATAATTGAGGGGCGTGTCGTCCCAAGTCACTCGACAATCATAGATAATCTGCTATTATTGGGCTAGCTAGTAGATATATGCATAACCAGGCCCCTCATCAAGATCCCGAAGCGCGAATATCTCCCTTTTTTTTAAGTATGTGATATATCTAAAGCCAAGAACGAGGGGAATGGAAATCTCTCCAAATCCCGAGAATCTCCAAAACAGAACTTATTCTCAACCGAACTGCCTGAAGAAAATTTGAAACTGGCCTTCGAATAAAATTTATCACGTCCTATGGTTTACCCACAGTGAGAGATAACCATTGGACTAGAAGGAGGGTTCTATTTTCACTTCCACTGCTCGGAGTGTTTCTTTAGTCTGATGGATTGGATGTTAATGAATCCAGTGGTGTCTTCTGGGCTGAAGTTGGTCAATGAGTCCATGGAGGTTTCTTCCTCGGAGTACAAGTTCTCGGTGCTGCTGGAACGGCCGCGGACGTATGCAGATCCCTTGTAGCATCTCAAACGGACTTCACCGTTCACGCACTGTTGGCTGTAGACCAAGGAGTTTTCTACAAAGACACGTTCGGGCGCGAAGTCTTTACGTAAAGGTTGAGGGTCAGTAGGAGGATCAAAGCGAAAAGTGGAGGGGGTGATGGGAGGAGGTTTAGATGGATATATCGGACGTACACATTCCGTTATAAACTATTAAGAGGGTTAGCAGTGTAATTAGAATGAAGATACTATGTTGACATGACTTACGATAGTTGGTCCAGTTGTGGGTGACGAACTAGGTTGGAACGTTAGTTGTAGTTAGAGGACGACAGTAAGTATGATGCAGGACTCACCTGGTCACGAAGAGCTCGGACTTGCATATCCATGACCAAGCCCTCAAGGTCAAGATGGGCGAGGCGAAGAATGGTCATGGCTGGAGACTATGATGAAATCGGTTAGACCTAGGTTCATGTATGAATGGGCGATCCGCGATGGAGCATGCGGAGTGACTTACATCGTAGCAACCACGCGATTTCAAGCCCAAGAATCTGTTTTCAACAATGTCAATTCTACCGATACCTAGACCGGAGGGACAGGGGTGTTAGTAAAAGCACAGAAACAATGCCTGATAGAAAGAAGAAAGTCGCACCGCGACTGGGGCAAAGAAAGGGGACAATGAAGAGCAAGCCGAGATCTTTCAATCTAAATTACGAACCATGGATTTTTCCAAGACGGTTGAGCTCCTGGAAAAGCTCAACGGAATCAGTGAACGTCTTCTCCGGGGTGACGACCTTGGTTGGAATTCCCTTCTCGAAGTGGATAGTGATATCGGTAGGCTTCTCGGGAGCATTCTGGGGGTCGTCGGTCATAGTCCACATGTCATCTGGAGGGGTCTGGTCAGGGTCTTCCAAGATACCAGCCTCATAGCTGCAGTGGGCAAGGTTGGCATCCATTGACCAGGGCTTCGCCTTAGTGGACGTGACTGGAATGCCTGCTGCTTCGGCATAGTTGAGTAGATCGTTCCGGCCCTGGAATCTATCGCAGAAGCTGCTCATTCTCCATGGAGCAATGATCTTGATGGATGGCTGGATGGCGTAGAAGGCGAGCTCGAAGCGGACCTGGTCGTTACCCTTTCCTGTGCAGCCGTGACTCATGAAGTCGCAACCTTCGCGCTGTGCTGCTCGGATCATGGCTCGGGCGATGACTGGACGGGCAAGCGAGGTTCCAAGGAGATAGCGTCCTTCGTACTGTTGGAATCGGATTAGCACCAACATACTAGATGTAGCAATGGAAAGTGGGTATGCACCTGAGCATTGCACTGCACTGCTCTGAAGCACAACTCTTCCACGAACTCCCTCTGAAGGTCCTCAATAATCATTTTTTGTGCGCCAATCTGGAGAGCCTTCTTTTCGACCGCAGCCCAATCCTCCTCTTGTCCGACATTGGCAAGGAAGCAGACAACTTCATATCCCTCCTCTAGATTACTGGATTGTTAATGCTGAATTCCTCGGGAGTTATAGGATTCCAGGTTTCATACCGAGCAGCCATTTCAAGATGCAGCTTGTGTCAAGACCGCCTGTATATAAAATCAGCAATTGACTCTCGAACAGCCATACAAACTCAATTCTGACCGCTATATGCCTAGAAACGATATAGTTAGTGAAACATCCTGGAGATTGTCGCTGGTCGCTCAGTATATTCACTTACTAAGCAAACCTTTCCTTTCCCCATTGTGTCAGAAACAGTCGTGATCCTTTTGTCAACGGTGGTAAACTGTGAGAATCTCGTGGTGGTTGATCGATGACTCTTCAGACCGCCCGCCAAAGCTTCAATGGCGGGGGAAATGTGGGATCACGTGAGAACATGCAAAGCGGCCTAACCCAAGCTCGGCTATCCCTTGGCGCTGACTCATCTCCCCGGACCACATAGACGGGCCGAAAATACTCCGACATCGCCACATAAAAGTAATCTCACAAAACGACACGCATCCTCAGCTTCAGACGTCTCAGGTTGAAATATTATTAAATCTCCGCAGATGGAAATAGCCAGATTCGTTTGCTTGTTCGCTCATGGTGCTTCACGAAGCGATATTCGGAAGACGACTGAGTATGGTGTGTCGTCAACTTCATCAGAATCTATTCAAGGATCACAAACGGCGCGCCGAAACGCAGGGCTCAGTAAAGTTCCGGGTGGCGGGTTTCAGATACTGCTTGGAATTTATTTTGCTGGCTGCCTGGCGCAGCTCTGGTTGAAATCGCCAGGGAATCCTGGTCTGTGTTCGAGCTTTCTTCAGCATGCATATTTATGGAGCTCCTGGTTGGTTGTCCTTCAACCCAGGGTCTTAACAAGCTGCAGATATATGGATAACTTCGCAAGAGGACTAAAATGAGCTGCACACACGACTTCGGCGGCAATATAGTTACGTCGATTTAGTGGGGAATTCTCGACTTTTCACATTGTGGGAACCACAGCTATCAGAGGCAAGAAGATGTTTCTGCCAGGGGTTTCAATTTTTTATTGGCCGACGACTACCCCTTTACCTCCATCTCCATTGATGCCAAATACTCAAAAACTCAGATACTGTACAGACCCCAGTCTGGTCCGGAGCTGGGAGAATGATGAAACATGGTTCATCCCTTTCTCCGCTTGTGGAGCAATATTCATCGATCATCCTCAATGGTTTGTGTCTCCACATTATTTTCGATAGCGACGTGTGCGCCAAATGTTTGCACGAATCACGATGCCAAGTCCTCTTAAAGGGGGCTTACTTGCATGGCTTCCTTGTCCACTTGACGCGGGAAGTTCACGAGAATCGTCTCTTCAATTTTATTTATTGCATCAGTTTTTATCTTTATTTGAAGTTCACCAGTTTTCTTCACCCCCCGAAGCCCTCGCTGAGTTCACCATCAACCGTGGTTCGAGAAGTTTCATCACAACGTGGAAACATTGCCGATTGGTCGCACCATTCTTTTCAGAAATTTGGTTTGAGGTACAAAACATTGAAAAAATGCTTCAAATCAATATTTAGAAACCCCATAATTTCTTTGTCCTTCAGAATTCTTTCACTTGCGTTTGTGTGCATTTTCCTGTGTTGCACCATCTTTGAACGCCGTATAAGGAACGCATACACGTGCATTCTTATTACTACATGGGGCCGTTTGCTTCCCAAGGATGTCTCGTCGCCATATGAATTTTGCGATTCCTCACCGCACTTCCAGTGTGTCACAAACTGCCAATAACGTGTCACAATCACGACGGACCAGTCATGGTGTTTTACCTTCAACGGGGAATACGGTTTTTGAATCTGACGCTACCCTTTCATCTTCCGGCGCCGAATGGGCGGAGCGCTCCATACAAAGCAATGTCTATAACAGTACGACCGATCGAGCTAGAAAGCCGGTCTTGGATAGGATCTCGGAATTGAATCCACGTCGCGACCCAGACAGTTATAGCTCTGAGCACATCCAAACAGGTGCGGATAGCCGGTCCGCGCAACACCAGAAGCAACAGCCAAACCAGACCTTGCAAGAGCTACGCCAACGAGCATCATCTCCCCTTCTCGGCCAGTCTTATAAACGAAACAATGCGCCCTACAGTTCTTTCAATTCGAAACAACGCCCTCTGCGGCCCTCCGACTCTTCGTCCACCCTCCACTCTTCATACGAACCTTTCAAGACGACGTCAGCTGAATCCAACAACACATCCTCGTCAAGGGATTTGGCTTTAAGAAGGGGCGTTTCTAATTCTTCGCGCCAGTCGAATTTAACGGACACAAGATCTAGTACTAGACAGCCAACAAAGCAAAAACATCGCCCACCCATGATTGACTTATCAAAGCTCTTCCCAAAGCCACAGAAGTCTGATTCGCCGCTTCTCTCCCCGAATCGTATGATGGCTTCTCCGTCGCCGGTTTCAATTCGGTCTGATGCTTCTGCGTATAAATCACAAAAATTCGATAAGCCTAGTTCGACTGGGAATAAGCTCATGAAAGCTCCAAAACTAAGCAGTTCGGATGCAATGCGACAACAGCATCCCCGCCATGGACAAGTCCAAGAAGCACGGCAAAACATAGAGGCACATTCACACCATGGGCATTTGAAACACCAACAAAGCTTGCCGGCTATGCACAAATACAATTCTCATGGTACCAGACGCGATGGTAGCACAGATCGCAGAAAGGGACCTTTGCATTGGTTTGATGGCCCCGAAGGCCATGTTAGTGATGATGATATCATTCCAGAAGAGTGGGAGGAACAGACCGGAGGGCGCCAGCCTACCCGGTTGCCCCCAACTTCCCCATCCTACTTTTACGGCAAGGACAAAAGAGGCAGTGTCACCTCTACTGTCCCATCGATGGCTCAAAGTTCTACTTCAAAGCGCTCAAGTCGGACGATTCAATTACCCTCCATAAACACGTACCTAAGACGCAGCCCTAGCAATGCTGAATATACTGGATATGTTCCATCAGTGGAGCCTTCAACATCGATCGATCCAAGATGGGCTGGCAGATCCGAACGTTTGACGAAAACAACCGGTCCCACTGGCGGTAAACTAACCAGAAAGAGTAGCCGTACCGTGTTGGATGCCGCTGATCTTAACGAGTCAAGTGTTTTATGTCTTTCTTCCTCCGAGGATGAAAGTGAAACCCAAAGCCTGAAAGCTGTGAAGGCTGATAGACGACCCAAGATCTCACCATCACGAGATAGTATTGCAACTTTAGATGATTACTCTTCGGCGGAAATCGGTGTGGCCCAAGCTGTCACGCCTGCACGACGACCGTCGCTTCAGAGAATCAGATCTGGTGATAGAACCCAGTCGAAGCCAACTACGATCGCAGAGGAGCCTACCCCTGGTTATGGCTATCTTACTTCACCTTCACCGAGTATGAAATCGCCCAGCGTGTATAGTGATCTTCCGTCGCAGCTCATCAACACCATTCCAAAAATCCCAACATCAGCCAAATCCCAAACCTCATCCCATGATTCAGTGTCCCAAAAATCTAGTCTCAAGCCACAGTCTGCCTACCAAAACTCGGCCATACCAGATAGGAGAAGTCGATTTATGGCTGTGACACGTCAGGAGGAACACCTCCTAGAGATGATGAGGCGAGAGAAAGGGACTGACCCAGGCAATTCTGATTCCGAGCCTTCGAAGTCAAGGTCAGCTATAGGAATCGATTTTCAACCGCGTCACAGTAATGCAGCCAGGAATGGACTAGAAACGTCGTTTTTGGCATTAAGCCCCGGCCTTCCCTCTCCCCACCCAGGGCTGCACGGAATCCCATCCGAAAGAGATTTTGCTATGGGCGGAGTTTCGGATGGAGACACCGGCACCGACCACTCCAACTCCTCGCTAGGAGTAGGCCTTACCGATACTTTTCCATCGCCGTCTACTGGTCGAGCATCCCCACGTACACCTACCTTACAGGCAAAATACACACTCTATCCGCGCAACTCAATGGTTCCATCCATACCTCCATCCAATGAAGAGAAGCGGCATTCTCGGACTCGGACAGACAGTAGTAGCGCCGTCGTATTTGGTAGCAGCGATGACAATAAAAGTGGCCTAGAGCCCGATGAGGACCTCCCTATCTGGGCAACGGGGTGGAACCATGAAGCTCCCGGAATGGCGGTCATTCATTGATCTAATACCTCGGGCGGTCCTTTCGCTTTAGCCAGGCGGCGAATGCAAAGGACGGGGGCACTTATCAATTATTTGTCCGAATCACCTGTTTTCCTTTCCTTCTCTACTATACCCCTGGACTTAATTTCTTTCATCTAACCCTTTCCATCCATATCACCTTTTATCAACTTCTCACAAATACCCACTTTAGTCACATTTCCTTGGTTTATTTGATTGTTCCTTTTTCGGTATGGCAAAACCAACCTCTCACACGACCCCAGCCGTATGCATATATTCCCTTTGTAATAATAACACTGATAGAGCTTCATCACCCGTCACATTCGCTTGAATAGTTTCTCTTGTCCACCATAGTTTTTTTGCTGTTATCACCTTTCTCTTAACCATCTGTATTACTACGATTCCGAATAGACATTTTTCCCCCCAGCCTTCAACTCTAACTCGATTTTCTCATTCCCTCCTACCTCTCCTTTTTCCCCTCGCCCTCTAGTACGACAGGTGGAAAAGAAAAATAGGGCATGCGACGTTCCAATGATGCCAGCATTTACTCTCAGATATTCAGCCATGATCCACGTAGAAGAATGAACTTTGTATAATTCCTCCCTGCGGATATATAGATACAATTGACCGGTCTACGTAGCCGCCTGTTGGTGCTGCCCTTCCGTGACATACTACATATCTTCCATTCGGTGTACTACAATACTAGATGCTACGCTTGTCAGCTCAAGAGCAGACAATTTAACAGGTTGTTCGCCTGCGTTCCACCTCCGCTCCATCCGTTCCAAGGTTTTCTACTCCGGGCGGAAGGCATGTGGGGCTAGGTCAAGCTCACGCCGAGAGGAATTGCCCATGGCATGCAGCTAACATAAGGCTGGGGGAGAGAGGCGCATCGAAGCTGAGGATTGTTATTGTCTGATGAGCTCTTCGCTTCCACCATTTAAGGATGCAAATATGCCCATGATGTCACATGTAGCAGGAGGGAGGAATCACATGATCTGAGTCCTGCAGAACAGCAATCTTCAGGATTTTGCGTACCTTGGCAGGCCCCGAACATAAACAAAAGCCTCCCACAGCTTCTAACTATCTTCTTTTGTCCCTTTGTCTTGTGACACCTCGTGTAGCTGTCAAGTGTTTCTGTATTTCTTTGGTTAGGATTTTTGGATTCTGGCCAGGCGGAATAAGGCTGTACAACAGCATCTTGAGCTTCGAAGACGAAGTGAGTCTGCAAAGCACGTGAATACCGACGCACAACTCAGCTGTCGTTAGCCAAACCCAGACACCAGCATTGAATTACATCTGAACTACGAGAACTTGAACTCGAGCCGTGACGGTGGTTTCTGAGGAGTGAACAGAGTCTTGCCTGGCTTCACTACGACGGCGGCTACCACTACCGTGTGTCTTCGGTCATGGCGCAGGACTCCAAATTGGGGACCTCGTGGGCGGGGGTGCCGAAGAGGCATATTGCTTTGGCTCTGGTATGTCGTCTTTATGTTGATGTCCCTTCAGGTCTCGCCCTTGGCCTCTCAAAATTACAATGCTAACCGCCGATGCTTGATAGTTGACCGTCCAATCCTCTGCATATATACTGGTACCTCTTCAACCTCCCATCCCGTTTTTCTTGTGTGGGCTACGTGTTTTTGGACAGAATAGCTTCAGTGACGGTGGATGTTTATACTGACTACTATACACAGCTACTGCATCATTCTAGGGTTATGCCCGTTCCCGATGGCCGGCGATATATCACATCAACGGCCGTCTTCCTAAACGAAATTCTAAAACTTGCTATATGTTCGACGGTAGCATTGTATGAGCACTCAAGATCCGTACACCCTTCTCTCCCAGCCACCTCCCTATTCGCGTCCTTATCGGCCACAGTGCTGTCTGGCGACAGCTGGAAACTCGTTGTCCCAGCTACATTGTACACACTCTCAAATTCGCTGCAATATATTGCTCTATCCAACTTCGAGGCTCCTAGATTTCAGGCGACATTTCAGTTGAAACTTCTCATAACCGCGGCAGCTAGTGTCACAGTTTTAAAGAGAAATCTCGCTTTACATAAATGGCTGTCAATGATTGTTCTTTTGATCGGTGTGGCCTTGGTACAGATACCAACCTCATCAGACCCAATGGACCCAGATACCCGAGCGCACGTATACATACCGCGATCTTTCTCTGGTCTATCTGACTTCATGAACCGACCCCAAAATAATATCCACAAGCGTTCCGCCACCTACGAAGGAATCGAGGAGGATATAATGCTTGGGCAGCTACAAATGAACGGGAAAATTGGCCTCTTGGCGACTTTTGGTGCTTGCATTGCTTCGGGGCTTGCTACGGTGTCATTTGAAAGGGTGTTGAAAGACAGTGTTTCAGTAACTTCGATCTGGGTTCGAAATGTTCAGCTAGCTGTATATTCCATCGTCCCTTCGTTGTTTTTTGGTGTCGTGTTCCTGGATGGCGAAAGGGTCTCCAAAGCTGGTTTCTTTGAAGGCTATAATTCTGTTGTATGGATGGCCATCATTGCTCAGACACTGGGTGGTATCGGCACTTCTATGTGCTTTTCTGGTTCCGCAACCAACTTGAAGCTCGCTGCTGGCGGTATGAGCTTGGTTTTAAGTGTTGTTGCAAGCATCTGGCTTTTTGATTTCAATGCTACTTTCACAGTGAGTTCCTTTTTTATGTGGATGACTGTTTCTTTAACTAATGTGATTTGCAGTTCCTCCTTGGCACCGGATTGGTCCTCATGGCCATATATATCCTCGTCGATGGAACCCAAATTTTCCAATCCAGCAATCATCTACGAGCGCCACCGATTCACATCCAAGATTTTGAAAAGTCCAGTAGCTCATCTGAAGCCGACGGGGCCGAGAATGCGGCAGCACCCACCAATGATTTCTCTATTAAATTGCCCACTACACCGCTTATGTCTCCGTCAGCTGCACTGAGTACTTCGCGCCCCAACTCGCCAATGCTTCATCATTCCCGTGGGTCGTACTTCCCAGAGTAAGGATGTGAACAAATCACGGATGGTTAGGCATTTTCAGGTTATATCATGCCGTTATACCATTTGTTATCATAGTACATATCTCGACAGAGACATACTGCGAGCACCTCTGTATCAAGAGTTTATCGCTGGGATATCCTTTTATTTCGGGGCACGGTTTTGTGAATACAAACCTCAGATGCTAAACAGTTAGGTATAGGAAATGAAAGTTGAAGCTATGAGATTCTGGATGGCGCTTTTTTTGTTTTCCCCTGACCAAAAACGTGAGCGAACTCGATTTCCTCAAAGGGGGTATTAGAGTGAGGCTCTTTAGGGATTACCATAAACGGACACCACTTGCTATATATCTTAATTCCACCTCAGAATGACATCTTTTATATTATACCACATATTCCAAGCTGCAATATACGTTGCACCTTAAGATGGATGGCAAGGGATCCTCGCATGGCAGATTTCGTCACTTCTTAACTGCTTTTAGGTCTCCTGAATCGCCTAATCACGGTACGACATGTAGCCCGAATACAAGGTCAGACAGCGTTTCTAGACGTCCACCTCCCCCCCTCTGGCCAACCCAGAGAAGCCTGGGAGTCAAGTCTTCTGAGGTGCCAGTTGGTGAAACGGATTATCGTGACGTTGATAACGATCCACCGCTTGATGCTTTTGGTAAGCAGAGATTTGATTTCCAACAGCTTCCTAGTTACGTAGGCCAAAGCCACTGCTAATCTAGTTCCCTGGAAAAGACCGAGAACTGCTAGCCCAACTCGAAGAATCTTCGCCTGAGAATATCCAGCCCCCTCTTCACACAAGGGATGACCATGCTGATATTCAGCAACTCTCTACCCCGATCCCTACCTCCTATACGACAAGTGTTAGAAGTTGTAGGTTGTCTGTCTTTTCGTGTATTGTCCAATTTAACCCGGTACTAATAAAACAGTGAACTCAATACCAACGCCATCATTTTGCAGTGTTGTTTCAAGCCCTTCGGAGGTTGAAGCGCATCCGAGCCCTTCCACTCGATCTAGGGGAAACAAACCCTACCAAAATCATGCCGAGTGCTTTAGCGATATCACAAATCCTCTCTGGCCACCTACGACAGCATTTTCACCCCTTAAAAACCTATCTCCTCCCCCCCAAGATTCCACGAGCCATTTGGCCCATTGCCCTGAAAATAAATCGAAATATGCACCACCGGCAGTACAAGGCATCCAACTTGTATCCACACATGTGCTCCCAGATCGTTTTCGTTCGATCTTTTCATTTCCAGTTTTCAATGCTATCCAGTCTAAATGCTTTGAGCCTGTTTACAATGGAGATCACAATGTGGTTCTCTCCTCTCCGACAGGAAGTGGCAAGACAGCCATAATGGAACTAGCCATCTGTAAGCTAGTAGCAAGTATCAAAGATTCACATTTTAAAGTCGTATATCAGGCTCCAACCAAGTCACTCTGCTCGGAACGAGTTCGTGATTGGCGCTCCAAATTTACCTCTCTGGACCTACAATGCGCTGAACTCACGGGAGATACTGATTATTCGCAATTGCGGAGTGTTCAAAAGGCAAGCATCATCATTACCACACCGGAAAAATGGGACAGTATGACAAGAAAGTGGAAGGATCATAGGAGACTGATTCAGCTAGTCAAGCTGTTTCTCATTGATGAAGTACACTTCTTGAAGGAAAGCCGCGGCCCGACGCTTGAAGCCATTGTTTCTCGAATGAAATCCGTGGGTTCTAATATCAGATTTATTGCCTTGAGCGCCACCGTTCCGAATTCTGAGGACATTGCTACCTGGCTTGGGAGAGATCCTACTAACCAGCATCTACCTGCCCATAGAGAACGATTCGGTGAAGAATTTAGGCCAGTAAAGCTGCAGAAGTTTGTATACGGTTATCCAGGAAATGGAAATGATTTTGTGTTTGACAAGATTTGCGAGTCAAAGTAGGATTTTGACTCCGGATTTGCAACCCCTATTCGCATTATACTGACAGTTCTAGGCTTCCCGAAGTTATAACAAAGCACTCCCAGAAGAAACCAATGATGATTTTCTGCTGCACACGCAACTCAGCAATTATGACATCGAAAAGCCTGGCTAAACTGTGGACTTCCACGAGGCCGTCAAATCGTCTGTGGAGTTGCCCGACGAAGAATATACAGGTTCAGAATCCTGACTTGCGCTGTAAGCTATATTTCTCTATATCTATATCGGTTCTTGTAGCCCTATTCTATTTTCTAACGTCTTTAGTAACGGTTTCTACGGGAGTTGCCTTCCATCATGCTGGCTTGGACAGCGGTGATAGGCATGCTGTCGAGGCGGGCTTTCTAAATGGGGATATCAATGTGATATGCTGTACATCTACGCTTGCTGTTGGTGTCAATCTTCCTTGCCATCTCGTGATAATTAAAAATACAGTATCATGGCAGGATAGTGGTTGCAAAGAATATTCAGACCTAGAGATGATGCAGATGCTGGGGCGAGCAGGACGCCCTCAATTCGACGACAGCGCGATTGCCGTTGTACTAACTCGAAAGCAGAGAGTTGACCATTATGAAAAATTGGTGGCTGGATCTGAACCGCTTGAAAGTTGCTTACATATGAATCTTATAGATCATCTCAACGCTGAGATAGGCCTGGGGACGGTCACTGATGTTGAGTCTGCTATGAAATGGCTTGCTGGGACGTTTTTCTTTGTCCGTTTACAAAGAAACCCCTCGCATTACAATATGAAGGAGGGTGGGGGAATATATAACGAGGAAGACCTTCTCAGGCAGATTTGTGAGGAGAATATAAAGCTCCTTCAAGATTCGTCTTTGATTACATCTCAACCTCCGCTTAAGGCCACAGAGCTCGGTCAAGCCATGGCCCGATACTATGTTAAGTTTGACACCATGAAGCTTTTGCTTTCTCTACCTCCCAAAGCAAAGCTTTCTGAAATAGTGAGTGAAGGTTCTGTATTCCTTGAAATGATTCACGATTAACGCTGTGGTAGCTCTCAGTAATCGCTCGAGCCGATGAGTTCCGAGAGATCAGACTGAAAGCCGGCGAGAAGCCGTTGTACAAAGAGATCAACAAGGAAGAGGGGATTAAATTCCCAATCAAGATCGACGTCGGACTTGCAGCCCATAAAGTATCACTCCTAATCCAGGCGGAATTAGGCGCAATAGAATTGCCTACAGGCGAACAGTACCAAAAACACAGACTGATGTTTCAGCAAGAGAAAGGGTTGGTAATGTCTCATGTCAACCGTCTTATTCGCTGTGTAATCGGCTGTCAGCTATCCAGGGGAGATTCAGTGAGTACGAGAAATGCACTTGAATTAGCTCGAAGTTTGGGTGCCAGAGTATGGGACAATTCTCCGCTGCAGATGAAGCAGCTTGAACAAGTTGGTATTGTGGCAGTGAGAAAACTTGCAACTGCCGGTATTAAAAGTATAGAAGCTCTGGAAGCGGTCGAACCGATCCGAATCGAAACACTGCTATCGAGAAATCCGCCCTTTGGCATGAAACTCATCCAAAGGGCGGCGGCGTTTCCAAAGCCACGAGTCTCTGTGAAACAGCTGGGAAGAGTGAGTCAAGCGCCCCGTGTTATCTCTATGAAATGTAAACTCAAACCAAAAGATAGGAGGTGAAGCCAGGGAAGAATCCCCGCGTGAACTTCAAAGTCAACATTGGCTTTGTGAACGAAAGGTGGCCGACGCACTTCCAGAAGAGGCCAATATACCTATGTTTCCTTGCAGAAACGTCTGATGGTCGAATATTGGAGTTTAGAAGATTCAGGTAGGATTAGCAGGTATGGCCTAACCTGATTTGATATCCATTATTAATTGTATGTAGTGGAAGCAGTCTTCAAAAAGCGGAAGATATCATGCTATCAGCGGAGATCACGAGCAGAAATCAGACCATAACCTGTTCCGTGATGTGTGATGATATAGGTGAGTCTGGTTCACCAGAAAATGACTTTTCTTGGAACCTTGACTTATTATATCCATATAGCCGGGACACTGCGTCAAGCAGAGCTGAAGCCCGACTTGCCACAGTCAATAAACGTAGCCTTCACAGCAAATTCTGATGGCGCATCGCAAAAGCCTGCGATGAATATCTCGAGGAGGAGAAGCAATGATATTCCCAAAATTGTCAACCAGAGGCCTAAAGTTGTGGACGATAATTTAGATGGTGTATTGAACGACGGAGAGTTTATCGCAGCAGGTACGTGCGTGTCCGGTCAGAGTAACCCGTCTCTTCATTAACGTCCATACATAGCCGAAAGTCTTGATCGTATATCAGCCGGTAGAGAAACAGAAGAACACGGCCCGAAAGTGCAACACGTGAAACGCAAATTCATCAGTAGAGGCAATAGCCTGGAGCAATCAGAAATTCCCGTTCGACTTGATAATGGCAAGTGGGCATGCAACCATAGATGCAAGGACAAGACAGCGTATATTGCACTGAACTTTCAGCCTAAAAAAATACTAATGACTGCTAACGGTTCTCCATAGCTGCAAGCATTTATGTTGTCGAGAGGGAACTGATCGTCCACCAAAGATCTCCAAGAAGAACCCCGAGAAACAAGAGCCTTCACCCGGTTCGACGAGTTCCAAAGGTAAACAGACGGTTTTAAACGGACAGTGGTCTACCAGTAAGATTGAAATCGTTGATCTTACAGGAGGCACTTCCAAATCGGAGCCAAAAAAAGGAAAAAACTCAGGAAAGCAGGAGAGGGCCATATTCGGTCCTATAGACAAGCCATTTGTCTCAAAATTCGGTCGGGAGACGGTTGACCCGTCAAAGTTGTCGTTTACCACAGCAAGAAAAGAAGAAAAATTTGGGGAGGAACCGTTTGACGATTTTGGGACTTTCCTAGACGCGGATGACCTCCCATCCCTCTCGACATTGCTAGGGCTTGATGGGTATGATAATTCCGTACCTCAGACGGCAGATACAGTAGCGCAGGATAATGCGCTGGAATATGATGGCGACTTTTTCCTGGGTGACGAAATCCTGGATTATGTTTCTAATGGTCCTATCGAGGATGAATTGACCGACTATGAAAGGTATTTAGGGCATACGGCAAAGGAAATGCCTGAGGATGCATCGCCTCTATCCGTCAAAGAGCCGGTGTTGTCAGCAAATATCTTGCCTAAATCAGGCATGGCCGACCCCGCTGCATCTCAGACGCATAGCTCTACACCTCAAGCCAACCAAAGGAGTAGCCCCCTTTTTTATCAAAGTGCGGGTACTTCCTCCTCTCCCGTTAAAGGGAACATTGATCTGAAAAAAAGAAGCCACTCTAAGGAGAGCGACCCATTTGAAACGGCAAAGAAACCAAGGTTTGATTCGGTATCGAGTGTTAATCCGCAACAGAGTATTCCTCGCCATATTCCAGAGCCATCTAACGAGCCTACTGCAGAGAAGCAGGCGCCGAAAATCGACCCGCTTATACTCAAGGAGTTTGGGGAATTTGTTGAATTTTATTGACGAACCTGCAAGATAGTTTGGCGCTATTTTCGTGCCCACAACTTCCTTTGACCCCGTATCATTACTGTTCACCCATATTGACCTGTCTGCGACTTGTACAGGATAAATAATATAGTATGCTATTACACCGTAGATGGCTGTCCGACCGTCTGCAAAACATGATGACAATACCGAATCTTGATAACTCGCATTCTGTCTGTACTGGAAGCTCGCTCCCTCAATCTCTTAAGGGTATACAAGCGAGGAGTTTAGCCGAAGGATATGGATATAGAAATACGTATCCAGGCCGATATCAGCTCGAGTGCAGTGAGTTGGTCTTAGTGGTTCCCACAATGCCAAACCAAAACAACTGACATAAAAAAGGCATATATCAAACAAGCAGCCACACAAATTCAGCTTGCCATAGCGCTGCTTAAACTTGATTTGTATTTTATATAAGTTTGAAAAGGAGAAAACAGCATCCAGGTGGTTGAAGTTAGAGATCACATGACTGAGATTGCCTGAGGATATGCTTAATAAGCAATTTCACTTGACGAAAGAGAAACGAGAAGAAGAGCTCGAATACTCTTAGATTTTTCATCGTTTTATCTTTCTCTTCTTAGCTGTCTGTTATTTGTCTCTCTTTTGCCCTGTATCGCTGTCTTTCTTGCGTATACCTCCTTGTTTTTCTAGTCTGCGATGGGTAAGAATAAATCTGGCAGCTTGGCGAAAGCCCCTCCATCTGCTCTTGATGACCCCGATGTTGCTCCTGCAACGCTCCACGATGGCCTTCCAGTGCCAAAGTTAGTTGTTTTCGATTTAGATTATACGCTCTGGCCGTTCTGGGTCGACACGCATGTCAGCGCGCCTGTCAAGGCCAAAGATAATAACTCCCGTTGTGTGGATAGGTATGCTCGCCCTCCATCTGCTATGACAGGCACTTTTAAAAATGCTAATAGTAAACCCTTCTTAAACAGATGGGGTGAATCATTCTCCTTTTACCCTGCTGTCTCATCTATTATACATGCGCTCCGCTCGCGATCGATCTCTCTAGGACTTGCTTCTCGAACCCACGCTCCCGACCTTGCGCGCGATATGTTGAAGGCTCTACATATCATACCGTCATTTACAGATCGCTCGGTAGCAGCTAATAATCGATCGGTGCGTGCACTTGATTATTTCGAGCATATACAAATTTTCCCAGCGACAAAGACCCAGCATTTCTCTCGTATTCAGCAGTCGTCAGGCGTGGCTTATGAAGATATGCTCTTTTTTGACGACGAGGCAAGGAATAGTAATGTCCAGTCTGAACTCGGAGTGACCTTTTGCCTTGTTAAGGATGGAATGACCAAGGAGGAGGTTGATAGAGGTGTTTGGGAATGGCGGCGCAGGAGAGGTATTGGACCTGACAACCTCGAGAAGCGGAATTAGATAAGGCTGCATCAGTCTACAGCCGCAAAGATATTTTAGAGTATATAGACGTTATGAATTACATGATAGATACGTTGAAGACAACGGTGGTGGTGGTGGCCCCTGAGAGATGATGATGATGATGATGATGATGATGATGATGATGATTAGCGATAAGATAAGATTTGCTTGGCGTCGTTATCGCCAAAAGAGCCCCTTCTGAGCTTAAAGCTTAACTTCTTTATTCACACTTCACAATAATAACAGCATAAATGGCAAGTCAAACATCGTCGCAGGACCTGCTGAAGCCTAGGGCCGCTGCCCACCGTTCCTCTTCGGCCCAGAGGTCTGCCAGCTCAGGCTCTACAATCCCAAGACCGCCTCTCACCGTCAATCCCTCCGCGACCATCTCTGAATCGGCTTACTTTCAAGGTACTCACCCAATCCACATTGGCGCTGGGACAATAATCCATCCACGCGCGAAACTGCTATCCTTCGAAGGGCCCATCACGATCGGTGAGGGATGTATTATCGGCGAGAAATCTATAATTGGAGGCCCGCAGACTAGTCCTAGCCCTGGTTTTGACCCCGCGTCGGGAACGAACCCGGTATCTGGCACACGCACATCGATAGACAGTTTAGCTCTCGTCGGGCCTCTTTCTACGATTTCGGCGGGCTGTCATCTTCAGAAAGCCTCTACTATTGATACGTCTGTTTCGTTAGGTAGAGGCGTGAGGATCGGGAAACATGCGAAGGTTTGTCAATCGTGCGTCATTCCCGACAACGATACGGTGGGGGATTGGACGGTTATTTGGGGCGGGGCGAGTAGTGGTCCCGGTGGAATAGGGCTTCAAAGACGGAGGAGGCCGAATGGAAAAGAGACGGAGGAGATTGCGGGTGAGAGTGAGGCTGGTATAAATGCTGGAATGGTTGAGACAGGGAGGTTGGTGTCTTTGAACCGAGAGAGGGAGACCCTTACGAAGCTGGTCGGTGTGAGTTCTGGCAGGAAAAGATAAGGCTATTTTCCTGCTTACTTTGAAGTGTTGTACGGAGTACGTCCTTAGCAGATACCCATATAGTTTATAATATCAATTGCACGAGAAACAGATTCAAAGCGTAACTCCGGACAGGGTGGAGGCGTTGATGGACAGGATTAGGGCACTGAAAACCTCAGGGAAGGTTCTCAATGTACTTGATTCAAGGTAATATACATGAAATCCAATGCTTAACTTCAATGTCTTTTGCAAGAGAAGATAACAGAGCAAAATACCCCAACAAAACGATTCCAAAAATGAAAAACCACGATATAAAAAACTAGGGAAAAGAAAGCAGACATAGGAGAACATAAGGGACAGTCAATCGCTTTAACATGCTGATGAAATTGGGATGGTAGGACATAAGGAGCTCAACCTCCACGGCCACCACCGCCACCGCCACGAATGCGCTTTCCGCCGCTAGTGTCCGCATCACCGCCATCTTCCCTCGTTCGTTTGTTTCCCTGGGGAACAAACTGGCGCGCTTGGACGTTGAGCCCACCTCTTCCACCTCGTGGGCTAGGTTGACCTTGGCCACCAGGAGCGTTGCTGGTCTGGATACTCTGAGCTCCACCACGACCCTGACCGCCACGGCCACGGCCGCCGCGTTGGATTCCGGAGCCACGAGTGGTATTAGTTTGCTGCTGCTGCTCGGCCGTTGCTTGCTGGTTAAACTGATTTTGTGGTTGTCCGACATGACCTCCTCTGCCACGGCCACCACGGCCTATAGGCATACCCGACTGAAGAGCACGGAGGGCACCAGGACCGGTCCCAGTATGATGAGTAGCCTGAGGCGGTCGGTTAGGGAGGCCGGCCGCTGGCTGGTTTTGGCCTGGTTGCTGGGCTGGAGGTTGTTGGGAAGGAGTCTGCGGTTGAGTCGGAGGCTGGGCGGGAGATTGAACAGGAGCTTGAGCTGGAGTCTGTGTAGGGGTTTGAACAGGAGCTTGGATGGGGGTGGGTGTAGGTGTAGGAGCTGGGGTTAGAGCAGGAGTAGTCGCAGGGGGTGCTTGTTGTTGCTGGGCCGATGGAGTTCCCTGAGGTTGTCCTCCTTGGGTCGGTCCTCCAGCTGGCTGTTGCTGAGTTGGCTGCTGAGCTGTCGGCATTGGTTGCGGGACTGGGGCCGCAACAGGTTGTACAGGAGTTGCAGGTTGTTGAGGCTGGTTCTGCTGAAGAGCTTGTGGCTGAGACGCAGGAGACTGGGAAGCAGCGGAGTCTGGAACCGGAGTGGGTTTGGCAGGCGTTGCATTAGGGCGAACAAGTTTGATGGATTCCCAAACTTCAACGACAGGTCTCTGAGGTGTTTCAGTCGCTGCTTTCTGAATTACCTCCAGCTTGCCTTGGGCCTGTTTTATTCGTGCATCAGTCATGCTCAGCTTCGCTTTCATTCGTTTTTCAGCTAATTCCACGGCTTGGCTGATCTTGTGCTCGCGCTCCTTAATGAGAGCCTCCTTCTCCTCGCTGCATTTCTTTTCCAGTTCTTTCAGAGCTTCCGTATCCGTTGGTTGTAACTGTGCTTGTGCCTGACTAGCAGCCATAGCCTCCCGTTCCTTGGTCAGCCGACTTTGTATGTTATTTTTGATAATTGAGCGGATTGTTTCATTCTCTGAAACAAGTTTCCTGGCCTGAGCATCAGTAAGCTCCGGAAGCCCTTCACCCTTGGGTGGCGGAGCTTGCTGAGAGCTTTCTTTCAATTTATTGATCTCCTGTTTATGAATTTCCTTGGACTCCGCCAACTTTTTGTTCAGAATATCCCGCATTTTGTCGACTCTTTCTTTGACCTTTCCATCTAGCTCGGCTTCCTTTTCTGCCAAGGCAGCCTCCAAGCTCTGCACCTTAGCTTCTAGTTCTCTTATTCTCTCAAGGCTGGCAGAATTGGCTTCAGGCAACCCTTCGGCGGCAACAGCTGGCTTTGGTTCAACCACACTCTGGCCTGCTGGCACCTCGGAAGGACCGTTCTCCGGAACCTTCGACTTGACTAAATTCAATTCCTCTTTAGTACGTTCAAGCTCAGCACGAATCGATTCCTTTTCTTGCGCCACTGTATTGAGCTCGGCTTGTTTTGCATTGATGCGCGAAGTAAGTTCCTTCGATCGCGCTTTGAATTGGTCGGTGAGCTTGGTGCGGAGATCCTGGACTCTCTCCTCAGCTTTGTCAATCTGGCCTTGTAGTGCTTCTTTTGAGGAGAGTGCTTCGTCGCGTTCCTTTTCGAGAGAGGAAAGCTTTTCTTTGAGCGCCTCCATTTCAGTAGGGTCAACGCGGTCATATTTCTGAAGTATATTTTGTGTTCGTTGCTGCCACCGATTGCGATCCTCCTGGAGAAGCTTCAATTCACCATCTTTTGTTTCGACAACGTCCTCCAGTTCCCGAATCCGTGTTTGGAGTGGTTCGAGTTGTTGCTGGAGTTCGTCGATCTGGGTGGATTTCTCAGCAATTGAAGCTTCGGCTTGTTTGACTTGATTACGCAGAGTAACGCTGCTTTCTCGGAAAAGGTTGAGCTCATTGAGAGTTTCTACCAGTTTATTATGATTCAATGCGTTATGCTCACTATCAGCTTCGGCCCGGCGCTGTTGTTCGAGTTTAAGACGTGTATCCTCCAGTTGGGTTTGCGTATAGTCGAGTTGCTGTCGGAGCCGCTTGCTTTCTTGCGTCGACAAGTGATACTGCACATCGACGATCTCCTTCTCTCTCCGCAAATACTTGATAACTTCTTGAAGGCCTTCGAGATCGGTACCGGAAGCTGACGATTCTCCTTCTTCTCCCATATCTGTGCGGTCACGTTGAAGAGCGGCGATTTGTTTCGTGATATTCTCCAACTGGGTATGAAGCAGCGAGTTCTGGCTGAGCGCCTCTTCTCTCCGGCGAGTAAGTTCTGAAATTTCCGTCTCATACCGTTCCTTCATTTCAGCCCAATTCTCTTCTTGACGTGTCAAATCATTCTTCGCTGATTCTGCTTGAGTCCTCAAGTCCACAACCTCCAGTTTTAGCTGGTTCGCATCTGCCCGGACCGTTTGCAAAGTTTTAGCTGCTTCGGCATGTTTCACGAGTTCATTTTCGTAGTTTTGTTGCGCGTGCTGTGCGATTTCAGCCTGTGCCTTGAGATCCTGTTGGTGGTATTGGGCGGCCGCGGTATATCGCTCCTCTTCTTCCTTCAAACGCGTGATTTCGGATTCCAACACTGCCTTCTGATCATCAAAGCGTCGCTGGAACTCGCCCTCTTCACTACGAAGTTTCGATAATTCGGTGTTAGTCGTAGAAAGCTCAGACGTAATTTCTTCGATGCGTTTTTCCAGCTCAGCAATCTTAGCGTTTCTTTCCTCCAGAAGGCGATCGGTATCCTCCCGGTACTGCTCGTTTGTGTCGTTGAGAGCTTGGAGTCTTTCTTCTGTTGATTGACTGATGGCCTTGTAATCCTCGACTTGCTCCTTGGAATGTTCTAGCTCGCCTCTGGCTAACTCCAAATCGCGTTTGAGTTCGGAAACTTCAACGGCAAGTTCTTGCTCTCGGCTTAGTCCACTCTCGTCGGCATCACCGTGGGCGGTATCGGTCGTGGGAGCTGCCGGTGCTGCAGTGCTGGGTTTGCGTTGGACAACGGCTAATCTTTCTTCTGCGCTCTTCAACTCTACCGAAAGTTCGTCGACTCTTGATTGAAGATGATCTCGGCTTGTTTTTATGGCAATTAATTCCTCTCGAGAGGATCCTAAACTTGTGACTAGGTCATCGATCCGCTTTTGGCTTTGCTCGTGCTCGTACTCTCTTCGTAGGGCTAATTTCTTGCCATCTTCTGTCTCATCATTCAATTTTCGCTTCGTCGTTTGCAACTCCGATTCCAGAGACTCAACAGTAGACTGTAGTCGCCTGCGGTTTTCGGCATCGGAATGCTCGCGCTCATTTAGCATAGACTGTAAGTTTGCATTCAATGAATCCAACCGGCTCCTTTCGTTTCTCAAAGATTCGTTGTCCTCCACCAACCGCTTCTCAATGCTCTTCCAAAGCTCCTTCTCAGCCTTCAAATTGGCAGTTTCTCTGTGAAGGCTATCAGCCAAAGCTTTCGCCTCAACTAGTTCTTCTGCGACCTGCTGGGTTCGCAGGTCTTGCTTATTCGCATTGTCGAGTAGTGCTGTATGTCGTTTTTGCAGCTCGGCATTTTGATCTTTGAGGAGTGTGATATTAGAATGCAAAAGTTCGGCACGTTGAATAGAAGCCGTGAGTTGACTGTTGGAGCGGCTAACTTCGCTTTGGAGTTCGCTATTTTTCCGAGAAAGATCATTCACTTGTTGTTTTAAAGAGGAATGATCTGTAGCCGTTTCTTGACGGAAAGAATCAAAATGGGCTTGGAGATTTCTTAGGAGGTCGGCGTAATCTGGTCCTTGGGAGGATTGAGACATAGTGGACGCGTTCAGATTCAGGGGAACTGCACCCAATGGCAGAGATTGTGAGAATGGCTCGGTCGACTCCCCATTATCGCGTCGTCTGGTGAGCATACTTCGGAAGGTATCCCGCTCTTTGATATAACTCTTAGTTTGAGCGACAAGGTTTGCCATCTCATCACGATAAGTTTGGACGCGAACACGAAGTTCCTTGAGCTCTTCCTGATCTTTCTGGTACGAAAGATCCTTGCGGCGGGCCTCTTCACCCTCCATTTTATCTCCGAGGTCCCTCAACATTCTTCGGAGTGTAACATTTTGTTGTTGAAGTTCGTCGAGATTCTTAAAGGTTGTCATATGGCGACTAATGAAGCGACCGGTGCTGTTCAAATCTTCTGTCGACTCTTCAATTCCTTCCCGGGCTGCCTTTTCTAAATCTCCTCGGTCATAGTCCTTTTCGCCAGAATTGAGAAGATGTACCTCCATGACCAAAACCTTGATCTGAGAGCTCAGGTCCCGAAGCTGCTGGCGTAGGATTTGCCCCTCACGTTCCAACCCTTCGACCTGTCCTTGCCATTTTCTCGCCTCTCTAGTCGCATCATCTCTTTCTTTGCCAGCCGTGTCTAATATATTTGACATTTCAACGACGGCTGCTTCAAGACGTGAATGATCTGCTCGGAGTTCATCGATTTCAGGTTTACTGGATTCCAGGTCCTGAACCATTTCATCCATAGCGACTTTGAGTTCCTGGTTGTTTTTCTGTTCGGCTGCGAGTAAGGTGCGCATCTTATCGTATTCAGTATACATCTGTGTGAGCGTCAATCCACCCTTGGTTCGTGACGATCTTGGCGAGAAGGCGCCGACCGGAGTACCTGGGCGAAGTGGAGTGGAAGCACCGTTGTTCATGGGTTGGCCTGGGCTCATCATTTGGCCTCCCATCCCGGACTCTAGCTGTTTGATGGCCAATTCTAGCTCAGCAACACGCCTTTCAGCGGCTTCCTTATCGGAATGCTCCGTCTCAGCCTCAGCCCGAAGGCGCGAAATCTCCCCAGCAGCGTCATCCTTGGATTTCTCCAAAGCCAATTGACATTCCTGAACGCGCTCTTTGGCGGTTTCGGCAGCAGTTTGTTGTAATTGCGCGAGCCGCGCAGCGCTATCAAGCTCAATGCGGAAAGACTCGGTTGCTTGGATCGATTCCTCTTTCAGCTGTTGGATGGTCGCTAGAGAATCTTCATACTTCTGTTCGATTTCATCTAAACGGCTCTTAAGAGCGTTTTCACTTCGCTCCAGAGTCCCGACTCGTAAGCTGGATTCTTCGTTTGCTCTTTGGAGTTCGGATATACGGGCGCTCTTTTCTTTCCTAAATTTGAGGTACTCCCCGGATTTCGTTTTCAGCTCCGTTTCAAACCATTCGTTGTCCTTTTTCAGGGATTCAATCTCTTGTTGGAGGGTCTGTTCGCGGAATCGGGTGCTTGATGATGCTGAATTGGCGTTCTGAAGGTCCTGCTCTAGAGTGCTGACTTGACGTCGGAGTTCGATAGACTTTCGATGTTGTGCAGATAATTCCTCGGCGAGCTTGTCATAGGCCGAAGTTTTCGATTCAAGGAGACCGAGGGTATCACGATTTGATGCCTCGAGAGATGAGATACGGGATTTCAAGCTGTTCAATTCGGTCTCGCTGGTTGAGGATGTTGACTTGATTTTCTCGATGTCTGATTCAAGCTGCGAGCGCGTATTTTCTTTTTGAAACGGTCAGCATTACGCCAACAATATGCGTTTATAAATATGATATACTTACCAGATTCCTGGAGTTTGCTCCGTAGATCGGATATTTCCGCAAGTCCTTTTTGTACTGATGACTTCAGCACCTTCACTTTTGACTCGCCGCCCCGTACAGCATTTTCCAATTCTACCTCGAGGCGTAGTTTATCGGACTTGAGTTCCTCAGTCTCTCTCGCCTTGCTAGCGATAGCTTCTAGTAGCTGATTAACAAGTTCGACGGTCGGCTCTTGAGAAAGAGTATTGAGTACCGTTTCGGCTACCGCATAGTGGGAGGAAAGAAATGGAATGTCGACGGCTACGGTAGCCATGATTGGACTCCGGACAGTTATCTAGGCTAGATGTAGATCAAGTCGCGTCGTTGTAACCATCGGAGGTCAGTGTATTGACGTTCGTTGTCGGAGTCGTGAATATGCCAGAGCCACTCATCGACGTAAATTCAAGATGCTATAAGTAGCTGGGGCTCATATCTAATAAGTGAATAGTGATTTAAACAGGAGACAAGCTTGATGAGGACAGTGACAGTGTCCTCGCCAACCTTGAAATGTCCAGGTCGTGAAGCTTCAGCTTTGCTTCTTGTTTTGGCGCTTCTCGCTTTCTCGTGGCTAAACGGTCGCACGGACCATGGTCACGTGGATCGGAGCCCACGATTAGTCATGCATCGTCTTTTCTGACGGCAACTTCTCTGGTTTCTCGTTGCTCAAAGCAAGCCTTGTCAAGAAGCACCGCCGCCGTCAGCTTACCTCAGGGCTCTTCACCGTTCGAACACTGAAGCAGCCTGGACGATGCAGGAACCTTCATTTATACTTTAAAACGTGTCTAGGATCTGGTGTATTTGTTAACTCAAAAGAACGCCGGTCGATCTTCCGTTACACCTCAGTCATGTCCTACTTCCAGAACCAGATCAGCTCGTTTAGCAGTAGTGTTATCTCTGCGGCGAGTCGCCTTCCTCAGGATAGACGAGCAGCTGGAGCGAGTAATGCACCGTCATCGACCCCAGCCAAACCTGCAACCCCAGTCCCCCCTCCAGCCCGACGCCATGATCCAGACATCGTTTATTCCCAACCCGCCAACACCGGCACGGGGAAGGATATTATGACCCAGGTCGTTTTCGCTATCGAACACCTGAAGTCTAAAGATACTCCGTTGAAATTTTCGGATATCGAATCCTATTTATCACTTGAGCGGCAAGGGCATGATGCTGGGTATATACATGCATTGAGGCGTATCCTCCAATCTCACGATAAGGTCGAGTTCGACCCTTCGGGAGCCAACGGGCAGGGGACTTTCCGGTTCCGCCCACCGCACAACATCCGATCTGCAGATCAGCTTTTGCGACATTTACAAGCGCAAACAACTGCGCAGGGAATGAGCGTGCGAGAGCTGCGTGAGGGCTGGCCCAATATTGTCGAGACGATAAACAAGCTTGAGAAGGATGGGAAACTTTTGGTGACCCGGAACAAAAAGGATAACCATCCAAAAATGGTATGGGCGAATGACCCGTCTTTATCCCAGGAATTCGACCCCGAATTCCGTCAGATATGGGAAAAGGTTAAAATCCCCGAGAATCAGACCGTCATGGAAGAACTCGAGAAGGCCGGGATCACGCCAACAAGCAAAAATAAAGTTGTGAAAGCTCGACCGAAGGTTGAGCAGAGGAAAGTCAAGAAAGCACGACGGAGTGGAAAGACTACCAACGTGCATATGGCCGGAATTCTGAGGGATTACTCTCACCTGAAACGGTAACGAGAGGAATTCTTAACATGAAGCTGGTTTTTATACTTTGGTTTCCTGGTGGTGCATACCTCCACCCTCTACATATGGGTACGTGGTAGCGCAGAACTTGAAGTCGGTGACCGTATGCCGGCACTATCCCTTCAAGGGCTACATTTAGGCTGGGGGATGGCTCCAAAATGGATATTAGAATATTTCCCGTACTATATCGATAGACCGTGTGTACCTATAATAAAATAATATTTAGCTCTCCAGCATGGCAGAATCGTTCTCTATATCTATCTCATGGGAGAAGGAGACCATTCATGAGTAATTCTGATTGAATAGTTCGACAATGACTTCGATTGGTACCGGATCCTGATACCATTTTCTCATATATATCCCATCTAGATAGTCAGGGAAAGCTAAGGGATCCCCCAAACTGATGGATATGCACTAGTCCTGGAATAGCGCGGGAGGCATGCTGCTTTAATCGCCCTAACTCAGAGACAACCTCCTTTAATCCTTCCAGGAAAAAGTTCGACGTAAATTTATCAATATCTTTCTCTACTTCTTTTACTTCCTCTTCAAGATCAGGTAACCGATCCTCATTAACTGCAGAACTACTAACTTCTCGATCTCATAGGCGACGAGTGACTATTTTAAGACGAAGTTTTTTGAAAATCTACTAGCAGCGTAAGAAGCACCATGCATGGACAGCGATATAGTTCTTTAATGAAGGAACTAGCCCAATCGACTACTTAGCTAGGATCGATTTCAAAAGAGGGGTAATTCTCTGTAAGACCCAAAAACAACTCTTGATCCAGTTTTATAGAAGCTAACTGCCAGAAAGTTTGTTTCAAGATATCATATCTGTGATGCCCTCGTTCATCGAACTGCAGCAATTCCTCATCCGAAAAATAAGCCCAAAAAGAAAGAGATGCTTTCAAGGCGATCCTTGTGACTTCTTTTGTACGGTGACTTATCCCTTTCCCGGACATTCTAGGTAATTCCCCTTATACCCGCAGAGCTTCCCATCTCCTGCACCGCTCTGTTTCGTGCATTTCTGCAAGATAGGTATTAGTTCACCATACCTCGCTTCTTGTTGAGAGATGATGCGTAATATTAGCCAGACATACCCCTTTATCACACGAGCTATGTCGTTGACTCCTGTTAGCCTCCTGGTATCTTGTCATGATGAACTTCCTTTGGTATTTTTCAGGTTGAGTTTTAAGAGACTCACGCATTAATACCAGCTATCTTGCAAGAAGTTCCATTGCATTTCTATTGCAAATTTTGTGAGTCGTGTCAATGATGACATAGAACTATGTGTTTAAGAAGATCAAACATACTCCACAAATACTCCACCCGTTAGGACAGCCGAGAGTAGCCTCCGAAGCAGGCAAGGCGGTGACAAGCATAGTGCTTGCAGTGGCCATTAGGATCATGGAGAAAAACTTCATTTTGTGATTGATAAAGCGAGGCTGCTTGAGAGAATTAGAAACAGATAGTTGAAGTGAAGATAGACCTTCAATCCGAATTGAAGAAAAGAGTTGAAGATTTTTTCATATTTAGAACTGGATGAGAGCTGCCTTTTATAAGTCACTGGTTCTGACAAGTTCTTTCATGACCCTCACCATCAACTATTGTCTCGACCAAGTATATGAATTTACATTGCAAACCACCACAGGTAAATATCTCTCATTACTATAACAATAAATCTTTGGTAAAAGAAACTCATTAATTGATCTATATGCCAGTTGGGACTTCAATATTATTCAACCATGTCCCCTGTTTCGACGCTCATCTTTCCCAAAATCGTGCTGCGCTGGGTCTGAAATTTGGCTTGTGAAATGCATCTTGTGATTCTCAACTTCATTTAATGGTTCTCATGATGCATCTGCTTGCTTCCAGTCGGAATATACGGAATCTGTAAAGCATACAGATGAGCTGGTTCCAGTCGAATTCATTATTTATTCCATTGTGACCACGCATTCTCTATACGGAGTAGGCCTAGTGCAGACCAGAATTCAGTACAAAAATATACAGCGGCACAGTCAAAATACATTCTTGGCATCACAACCGGCGATTTCTTAAAGAAGCCATTTACATGAGAAAACACCAGCCTAAGAAGCCCTGAGTCGTTAAGGTTGCACAGCCTTTGGCTCGGTGGTTCTCAGCATGTTCATCGATATGCGATATACAGCAGAATGACACCAATGATAACAATGCCCAACATTTTTCATTTCGAGCTTGGTACATACAGAATGAGCGAGATGTAACATTTATGCCATCTCAGCCTATCATTCTGGAGCGGAAGAGCAGGAATGGCCCAGAAACCTTTTGTTTGGAGTCTCGAAGTGACATCGGATTTCTATGGTTCAAATACAGCGGGTGTGGCCATCTATCCGCGCAGTTCAGGCAGATTAGTAGCTCCCTGCTTTGCTGCCAGGCTTGGCGACAGGGTTTGAACGACTATGATGACTGTAGTGTAACTGAGGATCTGTCGAATATTCGCCGTGATCCCAAATAGTAGAGTAGCTTTTGATTAAAGATTCTGCGATTAGAGCTACATGATGAAGGTTGGTTGCTCTCTCGCCAGTTATCTGATTCATGAGGACGCTAGTATATTTCGGTCCGACTATGATCCGATAAGGGAGAGAAACCACAACAGATACCGAGTAGTTAATCGATAAAGAATGGTAAGATCGAGAAGAAGATAATAATATAGAAATAAGAATATAGTGGTGAGAATCTTCCACTAATTAAAAAAAAAATATTCCAATAAGCAACTTTGAAAATGTCAGATCTTCTCATATATATCTATATATTTCTAACCGATTCCGAAATTGCGCATCCAATTTAGTTGCTCTACGTGCGTCCTGAACGATCGCCGCATAGCGTCAATATATTCAGCTTCCTTAGGGTTCTGCATCGCATCTTGAAGTTCTTCAACGGAATAGTTTGCCTCTTCGTTCTCGGATTTGGAGTGAAATTGAAGCCTCCCAATTCTTTCCCCAGTCCATATAAGGAGTTCGTCATCGCAAAGCGTTTCGCCCGTCGGAATAATTTTCTGTGCACTATTCGGCTCGTGTAGATTTGAGGCGTGTTGAGCGTCGCGCCGGCTGTTACAGCTACTTTGGGCGTGCTGTCGTGGTTTGGGATCGCTGTTAAGATTCCACGTTCGTACGAGCGTTCGAGCATCCCGCTCCATCCACCGGATATTTCCCTCGGCGTCGGAATAGACGATCCTCGTGCCGTGCGTAGCAACTGATAAGAGTTTTGAATGGGATGCATTCTGGCGGTTTTGATGCACGCTGCTCCGACCCAAGGCAAACTTGTTTCCCCGTTTCCCGTTTTGTTCAGGTTCGGTTGTCGAAAGCGAATATAGCTCCAGAGACCCGCGTCCGTTGTATTCTCCGCATGCAATTAAAGAATGAGAAGATTGGAGGCTAGTATTCGCATCAGAGTAGCATCGGAACATCCCTGGGCTAGTCGTAAGGCCACAGAGGCTCGCACCTGAATAGACAGAGCCCTGAGGGCGGTCTATGTACCGTCGATCATAAAGTAAAATACTTGGAAAACGCCCAGCCAAAAGTATAGAGTTGATATTGGGTAGTGGGGGGTGAAGCACGGATAGGGGCCCTGGTTGGAATAAAGGGGCATAGTCGGTGTGGTCGGTTGGAAGGGGGCTATAGGGGCGATACTTCCCCTTTGGTGTATAGGAGCTATGAAGATCTAAACGAGAGATGTCATGCTCATCTTCGGCCTTTGAGATATGCCTGGGATCATAGAGATGGAGGCCTAGTGTCGTAGCCACTGTAAGGGGCGCCCTGTATTCTGGCGTCTCCTGAGAGATCGCAAAGACATACCAGGGATATCTTTGCTGTGATATAGGTTGAAGTGTACATAGGTCGACCTCATTCAAGAGGTTGCCAACACCAAAATAACCTCTCTGGGTTGCAGAGTCGATACTAACGCATTCTGCCGCCCCAACGAAATCGACATTTTTCTTCGTCATATGAGACCGAGACATATCGGTAAGCAAGATGCCGGGATCGCTTATCCCGACAATGTCACCTCTATGGTTGCGCCCATCTTCAGAGCTCGACCTGCTAAGGTCCCAAATGCATACGCTTCCATCATCCAGAGGGGCGATGACCTTATCTGATCCCTGGCTGTCCTGGCCCTTTAAGTGTCCGATTCCCTTTGTTTCTCGCTTTTTATAGAATAATTTACCTTCGCTTTGATCCAAGATACCTGGGTCCTGCAACCAACTGACTGATATAGGAGAGTGACGGGCGATATATTCCGAGTACCAATCGACTTCCTCTCCCTTGTACGACGTGTCCCAATCAGCGGAGTGCTCAATTATCGGTGCTGCACTTTTTTACAATCCCGTCAGCTTGCGCATATGCCAGAGCAATTTATTGCAGATACAAGGGATTGGATCCGTTGCGCCAAACAGCTTCGTGAAGACACAGGGAGGACTCAACTTGGTAGAGTTAGATTCCCGATGACATAACGAACGCCATAGCCTGTTATCGCGGGCAGTCGTAAAGAAAAACTTCGCTACCAGCTGAAGCTTCGCCAACTCGGCTGGGCTTAGATCTACGTAGCAACCAATCCGTTAGCTGGGTCGAAATATCAATGCTGGCAACGACAAATGCTGAAAGCTTCCATACAGTCTACGATCTTCGACAAAAGCTCAACGGGTAGCTTCTCCATGAGGGGTGGAAGGGCCAGTAGGGGCTGGCGAGGACATCATGCAAAGAAGGCTGCTCTGTATGTGTCGTCAGGTGGTAGCTTTGCTTCTACTTTGTGGGTTGGTTTGAGAGAGTGATGTTGTTGGAAATATCTTTGGAGGACGTAAGGTAGAAATTCCTTGGCATAGGGTTGAACATTGCGTATCATACAGAATTGCTCAGTCTCCCCCATCCCCTTAATACCTCTCCCTAACAATATAGCCCAACCAACTCATATCCCCCCAATCTCTTTAATCCTAATCCAAACCCTTTCATGTTATCGATGTATGATATGACAGCCATGAGAGACTTGGAGAAAATCAAGGAATATAATTATTCCATACCAAGGTTACTCGGAAGGTGCTTATAAATATGTCATTATAGAGGGCTTTACAGAGCAGACCGACTGGTGAACAGGCTGGGAATTGATACAGCTGGGGAGTTGGTCCTGAAATAAGAACTGGTTAGATTCATTCTATCTGCTATCCTTTTTTCGTTTATTTCAATCCAAGCAATTTCTTTAGTGATATCTAGCAGGTGCCTCGACAGCAAAAAATATGCATGAAATGGATAAGATCAAGAAAAGCTAGAAAGGAGAAAAACGAAGGAAACAAAAACATGGGACAATTTAAAACCAAAAATGTATCTTCCAACTCCATCGGATGTTTCCATTCAATCATCGGCTCAAGTCTTGCCATTTCTTTGAAAAGCGCCTGGCTCCGGTTCGCCCTGGGGAAATTTAGGACTGCTCGCTCTGATATAAAACATGAACCAATGGAAATGAAAAATGGGATAATAATAAATAATGTGAAACCTTTCCAATAACGCCAGGACAGATGAAGTGGCTCCCTATGTCGGTAAAGATCATTCCGAAGCGCCGAAACAGGTGTAGAAAGCAGAGAAATGAAGCATCATTCATGTCATCGTTAATATTGTTTATATTTCTGCATCGAATTGTTAGTATGGGCTAATGAATATGCTGGGTGGGATAAAATCATTTACCTCGTCAGCTCGTCTCTTATTCTCTGGATCTAGAGTGTTTCCAGCACCCAGTAATGCCCGACCAACTGCGCCAGTTGCACCGATGGCCGGCCGAAGGATGACTGTGGGTGCACGCTTCCATACCGCCTTGGCAGCTTGAGCAGCAGTTTCGCATTCCATAACTTCTCCTGGGACAGCAATAACGGCATCTCGAGCTGTTAGAAGGTCGCGGCCTAAGTGCACATACCCACCCCTTAACCCTTGGGCAACACCTATGGGTTGATCGGCATAGATGGAGATTTGTCTCTTCTCACCATCTTCAGATTGAGAGTCATCTGAGCCAGCGGTGGGGGGTCGGGATTGTGAGCCACCAGCGCCATTAAGGAAAACCTCAGCACTTTGTAATGCGTTTTGCGTACCCAGAGCAAGCTTGGCACCAAGCTTGACAAGCTCGTTTGTTGTTGTTTTGGCGAATGAGGCGGCACCTTTCTGGAAGCTGCGAACTATACGACCATCCTTCTTGTATTCGCGTATAGGAATGACCACTAGGTCCTTAATTCCACCACCTATTTTGACAAGAGATCTGACCGGAGCCAATCCCGCAAGGACTGTGCTTAATTGGTTTGACTTGACATCGGGCATCCAGATATCGTTCAGCATCTGTCCGAGCTTGCCGAGGCCAGAAACACCGTAAAGAATCACACGGTTTAGGGTCATTTCAGCGCCATCGAGTGCGAAGAAGTTCATAAATTCTGTTGTTCGGCCCGACTTCAAACCCGCATAATCGACACGTTTTGGATTGAAGTCTAATTTGACAGGGATGGCATTGATCTCCGCCCGCTGCACAAATATCTCGTCACTGGGAGCGGAAGAAGGCTCGCCGGCTTGAGGCTCTTTGGCGGATTCGTCTTTGAATTCGAAGAAACGGCTTAGAAAGTCCAGAGCATCTTGGTCAACGTGAAGTCGTAACGGAAGCACATTGGCCTAAACCAGGTTAGTATGACCTTCATCTTTTCTAAGGGATGGAGTAAAATGTAGACGGTGCTAGCCTACCTTTAAGATAAGTTCGGAGGCGGCAAGATCCGCCACCGGTTTAACATTTAACACCTCTAAATGAACCATGCTCGTTCCAATTTCTCGTTCGCCATAGTCCTTCATATACGTGGCAAATGTCTTCCAGTCAGACGTCGGCATATGGTCGAAGATCTCCAAGTCGTGGATGCGAATATCCATAGAGCTTTGAGTTTCACCAAAACCCTCGGGGAATAACACGAGATCACCCGAAATGCCGCTGAGTTCAATTGTCATTTTATGGTGTTTGCTCCGTGACAAACGAAGCCTTTCCCTTTTCCCAACAGGCGCCTGACTTGATGGGACGGCCATGGTGCTGGTAGTTGCAAAGCTCGCAGTTTCGCTGACTCTGTCATCAATATTGCGATTAATGTCATGGGAAATATCCTTCGGGTCGCTGTTTGGTGGTATTTCGATGTAGACTGAGTTGAATAGGAAGTCTCCAACCACTGACTCATCATCTTCGAGATCCCGCGATAACCTCTTGCCCGCTGTTCTCTTCTCTGTGGCCCTGGATTGGACATCTTTGACGAGCTTGGAAATAGCATCTCGCGTCCCTTGCCAATCATAGCCATCATAGAGGTTCCAGATAAAATGGACGTCTCGAACTCTAACCCGGAGGGGGCTGCCGTGCAGCTTAACCTCGTTTGAAAGGCTGTATATATTACGTGACGCATCCCACCTATGAGCAGTGCCTTCAACCGCCGACTTTCTTGCGAAATGGTTGTCTTGGAAATCTAAACCTTGTAGGTCAGAGGAAATTTGGGCGTTGGACTGGAAATTGGTCGCAAGTCGGTCATTTTCGCCGATCATTCCACGAGTCAAGTCATCATCATTGAATCCTTGATCGTTTACGCTAGAGATATATGGATGGAAGTCGCTGACGTATTCTGATTCATCCTCTGGCTCTTTCTCTTGTTCACTGTCTCCGAGAGAATCATTAACAACGGTGTCTGCCCCGTCTTCTGCCACCCCAGATTCATTCATAATGAAGTTCAACATATCTTCCAAGGGCACAGTCTCAGTTCGATACTTGGTCTCCTTGGTAGGCGGCGTGGGTGGCGCTAACCCACTCAGGACCGAGATCAAAGTTTGTGTAGAATCCGCGCAAGTTTCGAGAATGAGGAGGTCATCCCTTAGTTCAACATCTAGTAATTTGCCCTCTTTATCGTCTGATTGCATGATTTTGACAGCAACTGAAGCAGAAGATATAGAGCAAACAGATACATAGCCCATTTGCTCCAAAGCTCGAACTTGTGTGCCGAATTTAGAGTTGGATCTCTTTCCGCCGGAACTACTTCCCAACCCAACGTGCTCCGTGCTATCAATGAGCATCATGCTTGCCCTCCGAACGTCTATATTAGCCTCCGACGCACCGTCCTCTTTAATCGCCCCGGAGAATTGAGCGTTAGTAAAAATAACAAGGGCTTTGGCCGAGGACTTGAGTGGGTTAAGTCCAATGATGCAATCTCTAAGGCTAGCCGATAATTTCAAAGGGGAGGATGCAGTCTGCTTTTCAGGAAGAGAAGAGGATCCTAGCTCCGAAGTTGGTGGTTGGGGGGACAGTTCGGCCAAGTTCAGAACCGAATGCGCCATGTTGGCAGCTATCACCTCTGCTGTGGCTTCATCGCTGCTTAATCCCATAAACGCGGTTATAGAGTCGATCGTGTACTCAACACGTGTGTTGAATATCTTAAGCTTGATAGTCGGGTCTATCTCATCCGCGATGAATCGAGCCATAAGCATCGGTAGAGGCGATTCGCCTGGTTTGTCTGAAAGGTCGTGAGGGATAGCGGGGGCCAGTAGTTCTTCAGAATCGCCTCTATTGACGGAAATTGTGGACACACGACAGGCGACCAGCGACGGAAAACTCACATAGCCTAATTCAGTAGCTTGTGACGCCAGGGTTATATCCCCAACTTGGCCGCCTATAGAGACCTGCACGCTGAGTTCTTTAATTCGAGTCAACATGAGGATTCCAGGAGTATCATTTTGTGGAAGGTACTTGGCTACTCTAGAAAGTTTTGATATTTCATCGGTGAGGTGCGTTAGTGGTCCAAGGCCATGTATAGAAGCAACATCTACATTTGTCTCGCCTGCTGACACTCGAAGTACTGCACCCTTTCTTCGCTGTCGAAACAAGGTATCCAGCATGATATCGTCGTTGTCGTCGTACTTGTCTTTTGAAGGAGTGAGAAGGGTTAATAGGCGATCCAAATCCGTTTCGCTGGGGGTATTAACATATTCGACCCGGATATTGGACAGTCGAACTGTGGCTGCTGTGTCACCATCTAGAAAGTCGTCGTGTAGCCCAATGTGTGGCCCGGTAAGCTTCGCCCTGTCAACCTGTAAACCGAGGGCTGCCGACCGACCGATGACCTTCACCGCGGTGGTTTCGAACTTTAGATGAGAGTCCTCGCCAAGAAGGTGCACAACTATGCCACCAATCCGTACATTTGCTTTAGTGGCCATAGAATCACCACCAAGCGTGGGAGATGGCTGGGCAGGGGCATTTTCGAAATGGACGACACGCGGCCGACGAGCTGGATCTGGTCTATTGGCCTTTACGGTTGCGGCAGAGGTTATGGGGGCCCCAAAGTCGAGAAGGGTGCTTAAACCTCCAAACCAATTTATCGACTCGTCCAGTGTTTTCAAGTTGAGAGACAGATGAATAGGTAAGGTGGCCAAGTTCACTGTTGTGGACTCGGGAGATTTGACGACCGTTAAGGAGATGTCTCTGGGGATAGGTGACAGTATGTCCCTTGTGGATTCACGCATTTTGAGGCTTTCATCAAATGAAAGTAGGGCTTCCGACATGTGGCCTAGAGTGAATTTCCCGATTATAACCCGGTAATTCATGGTTTGGCGGACAGCTAGTGACTGAAACTTTACATCTGAGATGTCAGCATGTAAAATGGCCTCGCCTATAGTATCTGGGCTTAGGACACCCCTAGCCTGCTCTGGACACTGATGACTTTGAGCCTCGCTAGGAAGGTCCTCTAGAAGTTTGATGGAACAACTTGCAAGGCAGAGGCTGATGGGTATTAGAGGTGATGCATCTTTTGGTGGCGCAGCTGTCTCCTCTGGTATGCCAGATTTACCAAGATCCAAGGCAGATGAAATATTATCAACGACTTTCACAAGCAGCCATCCACAAGCAATATCGGCTCTGACATTAATGGAGGAGATTTCGACCTCAATGGCTTGGGCTTTCTTTTCAGTCGTCAAGAGCTCGGCTTCTTCTGCGGCAATCTCTGGCTTCTGGTTCAATTTCGTGCCAGGAGCAGAAGACAATGAATCCTTTTGCACCTGTTTACGCGGTAAATCGGCCTTTGAAGAATCTGAACCTAGAATTGTTGAGTCCATCAGATTTAGGGCGGGTTCTTTCATCTGCTCAACAGGTTCTTTGGGAGGCTCTTCGGAACAGGCTTCACCAAGGGAGGGTAGCCATATTGTGATCTCTTGTATTTCAAGAAACCTTTTTATGACATCCGAATCACGACCAGTGGTGCTCGTAAACGGGGGTCGTTCTGCTGACGTGTCCTGGGCGATGGCTGGAGCATCAGGCTCAGTATGGATTTCCTGGCGGGGAATCGCGCTGGTAGCCTGATCATCTTGGGCTCTAGATTCTGGCAATTGTGGAGTTGGGGTTGAACTGCGGCCGCCCTGAGAGTCAATATCGCTCGAGCTATACGGATCCGAACCCCAGCCACCAGGCATATCGAGGACAGGGTCTGTCGAGTGATGGCTCATGACACTCATATATATACTCCGTGCCTCATCATGAGAGAAAATTTTAGACTCCGACAAATCGTCTTGACCACTCGAATGTTGCGTGGGGCGATCTTCCTGATCTTTGTTGGATGAATCATGTGGTATAGAAGTGGTAGAAGATCCACCAGTACTGATAGTGCTGGCTCTAATATCGTCATCCAAGATCTTAGAAGTTACAGGGCTAGAATATTCCTCCCTTACGGAATGGAACTCACTATACATCGATTGGGATGGAGATTCAGGACTATTGGCGCGCGGGGTAGCGCTAGCTTCATTGCCAAAGTCAGGTCTCTGTTCAGACGGGAGCGTCGTTGAATCATCAATAGTATCAAGTGTTCCATAGTAAACCGTATCCTGCAAGGATGTATAGTCGTGTCTGTCCTCATATTGATCGTCCAAGCCTTGAAGGTATTCGGCGGGAGGATCCTCATCTTGGGGGTCATCATCATCCGAGTCGGGATCAGAGAACCTTCCATCGTCAGATAGAAAAGACGACTGAAGCGCCTGGGGTGTCAGGGCTTCCTCCACCTCACCACTCACGGAATCTTGAAGGCCAAGAATTGTCGATTGGGCTAACTGGTGCATTGAGCTTGAGCTAGATGATGTCTCGGCCGGGGACAGGGATGCTGGCGATGTTGATGCCTGTGGTTCAACTGGCATAGGACTCTTTCCAGGGTGGCCTTCATTGCCTGAGAAATTTGAGAGGTTGAAACGCGAGTACTTAGAGAACAGCCCTTCATCCGATACTAGCATGGCATGGATTCGGGATAGTGTGACCAATCGTTTCCCAGGTTTTTGACGCCCATCCTCTATGCCATCTGGCGCAACCCCATCGATAGAGATGTTATCAATAGTAAACAAGCCAGATATAGTCTCAAATTTTGTGGGCATTCCATCTTTCCGTACAGCTTCTTCTTCCACTTCCATCTCGACTCGGACCGAAACATCCTTAACGGAAAGTTGAAGCCGATCCGAAATTCCCTGCAAAAATCCGGCTATAAAACTCGGCAGTGAAACCCCATCATGCAACCCAAGCTCCGAATCCTCATCGCCATCATCGCTCAGGACATCGGACTGCTGAGATAACGCGGCTTGAAGCTCCTCTGTTTCCTCTTTAGGCTCAGACTCGAGGAATGACTGGGCAAGATCGGCGGTGGAAGGGAGTATGCTACCCAAGTCTTGTTGGTCGTCCGTTTCCGGCCTGGCCTTTGCTCCATCGTCATCCTTATCACGACGAAGTTTCAGTACGACTTCGACACCGGAAGCTTCGACCTGGATGGCACTACTATAGATATCGGCCGGGATAGTAACGCGTGCAAGGGAGATTTGAGCTCGGTCGAACTCAAACTTCGGTGGTAGTTGAAGGGTGGATGTGAGTTTCTAATGTATCAACATACTGTCATTAGCATATGCAGTTCGCCCACATGTGTTCAGAAGGATGTCGCTACATACCTCCAACCGTAGGCCGATGCTGTTCAGCTCGAACGTACTCCGTTGTCCCCAAGTTATACCCAGACTATCCAAATCCAACGCATCTGTATCGATGAACTCGAACCGCGACAAGGCGTATTTGAAGAGCCGCTTCTGGACGAACGAAGGGAGGAAGTACGACATGGTCTCTTTGAATGTTCGTCTTTCTTGTCCTTTATCAGCACCACAGGGAGGGTAAGAGGGCCTACGAGAGGCAATAGTATGAGTGTTCCTAAACTTGAGGTATGTACTTCATGGCATCCACGTTGAACGAAGTTAAGATAGTAAACAAACTAGATCTTCCTGGTTATAGGAGCAAACAAAGAGATATCAGGAATAAGAGAGGCGGAAAAAGAATACTAGAAGAATAGATTTCAAAGACTATGATGAAGATAGAGGGTTAACTAGCAGAAGAGACAAGAGGTTGAGCAAGCACGACAAGACACTGGACGAGAGCCAACAGAAAGAGTAAAGTAGGTTGATAGAGTTACCGGCAGAGCAAAGCCAGTCAAGGCGTCAAGATGACGGTGATCCACTGAGTGAGGCCATGCATGAGCAGATGTCGACCTTCTTATTACACAGTCTTTGCTCTGTTGGAGAGGCATGATTTGCTGGACGCTGACGATGTTTTTGGGGGGAGGTGACGGCCGACTTGCATAAAACCTTCTAAGCAAGTCACGGGGAACCATCAGTAAGTTAGTTAACTCGTTAGCGCGAACCACCACAGCTGTATCCTGCCACCACAGCCTGCTTCTTTCTTGACCAAAAGGTTGAGTTTGAGCCATCATCTATAATCTCCATGTTCATCATGAACTCACTGTTGCACATCCTACAGGATTTGAAAATGGAATACACAAATAAGTCATGAACAGCTGTTGCCAGGTACCCGCTACAAAAACAAAATCCATGGATTTCTTCACTCGTTTATTCTGGTACAGCGTTATCCTGTTCCTCTTGACCTTCATGTCCAAACTCCATTATCACCCACTGGCAAAAATTTTCAAAGTCTATCTGCCACTGCCTCAAGCGTTCAGCTTTTAAACCTGGTCCCATTATTCCATCTTTGATTCCTTTCAGCCACTCCGTGTTGGTTTGATCCTCGAAACAACTCCAGCGGAGTGAATTTTCGGCCATAGTAGCCAGGCCAGAAAGACCGGTATTTTCTAGCCCGTTCAAGACCTGACAAAAGTCATGAGTAAGACCGTTTTTACCGTGACCCAGGATAGCCGGATCGTCGTTGCAGAGAGAAACAGGTACTCCTCTGGCCAACAACGCTGGAAGCGGATGGGACATGATTGAACTGGTAAAGCGGAGTATTTCGTTTGAGATTGGACAGCACTCAATCAGGATCTTCTTTTCTTTGACCAAGTCAATTAATAATGGATGCTTGTAAAGTGAAAACCCGTGTCCAAGTCGCCTGGAGCCTAATAGAATAGCGTCAAAGAGGTTCTTATCAACCTCGTCACCATCACCCAGGCATTCTCCAGCGTGGAAAAAGAATGGGATATCAACTCCCTCGGTTACGCATTCTTTTTTGAACCAGAATAGAACCGGGATGAGGTCAGCAAGTGACCTCCCATCTTCCTCCCTTCCAATGAGGTCAAAACCAGCTATCAGCTCCGGAAACTGGATTTTAGCTGCAATACAGGCTCTCATGCTTTTGACAATTTTCTTGTTCGGGTGGCTTCTCATAGTTGTCCAAATAATGCGTGCGCCATGGAACCCCTTTCCAGCCTCCGATTCAGTGAAACTTTGGATTTCCTCGCCAAAAGCTTCTAATATAGCGGTATAATCTTGCTCGATCTCCTCATGGCCATCCCGCCGATAGTCAAACCCCGTTGCAAGACGGTATTCGACATAACGGATTCCATCTTCATAAAGTTCTGCTAACATATGCCTGAGACAAGCTCGAAAGATAGGTTCATAGTGGAAGATGGCGTCTACCACTTGAACTTTCTGTTCGAGAATTTCCCATACGGCAGCTGGTCCCTGATGATGGCTTAATGACGAGTCTTTGGTGATGGTACACCTTTTCTTCAACCAGCTACGAAATCCCTGGGTCCCTCCGTTTGGAAACACGGCCGCAACTTGCTGAACAGGGTAGAATGTACGCGGCATATACTCCATCTCCCAAAATCTCTCTGGTTGGGAGCCAGCCTGCGGTCCGGGTGGCTTGGAGAAAAATTGGAAATGAAGCGGTGTTGTTTCTAGTGATTTTGTCGTAGTGAGTGTGCCGTCTGCCGCAATACAATAGCCGGGAACTGATAATGCTTGGTCGATGAGTATATCTGTATCGACCATCGCTTCTAAATGGCCATGTAACATCGCTCCTTGAGGAGAGTTAGTACCATGTAGACTCCGATGATACTATGATATCGCCACTTACCTTTTGGCATTTTCTGAATAATTTTCCACAGATCGGTCCCTTCCATCCTATCCCTCGCTAACCTAAACATCATACCAGGATACAAAATCGCATTTTCCGTTTCACACGCCAAATTCTCCTCAGCATCTCTAGTCCAGACTTCTCTTAGTTCCCTTTTACGAATATCAGAAATTATTCGACAGGCTTCTTCCGCCGCAGCAGATCTCGACCTGCGAAAATGGGTATCTATGTTGATGAATGAAATGTTAGCGAGGGAAATGGTAACAAACATAACGTGTTATTCTCTCACACCATGTCTCTGTTTTTGCTCCTCTTCAATCAAAGCCTCTCTCCCCCGGATGTATTTCTGGATAAATTGGTCTTCGAATTGTGGTATCCCTTCTTCAAGCTCCCATTCTAGTTCACCATCGCCTCCATCCTCGCCTCCACGATCCATACTACCGTGTTTGTGCTTGCTCGATATTTCAAAAGAACGATATGTGATCTGTTCGCAAGATCTTCTCGGGTGTCAGGCCATGCGAAATAGTACTTCTGAGGATACAGCTCTTCCCATTGCCTTTTGCGCGCCAGAACCTCAGCGGGGGAGACAGTCTTGGCGCAGTTGGAAATGCCAAGTATGACGAAGCAAGTCTCTCTCTGCCTGGAAATCAAGCTTAACGATGAGAATTATCAGGCAACCATACAAAGTTTTCATCAAGTGCCTAGATTGAGTGTGAATACACTCTACGGTGTCCCTAGACTCTATTCACTGACTTTGTTATGTCTTTACTCTGCTTCAATGCTCTAACGATGGCTAGAACGACATAAGGAGCTACTGGGGATGAAGGAAATGAAGAATAAACAGGGAGATCTGTACACATATCCCAATTTCTATGAGCCTATAGATGCTGAAAAGAAAACAGTTCTACCTGTTCTTGGTTGGAAGAGGGCTTACCCGCAAAGCCCAACTATGCCCGTCTTAAGTGACATCACTGCAGAAGCTAACATCCTGGCCCAGGTGGGCGAACCAAGATGAGCTCACCTATTGCAAATGGTAATTTGCATGCATAGCATGGCTCCCTGGAAAGGCTGCACTGGAATGAATTCTGCTAGTCAGTTTGATAGCATCGTAAATCGCGTTTGCAGTCTCGCCCTCATTATGAGTAAACATAGCGTCGTTCTTAGGCACTAGAAACCAGAATCAATGCTTCCTGCTTAGTGACCAATCTTCCTTTTTACATTCTATGGTTGGTGAGAGGTATAACTCGGAACATCTAGCAATAGCACCTCGATTTTTACCTCGTAGAGCTATCTCAATATTATTATTCAAATATATGTGAAGCTGAACCCCGTACCACATGATGGTCAAATTGTACAGATATGTGACAGGTATTTTGAATAATAATGGGAGAGTGTTGAATCTGCCGGTCTCGTACATTTGGACAAGATTGGCTTCAACAGCACGCAGTACGTATTAAGGGAATGGCAGTTATACGGCATCACTTGGTACCTTGCATTTGGAGATCAGCTCGCTTACGTCCCTGCTCGGTGGCCAATGCAGCAATTTTCTCGAAAAACTTATAATCAAGAAACAAAAGCTCCTTTCCAGTCGATTCCGCGGCCCATTTCTCCAGGACACTATCGTCAGGGTCTTCAATCATTTCACGGTGATGGGGGACCATAGGATCCAGGCCGCATGACCAGGTGCCCGGCTGTGGGCCTGCTATTTCCCAATTGTAAAAATCGAGTTCGCGGGTATAAAAGACCTAGGTTCAGACTTTTGAACCGCATCCTCCAGATCTATGATATAGCTAGAACGTAAAATGATGCTCACAGGTTAACTGATGCGTGATACATTTGATGTTCTGTTTGGAAGTGTACATACCATTTCTTATTCTCGCGATCCCATATTAGATTGCGATTTGCTTTGTCTTCATGGTCATATCCTAGGACATAGAACTCCCTAAAGCAAATGAGCTGGTTGTCTACTAAGTGGATAGAGATGGAGAAAAGGCGCTGACCGAATCGCTTTCGCGAAAGCTAATCGAACCTGATTTCGTTCCGACATGGGCAATTCACCAAAGTTGGACAGATCACGACCAGGCAGCCTTCCCATTACTATAAAAGTCATAAAAGCACCTGGCACAGGATCATCATCTAGCTGTATGCTTTTCATAGTATGAAGCAACTTTGGCGTACAGGTCGACTTTTGAGCAGTAAATTGCGTAAGAACTTCAACCTCGTGGTCAGTACGAGAGCTGCCAGGACTGTGCACTGTATCGTGCGTTTCGTCATTTGGAATCCTAAGAGCAGAGTCAGAAAGAGAGGAGAGATTTTGGGGTAGCCGAGTATCTAACTGACTGCATTCTTATCTTCGCAACGCCTTGCTGTCCTGGATTTGGTCCTGAGATTTGGGTTGTAGTATAGGTACCGCTTGCTTCTGAGATATATGCATCATATTCGCTGTCCCAACCTTCATATATTCGTTCAGAAAAGACAGGACTAAGTGCCCATTTTACTTCTGGGCCCGATCCACCATCAGTGGAATGTCTGGCACCCAGAAAGACGACCGCGCTCTATAAGACTCAAGGAAACCTCCTTGGAGCGCTTCGACTTCCACTGTGACTTCTTCCATTGTTGCTTAGGATCGGGGTCTTGAAAAAAAGTTCGACTGTGCTACCCCCGCCACCCTCCTGTATTGTTCTTGACAGTTGCTAGCTTTAGTCTCATGGTATAGTAGAGCTCAGTGACACAGTCCATTGAGTCTGTCCGGATTTTAAGCCTAGTGGTTAAACCTTTCGCTTTGGCATTGTCGTTGCTGTTTGTTTGGTGTTGGAAGTCTAGCTACGGTCTCGTTCGTTTTAGCAGTGCTCACTGGCCCTAGCCAGGAGCCTGTTCAGGCTTTTTGGTCTAGTGGTTAAAGCTTCCGCTTCAACATTTGGTGAGCCAAACACCTGACTTGCGTTCCATGCGAGGTATTTATTGTGACGCTGGCTTGCCAAGCGCAAGCTCTTGGCGCGTCGAGAAACAACCATATATGATTATTATGCCAAGAACAGGAACATTGTCACCAAAACTTCTATCAGTGCTTCGAATGGAAGAGGACTGACTGGTTTGGGCCTGGACAATATATCTGCAACCTGTTTTCTATTTATTTTTCTTCCAGGATGATAACTCCTGCTGTTAGCTCCTCACATAGATAGTATCCCAGTGACCAGAACTTTTTTGGTCCAGTTGTGGCATGGGATTGCCTAATGCTTAATCTTCGGCCAGTCCGCGCATAGGACGGCTTGATCGATAAATTATAAGATTACATTTATGACTAGCGCTGTTTATATTCTTGCTGTCGAGCTATGAAGCTGCGCTAATTCCTCGTCTTCCTTCCCTGCCGGTTGGTTTATTTTGCTATACGCAACAGCGTCATCCAACCCGGTAAATTTATCCCCGGCTAAGGCCACAGGGACACCATATGACCCGGTATGCCACCTGCCTTTCCCCAGCTGCTCGAAAGCCGTCCTCTGCAATTGTAACTTGTCGTCCAAAGCCCAATTAACCCGGGCATGCTCGCCAACTCCTAACCTGCGCTGTATAGACCCAACCCATACGTCCAGGAAAGGAGCAGTGACGATAATGAGGAACCCAATAACTAATATGAGTGAAAGACCTAGAACAGAGAAGGATGATGTGTTGCCCGCATAACTGACTTTCTGCATGCCGCACATGGCCTTGTGGAATTCGTCGGGAGGGAGGATAATATATGAGTCATTAGGGGCCATTGGATTAGTTGCGTATTCGACAATGTTGCGCTGGAGTGTGGCTAGGACTATAGAGAACCATGAAGACACTTCGATCATCCACTGGTTATCGGGGAGTGGGCGCTGTTGAAGTGCCATGAATATGGATTCTTGGGCACGCAGAGCGTTATTTCCAAGACCATATATGGTATAAAACATACCCCCGGTTTTAAGGGGAATCAGAATTCGAGACGCAACCGCCTTTTGTGCGAGCGACAGGCCTAGCTCCGTTGACGAGGATGCACTCTGGATCCCTTCAGCAAGAAACCTATCTGAACCAAGCAAATTATCCAGTGGTACTAGTCCAGAACACTTCCCGGTTTCAGGGTTACAAAGCTCATATTGTTGAGCACATGCAATTGCCTTGAATCTTGTTGATGAACGGTAGGCTGGCCTAAGATCCGAGTTGCCGGGGATAGGGTCTGTATCCGTCCCAAAGACGGGGTCGTTGTTGGGCGTATAATAGAGAATATGTCCCGACTTCACTGCCGTAATAGTGGTGTCTGCCTCAGGGAGTTGGAGTTCGGGGACGGGAAGCCACATATTGGATCCACCGTTTTCTGCTCCCCAGGTCCTTAATCCAAGGCGTCAGAAAAAGAAGGAATAAGGGAAAGTATTTAGATCAACATGGTAGAGGCATGGGGACGAGGCCAAAGTGGCCCCAGAGTGAGGGAGGTGACAGACATACACCGTTTCATAGTAATCGCTAATCATATCACGTCGGTACGAAAACGTCGAGTTCTGGATGGTTTGGTTATTCCCCAAATCAATAAGTCTTCCATAATTGTAGTAAGTGACCATATCGCCTTTCTTGTTGGCAGTCTCATTGGCGTAGCCTTCGGTTTTGAGTGGGGCGCACGTCGACCGAATCCGAAAGGTCACCCTATGCTGCGGTAAGGAGTTGATTCCAAAGGTTTCATGGCTATCAAGCGGGCCGGTGTCAAGTTCGTATGCGGCTGTGTTCGAAATCTCGCAGATATCACCACCAAATGGACATGTAGCGTTCTGGTTGGACGTGTATTGAATTTCGTCTTTGACAAACGTCTGGCAATACAGTGGATCGTGGCTGCTGTGATAGCAAGATTTGCTGTAGGTAAGCCCCTGCTGTGCGTCTTTATTTACTTTTGTTCGATGGTAGCTCAATTCATCTTCCGAGGGATTCAGCGGGTACGAGTGCCCACACAACCCTCCAAGAATCAACCGGTCTTTCCCCGCCGCTTTGCTAATCTCGGAAGAGAAAATGCCAGCAGCGCCTAGTAGAGCCATATACATGACTGCTAGTAAGACCCAAGGGATGGTGCGAAGAGCAGGGCGTTTGATGTGGCGCCACCAGGCAACGGTAAGGAGGAAGAAGTGCCATGAAGCACTTGCCGGTGTTACAGCATTGCGCAAAACATTCTGCTGCTGATAATGCAGACCATCTTTCCGATCATCGCCCACCCGAGCTTGGTGAAGTATAAAACTCACAATCCTCCACAGCTGAGTTGCAACTAAGGTCAGGAAAATACCCAAGAAGGAAAGGAGAATCGCACCATTCCTTTGGGATAATGTAATTGTAGATCCAAGAACAGCCCCTTTTGAATGATTGATCCAGTGGCCGGTATAAAGATGATCAGTAAGGTTGGAAGACATGTTTCCCCAGGAAACAGCCAAGGCAAACACAGTTTCTGTTCAAGTATATGATTGTTGGTGACGCATGGCCTTTTGTAATGCCCCAGGTTGAAGGATTGATGCGCCAAGTCGCCTGCGGCGCAGTAGGATCCATTATTGGTATTATGCAGCACCGAACCTCAGGCTCTTGAAATCGTGCCGTGCTTTTCAAACGGATTGACAGCGCTAAAATGCATCGCGTAGATTTTCTACCAATCATACCTTTTGACTGGGAGCGATTGATGTTCATATCCAGTAGTAGGCAGGTTGGGGCTCCTCTTTGTTGATCGGAATCGTTCATAGCCGACCAACCAAGAATTTTATGCCAACATATCTGCGTGCCAGGTGGACTTTGAGAAGATCCAACCTGTTAACGCACGCCGCTGAGCTTCCAGGCTGATCCACCTCGCATGCTGGAGAGACTAGAGTTGGGTATCTCAGCATAACCGCGAGCACCGCACAACCCTGAGCTCATAATTCCACATGCCTCGCGTATCTCCTGATACCCTGACAAGGAGTGGAGTTCACAGCAGTATCAGAGTCAATATCGGCCTTATGAGGAAGATTGAAGATAGAACAGAGGCACAAAACAGCTCAGTCATAAACTGATGCTGCTGTTCATGGTGGTTGAAGGACGAGGAGCTCCAACATGGGTGTGGCTCTTTTTTGGTGCACAGCCGCTAGACTGAAATAGGATAGCTTGGCCCCTGACAGTGCCCGGACTGTTCAACTCGACCTAAAGACCTGGCATAAATGTCTATATGGAGTTCTGTGTCTAATTTACTCTATCCGATGGACATATCATCACCTCTATGACATAAACCGCTTTTCCCTTTTTATAGCTTTCCCTTTCCTTCTCCCTTGACCAGTTTCCTCTCCAGAGCCCTCAGCTCTGATCTCTTAATCTTTCCGCTAATAGTCTTTGGTAAGAAACCTGGCTCTACAAACTGGATCCGTCTGGGATACTTATAAGGCGCGGTTTCCGACTTGCAGAAATTCTGTAGCTCCGTGATAAGCTTAGACGGGTCCTGGGACTTGTATTTCTCATCCAGGACGATGAACGCCTTTACTACCTCCACCCGATCAGGATCTGGCGAAGCGACGACGGCAGATTCAACAATGGCGGGATGTTTCTTGAGGACGGATTCGATTTCAAACGGGCCTATAATCTGTTAGATGGAGCGGGTAAAAGACTTCCGGGCAAGGTGGAAGGGACCAACCGATTCTATAACCCGAGGAGTTTATCACGTCGTCGGACCGCCCGACGAACCATAAATAGCCTTCTTCATCCTTATATGCCCTATCTCCGGTGACATACCAAGTACAGTGCTTCCCCTTCCGTTCTGGGAACGCAAGCTCACCATCGGGCTTGATATATCCCGCGAAAAGGTTGATTGTTCTTGACCCGTTGGCTGTGGTAGTCGCGATTGCAATCTCGCCTTCTTCTCCAACAGGCGCATAATTCCCGTCTGCATCGATTACAGTCATCGGGACGCCTGGTAGCGGCTTTCCCATTGAGCCGTATTTAATTTTATTCCCCTTGAGATTCCCACAGACAAGTGTGGTTTCCGACTGGCCGTATCCATCTCTAATCTCGATGCCTGTCATTTCTTTCCAGACCTTGATGACTTCATCGTTTAGGGGTTCACCGGCACCTACACAATGCTCTAAACGTGATGGGAGGTTTTTGAAGAAGTATTTTTGTCTCGAGGGAAGGACGAATTGCCGATATGCAGTAGGTGGTGCGCAGAGGGTACTTATGGGGTAGTTGTGGAGATTGTCAAATGCATGTTCCGGGTTAAACGGGCCAGTGGTTTCTTGAATGAATAGCGAAGCGCCGCAGTTCCAGGCTGAGAACCATGACCAAGCTGCCTTTGCCCAACCTGTATACCAATTGAATTAGCCAACCAGTGTTCTTTCCAGGTTTACGGAATGAACTGGGAATCGGACCTTGCTCGGATAAATTCCAGTACAGTTTACCGGGTTGGAGATCCAGCCATAAACTTCCAGTTAGAACATGGGCTATAGCAAAAAAGTATCAGTGAAAAATGTTCTCAACAAAACTAATTGAGACAATGTCTAACCTAACGGGTACGAAACCTGGTTATGGAGAACCATTTTTGGCATCCCCGTCGTACCAGAAGTAAAGTAGATCATGCATGGGTCCGACCATTTCGTTTTTGCCGAAGCGTCTCCAAACTTGAATGAGTCGGGTATATCTTTAATCAAGCGGGAGTATTGTGGTGCGCCTACAATTGGCTCACCACTAGCCTGTAAAACTAGTCGTACATTAGGGCATTCATTGCGAACAGAATTGAATTTTTCGATGCTCGTAGTATCTCCGACGAAAATTGTAGCACCCGATGCCTGGGCTCGGTATTGGATATCATGTGAAACAGCTAGTGTGGTGCAGGGACACACGACGATGCCGGCTCTAATAGCAGCAGTCGCTATTTCCCACCTTTAGACCGAGATATCAGGAATTGAACCAATACGGTGAGTTTGCGGTAGCATTGACATACCAGGCAGGTACCCTTGGGAGTATTATAATCATACGATCACCCTTACGAGCTCCCAGCCTCGTCAGAAGCTCAGCAGCTTGGTGTGAGCGCTTGGAGAAATAGGCGTAATCAAAGGCAGTTGGGTTTTGGCCATCCTGATCAACCCAGAGCATCGCCTGTGGAGGAGGAGAGACGGCAGCCCATTTGTCAACGACATCAACCGCGAAGTTGAAATACTCCGGACACGGAGGCAGTTCTTTCAGAATTTGCACACCCGTCATGACTTGGCTCGGATACGCGATTCGCGTGTTTGTTTAGAGCAGGTTTTTGGGGCAATCGCAGCTATCCTTGCAATATGAGCTAGTCTAGGGTGTTAATTGATGATGATTAACTTGGCCAGCAGGGTGCATGTATATCTCGGACGAAGTGGTGAAGGAAACAGAGAGATGCAGCTTCTCCCCTTAAGCCACAGCCAGCACGACGGCAGCTTTCCTCTTTCGGCTTAGCATCGGGACTTCGGCGCGTCGGGCCAGGCATGCGGGGTAACACAAACGCCGGTTGGGGTAAAGCGTTTCCCCACAGCCGCGCAACGCGGAATCTTCCCGTTTGCCGGCCCAAACACCGTCGTGGCGCTAAGAGATTCGTGTGGTTGTTAGAAAAATGAAGATGGATAAATGGCTAATACGAGACACGTATCTGCAGCTTCATGACTTGGGTATATTTCTTGCTACATAAATCTAAACAAGGGGACTCGTATGTACAAAGTATGTACATGTGAATAACTCGTAATGCTTTCCATTAATCCGCCAACGCCTCGTACTTCTTGATCACACCGTGCTGACTTTATCAAAACAATCCCCCCAGGCCAAACCTTCTAGCCGCTGTGTAGCCGAATCAGGGGCGGGTATCCCTCTCAAGAGCCCCAGGAACACGTTCGATATCCGCAATGTTTCTACCGTGAACAAAATTCTCACGAGTCCAATCAAGCAGCTTCGAGTAGTCTCGACACTTGTGTACACTGCTGACGGTCAGCACTAAAGCATGGTAAGCCGGTCTAGCGGGGAAACTCACGTATTAAAATCAGGGAATGCCTGCTTCCATCCCTTGGCCCATACGTAAGTTATCATGCCAGTATCTGCATCGCACATGAGCTGTCAAATGTATGTTAGCCTGCACATATTTCCAACGCTATGGAGCTGGATCCCGTATACCTTTTGTCGCAGCATGTCGATGCAGTGATCTGAAGCGTTGTTAGTTGAGCTCTGATTTAAGAATTATCGGGTAAGTACTCACCAAGATGATATCGTAGCGTCTTCTGGTCTTTCCATTCTTTGTTTATGGGCAAGTAATGGTCCATATAAGTCGCCTGTCGGAGCATGTTGACACAATGCAGCTGGTGAAGCGCCTCAACGCCAGCTATGTATCCTCCACCCATCTCTTCAGTGTATTCAGCAGCGTATTCTGACGCATTAATCCTAATGAGCTGTTCTTTCGACAACCGCACCAAGCCACCCTCAGGATACGTGATCGTTTTCCATGCATCATCAATCTCCTGGCTGGGAGGCCCACGGAATTTGTTTGAATCTCTCAGCGCACCATTCCAGCGCTGCACTGATATGTCATCGTCCTTGTAAATCTCGAGGGCCGGCGACCAAACCGACGTTTTGCGCGTGCATTTGTCTTTCTGCCCTATGGATGTAATTATAAAGACAGTAAAACTCAAGGCGATGCCGACGACCACTCCGATCAAAATAGACAGCCAGTTTAAACGCCGGGGTTTGGGAATTGCTTCTCCATCAATCAGCGTATCCGCCTGCGAATTTTGGGTGTCTGCATCGTCGTGTACGCGCTGATAGCCATAAGTGTCTACCATTGCTCGACTTTGACCCGTGCCCGGGATGCGAAAATGGTATGGCGCCGGAGGCGTATTCCCGGATAAATTTCACTCGTCTCTTTCAGGTATGGGAAAGGAGTTTTGGCACAAGAATTCAAGTGTTAAGATTGCGATCGCAGCGAGCCAGCCTATACGGAGACTGCCGGAAAGGCATAGCACCGAAATCACGCAAAAGGATGTCGATTTTTTTTTTTTTTTTTTGCCTGCTCGGGACTTTGCTCTCTCATACACTAATATATGCAAGTCGTGGCCATTCCGGTTCATCAAGTTTCCCACTGACAGGTTCCCTTGGCGATATTATAGTATGCGCTCAACCTTGTGGCGTGACATTTCCGTCCCAAAGGGCCGCTCTGTTCTTCCCCCAGGCTGCATCAAACTCTGCAGCAACTTGTTGGGCCCAGAAGTAGGCCAGGCAAATGAGCAAGTGGTCGGATATGCGGCATGATTGGTCGATATGGGAAAAACCACAGAGACAAGGTCGTATCGGTGCGACTGATTGACGGCTCGCCAATGGCCCCTATATCCCTGCTGAACACATTCACCATGCCCCAGGGCGAGAATGCAGAACATACTTTGGGACCAGGATCCCCTCGTATAATCCCGGCTCGCAGTCGGCTAGGTTGTCTATTTAAAGGCACGCCGTTCCTAAATGAAATGCAACTCAAAGCTGTTGCTCCGTATTTCCACGTTCACGCCAAAGTAAAGAGGTTGACACCGTGAACGTTCAGCTTCGCAAGATAAATATATGGGCAAACTGGAACCCAAGATGAGGGAAACAGATTGAGATTCTTCACAGACTTGTGGAGAATGATCTGACCAGTCATGGGGTTTTAGCGGTCGATCATTATGTAGATCTCCAGATCCACTCAAGGTTGAACTTCTCTTCAACCAGATAAGAAGAAGCAGACCCAGCTTTTTCCATGTCACCCTCCATCACCAACGCGTTTCCCGCCAAGTCGTGGCTAGATACCTTAGTAGCCTGATAATCCTGCACTGGCTCTGATTTGAACGAAGTTTATTAAATGAGTTATTATTAGGCTGGGTAGGTAATTGGTACACGAAATGTATTATTATTCCAAATCTGCACAGTGCCCCGTTGGCCAACAGGCGGTGTGCTTTTGGGCCCAGGCTGTCAAAGCACTCCAGTCCTGGCACCGCCGAAATTGGCCATCCCCGGTTAGCTTGGATTTGTATGGAATGTAGAGTGGTGTGTCGTCAGCTCGACACTGGATTGATTGGCGCAGAGCGTCGTAACAGTGGTTGATATGGATCACCTTGTCATCCACAGATTCACCGGCCAACAGTGTCTTGATCGTATCTCGTAGGTACATCTACTAACTTGTTAGTGAGGTAACACGTGTTTGAGATGACACGACATTTCGGCATGTTCGTACCACACAGTGGATTTCGTGAAACCCTCCAAGAACGTAAACACCTTTAGTTGGGTCATCGGGGAAGTCCTCGGCAACTGGAAGGCCAGCCTTTGTGGCCTCCGGGTGTGGAATGGCGACGAAACCATTCGTTGTGAAGGAGTCCCAGGCTGCATCGGAGATTGATGCGTTGACATCACTATATTCGGTATAGGTTCGAAATTGCTGCCATGTCTTGCCTTGTGCGTGCACACCGGCTGTAATATTCATTAGCTTAGAAATACCCCTGGAGGCTAAACAACAAGGTGACTCACTGAAGCCCCCGTCATTTGCAGCGAGTTTTAGCCGGCGAATCTGGGTATAGAGCACCACGTTGCAAATCAGTAACGCCAGAGAAAGAAGTATCCATGGCGCAGGCCGGAGGAGGATTGGCGCAGGGTTTCGGCGAACATATGTAGCCTGCTTTTCGTCATCTCTGATCAGCTGCTCGCAGGATTCATCGTGAGCATCCCGTAAGTCATCTTCACTCCTGTAGTTCGACATTTGGAATGCGTCCGCTGGATGGCACATGCTCCGGCTGCGGCACGGTAGCTGATTGATATAACAAAGAAATATGACTGATTCAGGCTAACAGATGTATATTCTGTACCTTTTCCTGGGTTAAGCCTTGTCCATGCAGGATGATGCCATGCAGATGCCGTCTAGAAACGGTGCTTCAAGGATTATCAATACCCTGACCATACCCCCCCCCCTTCTCTTCATATCCTGCTCCCCTCCATCAGCGAATGGCGAGGCGTAGTTCTTTGTCTTTCATATGTGATAGTCACATTTAGAACCCTCCGCTTCATTAATGGAAGTTTATGGATTGGGGCTGGCACGGTTAACGCCGTCTTTGTTATTGGCCGCCGATTTCCAACTGGAAGATATTGCAGCAAATATCGCTTAAAACCTCTCCTACCTGCTCATACTAACCTACTTGGCCCCCGAAAACCCGAGATAATATAATTCAGGTGGCGTCGATATTTTTTTCCAATCACACAGGAGTCTGGCGTCGTTTCTCTCAAGCTTGAATATTGTTATACCATACTGCGATGTGAAAACTGAATACAAAAACCGTCTGATATATTACCTTTGAACTGGATAAACGCTTATACTGCGATATACAAACCTCCTAAATACCATCAACCATGAAGATCAACTCGCTTTTGTCTGTTAGCCTTTACTTTTTCTTGCACGCCGCTGCGAGACCACGTATGTTGACCTGATAATACTATGCGCTCAGAGCTAGAAAACTAACCAAGCTTCTTTGATACAGTTCCTATTACGACTGAAGTTAGCCATAATGGTGAATTTGACGGCACCCAGATCGCCGAAGGCTGGAAGCGTGATGAAGTCCACATCAACGAAGAGGAGCCAGATGTACAGATAGGTGAAGGCTGGAAGCGTGATGAAGTTCATATCAATGTGGATGAACCGGATGTCCAGATAGGAGAAGGATGGAAGCGCGATCAGACTCATACCAACCAAAATGAGCCTGATGGCGTGCAAATAGCCGAAGGGTGGAAGCGCGACGACGTCCATATCAACAAAGACGAGCCAGACGGCGGACAGATTGGAGAGGGTTGGTAGATCCTTTACCATCAGCAAGGGGATAATGGGAGAGGGAATGGTGAGAGGGAAGGAAAAGGAATGACTGAAGTCAGGAACAGCCTGACTACTGACGCTGCTACGATGAGAATTATGATATCCAATTTGAATTTTGTTTAGCATTTCACTGTCGTTAAATCTATTTACATCAATATATATACACACACATACACTACCAACCTTGCAGTTTGATCCCATCATCGTCATTTTCACAATGATTGAAGTGATCATATAGTGGAATAGGATGATCACTGTCCGCATAGCAGGCTGTATTCGATTTGGCCCAGTGCTTGCGACTATTCCAGTCAACACACTTCCGGAGCTGGCCATCTCCCGTTTCGTTGCGTCCCCATGTGTATAGCAATGTGTCTCCTGAATTTCCACACATGATGTATTGCAACAAACTGTCAAAGCAGTGTAACGAGTGTCCTAATGGTACACTCGGTTCCAACCCTGAGGAAATCTCGACAAGGGTTTTGCGGATGATGGTCACACAATGGATCTGGTGATACCTATATTCAAGTGTCAATATCATCGACGCCAGATATTCATTTTAGATATACTCACGCATCAATAATGTAAACTCCTTTATTAGAATCTGAAGGCAGACTCATGCTTGCTGGGAGATTGTGCTCCCTTGCCCAGTCATGGTCTAGAGCAACGAACCCATGAGCAGGCACAATTTTATCCCATGCTGCGTTCACTTTTTCAGCATCTTCCGGGTTATCTGAGCTGTAGATATTTGAGTGCCACTGATATTGTACCCAACGGTTATCTCCAGATGTGAGACCTAGGAAGCCATGAGCGCTGAATTTTGAATATGACATATTATCTACTTACGGTAGTCTTCGACCTTTGCTCTGCCTCGATCATCCAATGGCTTAAGGGATCTCTCCAGTATAAGAACCGTGCACAATATACACAGACAGAGAATTATGATCTCCCTCCAAAGCTCCATAGTACGTGTGAGGTATGATCGGACACGGCCACCGAAATATGACGTCTGGCCATCGGGCGACATGTAATCGCCCTTTGGCGACCGTAAGCCTGTAAGCATGATTGCTTCTTCTGCTGCTGCTTCCTCTTCTCCTTTTGCACTAGAACCTTTTTGTGCCTGAGGACGGGGGTATAAAACGAAAGAGCGCTGGATATAAAGGTAATTTGCTTATAAGAATCCAGTTTAACTTAGCACCAGTTAGACTATCGAGCTGTGTGTCTTTAGTGAGCCGGTATCGCAAGCCTCTCCTTCGAAGCCTTCTCAGGGACCAAACCCTTTCATCCATCCAGCCTTCCCATAAGTATATGTCGAGCGGACTCGGGTAAAAGCACCATTATGACTGGGATGTTCATTCGCTGCAGCGAGTATCCACATAGTGGCGACCGAGTGGGCTTTACCAAGCGGTCGCTACACGATCTGCTCTGTGGAAGTTACCGTCGATACCCACAACACTTGTGAATTCTATTCCGCAGATCACGGTGCGCAGGTGCCAGAGGGCGATTTGACAGCGAGGAAAGCGTCTATCTTACAGCTCGTGTTGGAGACCCAATATAAAAAAAATGGTCAAGGTCAGACGCATGCATGCAAGCGCATTTTGCCAACCTTAATAATCTGACGTTACATCACATGGGTGATAAATAGCCATGCAGGCAGGCGGACCAGCATTAATTATTCGTGATTTATACAGCCTCGCTCGAATGTCTGAGTCCAAGCAAACTTTATGCAGTCTTGTACGACCCATGCTTATCGGTTGGGTCAGACTGAGAGAGAAAAACATGCACAGGGGATGCTCATGTATCTGCTCAGGGATGATTTTTCGGGTCCGTTTGAATTGGAGGATTGAAGGATTGCAGGGAGCGGCCTTGATCTGAATTGGACGATGTGTGGGATGGCGACAATTACACTGACAGTATCTGGGCCATAGAAGATCACGCGGTAGAATAATGTCGAAAAATCTGTCCCTTCGCTGCGAACCGTTATTAGAACAGTAAAAGACAATGCGAATACACATATTATTTTAGTACATCAACATTGGGTGGATTCCCAACAAAACGCCCCCAGACATAATCAAACTTCAGTCTGTTCAATTTCCTTTTTGACCTGGATTCCTGCTCCGGGCGGGGGGTATGGGTTTTGCACGTCATAGGTCCCAACCACCGTTTTCATCGTTCCTCCGTATTTGTTGTGACGGTTGGAGCCAGAGGATCTCGAGCTCGGGGGTCCGCTTAAGTCGTATAGACGGGTAGAATCTGGGTCATTCATCGATTGCGACTTGGAAGACCATCGAGACAAGGTAAAGGTTCTTCTAAAGGTGGTGAGAATAGTGTAGAGCGATATTCTGCTGTAGAGCGACCGTAGAGTTGGTAGGCAGATGACGATAACTCCCAGGCCACACTCTATCATTGTCCAAAACATGAGATACGTAACAAGCGCTATAAAATGAGTTAGTATGCGAAGAAACAAAAGAGAGGGGGCGTGGCTAGGGAATCATACTCCCGCCATCTGCTTCTGCGAAAGCATTAACGATGTACTTGATATAAATGGCCATTCGTGCGGCGGAAGCTCCGATTGTTCTGTGTTCTTTGTTAGTGGGATTGTCATGCTGTAAATGGCGGCAACTACCTACAGAAGGCCAACTAGGAAGACTCCAGCAACTGCGACTTTCCTCCGAAGACTCATTGTTAGAGTGAATATCTGCGCGCAAGTAAGTTTCTATGTTTCCGTAAGGGCATTTACTGGCTATACTAACCCTGGGAATGGGCAGCGTCCAGATTATCATATCCAAGATGAAATCGGAAATAGCATATCCCTCGAGGAATAGTAGCTGAGCGCTACATTTCTCTGCAACAACCGCAACGGGTGCCCATGCGTTGGAAGGATGGACTCCGCAGAGAAATATAGCCCCGAACGTGAATGCCAGAGTCCAAGCGACGACTAATCCGATTACCACCCAGGTAAGAATACCGAACGTGTCTGTGGCAACGCGATTACTGCAGAAGATTTTGCGGTAGAAGAATAGGATGCTGAGTTTGGCGAATCCGAAAGCCAGAACTCCCACTATATCAACAGCATATTGAATCTAGATAGCATATTGTTAGTATAGACTAATTGGCCCGATGCATGAGAATTGCACACCTGTTGTAGTCTGATCTGCTGAGGCGAGGTAAAGAACAGGAACGCCATTGGATCTGGATCATCAGGTACTGGTAGCACCCTGCCCAAAGCACCCGTTGAAGCACCCCATATCATAAACCCGGCCATCACAAGTTCGAAGAGCTATAGAAGTTATAGAAGTTAGTTATATAGACAGAAAAGACAACTAAAAGGCGTAGCCCACCAATGCTGGAATGCTCATCCAATCGTCAACCCATATCACCACAGTATTTGCCGTGATACGAGTGTAAAAGCGCAAAGACACTGCAAAAATTCCGAGCACAGGAAACAGAATGCTGATGACCATCACGGCCGTGGGAGTCGCATACGTATCCGCCATGGTGACGTTTGTTCGGGCGTCTTGCCTCACAAAACGCTGTAATTCCAACGAGGGGGGAGATGAAGATTCGAGATGCAGAGAAGAAGACCAGAAGGAAAAAAAGGAGGAAAGCCACTCGTGTAAGTACTTCTGCGATTGGCAAGCAGATTTTCCCACGAGGGAGAGCCGACGCAGACAAGGAACTTAGTCCAGATCCCTGGCTGACTCTACATATCTCCTATACGATTCAACAAAAAGGAGAAAAAGTGTACACCAATGGTCTGTCCCATACCGGAAAGCCATGCTTCTTGAAACACTATTTTCCTGCAGAACAGTCTGGGTATCTTCGTCCCGCGCAGGGTTTGATGAAGAGCGGCATGGCCTTGATCGGCTTGAGCACAAGGTGAAACGCAGAGAAACCTTCGAGAGAGATCGTTTACCCCTCCAGTGGCTGCGATACCTCGTGGTGTGTTGCATTACATATGGGAGATTGTACGAAGGCGCGCCGAGACTGTGATCCATCGTCCAGGAGGTGCCCTGTCCCTGCAACAGACCCTGGGAGCACATGTGCGTCCATCCCATGCCAGCCGTGGCGCGTCTATCTGCTTTGTATCTGACTAAAAAGGTGTCTCCGGCCGGATGCATCCGGTGAACGAACGGCCTGTCCCTTGGAACAAACAGCTTCGCTTCTTGGGTGAAGTTTTGCGAAGCTCAAAAGCATCGTCGGCAGCCTCGTCGACGTCGCGTGCTTATTCCTTTGGACTCTCGCCCTCCTGACGCTTCTTTCTTGGCCTGCTCTTTGCACCTCGTATCCTCAACTCGTGGGAGTCTCGATAATCGAAATGGAGTGGTTGAAGGCGTTTGAGACAGTCGGGGTCTTGGGGATACTATGGACACTGGTTGAAGCTATCCGTCGACTTTACTTTCACCCCTTGTCAAAAATTCCAGGTCCACGCCTAGCAGCATTGACTTGGTGGTATGAATTTTACTATGATGTGATTCAACCGGGAAAATATGTTTTCAAGATTCAGGAGCTTCATAAGCAATATGGTCTGTGGTTTTATTTAGAGTTCGATTATTGAGCTCAACGGGCACGATGTTCCAGCAAAACTAATGGCATAATTAGGTCCCATCATCCGCATCACCCCAGACGAACTACATATCAACGATGTCGGGTTTCTCGATACCGTATATGCGCCGTCGATGGTCCGTAGAGACAAATATGACTACCAACTCAGGTCACTGCGAGTACCAGGTGGTGTAGGCACGACAGCAGATCATGATCTACATAGGTTGCGGCGGGGAGCCCTTACGCCGTATTTCAGCAAGCGAAATGTTCTCTACCTGGAGGGTGTAATCACCGAGAAGGTTGAACAGCTGTGTCAGTTAGTTGCAAAGCATGCCGCCGAGAAAACGCCCGTTAATTTATCAGATCTATTTTTTGCATTTTCCAACGAGTAAGATAGTCGAGGCTTGGTTGTAAACGCTGCACTATGCTAACTTCGGACAGCGTCGTGACAAATTTCTTGTTCGCTCACCAGGTCAACGTTCTGGCGGATGAGAGCAAGGCTGCTACCCTCCGCAATAATAGCAGGTCGCTGTTGATGGGAATCCATGTCAATCAGCACCTCCCGTGGATTCCAGACTTCCTCGAGTTGCTACCTCTCAGTATATCCAAACCCATTATGCCTCCAGGCCTGATTGACATGCTAGAGCTATTTGACGTGAGTCTTCTCCCCCGGCCAAATCCGTGATATGATTATTGACACATAGCTGTAGAGAGTCCGTGGCGAACTGGTCGAGATCATGAAAGCGAAATCATCGGGAACTACCAGCGACAAGCCAGTAGGCCCGACAGGGAAAGAGTCAGTTTACAGCTCTGTGCTTGACAACCCTTCTTTACCAGCGCCGCAAAAGACTTTACTACGCCTTGAGCAAGAAGGCGCACTTCTTACTCTTGCTGGAACCGAGTCACCGGCCGAATCCCTTGCTATCATAATGTACCATATCCTCGCCAACCCTCCCATCCTCAGCAAACTTCGTGCTGAGCTCAACTCGGTTCCACCCACCGCCTCCTGGGCCCAGCTCGAGCAGCTTCCGTATCTCTCGGCTATCATTGAAGAAGGTAATCGACTGTCGTTTGGCGTCACAGCACGAGGCGCTCGTATCGCACATGAGCCATTAGTTTATAAACCGACTTCTCACGCTTCTCCCGCATCAAGTACCAAAGAATCCTATACGATTCCTGCAGGTACACCCGTTAGCATCTCAACGTTTAGCGCACACATCGCTGAAACCGTCTTCCCGAACCCGTTTGTATTTGATCCGGATCGCTGGCTTGGCGATGAAGGCCGAGAACGACGCAAGTTTCAGATGGCCTTTACCAAAGGTGGACGTAAGTGCCTGGGTATCGAGTTGGCACGGGCAGAACTATACCTCATGGTAGCGGCTCTAGCCAGAAGATTTGATATGACTCTGTGGGAGACGGATGCCAGTGACGTCGCTTTTGAGCATGATAATCAAGTTGCGATGCCAAAAATGGACTCAAAAGGTGTAAGAGTTACAGCAAAAGTTCTTTGAGTAGTTGTTTGAACCTAGATACATCAGTCGTTTGGCTCCCAGTCAGAGCTGGAATGTGGAAAGATATCTAGAAGTAGAGTAGATCTTGATTTGCACCCCACTTGTTCCGTTTATTTTTACATTCCCGCTTAGCATGGAGCCGTTGCGTCCTACCATATCACAGCATTTCATCGAAGCTATCCACTTTAAGCTTGTGAGCGTGGGGCTTAGATTAAGGTTAAAAATAAGCTTGAAAAGTTACCAGCCAGACAAACTTCAATCCTATCGCACAGATTAGAAGTATTCCGTGTAATCAAGCTGTCGCGCGTTCCAATAAATGCCTATAATAGAGGTTAAGAGCTTCTTATTATGTGCCACGCTTCGATTGGCGAGATAGCCCATTCAAACCAGAAGGATATTAGGAACACTTCCATGAAGCAGTACTGCCAGTCAGAGTCCGTTTATCATGATGATGATATCATACCGTGAGAGAATATCGTTAATTATAGCCGGTGATCTTATTCCTTTATTAGTATTTGCCAAGGAGAATGAGAAAAACGGCATATAAACCCATCCATCACCTGTAGAGGCCTGAACGGAGGGAAAATAGTGCAGCATAGGAGTAATGACACCCTCTGAAAACCCGTGCCACACAGATGCGGAATCTCTGTAAGATCAACACTCCAGTGTTGGTGTGGAAAAGTTCAAGCCGAGTTTACAACCAATTCTATAACCCCAGGGCGATTCAAAGGGGAGGTAAATGAATGGCCGGATTCAATCGAATAACGCCTGGACATTTGGTTATAAGCATCCATCCAAATCCAGCTGCGCTTTCTCCGTGAATGAGTCCTGGTTGTTTAATAGTTATAAGTCCATGTATCCTCCAATATAGGGGTGCGCCGAGCTGCTTATCTGGGGTGGTTTCTCCGCCGGTGTATTAATCAAGATGAGCTATTTTTTCAGAGCCGCTTTATAGGTTTTCACTGCGGGATATATTTGAAGACGACGAGATATAGTTTGCGGTTGAACTAGCTAAGAATAGGGGTAGGGTTCATCAAGTCACATGTCGCATTCGCGACAGTAACTAACTATTCCACACAATCCCATCAAGGCCAGGAGTCGCGTTGTCATGGTTGAGATTCAACGAGATTAGGGGTGCTTTCGGTAACTCGTATGAAGAGTAATCAATAGCTCACACCAACGAAGAATTCAGCCAGTGTGTTTATCTCGGAAATTTTCATATACAAGATGGAGAGATCGATAAAGGTCTCGCTGGCCTTTGATGCCGAGGCTATGCATCTCACAAAGTGCAAGGTTACATCGCCACTTTTTGGAGGGACAAAGTGCTGGCCGGTGATATCCTTTTTTCTCGAGACACGCACTTTTTCTGGGTACACGCGCTTTCTTGCGTCTGGCTCGCCCTCCACCCTCCGCTTGGATCCGGGGTTGACCCCAGTTTGGGACGTGGAGATAAAGGTTTGGTCGTTCACGCTATACCGAAAGGGAGATAGAGGATCTGCAGGGAGAAGTCTTGTTGTTTTTTCTGTGTCCTCATCAATGTCACACGTCGGTCGAAGCAGCCTTCTCCATGAAGTCGATTGGGCGCCAAAGAAAAAGAAAAGCAGAAGCGGCGAAAGATCTGGGAGCGCGCGGGACTTCAACCACGGTTTCCCTCGATGTTGTTAAATCAAGAATTTGGGCAATGGGGAGCCGGTTGGTCCGCTGGCATGATTGTTGAGCTTCTGGATGATGGAGGATGAAGAAGAAGACAGGGCTGCATACGATGGTTGATATTGGAATATACGAAGCTGATGGACCCCGTCTCTGAGATTCAGCTGTAACAACGCGATTCGTCCCAGCGAGGCTGATTTTTCATCTATCGGATTTCGCCTATGAAACCAAATTCGACAGAGATATCTTCCTTGCTTGACCCCAGAACCCAAGCCGCTAAAGATTTCTGGGTCCCTTCTCGGCCTGTTCGCCGGCTTGAATTTCACGATTCGATGGTCACTTGCATGGGTTGGCCGATTCTTACTGGAAGATAGATCATTTTAACTGCCAGAGCGATGCAGATTTTCTCCGCATAACAACCTAGTGCACTCTCTTCATCTCCTCCCGCCACGCGACACCGAGACTGCTGTACCCCTTGGACTGGTACTTCTTTTTTTAAAAAAAATTCACAGACAAAGCAGATCCAACCTCTTTGTGCTCGGCCGTTATCCTCCCGTTTGCGAGAGCGTGTTTCCCGCCCTCGTTCGTAAATTCTCATCTCACCCTTGCCTTCACCCCACGCGCACCTCCCCGACAATTTTTTTTTCTCCGCCTATATAACTCCTCCCTTGTTTATTTCTTCTCTGTCCCTTTGTTTCATTTCTTCTTTTTGTCCCTTTTTCCGTCGAGTCTGTGGTCAATTGTATTCGATCCTTACTTCGTCTTTCCTCATTGGCTTTCGCTGAAGGAGAAGCGTGTGACTTCAACCTGCATGCTTCTCATCTTCTAAGTGAGATTCACGACCGGCTTCAACACAGCCGGAAATAAAAGGAGGTGGATCGAAAGCAAAGGAAAGAAATATGGAAGGCAAATCATCAGATAATCGGGCTGATTCTCCCGAGATATCGAATACGAAGCCTACTTCCCCGACATTAGATCCTGCACATCAGCATCATGATGCGCATCATAGCAATCGTCAACCCGCTGAGGAAGTCACTGGAGACGGGGCATCCTATACCAAGGAAATCGCGTATATCCAGAGTGATGCGGGTGATTCTAGGGATAAACCCACAGATGAAAAGGTATCCGCTGCTACCGGGAGTGACGAGGAAGCTGGCGCCACGAGCAAAAAATCACAATGGTTGCGGCGACATAGAAAACACATACGTATCGGTGTACATGCCGTGATCTGGATGTTGTTCACTGGGTGAGTCCATTGTTTGTAAATAGAAGTTGTCTTTAGACGGTTCGCGTATGCTTTGTCGGTGGTGGTAGCTCTTTGCCCTGGTCTTTCTTTTGGTTTCTTTCTTTTTTGTTCACCCTCATGTCTTTGCCTGCTTGATGTTTGATGCGCTAATGAATTGAGAGTAGCTGGTGGATTGCAGGCCTGATTCTCCGTCGTCACGACCTAGGGTGGGTCGTCCCATTCCTCGTCTACCTCTGTATAAGCCTGCGGCTCCTCTTCTTTTACGTCCCAATTTCCGTCGTTTCCAGGCCCATCTTCTGGGTATGGCAGAACACCGCTGTACCAGCCGTCAGTCTGATTCCCGAGAGATTACAAGTTCCTGCAGGTGGCGCCCTTGTAGTGAGCGTCATCCTTATCGGTGCTTTCGTTTCAGAAGAATCCCAAGATAACACCCGCGAGAATCGCGCCGTGAGTCTGTTCGGTTTAGTCGTCCTGATATTCACTCTCTGGGCGACATCCAAAGATCGCAAGAAAATCGTTTGGCGAACTGTTATTGTTGGGATGCTGGTACAGTTTGTTATTGCCCTGTTCGTCTTGCGTACCGGGGTTGGATATGATATCTTCAATTTCCTATCTCAACGTGCCACCGACCTGCTGGGTTTTGCTGGGCAAGGGACTGCGTTCCTCACTGAGCCAAGAATTCCGTTGGAAGTGACATGGTTTTTGGTATCAGTTATTCCTGCCATTATCTTCTTCGTGTCCCTGGTCCAGCTACTTTATTACATCGGGGTCCTCCAGTGGTTTATCATCAAGTTCGCGTCTTTCTTCTTCTGGGCCATGCGTGTATCTGGAGCTGAAGCTGTTGTCGCAGCTGCATCCCCATTCATCGGCCAGGGAGAATCCGCCATGTTGATCCGCCCATTTGTCAACTACCTCACCAAAGCTGAAATCCACCAAATTATGTGCTCTGGTTTTGCCACCATTGCAGGAAGCGTGTTGATCGCGTACGTCAAGATGGGTGTAAATCCTCAAGCCTTGATCTCGTCCTGTGTGATGAGTATTCCTGCCTCGCTAGCCGTTTCGAAAATGAGATACCCCGAGTCCGAGGAAACCCTCACGGCGGGCCGTGTCGTTATTCCTGAAGACGAAGAACACGAAAAACCGAGGAACGCGCTCCACGCATTTGCCGCTGGAGCCTGGCTTGGTCTGAAAATCGGTACCATGATTGCAGCCACACTTCTTTGTATTCTCTCACTCATCGGTTTAATTAACGGCCTCTTGACGTGGTGGGGCCGCTATCTGAATATCAACGATCCGCCACTCACCATCGAGATGATTGTTGGATACTTATGCTATCCCATTGCTTTCCTCCTTGGAGTTCCTCGCAATGGAGATCTTTATAAAGTTGCCAAACTAATTGGCGTCAAGTTGATTGCAGTAGGTTATCCATCGACCTCTGGTGGTCAACATGATAAAGGCTAACCATGGAATAAATAGAATGAATTCGTCGCATACGACATGCTTCAAAAAGGCGATGAATTTGCCGATTTGTCTCCTCGTTCTCGCCTCATCGCCACATACGCGCTGTGTGGTTTCGCCAATATCGGCTCTCTCGGTAATCAGATCGGTGTTTTGGCTCAATTGGCCCCTCGTCGCGTTGGCGACGTATCTCAGGTTGCTTTTAGTGCCATGTTGACTGGTGCGCTGAGCACTTTTACCAGTGCCAGCATCGCAGGCCTTCTGGTCACCGACCAAGAGCAATATTTCGGTGGGTCGTAGGGAATCGCAGAACGAACTCGGGCAAGTAAAACTTTTCTGAAAAAGTGAAGGAGAAATTAAAAAGAAAATTCTCTCATCTATTATGTATACATCCTGGAACATATCAATTAATCTTTCATTCAATGTGTGAACAAAGCCATGGTATTTCACAAACAATCAAGAGGTAGGTACAAACAAAGGTGAGTGAATAAACAGCACAAAAGATATTTATGAGATGTGTGCTTGTATTATAAATATTTTCGCGCTTGATTTCCGCCTCTCGTATTCATGACTCAGACGCGGAATGGAAGGGTATAACATCGATGGTTAATTATCACGCCAACGAAACCAAGACGTATGCCCAGGGAAGCCGAAGAAGTGATAGAACTTGGCGGCTTGTCATTGAACAGTGAAGGCCTAGCTAGGCTCTAGCACAACTTCCAAGGAGACCACCGAATGTGGTGGAGTTTGATATAGCCAGGGAGCAGCAAGGAATAGGCCCAGCGGTGTCCCAGCATGGAAATATGTATATGATATAGCTGGCTCCTGGTGGGTCCCGATCCCATCTCATAAATTCAACAACTCCTTATAGACTGGAGTATTACGTCGTTACTCAAAGGAAGTTGTGAAGGAATATGAGATTTCCACTGTTTCATGCCAGAGTTGCATTGTCGGTATGAGCCTGTCGCTAGCCGTCATTGAATCGGCTGATATCAGGCTTCTTATATGAGGCCAGACCTTCATGAACGGCAATATGGTGTGCTCTCGACATGGATAACCTGCGTGCATCAGATACCCCTATACCCACGTGGGCTGCTCGACATGTCCATTCGCCCAGAGGGTGTTCCGTATCCCTCGCCCCTTGAAGGACGGGAGCTCCCGTCATTCCAGAAGTTAGAATCCTGGTGGGTGGGTTAGTGGAGTGTTAAGGGGACTATTTAAGGGGACTATGGCGAGACCACACCCCGGAGCCTAAGATGAAGAGGAGCCATGACAAGCTTAGTTACCCCTTTATCGAGATATTGTGGAAATGGATCTCAACTACGGGAGGTATTTAAAGTACAACCAGAAGCGGGTTAATGCAGGGTGTTGTTCGGATATGTTGTGAACGCCGAGGATGAAATACATCGATTCATTAGTTTCACGACATTTCATGCCCTACAGTATATTCCAACTACTGTGTTGGGTGGCCTATGGAAGGGTAGAAAAGGAAAATTGCAGTCGTTCAAATAATGCAGAGGAAGGGTGGTAAGAAGAAAGCGATGGAATGAAAGACTTGCACATGGCGACAGGCATCAATATCCAGGTCCAAAACGACTAGAAGAAAACTGGCGCAGAAGGCCAAAATATCAATTCAGGACTAAAGTTAGAAGTGTATAGGAGGTAGGGTTGGAGGATAGGACATCCTCTTTCTTTGGATGCGATGCATTGCGGCCCTGAAACCAACGAAACTATGATACAGGATGCAAGTATAGGTAGGTGTGTACGCATAGGGAAAAATGAGTTAAGAAGAATCCAAGGTTCGTAAGATAGAAAGAAAACAAAACACACGACCAAACTGGTATAACCACGGTTGCCAAAGCCATACCAACGCAAGGAACTCCGAAGGGTTGAAACCAAAGCTAAGATGCTATGATCCCATGCCACTGCTGAACGATAAAGAAAAGAAATGTTTCAGGGGGGTGGCGTATTCTCATTCAAATTCGACTTCAGGTCACCCAAAACTTATTCACCAGCCTCGATATCTCGATGTCGGGCAAGAACGTGTTTTTTATATTCTTCTGGGTCGCTATCCCACAACTCTGCGGCTTGACCGTTGAGAGGGCTTGCACTGTAATGGAAAAAAGTATGTTAATACGAATAGGGGCGTGACTTAAGGGGTGGAGGGCCTGAGGCGGTCACGCTTACTTGTTCGGCTCACCAAGCAGACTCTGCAGGCTTAAGAGTACACTTTGAACATTATACACCGCGCTCCATTTCTCGTTGAGAATGTCGAGGCAGATTCGGCCCGAAAAATCGACATTCGGGTGATATATAGGGGTTTTGAAGAGGACTGTAGGCGGCGCATAGGGGTAGTTGGGAGGAAAGGCAAAGGACAGCTTCATCACGAGGTTCTCATAAGGCGTTTCTTCGGGGCCACTGATAGTAGCGGTCCATGAGAGCAAGTTTCCGTCTGCATCCGGGAAGGCGGAAATACCGGGGGATGGGGACATCATGAGTTGCATCAGCTCGCTCTGAAGTCTATGGGAGGATTGTACCAGATTAGCTGGGGAAGTCTAGAAATGAAGTTTAAGGTCCCATACCGCTTTGTGACGCTTTGAGTATCGGCTTTGGATGCGCCAGTCGATAGCTTTGAGTTCTCTAGTACCGATGAAGCCTCTGGGGCAGCATTTTGCGAGTCTTCCATCGAATAATCCATATCGTCTGAAAGTGCGCGTCGAGGACGTCTGATTTAAATCGTACGGCTAAAATCAAAAAGGGCCGGAGATTTTGAAGAACGAGATATAGTATAAAATTAAGTAGCGAGTAGAGAGAATGCACACTGCAGTTTTGAAATTTGCGCCAGACACAGAGTTGGTTTCTGAAGAATGTTGGTTTGTTTATTTACATTGAGCGGAGCAACGCTTTTTTCTTATCGCCGCAACCAGAAACGCGATAAAAAAGGCTCACGTGCCAGCTACCACACTATGGACGTCTTCCTTCGGGAATCACGATTCCTTCACACAACTCTTTAACCACAGCAACCTCCAAGAGTTTGTTCAGCCATTCATGGAAACGGGGCAACTCTGCCTTGGTACGCTCCCAGAACTCATCACCTCGAGCCTTTGAGGCACCACAAAACCATGGCACCAGGGCCAGGTCGGCGTAGGTCATCTTGCCACCAACCAGCCAATCAGTGTCTTTCAGCGCAAGATCAATAACGCCCATGACGCGCTCTACCTCCTTGGCATATCGTTCTACGGCTGATGGAAGATGTTCGGGATGGAACCGAGAGAACCCTGTTACGATTGTTAGATACCCAATATATCGCCAAAGGTGATATATACACGAGGGTGGTGTGATATAGGTTTCGGCTTACACATAAATTGACCGAAGTACGGCCCTTGTCCGCTCGTCTGGAAATGAAGCCATTGCTTCAGGAGGTACTTTTCGGGGAGTGCTGCGAAGGAGATGGTGTGCTGGGTGTCGTATGTCTCAACGAGATATTCGATTATCGCTCCAGACTCCCAAAGAGTAAGGCCTGTATTTGGGTCTGATAAAGCTGGACAGCGGCCATTGGGATTTACAGCCAGGTATTCAGGCTGCTTGCACTGAGTGAAGTCGACTGAGTGAAGCTGGAAGGGGAGGTTCAATGTGCGCAAAACGATTGCGACTTTAACCGCATTTGCAGTTGCCAACACGCCGTAAAGGACCAAGGGCTTAATGTTACGGTCTGCCATGGTAAATGGTGATTAAGATGGTTTGAGATGGTGAAGAAGATATCGATATGAAGGACTGAACATACCAGGCGATTCATAGCTATTTATCTACCTTCTTCCACGGCTTTTATCTCAAAACTATCGGCTAGGTCGCATAATGACGCTGATAATTTCCAGACAGGCTCCCCCGTTGGACAAGAAGTGACCATTCACATAGTTACCATTCATGTTGATGGCTAGAAATTGCCTCAATATAGCGAATTAGGATAGCCAGTATTTACGAGGTGACCCATTTTATTTCCTGCTCTCCAAGGCCTCCGCCCTCATTATTAATCTATATCGTAGCGTCACCTGCGAATCCCTGCGGGTTTGGGCAGGTTGCTAGGGAGAGCTGATCACAGGTATCGAACTGATGTGTAGCAAAATCCTTCATGAACTGAAATATTCTTATGATTTAATCAGAAATATAGATCTTGATTATGCCACAGCCCGGGGTTCCGTGTGTTGTTAGTATATTAAATATCATATGATTATTTTGGACGGCGACTTAATTTTGTTTCGATTCTACATTGGTGGCCTACCCAAACCCGTAGGGGTTCGCAGATGACGCTGAGTATCTACTCTGGATGATCTTCAGCTCGGCCTCGGCCTTTTTTATGAATCCGCCACCCATCCATATGTACGAAACCATCGATAGGCGCGAGTGAACTTTAGCGGCTTGGCGCTTAACCCGCGAAAACTCATTAAACCAGTTGCGGACGACGCGTTGCGACGCGTGAGTCGACTGAGGGGCATCTATTTTTGGAGTGAAGCCGAAAAAAGAACCAGGAGAAGCAGAAGTCAAAAAGATCGTGGCCTGAAGGTGTCTTTTCTGCTGCTGAAACATAACAATAGCCAGACAGGCCACCCACCAGGTCTCCTCCCTGGGCTTTAGTGTGACTCGTAAAAACTTCTAGAGACGTCTTGGAGCTTTTAGGCATCTGCAAGTTCAGTAGCAATGACACTGTTTTTCAACATCTGCTCAACAGCTGTACACACAAGGCACCAGTAACTCAAAGCTACCATCACTGACAACATCTCATCCCATTTTCGCGCAAGCTGAAGCTGGGCTGGGAAAGAATCCATGAAGCACTCTCAATTAGCCCCGCTACCTGACGACCTGCCCTTTCGCATCGTCTCGAGGACGATCGGGCAGGGCGCATATGCTTGGTGAGTGTTGGATCATGCCTTCATTTACCTGTTGCCTGCCGCTTACCCCTATATTTGTCCGCCAGTATCAAGAAAGCATGCCCTTCTCAGGAGGACACCCCAGTTTTTGCCGTAAAATTCATCCACAAGGACTATGCGTCTCGCCGAGGACGTGTAACGGAGAAGCAGCTCCAGATGGAGGTCGCGTTGCACAAACATATCGGACTCCATAATAACATCATATCTTTCTATAACACCGGCGAAAACGATGTTTGGCGATGGATCGCAATGGAATTGGCTGAGGGAGGAGATCTATTTGATAAAATTGAAGCAGACGAAGGAGTCGGTGAGGATATAGCTCACGTTTACTTCTCCCAGCTTGTGGGTGCTGTGGGATTCATGCACTCCAAGGGTGTTGGTCATCGAGATATCAAACCGGAGAACATCCTCCTCTCCTCCAGTGGAAACTTGAAAATTGCAGACTTCGGGCTGGCTACGTTATTCAAATATAGCGGGAAGATGAAAATGAGCACTACGTTGTGTGGAAGCCCTCCATATATTGCCCCGGAGGTTATCCAGTGTAGTAGCCGTGGTCACAATAAGGGTGAAGGCTACCGAGCAGACTTTGCTGATATCTGGTCCTGTGGGATTGTGCTCTTTGTACTTCTCGTGGGCAACACACCCTGGGACAGCCCGACAGACGAAAGCTACGAATTTTGTGACTATAAGAAAACAAACTCTAAACCAACAGATGAACTATGGAGTGGGATTCCCTCGGATGCCCTTTCCCTACTTCGCGGCATGCTAAAGATCAATGCAAGCAACCGGTTCTCTTTGGAGGATGTACGCAGACATCCTTGGTTTACCAGGCGAAATAAATACATGACGGCAGACAACAGGCTATCTAATCCAGTCAAGCTAGCAACAAACATGTTTGAATCTCTTCACATTGATTTCAGCCAGGATCCGCTATCCTTATCTTCGCAAATCGGCGCTCCATTATCCCAAGAAATGATGCTGATAGACGATGACGATACGGATGCGGATGCGGATATCGAACCTAAATTCTCCTCGACTCAGCCCGAAAATCAACGCGATGACATGCTCATGGATTGGGATGGCCCTCCACGATTGACGACCGGTCTTCAGTCTGCCTCCCAACCACGAGACAACCCAACCCCTGACGAGATGCTTATATTAACCGATCGCCTCATGGAGGAGCCGTCCATGTCGCAATTCTCAAACTCCCCTTCCGTCCCCCTCAGTCGAACGCAAAATGCTCAAATGTTCCAGGATATTGTCCCGTCATCGCGCTTGACGAGGTTCTTCTCGAATTGGCCCATCAATCTACTTGTTCCTCGTATTTGCGAGGCTCTTCAGCTGTTGCATGTTCCCGCTTCGCCCAAGTCAACGTCAGATTCTGTGGTGGTGCGAGTTAGGATGTTCGACGAGAGGAAATGCCCACTTAATGGCAATATACTTGTTGAAGCTGTGGCTGAGGGACTTGCTGAAGTAGAGTTTGTGAAGGTTAAGGGTGACCCTATAGAATGGAGGAGATTTTTCAAGAAGATCACTATTTTGTGCAAAGATGCTGTGCTGAAGCCCGATTGATAATGGGATGCGTGCTGATATATGACCTTTTTGTTTCCCCTATCTGCCTCTCAATGTATTTACACGGATACCGCTATATTAATGATCTGATGATACTACTGAAAGACTTACGGGACTGCATCTGTTACACCAAGCCAACCCCTGTGGCTGTCAAAAGTTAGTCTATTTAAAGTCCCTAAACAGTAATTAGTTAAATGTTCATCACAAACTACAGTATATACCCAAAAGACACCAGGTAGACAAGCGGAAGACTTGCCAACAAAAAGAAGGCAACTAGTGAAGTTATACGAGGTGCTTTTGCAGCTAGCCATGCCCTTAACCGTCACCTGACTCCAGATGAGCGTTGTGAAGGTGCGTGTCCCTTCAAACCGCAACGTGATCCAATGTCTGCCTAGAGATATATTCTAGATTGATTCATCACAAAATTATATACTGAACATCGACGATGGCAGGAATATATACCCTTCCTTCCGAACTTGTTCAAGGCATTATTTTTCAGGTAGGCAGAATTCAAAATACCCACATGAGCCTCTCTGACGGACTGTCATATCTTCATTGGTATAGCTAGAAAATGAGCTTCACGCTCGGGATTCCATCCTGGCTCTAAGCCTGGTGAGCCATCGCTTGAGACAAGCGGCCCTACCATGGATTTTTGAAAAGATAGAGCTCTCCATAACAAGGGAGGACGAAGAAAGCCGATGTTTGTCACTTCTCAGACTACTGCTCGCGAATCAAAACCTTCAGCAATGTGTAAAACATGTACACATTGAAGTTCCACCTAGCTTTGATGTATCAATTTTCGAGCCTGAAAAGCGAGAGCAAGAATGTACCTTGCGCAACATGGTTGAAGAGTTGATTCCACGGCTTGCTTCTCTTAAAACATTAAGGTCAGTATGCCAGACGATCTGCTATTGGACTTTTGAAAGAAGGCTATAAAAGTTGTTGACTGGCGAATGAGTTTATAGGGTACCTTTCAATGATGACTTCAGCGTCAAGCCGATTATCCGCGCTGCTGATTCGCTGAACTGCCTAGTATATGCCCAGTTTACAAAGAAGGGGGGGACAAGCAGCGCCTGGGAATATTCTGATGCATTTCCTGCGACTGTTACGTGCCCCATTGTCCTCGATTTGGAGTTGAAGCGGCGCGATCGGGCTGTGAGTTTTTTCGGTGACGCTGATATTACTTGGGAGACGGGGCGGGCACTATACCAACTGCTCCGCCGATTTCAGGACATTCGGGGTCTCATAGTCGGCACGGCTGCGTTATACGATCTCTGGCAATACTGTCTTCGCGAAGGGCTGAAATTTCCGCTTTCACAGAGCGAAGATAACTGCCAAAAGCTGGAAAAACTTGGCTTTGGAGATCAGGGGTACCGTGATATTTCGCGATTGATTGCCTTGCCTAATTTTCAAAGTCAATTGAGGAGCCTGGCAGATGCACTGCCATTAGGAAATATCACCAAGTTATGCCTGACCAGTAGATCGTGTTCCTGGCTCTTGAACTTTGGTAATATGGCAGAAGTTTGTCTACCACGTCTGCGCTTGCTATGTGTAACTGAACACGAGACCACGCGAGAGACTTCAGACAGGTGGCAATATGTTGCACGGTTTATTCACAAAAACAGCAGTAGCATCAATGAGCTTCATATTCACGGCTACCCAGAACCTGAGATTTTGGATGCTATCAAAACTTGCGGTGACTCGTTGCGTGTGTTAGTAGCTCACTGGGCACCTGCTTATCGTCTTATGAGTTCACCCCATCACCCATCTCTTGATCAAATCTCCACGGCGTGCCCTTCCATCAAGAAACTGTCGGTTGAATTCTCTTGGCCAACAGTCAGAGGCCGCCCTTTCGCTGTAGGCCGTACCCAGGCGGAGCTAGGCGAGGATGAATTTCTTTCTACCTTATTGGTAACGCTCACTTTCCCCAGACCCTCTTCAAATGAAGAAGGCACATGTGATATACTAACCTCAAGTCCATACTACCAGGAATCGGGTTTCTTCAAATCGCTATATGAATTCCCAAGCTTGACCTCTCTTGAGATCTCGATTCGCCTCCACCCGGCAAGTTGTGAGTATAAGAGTGACATGGTTGTAAGAGAAATATTCAGCCATCTCCGAGCCAAAAAGACCGGGTTGCCTCTACTAGAGCTCATAGTGAGAGATGAATTGAAAACCCGTCGCCTGTTTCAAAACAAGACGACTGTTTTGTGGCGGGCCACGGCCACTGGGTCTGAGGTATCCGTTACCAAAGATGGCGCTTCGCTGGATTCGCAGTCGGAAGGCAGCCATGGGAGATTCGCTGATCCGTTTCTTGAATTGGAGGATTTTACAGTACGCTGAAAGAAGTGGGTAATATGATATTCACTGCCATATGCAGCTGGCTTTTGTCATCCTACGCGGCAGACTCCAAGCACCACGGCTATTTTAGTCGAATTTTCAACCGGACTCGTCTTACCGCCAGCCAACCAGCCCCGATTGGGTAGATGATGACAGATTGATATAGGGATCCACGTCAGTTTTTCTTCGGTAGTGTCGCTACTGTGATGTGTATTCAACTTCGGGTATAACACTTTGTAGACAAGCACATGGCAGCAAGCCTAGGGAAGTGGCCATTCAGAGACGGGGGACAAGGCCATGAGATAAATATAGACTTGCCATTAACTTTTATGAATATTCTGGACGTTGGTTGACTCGTTTGAAAGGGCAAGGGTTTCAGCTTCAACAGTCTCAACCATCCACTGGCCGTGTAATGTCTAGACGGTGGGTGGGCGGATATTGATGGCTAATGTGGCTGAGGAACGTTCCCAGTTCACACCATGAAGGCTATTTGGGCCACCAGCCGTAAGGGTGGGCGGGCAGTTTTATTTCATTCTTCACGGCCGACGGGAGCAAGCTGATGTCTGCAGAGCCTGGGAAGAGGTATGATTTGATCATGCGGGAGAATCAGCCACAGGATGCTGCCGGCTACGTGCATGATGGTGTGCTGATAAACATCAACTAGGCTGAATTCCCTTCACACAAGCGTAACGGATACCAGGATGGTGGGACAAGGGCAGACAAAGAAGCATATGTTAGTACTCCATGTTGTATCTCTGAAGAGGTGTGCTACCTACATATGTACATGGCCTATGTACTCTCTCTCTCTTGAGGAGTGAGACTTACATAAGCACTGTGGGTCATGTGAGCCGCCACATCGCAATTTGTCGACTTCATCCTGACTTTCTTCTTCGTGTTTGGACAACTTTCTGCCTTTCTCTCGCTTCGTTTCGTCTCGGCCAGCGTAGCCGAACCAGGCTTGATTGGATCATGATTTGTCCACGAAGAAACCAGGCTCCATTCCAGCCTAACTTTGCTGGTTGCTTTTCTCGCCTTTTCTCGAGGGAAAACTGGACAAAAGCTCGCATATCGATCGTGACTGGTCAGGACGAACTCCAGGGGGGTTGAGCTAGGAAATCCACCACCAAGACGCCTCATTGGTTGGCATGTGGAAACTCTGGTTTCTTTTCTTTTTCTGCTCTCCAGATCTTTTCTACCAAGCCTCCCTCGACAACGTCTGTCTTCCACCCATCACCATCAACCGTCGCCGTGTAGCGTCGTGCTGTTGCAAACCAGGCGAGCGATCCCTTGCTTGGTCCTTTTTTCAGCCCCCTTCTCGGATCTGGTGCCCGTCAGGTACGACACGTAAAACGGAGCCGAAACATAACAAACATTCCTCTCTTGAGACAATGTTATGTCTACTTTCTGAGTTTTTTCCTTGTGATTTATATTTCCTTTTTTGTTTCCACTCGCGAGGGTGTGGAAGCCCTTGGTTGTGGTTGAGAGAGTATGCCTATTCTGCTCTAGGATTGGCTGAAGGCTTGATGGTTTCTCTTCCATCTCTCACTTTCTTATGATCTCATATTTTTCTTCTTCTTCTTCTATTCCAGTGTAATATCCCCTTTTCTTCCTTTCCGCCTCTTTTTCATGTGAATGAACAAAGGGTCAGCTTCTTTGGGTCTGCAGAGCTTTTTTGCATCTGATTCCAGCCATATTTGGATATCTATATATACGCGTGGAAACTACTGAAGTTGGCAGACGTTTTGGAAGCAGACATCTGTTCTGGAAAAGCAATCCTCTTTCATGCTGTTCGAATTCCATTGGGCCTGCTATAATTTGTTTAATCGATTTTCCCCAGAAGATAGGATACATATTTCGTACATATCTGCATATCCTCCTAGGTTGGTAGTCTTCCAATAGAATTGGTTCCAGTGGGCGACCTGTATTAACAGGCCCTTCCATAGCTTTGCCCGCTAGCAGACAGCGCAGTGTCGTTGAACGACTTTCTGCAATATTGTGGTTCGGGTATAACAGTCGGCCCCTCTACCAAGCTGCAGCTATCAAGAAAACATATATATATCGAGAAAAGGGATCTCGCAATCGCGCCGCACAAATATGGAGCCTACTATTACTTCGTGGGAGTCAATTCTCCAGATACCAAGCCAGGCCGAGGGTACCACCAGCTTTGAGCCTGCCCCTCTGCGAAGCTCATTGCTTCCGGCTCCTCTTCGAATTCATTCTACTCCAGTATCTTCTCGGTCCCAAGTCCCTTCCCCCCCTGGCAGCCCATCTCCAACGGTGTTGGTATCTCTGCGAACAATAGAACCAGCCCAAGCGGCAACTGGACAGCTATCGCTGCATGAATACCGAAAGAACCTCTCACGCCCGTTGCCAGACCCGGGAGTCGTCGCTCCCACTCCAGGGAGGACATTGAAGAGGAAGCCCAAGGCCACAAACTTAAATCGCATTCACACACAACGCACTCCTCCTTCACCCCCACTGACACCACCACAAGGTAATACATTTCCAGCCTTTGATTTCTTCCAGGATTCAACCGTGTCACCTCCTGAACATCTCAGCCGAAGCAACAACTGGGACAGTTTGGACGAGCCTAGGTCAGCTTCCACTGCTCTAGGCGAGATTAATACACCTTTTACTCCTATCACTACCCCATACGGCCCAGAGAGCGCGCCAATCTTACATATATTTGGAGAAACGCGTCAAAACTCTGGTAGGGGGAGGCTGGTGAGTAAGTCACTCGAACCTTAAATTGCTAATTATCTATATGACTGCTTTGTTTACATTACTGATATACGTCAGACTTCGCTACGCGATCGCCTCCGGAAAATCCCGGGGAAGCTCACATTTCACAGTAAATCAGTCTCAGAGTCAGCCCTCCCAACCTCATCAACAAACCATGGTAAAATTTTCCGCCATCGTGGCGTCTCTTTTGAAATTTTGAAACCCAGTCACACTCCCGGTTTTAATAATTCCAATCTCGCGTTGGCAAACGGCATGGACGACTCTCGAGGTGCTTCAGCTCAAACCCCATCTACGCGTCGCGAGGTTCAGCCTATTTTATCACCTACCCCCAAGTCACGTCGACGATCTTTATCTGTGGGAGCAGAAGCGCGTCGAACGCCATCGCGTGCCCTGTATGAAGATTTACCTACTGCATATTCCTCCATTGCGTCAAGGGTCGCCAACCGCAGGAGCAGGTTTTTGACTTCATCCCCTGATCTCACCTCAAGCGACTATTGGGCGCAGTCATCACCACCAACGGATATCAGCCGAATCGAACGTGAATATCTTGACACTGGGCCTTTGCATAGAAAAAGACAGCTGGGTACCATAGACCCTTTTGCGCCCCCAATCCCCTTTCCGAATCTCTCCAACGAAGACTCCCACAATGAGTCCATCACATCACCACCTCAACTTTGGGATACAGAACCTTTATGCTCCCAAGATCCCCCTATCCTAACTACCTTTGCCAATTGGCACCGGCCAAACTTCTATATTACCCAAGGCCGTGTTGGTAAACCTAGAACCCCTAGAAAGAGCACCAGGGACAAATTTCACAGGCCTGCTGTGAATAGGATGATTATGCGGAATCAGAAGCCCTTCTTCCTAGATCACGAAGGTTTTATTAGCTCAAATGATACAACAAACCTGAAATTTGGATATTTGCCAGAAGAACGCCGAAGGTTTTGGCAGGATTGCGTACAGAATGGTTTCAAAATGGGTCAAACGATATATTCCAGACCGGCACCAACGGCAACCCGGAGCATCCCTTTGTTCGAAAGGAGGGGATTGAGGGCATTGAAAGCACTCGTGGTGCCTCAATTTGGTGAGAGAGACGACGCATTGCCTAGAGTGGTTGCATCCCACCCGCACTTTTCTCGACCTACTATCCCCGCTCATCTCCCCAAGTCCAACAGCTATCAGGATTCCACTCAAGCGAATATTAATACGAGTTTCCGACCTCAGATGGAAAATCGAGCTTCAAGCGTGTTATCAAGTCATTCCTATATACCAGCACCAGTTAATACACACACCGGCGGAAACGATAACGTTTTAATCGACGAGCTGTCTGTAAATGATTTTGGGCCTGGCAGTAGCCAGACCTCATCTAGTGTACATCTCAGCCAATACGCAGGTTCATCTCTTGCCCTCAGATCCGATCGGCCACACCAATCAGTCGTGTCACCGGGCTCTAGAGATAGCAAGGAGGGGAATCCAATTTTCCACACCAGTCTTAGAACAAATCGCTCCATCGACCAGATGGACTCGAATGCTACCGGGAGATATATCAGCCATTACAATCGCCCTTCGCTCTATAGCAATAACAGTAGGGACCAGGATGGTGATGATTGGGAGACCATAGCTGGCAGCCAGCAATTTACAGGCGCTTCTGGAAATCGCTTGGTGCATATGGAATCGGGAAGTAGTTTGGCGGGCTATTCAAGTTTTGGTAGCCTGGCCAACAGAGCCTTGGGGAGCAAGTCATCGTTGTACCATACCAGGAAACGCTTCTCGATAGGAGGTTCCCAGAGCACTAGGAATAGTCAACTCAGCCAGGCAAGAAGCAAATATGCACACAGCCCTCCTCGGACTTCAGCTCGAAATAGTCTAGCTTCGCGCCCTGCCGCTGGCTCTGGTATGAAACGAGCGCTTAGATATGGGTCATTGGGTGATGCCGTTCCAGCTCTGAAGGCCTCAACGAGCAAGCATCCAGCGCCGCGGCTCGGGTCATCCCCACCATATCGACATCCTACTCCATTAGATGGCTCGCATCCAAACCCTTTCCAGTCAACGCCGCCGTCTATTGCAGAGAAGAAGCGTCGGGTTCTGCAAAAATCGGAGAGATTGGGTGGGTCTAGTACCGGCCTGATCTCCTCCATCCGCAATAGTAAGTTGACCTTCTCTAATAATCATTGTAACACAAGTACAGACCGTGCTGGGGGTGATATCCCGAGGCACAATGGGGTTGGAGGGTCTTTAAAAGCACGAGAGGAATCTTCAGCATGGGGCACAGTATCTTCTTTCAGCACATCCCGTCCCCATTCTCCTTCTCCACAAGGCGTGGTGACAGCACACCCTATGAAAGATGAAAACAGCTGCATAAAAAACTCTCAACTCTCTTCGCTCCAGCACAGCAACAATAACACTTCAAATACATCCGCAATAGCGCCAGCAACTGACCAAGAAAACAGTAACGATGCGTTGCATTTAGCATCGTCAAACGGCCGCCCCCACTCAGACACTCCACCATCACAGAGCGAGCCTCAGCAAGTCTATCATAAGCGCGATGACTCGAGTGTCCACGCGCCTTCTTGTACCAACTCATCCGAGAACCTGATACCTAAGGCACCCACAAGATTCCCACCTGGGTCACTCTATCTTTCGATCCGATCTGCGCGAGGCCGAGCTCCGAAGAACTGCAATAATGAAACATCCGCCGAGAATTCGGTTTCAAGCAAGCGGGAGACGCTGTTGTCCCCGGCCGATAGTATTAGGCGATTATCGAGATTAGACCGGCAAGAATTACGGACAACAAGGTCCCTTTTTGTGACCCCGGCTATGACAAACACGCCAATGCGTACTTACAGCAGTCATAGTACTTTTAGAAACGAGAGGGGCTGGCCAAAAAAGCCTAATGAAATCCTTAGAGAGCGACTAAGCCGAATTGAAACTACGCCTATCTCATCGCATTACTACCAGCCCAGCGCTAGCGAAATTGGGTATACTGTACGCTCATGTACAAATCCAATACCCGAGCGGCCCTCCTCGACCTGGAATCCCCGGAATTCGCTATCTCGTCATTATACCGTTCGTCGAGGCACCATCTCCCCCTTTGCTAGTATAGACGAAGAGTCAGCGGTCACTCCTACACCTACTCCCTTACCAAGTTGGCACGACTCAGCCAACAGTCGCTACATATTTTCGGAACCACCACGTCTAGTCTCAAACCACCATTCTCGACACTCCAAGTACCCTTCAACCTCCACAGCAGGAAACATCACAGCCCAACGACGTCTGGGCCAGCAGCTTATAATCTTGTTCTCCCTCGCAGCACCACTGGGTTGGTTTGTTGTCTTCTTTATTGGATTTGGGGGAACTTTGGCGAACTTTTTGATCCAGTGGAGATCACGGGGTTTTGTACGCGAGTTTAATGAGAAGGAACGATATGTGGCACGTCGGCTAGGGGTGGTGTATGCTATTTTCTCATTCATTTTTGCGCTTGTATTGTTAGTTGTTCTTCTTGTGGTGTAGGAATTGGCGCGGTTATCTGCGGTGTGAGGCTGGAAAAACTGCTCATGGGTGATAGAATGGATACTAGTAATTATGGGAAATATAAAAGTTCAATGTCGCTATTTATGAGATTTTTCTCGGAATATTTTGAATAAAAAGTGAACTATTTCACGCTTGCTATGCCGTACCTGAATATTGCAGAATGAATGTGCTGGGTAGAGAGAGATTGAAAAATATATATATATAGAGGGTATCGATCTGAAAAGAAACAACAAAATAATGTAAAAATTCGAGGATAAAAAAGCACATATCCCAAAAAATGTGTCAAGGTGACCTATTTTCATCCTTGCCTCACCGCATCCTGTTCCAACACGGCCGCAACAGCAGCGATAACCAAACTCTTCCGCCGTAATCCACACGCCGATCGGTTGTATTTCCCTCCTGCACTGCTGCCGCCAGTGCTAGCACCCGCAGTGTAATTATAAGTTTTGTCAACTTTACTTCTATTCCCCGCCACGGCCGGTGTGATCGTGGAAGCATTGCTGGTACCGGCACTACCCTTTTTCGAGCCCCTTGCATACGACGATGGTGGCCTCTTTGCAGAACGCTGGCGCTGCGAAGGCCCCCTTGAAGGTGGTAGAGAGCTAGGATGTTGGTCTTCAGCACACGAATCGTCCAAGCCGCATAATTTGTCCCGGTGATCAAGCTCCGGGTCTAGAAGAAGAGCGAGACGAAGTGTATCGGATACGGTCGACGAAGCACATTGTAGGAGGGATAGCTTCTCACGCTCATATCGCACGCCGCATGCCTCTAGGTCGGGATCACGGTCGAGGTCCATTGTGCCTTGAAAACGGCCGGGCGCATCATGGGATGGGAAAGAAGTGTAGGAGTCATCGTTATATTGATTTGACCCTGCGTCAAGCCCATCGGTGTCGCGAGCCTCGTTGTCGATGTACGTACTCCGCGGAGGTGTTATGGGCAACCCGAACCCGTCGTCACTATCGCTGCCGATGTCCGGTTCGAGGGACTGGGCATTCAGCCGCCGTGCCAGCAGGCGCATATCGTTCGGGTCAGAGTATGCTGGGGGTATGGAAGTTGGCGCTGGGCCGAGGTTTGGGAGCTGGTATTGCGATTTTCGTCTTCGGCTAAGGCGTGGAAAATCTAGCGAGTTCAAGGGCGCAGCCATGGGAGACGGACATCGAGAAGAGAGAGGAGATATTCTGGTGCTGTCGCATTGATGAGGGGAGATAAGATCAATATTTGATGCGAGATTGTTATCGTTCTCGATCGCGGTTGCTGGAGGAGGAGAGGCGGGGTGAGACGGAAAGGAGAAGCCTTCGAACATTGTTGCGAGGAATCAGATATGGAAATTAGTAGACGGAGGTATAATTGAGGTAATTAAAGAGGAAGAAGTATTAAATATTGATAAGATAGAAAATATTTTCAACCGCGGAGAAAAGCGCGATATATTCAGAATTCCTTGGGTGACGGCGGCAAAAAAGTGATGGACACATTTAGGCATATTATGCCTGTCTGGTGGGTGGGGAAGGGTCTTTTGCCGGCGTCTGGATTTTCTGCGTTTTTGTTGTCATATTTTTATGCGGGACTTTGCCTTCGCTGCTTTCCCTTGGACCGACCAGGAGCCTTTATAAGAGAGGTCAACTTACTACTAGTTAACTAGTAGTTATAACTGACTCTTAGTTCGCCCTAAGCGATGCGGCTTTTTAAGGCTTTTCTAGAACTTTTCTGGAAGCTTTAACGAACTCAGCCTTACATCCACGCTAGTCCTGTTTGGGATATAGTAGGATCCACTCTTGCACGGGACTGGCACCACGTGATGCGCTCGGCTCGCTAACCTAAAAGAAAAAATGCAGCCGCATCCTTTAAGACCGAAGATGTAACCCTTCTTTACACCAACCCAGGAGATATGTATATAGTCCGAGGTATGTAACCCGAAGTCATGGCTGAAGATCCAACCACCGTGTCTTTTTTGGGTTAAACAATCCGACCAAGATGTAGGTAGGCTTGTAGATCATGGTCTCGGTACGACTTGGTTGTCTCTCTATGGAGGGTAGACAACGTCAAGCCCACATATCTCCTTCGTGATGTGGAAGTTGTACATCCAGCTGGCTGTATACGCGTATATCTATACTTGGACATGAGTTAGAAACTAGATACAGTAATTTATTCAGCCATGGAAGCGGGCATGGAGTAGAGTTACTACTCTATTTCATTACTTGCCATGTTGAGATAGGATAATATTCTACAAGTCTCACTTTGTAAGAGAACAGATTAAAAATGAAATAGGTTCTATTGGGCTCTTATCATCATCTAAATACATGCAAATCATAGAAAATACAAAACATTATAACAATATTAATAGGCTATACAGCCGGAAGAAGACAAAGGAAATAATAGCAAATATGCTGAAACAAATGCGTAAACTCCAAAACGCCGGGCTAGAGGTAGACTCGCCGAGGGCAGGGAGAGAGAGGGAGAGAAATTGGTTGCAGCAATGACTGGGCTGGTTCATTTTTGCTACCAAGTTGCTTCTCTTCCTCCTCTTCTGGATGCTGGGCTGGGTCACTTAAGAACGCCGACTGGCAATTTCTCTCTCGTACACTTTCTTGAGGAGGTCAACGTCGATCGAGAAGCAGGGTTCGACATTCAGCTCGGCTAGCTTGGCTCTTGTCTTTCGCTGGTCCATGGCAAACATGTTGTGGTTGATCTGGAAGTACTCCTTTAGTACTGTCCATCGGATTTCGGCTCCTGCTTCAGTGTCGGCCTTTTGCATTGTCTCAAGCCATTCGTTCACGCTTTGCATTTGAGCCTTGACGGTGAGGTCCGACTTGATCTCTCCGATCATATCGACGAGTTGTGGAAGCTTGACAGGCGATGGGTTACCGATGTGGTACATGCTTGCGGTTCCATCTTCATTTTTCTCTACCTCAGCACGAGATAGGGCATAGACACACTTGGCGGCGTAATCGACTGGGACAAAGTCGATCACAAACTCAAGACCTCGTAGGCCAACCTTGGGAACTGCATTGCAGGCAACCATGCCGAGAATGGCACGGTTAGAGAAACTCTCATCTGGCTCTGAGCCACCACTTTCGACGCTGGCGGTGATTGCGGAGGCACGGTAGATTGTCACTGGTAGGCCACGGCTTGAAGCTTCTTCCATCAGCATTTCAGCTGCCCATTTAGACTTGAAGTACCCAAATCGGCTGTGAGACTCGGGTGTGAAATGTTTGGCGCTGGATTCCAATGTGAGTGGGCGACCTCTCCTCGTGCGAGTGGTGGTGTTCCATGACTGGATGTGAAGGACAGACCAGGTGGATAGGTGATGGATACGCGTCTTGTATTTGCCGAGGGTTGCGAGTTCGATCACGTCTCTCATTGGCACGACATTGAAAGCACGGAGATCTTGGTAGGCTTGGAGAAGGGAGACACGGGATGAGAAGTTGTAGATTGCCTGGACCTTCTGGCCGAGGGCGTTGAAGTCGGAGTCTGACAGGCCGAAATGAGGCTGAGCAAGGCCTCCTTGGATACAGAGAACACGAGAGAGAGCCTTTTGCGTGTCGGGGAAGAACTGGGTAAGACTCCAACGATCCATTACTGACAAAATATCAGCATGTGTCATTGGTCCGTCGAGGCTAAGCGTGTGAACCGTAATGTCGGGGTTGTCTCGAAGTAGGGCGGCGAGCATGTGGATTCCGTGGAACGTCTCTACTCCGGTGAGAAGTACCTCAGTTACATCCGAGGGTGCAATCTCAGCAAGGCTTTCATTAACGGTATATCGAGAGTCCTCTGGCAAATAGGTTTCCTTTGCCCAGTCGATCTCTCCCTCGGAGTTTTCTTTGGTCTGGCTCCAGATAGCGTGGGCAATCCCGATAGAGGTAGGCTTTTCAAACATCATGGCGAGGGTTGGCGAGATCTTCAGAGATCGCTTGAGTTTTGCCTGGAGTCTGAGCATTAAAATACTCTGTCCACCAAGTTCGAAAAAGCTATCATTGGGTCCAATCTCTCGGTCGGCTGGTAATCTGAGAATGTCGCGGAAGCCTTGCATCACTGTATTGACGGTTTTCTCGTCCGGGCCACTAGAATCCGAAGCCTCAGACGATTGCGGCTCAGAAGGCTCCACATAGGCAGTAGGGTAGGTGAGTGACAGTTCGCATGAGAGTAGCTTTTGACGGTCGACTTTTCCTCCGATGGTGACGGGAAGTGCATCAAGGAACTGGTATCCATTGGGAAGCATATAGTTGTTTAGGTAGTTTCCTGCCTTCGTATGCAAGTCAAACGCGAAGGTCTGCTTGGCTTTCTGGTCAGCGAGGGGCTTCTTGGTAACAACAAATGCGACGAGCTGGCGATCGTCTGTGAGATCATCGGATGGGGCATTGGCGGTTGGCGAGCGAGCAACAACTGAAATATCGACAATTTGTGGCTGTCCACTTTCATCTTTTGACTCCACATATAGTCTTTGCTCAACCTCACCTAGATCGATGCGGAAGCCTCGGAGTTTGATTTGTTTATCACCGGCAATGCGGCCATGGAACTCCAGGCTTCCATCACGGCGGAATCGACCCTTATCACCACTTCGGAACATGCGTGTCCAACCGGCTTGACGATCTTCTTCGCTGCAGAACGGATCAGTAAGGAACGAGTTCCTGTTTGCCTCTGGTCGGTTTAGGTATCCGAGCCCGACTTGAGCTCCTCCGACCACAATTTCACCAATGAATCCAGCTGGGAGTGGATGGCCGTTCTTGTCGAGAATGTAGTGTCTGGTGTTTGCCATTGGGTGTCCGATCGGGATGCTTGTCTCGTCTTCCTTTGGATATGCAACTCGTTGGATGGTTGTCTGAACAACAAGTTCACTAGGACTCCAGGTATTGAGAGCGGCTGCTGGAGTTCCCAAATCGTAGAAGGCCCTCGCCACACGGACTGGCAGTCTTTCGCCTGCGAAATATGCCAGTCGATAATTTTGGATGTTTTGAAGGCTGGGTTTGGCGTGCTCCATGAGAAGAGCGAATTGAGTGGGCGTGAAATAAGTGACAGTAACTTGAGCAGCCTCCATGTATTTTGCAAGCCCAACGGGGTCCTTGCGGGTAGCAGTAGACGCCACGCAAACGCGCGCGCCAGCAGTAAGTGCAGAAAAAATTTGAACAACAGATAAATCAAAACAAATAGAAGAATGATGAAGGAAACGGTCGTTAGAAGTAAATTTATAGTCGTGGTGTAAAGTCGTCAACATTTGTTGGGTGTTTGATTGACTTAGGACGACACCTTTTGGGGTGCCTGTGCTTCCCTTTGATCACATTAGAAACAAACTCATTTTATGGAAACGTTGTACGTTCTCACGTTGGACTTTGGGGCATCATTTAACCTCCGAGGGGACACTTACCGAGGTGTAGACCATATAAAATGGATCATCCTTAGCTGGCTGGGGAATATCCTTCACCGCGGGGGACGATTCAGAAATAGATTCCAGGGTGAAGATGTCAAGGGGACCTGAATGTTTTCCGGCGATTTCGTTGGCACGTGGTTCGAGGTCTTGCTCTGTCAGGAGAAGCTTCATTCCGGAGTCTGATGCCATGAAAGCAAGACGCTCAGTGGCAAAGCTCGGATCGAGGGAAACGTAGCCACATCGTGCAAAGAGACATCCTAGCATTGCGCTGATAGCGTTGACTCCAGGGCTAGAGAAGACACCAACTCTTGAACCTCCCTGGATGCCGTTGATTCCAATGACAGCTGCGATCTTTCGTGCCTTTTCAACTAGGGCTTTATAGCTGATATTGTCACCATTTGATGTCTCAATCGCGACATCATTGGGGTATCGGCGAGCGGCATCGAGAATTTTGCCTGCCACTGATTCATTCTGCCATTTATTCTCAACGAACTCGGTGGAGAAGAAGTTCCTCTTGAGATAGGCCAGCTCCTTTGGGCCAACCATGGAGATTTCATCCACGGGTTGACGATGGTCACGGATGGCGCTGTCCATGAAGGCGACAAAATTATCCAAGAATCGCTCCATGTCGCTGTCAGCATATAGGGTACTGGCGAACTCGAGAGACAGTTTCAAGCCCTCCTCTGGATGCTCAGTGGCTTCAAGTTGCATTTCACTGGCGGTTGGCACATCCTTACCCTTAATGTCGTACATGCTGAAGTCGGTGGTGTTGTAGGTAGGGATGGTTCCGTGCATTTGATAGTTGACCACGACCTGACCAAGTGGGAAGTAAGCTGGGTTACGTGGGACACCAACGGCGTCGACAATCAGGTCAAATGGTACGCCTGAATGAGCGAGAGACTCAAGCACAAGGCCACTCATCTCACGAAGGAGGCTTTCGAAGTCACCGCTGTTCTCTGTGGAGCATCGGACTGGCACAACGTTAACGAAGAATCCAAGAGTATCATTCACGGAAGGATGTGGGCGATTGCCATCAATCATGTGGATAGTAATATCGTCTTCCTCAGTGTATCGGTAGATGAAGGCACGGAAGGCGGCCATCAAGAATTGCGCTGGGGTAATTCCGAGGCGAGCGCAGATACGCTTCATCCTCTGGTGAGCACCGCTCTTGAGGGTTGCCTTGTGTGTATTGCGCTGGTAGTCATTAGACTCCGGACGCTCGGCCTTTGCGAATGGAAGCAATTTAGTTGGGCCAGGGAGATCTTGATACTTGGCTTTCCAGAATTCGATGTCCTTCTGGATAGACTCAGATTGTAGGCGGTTGTTGTGCCACATGGTGAACTCGGAGTAGCTGACTTCTGGTTTCTTGACACCCTCTAGGTCGTCACCATTGCGCAAGCAGTTGTAAATACTGCAAATCTGGTCAAGGAGTGAATCACTGCTTCCACGGTCAAGCGCAATATGATGGACGCTGCAGACAATAACGTAGTCCTCCTCCGCAAGTTTAACAAGAGCGGCGCGCATGCTCTCTCCATTTTCAATGTCAAGAACTTCAGCAACTTGCTCCTCGACGTAGTCTTCCAAGTCGGCTTCTGGGTCATGGCCGTCGGAGAAATCCAAGAGTGGGAAGTCGATGGAGCAATCCTCTGTAACTTCTTGCTGGGCAAACGAATCTCCTTCGAAGTAAGCGGTACGAAGCACATCATTGCGGCGTTTAACTTCCTCGAAAGCTTGCTGGAGGACTTCGATATCTGGTGTGCCCTTGATGCGAGCACTAAGAGGTAGGTTGAGGAAGGATCGGTCCTCAATCAAGTTATGGACAAACCAAAGTCGCCTTTGGAAGGTTGACATTGGAATTTCTTCATCACCGTTTAGCTTGTAGAGTGAAAGCTCGCCCTCCTCTGAAGTGCTCTTGGCTGTAGCTGAAGTTGTCTTCTTCTTGGTAACTTGTTGTGTGGCATCGGATTCAGCTTCAGTTTGTTCCAAAACGATAGATTCGGACACTTTCTCGAGTAGGGCTTTGATGCTTGAGCTTCCAAGAACGTCAAACAAAGCCAGCTCAACACCAACACTCTTGAAGAACCACTTTCTAATTTCGATGGCAACGATACTGTCAAGACCGTAGTCAGCAAGGCCACGGCTTGGTTGGACGTTTTCTTTGTCGATGGAGAGGATGGCTGCGATTTTGTCAATGAAAGCTTCTGTGAGGATAGCGAATCTCTCGTCAGCGGTAGAGGCAGCTCGAAGCAATGCCATAACACTCTTTTGAGACTGGCTACCGCTGCTGGTATTGGTGAAGTCGAAGTTGCCGTACAAGTTCTTCATACGAGCACCGCTAGTCCAGTAGTAATCTGGGCGCTTGGTGTTAATACCAGTGATAGTTTGATGACTCTCATAGCCAGAAGTGCTGGTAAGAGCAAATTGATCCCAAGCGACGGAGGTTTCGATCTGGGTAAAGAGTTCCTCTTCATTAACTGCATCATACCCAATTCTCTCCATGACAGCTTGAAGCTTAGCATCATCTGAGACAGCTCCGATGCCGACAACCATACCGATATTCATTGTGCTGGCTGGGAGACCGTTCTCTCTTCGGTGTCGGCAAAGGGCATCGATATAGGTATTGGCTGAGGCGTAGTTACCCTGGCCCTTAGCACCGACAGTACCAGAAACAGAAGAGAAGCAGACGAAGAAATCCAACGGGACGTTGACGGTAGACTTATGGAGATTATAAGTACCAGCAATCTTTGGAGTAGCACAGATCTTCCATTGGCTGTAAGTCATCTTGTCAAATGGAGAATCTTGTAGGACCATAGCAGCTTGGAAAACACCGGCGAGGTCATCTTTAATGCTTTGGACGCAGTTTTCGACGGTCTCGGCATCGGCAACATCACCCTTGAACACAGTAACATCGACGTTGCGGGATTCGAGCCACTCCACAACTGATCGAGCCTCTGGCTTATCAGCACCGGAACGAGAGAAGAAGGCCAATTTCCTGGCACCGCGTCTGTAGAGCCACTCTGACAACTTCTGGCCAAGGCCACCGAGACCACCGACAAGGAGGTAGGTTTTGTCTGATCGGAGTCTAGCATCGCCACCAAGTTTCTTCGGTTGAACAAAGACTTGGTTATCTTCTCCGGGAATGAGTACAACCTTACCGGCCACATTACCAAGTTGGAGGGCGCGGAATGCTTTCACGGCTTCGGAGTACTGGAACTCAACGGTGGGAACTGGGCGAATCTTGCCTTCCCTGAAGAGAGTGCTGCACTCGTGGAAGAGTTTGGTAGCAATGGATTTGTCGGGGTGTGAGAACATGGTTACCAAGTCGACACTGGTGAAAGTTGCATTGCGTCTGAAGGGGTCCATCTCAATCTTGCTATTCTGATGGATGTCTCGCTTTCCGATTTCAATGAAGCGGCCAAACGGAGCGATGCAGTTCCAAGTAGCATGGAGTAGCTTTCCTGCAAGGGAGTTAAGAACAACATCGACACCCCAGCCGTTGGTGACTTTATGAACTCCCTCAACGAAGGTATCATCACGAGAGTTAAAGATCTGGTCATCGGTTAGGCCATATCTTTCCTTCAGAAGGTCCCTCTTAGCCTGGGAGCCGACTGTGGCGATGATCTTTGCGCCAACCATTTGTGCAACTTGGATGGCCATTTGACCAACTCCTCCAGCTGCAGCATGGATAAGAACTGTTTCTCCAGCCTTGAGTCTCCCAGCATTGACAAGGGAGTAGTAAGCAGTGAGAAGGACAAGAGAAAATGCTGCAGCCTCGGTATACGAAAGGTCGCCAATCTTTGCACAGTAGTAGGATGGGTTTCGGACGATGGTGCGGTGAGCGCCTAGGCCAGGTCGCAAGACAACAACGCTATCACCAATCTGGAATTGGTCGTCGGGAACGTTAGAACCTTTGTTGATGACAATACCAGCACACTCATCTCCAAGTCTATAATCCTCAATGATACCCATACTCAGGGCAACGTCACGGAAGTTGAGCGCAGTGGCTTTAACCTGAACCTCGAGGTCATCAGCACCCAATGGCTCCTTAGTAATCTCAGTATCTTCAGTAAAGGTAAGAGTCTCGAGAAGACCAGGGCGACCAATAACAAGCTTAAGGGGGAAATCCTTTTGGTGCAGGGGCTGCAAGGTTGCTCTGTTGCCGTATCCGTTAGGGATCTTTGAGTTGAGTGTATCGTTGGCGTGAAGTCTTGAGGTTTGGATAGTCCCATTTCGAAGAACAATTTCCTCTTCATGGAGAGTTGTATCGAGGAGACGAACGAGCAAACTACCTGACAATTCCGACTTATCGTCTTTCGTGATATCGAGGATAACGATACGCAGGTCTTCATTTTCATGGCGGAGAGTGCGTGCAAGACCGGGGAACATCGCCTGTTCTGGGCAAGGAGCATCGAGGAAAGTTCCCTGGGTGACCCAAAGGATGTTTCGGGTTCCTTCACTAGCAAGGGACTGGATGGCTTTGAATTCATTCTGGTGTCGAGATGGCTCATCCCAGAAGATATTGACGTCAAGGCCATAAAGGGAGACGATGTTCTGATCCAACTTGGTGCCGTTTCGAAGAGATAGTAGGTCCTTTCGAGTGACCTTTGCGCCAGTAGAAGATTCAATTCGTTTCGCCACAGCCTCCGTCTCAGGGGATGGGTTTGGGGGCATCAATATCGTCAAGTTGTCCAAGGATTCAACATGCTCTTCGCCGGTCTTGAAGACGGAGATTTCTGGGGTGGACCACAACTCGCGGAGGGTGTCGGTTGGGACCTGGACTCCCTCAGTAACCACAATGGCCTTTTCTTCAAGAATGTTTTGGATAGCGACGTCAGTCTGAGCTGAGACAATGGCAATGTCAAACTTGTCGGTGGCCTCAGGTTCGTCAAGAGAGACCAATCCTTCCCAATCATCGACAAGATTCTCGAAGTTCGATGGGTCAGCATTGACTGGGACAACGACCAATTTACCGAACTTGCGTCTTTCTCCTCGTCCTCCTAATTTACTCAGGATCAGTTCAGTGGTACTGAGGGAAGAAGTGTAGTGAATGAAGCGTAGGTTTGGGTTTTCGTGGACATAGAGGTCGACGATCTCGGACAGGCTAAGGGTCTTAGCAAATTCTGGGTTAATGAATTCAAAGGCAGGCTTCCAGGTACTTCCGAAGAACAAGGTTCGTTTTGCTTGGTCGTCAGAGTCAGAACCTAGGCTGGTTAGCTCTAAGCCTTCCATATCCGCAAGAATTTGGCCGTTTTCTCCTTCGATTCCGACATTGCTGATGGCAACACGTGGCCCATGCATCCAAGTGTCGACGGCAACGTCAGCCTTGAATCCGTCTCTCTTGTATTCATTACGGTTGAGAAGACCAGACACCTTAAGAGATCGGATAAAGGTTGGAACGAAAGCTTCCTTGATGGTTTGGTCGAGAAGACCAGCAACGGCGGCAAAGATTGGATGGAGGGAAGAATCAAGGAAGGATGGATGAAGGACACTCGTGTGGGCATCATCCTTGATGGTTGAGATTTTTTCTGGCTCCCAAGCAATCTGTCCTGCTGCAAATCCTTTGCCACATTCAACAGTTCCGCTCAGAAGTTGGAAAGTAGGGCCATAGGCAAGGCCAATATTCGAAAGTGTTTGGTAATACTTGCTTGGGGCAAGGGTTCTGTCGCTTCGAGCTCGAAGCTCTGCGGCGGAATCCCGTTGGCGATAGCGGTGGACTGGTTGAGCTTCACCCTTTTCAACTTGGATAAGACCGGTGCAGTGCTCTCTCAACGAGTCACCTTCATAAGAGAAGATTGCAAATTCCTTCCAAGTAGGGAAATTTGACTTGGCTGACTCAGTAGCAGGTCGGATTTCGAGAAGTGCTTCAGTTCCCATATCACTGTTGCTAACAACAAGGGCAGATTTGACTATAGTCTGTTAGCGATTATTGCTCAATAGAACCAATTGATTTTTGAAACTTACCACTGAAGTCACGAAGGTGGATTTCCTTAATTGGATCCTCAGGGTTACCAAGACGGATAGCGGCTTCAATGGCCATTGTGATGTAACCAGCAGCCGGGAATACAACCTTGCCCGATACATTATGGTCGGCGAGCCAGGGCATCTCCGAGATTCGGAGATAATTTCTCCATCTTGGGCGGTCTTCGAGGCAGCCTGGTACTGGTGCTCCGAGGATCTGGTGCCTGTATTTTCGAGTTCGGTGGCTCTTAATGACACGGGTTTCGGACCAGTATTTTTGATGATCCCAAGCGTAACTCGGGAAGTCAGCAATCTTCTTGCCATTGTCGACGGTAACGACGGTGCCCTCTTCATCAACATATTTATCTTGGTTGACGGCGGACAAGTCAACTGGGTATCCCATGGCGAATAATTGACCAACAGTGCTGAGGATACTTTCAAAGGCAGGAACCTTGCGATCAAGTGTACCAAGATAAGGAAGCTTCAAGTTCAAGGAGCTTAGAGTTTGGTTTGATGGGCCCTTCAATGCGGGATGTGGACCAACTTCAAGGAGAATATCGACATTCTGTTGGTCATCCTCGTCTAGTACGGTACCAGTAAGAGCGTCGGAGAATCTGACAGTTCCAGTCATGTTCGCGGCGTAGTATTCTGGGCCCATGTTCTCGTAGTCTGCAACACGAGCCGTTACACTGGAGAACATACGAACAGATGGTGGCTGGGCAGCGAATCCGGGATGCTCTTTGAGGGCACGCTCATAAGCGGGTGCAAGTGGAAGCATGTGATGACTGTGGAACGCCTGGCCGACCTGAAGACGTCTGGCAAAAATCTTACGTTCGGATAGTTTTGCTTGAAGCTCGACAATGGCGTCTTCGTCTCCAGAGACAGTGAAACTGGACGGACTGTTCATCGCTGCAACGCCAATACGGCCAGCGTATGGCTTGAGCTCTGTGATAGTCTCGGTTTCGGTCAGTCCAACTGCCATCATAGCCCCCTTAGCGCTGTCGCTGCTCTCAGCTCCGTTGCCCATATACAGACCACGGTAGTAAGCAGCAACCATGGCGTTTTCGAATGACAAAATACCCGCGGCGTAAGTGGCAGCCAGTTCACCACTGCTGTGACCCACAACCGCCGAGGGTTTGATACCCCACGAATGAAGTAGATCAATCAAGGCGAGTTGCAGTGCGGTGCAGAGGGGTTGCGAGAATCGTGTCTCGGTGAGTCTGGTGTCGTCCTGAGAGCGGAGGAGCTCGCCAACAACTGTCCAGTCTGGCTTATCGTGAAGCGACTGGAGGATTTTATCGCACTTCTCCAGTGTTTGTAGGAAAAAAGGGCTCGACTCAATAAGTTGTCGTCCCATTGCATACCACTGAGCTCCTTGACCAGTGAAAACGAAGCCGATTCTGGGAGTCGAAGTCATTTTGCTAGTCCAGTCAGCGACAGGAAGAGGCTCCCTCAGCCCACTAACTAGGGCATCAGAGGTCGAGCCCACAGTGTAGGAACGGTAAGAGTGCATGCTCCTCTGCGCACTGAGAGTAGTTGCGAAATCGGCAATGGAGATGTCAGGGTTTTCTTCTAGATAGGCGGCAAGCTTGTCGGACATGAGTTTACCAGCTTTGTCGGAGTGCGAAGTCAGCGGGGCAAGGTAGGGTCGTGATTTTGCCATCTCTAGTTGTTTTGCTGGGAGAGTTGGTCTCAAAGCCTCCGCGGGGCGAGAATATTCTTCCAAGATAATATGGGAGTTGGAACCACCATAGCCGAAGCTGTTAATAGAGACACGTCGGGCAACACCGGCATTGACTTTCCAGTCGATAAGCTTGGTAGGGATTTGAATCTTCCAGCCCTTGAAATCAACTTCGGCGTTAGGATTCTCGAAGTGCATGTTTGGGGGGATTTGCTGGTGCTCCAAGGCCAAGGTCGCCTTGATAACTCCAGCCAATCCAGACGCTCCTTCAAGATGACCAATGTTCGTCTTGACGGAACCTACTAGCAAAGGCTCGTCGCGAGAGGGGGAGAAAACGGAGCTAACAGCACGCAGCTCTCGTGGATCACCGGCCTTGGTGCCTGTACCGTGACATTCAACAAACTGGGTGTCGGCGGGATCGAGGCCGGCCTCTCTGTATGTTCTCTCGATAAGAGCAGCCTGTGCTTTGGCGGATGGGAGGGTGATACCCTGCTTCTTTCCGTCGTGATTTGCACCAGAGGCACGGATTACGGACCGAATGTTGCTACCATCCATCTCCGCGCGAGATTTACGCTTGAGGACCACGGCAGTGATACCCTCGCCACGAACGTAGCCGCTGCCGGAGCTATCTCCATGGCGGCAACGACCGTCGACAGAAAGCATACCAAGGTCGGTCATGGTAACATAAATGTTGGAGTCGAAATGAAGAGCCGATCCAACAACGATGGACAAATCGGACTCCCCAGTGCGGAGCGATTGGTTACCAAAGTGGAGCGCAATGAGAGACGACGAACAAGCAGTATCAATGGTCACACTAGGGCCATGAAGATCATAGAAGTAAGAAATGCGATTAGAAAGGATGGCATCACCAGTACCGGTAACGGTGTACTTAGGATAGTACTCCAAATCCTTGGTGATCATCGCATTGTAGTCATTGGTGAAGGAACCGCAGTACACAGAGGTTTGAGTGCCGCGAATGTCGTCGAGCGTAATGCCAGCTGCATTAAGTTAGCTTAGAGCGACTTTGGGGGGTAGTCTAACGGGAAGCAAAAGTCATCGTACCATTCTCCAGCGCTTCGTAGACGACTTCGAGCAGGAGGCGCTGCTGGGGGTCCATCGCTTCAGCCTCCTTTCCAGAGATATGGAAAAAGCCAGCATCAAAGGATTTGATGTCCTGGTCAAGGAAATATCCATATCTCGCGTTGGTCTATCACACAGTTAGATACCGGATTCGGTATACATAATTGGTTTAAGGATGAGTTTTCACGTACAGTTCCCTTGTTGGTTCCATCAACGTTGTAGAAAGCGTCAACGTTGAAGCGATCGGCAGGCATCTTACTCTGCACATCACGCTGGCTGACGATGTTTTCCCAGAGCTTAGAAGGGTTGGATGCTCCTGGGACTCGGCAAGCCATTCCCACAACACAGCTGAAGTCATCACCTGGAGTTGGGGCGGTAGTTGCGCTTGAGACGCTTGCAGCATCCGAAGCGTTGGAGCTAGTTAATCCTGAGTGGCTAGCCATGGTGGTCATTTTGTTCTATTCAGAAGAGTGTTAGTGCAAAATAGTTAGGGATAACTTAGCAGTTAGATTTTTTTTTAGAAATGGTCGGAGTATTGGTTGATTAATTTGGTGAAAAGGAAGTAGTGAACCGGTATGAGAGCGATATCGATGATGAGACGAAAGTAGAAGATTCTTAGCACCGCGCAGCCTGTGCTTAGTGAAGATATCAAAAGTACAGATACAATTAAGTGTATTATAGCAGTAAAAACTGAATTGAACCCAAGGAACCCAAGAAAAGGGGAAAGAAGAAGATGATGACAAGAAGCGAACTTAGAGAACCAATCAGCCCAGAAATGGTTTTCGTTTGTGAGTGAAGAGAAATTCAAGAAAGATGGAGATGGAAGCCAGTATTTGACTGATCGTCGAATACAAAGAAATCTCTTCAAGTCAAGCTTCTACCTAAGCCTTGAGCGATAGTATCAGGGGAATTCACCGTGCCGGGAAGGAAGACGCATCGGGCTAAACTCAGCAAAGCTCTGTCAGCAAAGCGAGCCTGGCGTGGGCTCAGTTACGATGGAATCCGAGACTGAATCCTATATCGAAGGTCAGTGAAATTGCCCGCCAGCCAATGATTGCTCCACAGCCCCTTGCAGCTCACAAGGAGGGTAGCTACTGGAATACGGTTGGAGAGTTTTGAAACAAGAGGGTTCAATATGGTGGCTTGTAGATTCGATGGAGGAACGAGAGTGGGAAATTTAATATATGAACCTGGACCTCGCGTGGCGCTTCCCCCGCATACTGCATAAAGGTGCGCTAAAACGGTCCACCATCCATTGTGCATGAAACAGCACCAAGGCTGCGAGTCAGAGATACATATGATGTTTCCATACTCCATAGTTTGTCAATATAAGAAAGCCTACTTGGATGCATGGCTTGATGCAAAAGTTTCCGCGCTAGCTCGGAGAGGACCCCGAGGGTCATCCGCTCTCGGCCCAAGGAGGTCAAAGATTCGGATAAAGAGATATATTCTAATTTTGGCATCCGGAATTTGCGGGCATCATTGACAACGAGTTTCGAAACGCATCGAGAGCGCCCGCGCTTCCTGCAAGAAACCGCTCGCATTGTCAGGAGCTGAAGAGTTCACGCCAGCGCATCAAGGTCTGCAACTTCTTGTCAGTAATTACTCTTCAACAGGAAAACTTTACATTCAGCGTTAGCCATGGTTTGGAAGACAAATTAATCACAATAATTAGCTGTTAATATCATTAGTGCAGCCTTGTAGCTGAGGTTGCAGTTTCGTTGCGTCAGGAGGAAGTTTTACGAGGCTGAAATAAACATGAAGCCCAGCCTCGCGCTAGTGAACTGATTATATTGGGGGTGTTTACCTAATCATCCGGGCTTAGCTGGGCTAATCCCCAATAGGAAACGTGCACATCATCCCTTGTTGACATTTTTCTATATCTGTCATCTCAGCCCAGATGCAGGACGAACCGCATAAGGGCCTTTTCGAGATTTCACAGTTCCAAATTCATGCATTATGGTCAGTCTACATCCCGGCTACGCCACTACAGTACATTCCTTCGCATGGCCGCCACATCCAACCGAAAGACACCGATGAGAGAATTATCTGGAGGTCTGGTTGTCCGTCATAATCCCACACTGTCAGGGATAATTACGAAACTATACCGTGAGCTGTAGGCTACACGAAGTGTGCAGTAGTATACTAAATGCCACTTTAACAGTATCCTCCTGGAGGACGCTTTCCAACACTCAAGGGTGGGTTTTCACAACCTTCGGTCGACAGGGCGACTACCTGGTCGGCTCGCTGCCGGTGATTCGGGGTATAATTTCGAGAGATAGACAGTTAACTAGGTAAACGGCGCTTGAAATTTCAGCGTTTGCTCTTCGAATGCTCGGCCAACCGAAAATCCAACCTTCCGAGTGATAGCTCGACACCGGAACCAAGCATCAAAACCCATCCAGAAGCGCGCCCTGCCATGCTTTTTTCGGCTTGATGGAGGCTAGATATTCCTACTGGGGCCTATCATGATATTGATACTAATGCAAAAGGCCAATGGCCTGTGGGGTGTCACTCTACATCAGTGCAGATACGCCAACTCTGCCGTTCGTAGACACTACAAAATGCCTCTGTCGGGGAATCGTCCGACGAAAAGTTTGAAACATTGCAGCAGAGTGACTTCTCTATACGACAACATGTCATTATGTTTAATATATTAACAAACAAAAACACCAACCAGACAATATCAACACGAACACGCCAAAAATAACCAACCCGCCAAGGCTGAAGGTACGTCTCCACAACCACGCGAGGCTGCCAAAACATATCCCTCGCGATCTAGATTGTGATTTCAGCGAAATTTTCCAGAGTTTTGACTACATGAAATCGTATTGTCAAGTCGGGCACAATCTCGAGTGGATTCAAAAATGCTTGTTCTCCTTCATCATTCTTTGCATTCTTCTTTTTTTTTCTTCTTTCCTCTCTGCATCCAAGAAACCAAGACACCAGCGTAGATTGTCACCAAATTTTTGTGGTGTTGCTTCGTGTTTCAAGTTTGATGGCTCTGTGAAGGGTCCAAGGTGCCTCGTTTCAGACTAGCCCGCCATATGATGCTCCGAATATTCAAAACCGTCCGAATGTTCGCGGCTTCCTACGCCAGAGGCTCTTCTGAGCGCTGACCGTGTGGCGCCACGCGTGCTTTGGGCCTTGCTTAGGGTTGGCGGTCTCCCGAGCGGAGAGTTCTTTGCCCCTGAACATAACTCTTTTTAATTCACTCCATGCCCTCGTTTCTCGATGTATTTCGGAAAAGCGTGAACTTGAAATTTAGTCCCATGTCCATTTCTACTTAACAGACGCTGGCTTTATACGAATTTAACCGATGAGTTGAGGTTAGAATAAGCTAGCTCACACATCGAATTCATTCCTCCTATTTTTAACATTTTTTCTGGCGAGAAAAGCCGACTTCATCAATATGTTTTCTGCTTTCATGGAATTACATCCACTGAACCTGACTTCAACCCTGATATTTGTCGGTGTTGTCTTTTGGGGTCGACTATGGTACTATTCCGATGGCATTCCGGCCGTCAAGGCCAAAATTCCCATTGTCGGAAACCTGCTTGACTATGGAAAGGACATGGTCGGTTACATAAAAAGGGCGGGCAACAAGTACGGCGAGGTCTTCAAAGTTGACCTACTCCTGGCCAATACAGTCTGGCTGAACGGAAGCAGCCTCAACAGAGAGTATCTATATACCCGCGAGGTAAGTCGTTACACACCATGTATACCCTACAACTCTTTTACAGTGAAGAAGTATTCTAATGGCCAAATAGGATATCTGGTCCTTCGGTGATGGCATGGGCGTATTTCTAAACAAGGTCTCAGCTCCTAGTTTTTGGCCACATCTACGGGCATTCGTCGCATCACTCAGCCGAGGAATCTCAAACAACGCCGCAATTGAACACTACACTAAACTCGCTAGCCTTGAGACCGACAAAGCAATCGAGTCATGGGGCCGGAAGGAAGAACCTCTGATGCTCTTCAAAGACATATCTTCGATTGTCCACCGAACCATTGTTCAATGCATGATGGGCCCAGACTTTTATGAATATGCAGACGAACTGTTTGGTCTCCTTCATGTGATGGAGGCCAACCTTGGAAGCATTTGGAACTTCATTCTTCCTGAATGGTGCCCTCATCCTGCGGCAAAGAAGCTGTGGAAGGCTCGTGATCAGACTCGCGCTCTGTTCGATAGGCTTCTTGCCGAGCGCGAGAAGGAGCCCGAGAAGTGGAAGGACTCCCTCGACTACATTTCATATACCCTTCGCGATCCAGTCACGGCTCACTTGAAGGATAAATACAGCACCCTTCATACACTGCTTTTATTCGCTGCCCATACCAGTACAGTTGCTGGAGCTGCATGGACACTCGTAGAGGCGAGTTTACCCTCCATCACTTATTTTATTCAGGTACTAACCTGGGCATCTCCCATTACAGCTTGCCAAGTCGCCCGAGCATCTTGCCCGTCTCCGCAAGGAGCTCGATGATAACCCAAACCCAGAAAAGAGTGAATTCCTAGACGCCCTGATGAAAGAAACAACCCGTCAATATGTCGCTTTCAACGATATGCGTCTTTCCCGCCAGCCCAAGACTCTCACCAATACCAGCACAAAGAAATCCATCACCGTCCCAGCCGGCGTCATGGTCTCAATCTCCCCGTATCTCACTCACCATGACCCCGCCACCTGGGAAGCTCCCGACGAGTACCTCCCAGAGCGCTGGCTTAAGGAGCCAGATCTGGCCAAGAAGGTCAACTCCGGAGGCCACGTTCGCTTCGTTCCATTCGGAGCCGGCTCCCACCGCTGTCCCGGCGAAAGAATGGCACTGATGATAATGAAGACGATTGTTTCCAAGGTAGTGACACAATGTGACATCAGCTGGCCTGATGGCAGAGAGAACCAGGACCTTACAAATTTGGACTTTGGCAAAATCGGGAGCCCATGGTCCAAGGAGGAGATCAGAATTGTTATCAAGCCTAAGGCTTAACTGGTAATATAGTTAATATTTTTCTACGACCCCGCTCAGTTCTTTGATGTTTTATTATGCTTTTTGGCTTTAATATGGGATTTCTTCGCGGGTTATTAGAGATATTTTAGATATAAGCATTGTCTAGCCTTCCCACAGGGAGGGTTCTATTGTAAATCGCCGCACTCAAAAACATAGTTTCTAGTTTAATTTGACTTCACGCTTTTTTATCGACGTCGCGAGAGCTACAAATTATTCCAAAAAAGTACTATATGTAGCAAGTATCAATCTTCTCTAGGTTATCCATTGCTATCCCAGGATAATGCCTTACTGAAGCTTCTGTAAGAAAACATCTTCAGGACAAAAGTGTAGGGGATGTAAGGGGACAAATAGACCTAATAAATATCACACACTTCTTATCCTTATATTTTCTTAACTGTCACCTTCACGGATTGATATTATACAAGGTTGTTTTGCCATTGGGTCTTTATTGAACTGAGAATAAGCTAGCTAACTCCAACGTTTTGACTACGGCAAGAAAAAGATCAACCACTTGGAAAGAGTTCTCCCCACCCTCTCCAACAGGCTTTCCATGTATGTGACGTTTAGTTTTCTCATTCACTGATGCTTGAACGAGGTTCATGCAGGTCGCCAACCCTGCTTGCATGGGGATACCGAGCGGGGGGCCACAAAAGCCTGTGAAAGAGCCATATAGTAAACCGGACAACTTTCCTGTTCCGCTCACTACCCAAGACCCCGAATCTCCAGCATCACTGAATGGTCGGTTTCTGTCTCCAACAATGACAGATTCCTCTGTCCATCCGCCATGCCAATTGCAAAAGGCACCTACTCCATTGCAAAATCCCTCTGTGGCCCCGGTAGTCCGTCCGTTCTTGACATAGTACCCGCCCGCTTCCAAATTACTAAAACCCACTACTTCTGTGCCAGCTGCTATGTAGCCAGAGTTCGACATTTGAATTGTGGGAAGGATATTGGGCTGGTAGTGGAGCTCAGCATTCGGCCCAGTCAATTCGACAAATGCCCAATCGAGGATTTGATTGCTATCACCACACAGTGTTCTGCCTGAAGAAGAAGCGAAGACCGCCCCCAGGTGGCGGGGCATACTTTCAACCCTCTTCAGCTTTTGCCGGACTTTGTTCATTCCAGATCTCAGCATCTGCATTCTTTTCAGGGTTGCTGGCTGTGGCTCTCTGCCTGCCATCCTGCTCTTTTCACACACCTCATCGTACTCTCGAATCTCTCGATTATATACCTCCAAGGCCGTCTGGCCGGCTTCCTGTGTAGCCTGAACATCTTTCTGTGCCAGATAGAAGACGTCTACATTTGTATCGTTAGTCGAGGACCCATATTCGTCAGCCTGCTTTATTATCGAATTTGGGGCTTTGGAGGAGGGATGGACGGAATGATAACTTGTGAGGAGTCCCTTTCGCTTTGTACCTCCAATTTCTAGAGTAATGAATCCTCCGAGGGTTCCTCCACCCACTTCGTGCTTGATCCCAATGCTGTGGTCCATTGCAGGAAGCCCGTTTGTTTTCATGCGGCCCAAGTAGCTCTTTCCAGGCATTTGTACAGTGTCACAGCAATGTCCGGGAAGGAATTCGACATTTATTGCAACGTCGGATCCAGCTTGTGATCGAATTTTCTCAAGAAACGTGCTTTCGAGTTCTGCCCAATCATGTACGGTCTCCAGAGAGACCAGAACGACAATGGTCGGATTTGATGCCTCTAGCGATTTACCAAGATGGAATAAGCACATTCCACGCCAGTTTCTTTGCAGTTTGCGTTGGAGAGTTGAGAGTAGCTCTTCACGAATCTCTTTGTAGACAGCAACAGCTGGATGGCCCGGGGCTATCGGAAAGATCGAAGGGCCAAATCATCTTCCGGGGTCTACAACCTCGACATCGATCCAGGAGAGGCCATTAACGGCCAGGCACTCCCGGATTTCATCTTTCAACGGCCCAAAGAAACTCCTTCCGGCTGAATTGTGGATTATACTGACAAACCAGGTGAGTTTGGGCTCATCACCACCTGGGTAACCGGGCTTCGACACATATGAGAGGTTACAGGGCTCACCCAGGTATTCTGGTATATGGTTTTTGATCAACTGCTCAATTATGGGGCTCACATGTTCTGCGGCTTTATTCCAAGGTGTGTCAATTGCAGAGCGGACAATCAGTGGGTGGGGTAGAGGTTTGGAAGCGGACGTAGACCTGAAAGGATCAGATCGTAGCAGATATCTCTCAATCGACATGTCTCCCTGCGATTCCTCTGATTCCCTCAACATGCGCCGTTTCTTTCGAGGAGACGGTGGAGAGAGAACCGGGGTTCTCTTCTTCATTAATGGCGAAGGTAAGGGGGAAATAAGAGCCAAGATCAAGGGGAGGGATAGTAGGAAAAGTAGGGGAAAAAGAGGGGGGTTGGTGGATGATGAGAGAAGGGGAAGAAGGCTTCTTAAGAAGCCCAGAGGCTCAAAGAAAGTTATATATTTCTTGTAATAATGAGTCACAAGCAGGTATTTTGGGATAATGAGCTTCACGGAACGTTCCTAAGGTGAAGCAAACCGTCAACTTTCAGCGGTGGTTCCAGCCTGGGCGGAGAGTTACCAGCAGGTTTGATTTGATATTTATACTTCACAGAAACTTTGGTTTCGATGGTGACAAACAACTGCAGTGAAGTTTAGACGGTGGCTCGAGGTATAGATCAGCAAAGTGCCGTCATGATCCGATGTCAAAATGCTTCGAAGACCATGGGTCTCCTGGGGGTGACGGCTGCTGGCCAGCTGGTAGCGTTGTACATAGCATGGTACAAACAGGATATCTGTTCGCTGGCCAGCACCCAGACAAACTGGATATATCAGCTTGAGGTTTCCACCTAAGCGGCCACCACAATTAAATGCTCCTTTATGCGGTTTTTGGCCTAGCGATGCACTCCGCTGAAGGAGGAACAGTCAAGCGCATGGGTTATAACGGAGATAATCATGTAGAAGCTCCAAAGATATACCACAAGGCGTTCAATACAGGCCTTCTGCTTTGGTTGAAATATGTATTCAAGTGTAGAAACAGAGAACAGGTCCGTCACTGAACCGAGTCCAGACACAGAGCTTTAGTCCTTTGTGCCTGGTGTGATAAAAATCTTCAATATTCCGGAGACATTTTGGCACATCAAAGCTGAGCATCCTGTCCTGCTGGATGAAATAGCATGGGCTGTTCTTCCCACTATTTAGGATACCGATGTAGAATGTAGTAGGAACAAAATTTTTATTGCTGCCATGCTTAATCTCAGTTCTTCTTAGCTGGTTGCCACAGTGACACATGAATCCAGAATTAGCAGCAATGCATCCGCTGGAAATCAACATGTGGGAAATAATGAATTCAACCAGCCCATCTGAGTTCCTAGGAACAGTGCGAGTTTCCTGTTAATGATTGAGAGCGGGAAGATTTTCATCAGTTGATACTGATCGGCCATATCAAAAAAGAAATATGAACTTTTTGACAGCAACCAATTCTCACTCTGCAGACGATGATCGGCACGAGACGTCAAGGAAAATTACCAAGATCATAATTATTCAGAATTCAGTGCTGTACCTATTGGCATTCTTGTCAAAGTAAGCATTTATTCTGAATCACCATCAAATGAGTTACAGTACTCCATAACTAGGAGCATCAGGGCACGTCAAAGTAATCAAGCCCTCAACATGTGGAAGCCTCTGCATCGCAGCCACCTCACGCTCCCAACCCCACAATGTTAGCTAACGACGATCGATTTCAAACGCAGCCAAATAGTTTCTATGCCAGCCCACTTTCGACCCTCATTTCTCAGCGATCAAGAAGAAACTGTGCCAGAAGTGCTGTGGCGTGGCTGAAGCAGGCCCTCTGCTATCAATTCATTCACCAGCATGGACCCATCGTCGGGGAATGATCGACGCGAGCTCTACGGAGACTCGAAATGAGGGTGGCAACCTCACATCAGATGCAATGATTGATTGGTTAAACTGTGCGATTGAGATCACAGCGAGAGTTTGCGCTGCCTGACTATCGATTGATCGTCATGACCAGAGTAAACATCCCACCTGGGCGGTCATCAAGTCGAGATGCTAGGTCTGATCGCAGTGTCTGCGTGATGAATATAAATATCACATCTTTCCCCGGGTCAGATGGCTAATACAGCAATCAATGAACTCGATATCTCCTCGACTAAAGTGACGAAAGAACCCAGATAGAATTTATTATGTGAGTTACACCTTGTTCCGTCCGCAAGGCCCTCCCTTCATTTGACTAACATTTACGCAGACACCCTCACTCTCTGGCAGCAGATCACCATGCGTTTGACTGTAGTGGCATCGCTTCTATATGTTGCGGCAGTAGGCGCCGCAACCGTACCCCAAACCCTCCACGGCCGCGCCGACAGAGAATGTCAAAACAGCTTCCAGTGTAACTACATGCGCGATGACAATTACTGCGACGAAGAGACCCATACATGCAAGCCACTCGTCGAGAAGGGAGGACAGTGCACGGTCAATGACGCGTGTCGAACGAAGCTATGCTCCCCTGACGGAATTTGCAAAGACGCAGTGGGGGACTCGTGCGAAAGCTGGAACGACTGCAAGGGTTCGGGCAGCTATATTTGCTCACCGAGAGATAATACATGTCTTGCAAGCAGATTGGAGGAGGGAGAAGCTTGTACCGTGAACAACCAGTGCCAGTTTGGACGCTGCTTCAACGGGGCCTGTCAATCGTGTCGGGGTGACTTCGATGAATGTGACATACCCTGTGAGAATCAGACAGAATGCGATGAAGTGGATCCATCCGATCGGTACAGGCAATTTCCTTTCTACTGCAACATGAATGCCCATAAGTGCCAGCGCGCGATTCCCAACGGGCAAGAGTGTAAGACGGATGAGTCCTGCAAATCTCGCGCCTGTGTCGCGGGCAAATGTCAGGATGCCAACTTCGGTGAGCCGTGCCAGACCCCTAGCGACTGCAAGGGTGACTCTTACTGCGAGCCCACAACCAACACCTGCTTGTCCTTTGCCCTTCTGCGGGGAGCCGACTGTGTAGCCGATGGGCAATGTTCAGGTGGAGTTTGCAACCCAGATGGCAAGTGCGACCACAAGCCAGGATCCAAATTCTCCACCTGCTCTGCGGACAAGGACTGCACTGAGGGCCGAATTTGCCGAAAGACCGAGTTTCTCGACGAAAAAGTGTGCTGGGATGATGATGGGACAGAACATGCACCATGCTCTGCGCAGAAGAAGTGTGCCCAGGGTTATGTTTGCAAGGGAGGAGAATGTACCTATGAGGCCGAAACTTGCAGACCTATGGGCCTGGCCTGCACCAGCAACTCAGCATGTTGCTCAAAAAGCTGCAAGCCCACCGAGATAATTTTCCTCTGGCAGTGCGCTTAGGATTTTAATACTTAACGAAAGATAGTCCTAAAGATTAATTACATTAATACAATCTATAACCATATATACGAATTAAACCCAATAAAAGCGTGTAGTTTCGTGCAGCAGTGGTATTTTAAATACGCACTAAAAAATGTCAAACATCTGATCTGTTGAGGGAGAAACGTTGGGGTCAAACCGCATATATTGGAGGTCCTAACTAACTAGCTACCAGGAGGAAGTGAAGTGATATGAGCCTGTGAACAGCTGGGGAGGTGAGAGAAGAGCGTCTTTTTATCGTCGACGATGGAAATTGTGGCGAAAAGACAGCGTCCACATGGATAACATAGGGGATCGGAGTTGTAGGGCCAGGAAGTTGTCCTTAATGGCCGAATACTTTAGCCCTACGCTGAACCCTCTAAGGTGTAGTGTGTCAACAGCTTAGGGTCCCAGCGCTTCAGGAGCATCAGAGCGGAAGTCCGGGAATTTAACCGCAACATGTGGTACCAAACAGTACCAAACCTCGATTGGCAGCTCAAATACCATGGTATAGGAGCCAATACTCTTCCATAGGGTCCTAAGCTTCACTTTCTCGGCGCATGAAGGCCTGCTCTGTGCTAGCCACGAACTGAGCTCGTTGAGGGTATTGGGAGAGCCATCCCGAAGGCTGACAGTCAATACAACCGCCACCGAGATATCATTAGGCGAGGTGGCTGGGGTGACCGGGGTTGCCGGGGTTTTGTTTGAAGACTCTTGCGGGAGAAGTATAATAGACGACCGCCCGGAGAGCTCAGCATGGATCGGACTTGTGCCCAAACTGCCTTGAAATGTCTTCTGGAGGAGCTTTCTATACAGCATTGCAACGCTTACTCGCCGACCGCGGACGCATGCTCGAGTTCTTGAACCAGCGCCACCGTGAACGAGTTATATTCTAGGCCCGCCGTTCCCACTTCCACTCCGCAGGCCGCAATGAGCTCCTTGTCCCCTCCAATCGCCGTGCCCGCAGCGTGACAATAATCAAGAAGAAAGAGAACATCACTTGGCTGAGCGCACAACAAGTCTCGAGCGCCGGTGAAGTCAAACCATTTCTGATGGACGTTAATCTGGTCTTCTGGCGTGCTGGGTGGTGGAGGAAATTGCTGTCCAGTTGGGAAACCGAACTGGTCATAGATCATGGCGAACCGAAGATGCGCGGGGCTTGAGAAATCGAATGAGTCAACTTCTATCGTCACAAGTTGCTGACAAGGAGAAAGAAAATGAATACATACCCTCAGATGCACGGCGACGGTGTCGAAGTACCCTTTGACATTGTCGCATGGCCTGCATAATACATTATCAGGAGATCTCTTGCTGTTTTACCCCTGGCGAAGTCAGCGAAGGTCTTATACAGCGTTGCCTATCTATAATTGGTATCTTGAGAATCTTCGTGGAGTAGCCGTAGGATCTGGCAAAAACGGTCTCCAGTCGCTCAACTTCATTGCCACACTTGAGATCGAGATGGTCGTCCTCCCACAGGAGGAGAAGGACGGAGACGGAGTCATAGTGGGGTAAATTATTGCGGTCAGTAGGATAGTACGCGTCGAGAGCGTTGGTGAGCGTGGTTCTGAAGCCCTCTGTTGGGACGGACGGTCTGGGAGAGTAGGCTTCGATGGGGTGTGTGCTTGAAAAAGCCATGCTTAGCCACCTGGAAGATTATATTGAAGAATGGTAAAAAAGGCGTGGTAGTTGAACTACAGCGGTGAGAGGGTGAGAAGACGAGGAAGGCAAAGCAGAAAAGAACCGCAGCTGGATATTTAAGTACAGCCGAATAAATGTCAGGCAATGACAGTTACTCTGCTCTGCTTGGAAGTGAATGCCGTATTACAGGTGAAAATTTCCGTGGAAAATGCCTACAGACAAAGCAGGTTTTTGGCAGTGACAGACACTTTCTATCAAAACGTTATTGATGACGCTGCTATGTTGGGTTTCAATATGGCCCCTGAGTTGCTATTATCTTTTGGTTGGATTTATGTGTATCAAAATATATTCAAATATAATTATAGGTATGTATATACATATTGTCTATCAGGCCAGCTTGTGAAAAGAACTAACAAAGGAAAAGTGAAAAAAGGCAAAGCTAACGCCGCGACGTTATCAAAGGTTTATGGCGGGAGATGCCTTTTTGAGAAGAGGCATACATGCCAGGGAAAGGAAAGGAATATTAAGAAGGCGAATAAGTTAATATTTCAGATCAGCCACTCCAACCTTCAAGCGGAGGAAGTCGAAAAGGATAACTTTGTCCTTGGCAAAGGTATCGCCCAAGTTTCCAATGATGAAGTCTTCACCTTCGCCAACAACACGGACATCGAGAACACAAACATCTTCCTTTCCTTCGCTCTGGATCTTCTCGACGTAGTGTTCAGCGGGAATTTGCCATGTGCGGCGTCGCTTGCCGAACTGGTACTTGATTGGTGGGAACTCTCGGACCTTGTTGCAGTCGACGGAGAACCAAGCTTGCTTGCCATTATTTGGCGCAGTTCCTTTCTCCAGCTCAATGGGCTTGGCTTCGGTCAATTCTACGAGACGCTTGTAGCTGCCCTTTGACATAGCTGCGCCACGGCCGTAGCTGGCATGGTCGAAAGCAACGACGGCTCCAGTGGACTTGTTCAGGGCTTGCTCTTCATCTCCGATAAGATGCTTGGTCACAGGGATGGTCCAGTAGTTGTAAATTGCTGGGTCATAGATGAAGTCGATTTCGTTGATGATTGGGAAGACAGTGTTGTCATACCATTCGATTCCGCGCCAGGTGATATGCTCACGATGATAGCCACCAAGTGTCTGCAGACCGTCGTGACCATTGCAAATTTCCCGGGGAGGTTGCCTGTCGCCAATCTTGTTCTCATAGCAGTACATGAAAGCAGTGATACCAGATTTATAGCTCCGCTTTTGCAACATCTGGTAAAATGGTGCTTGGATCGATGCATTGTCTCCCTTGAAGACAGGAGACATGCCAAAAATAGTACCGAACTCGTATGCTTGGGGCATCTTCCAGTTCAGGTGAGAGGGTTGGATGGTGATACGTTGTTCCTCATCATTGACCCGATAAACTTCCTCACCGAAGTTAACGCGGAGATCCTTATCGAAAAAGAAATGGTTCGGGTTCCAGTTTCGGCTGGGGTAAAGATCGGTTTGATTGACAAAGGTGCTTGACTCGGTCTGGTTGTAGTACGGTTGATCTGGGTGAGCGCAGTTGAAAAGATCCATTGTATGGTTGCACATTGTGCTAACAACATAGGCACCAATCCAGGTCCAATCGACGAACGCCAGAAGGTTCTGTGGCGGCGACCCAATGGAGACCACTTCTGTGTTGAAACCGTTCTTATACCGGTCAACCGGCATGTCGTAGACCTTCCCCTTATCGGCTCTAGGCACTCCCCTGGGTGCAGCACTTGCACCAGGGATACTGGCCACCGCCAGGGCGGCAAGTGTCAAGATATTCCGCATCTCTGAGAGCAGAATGTGTTTTCTATCCTTGGATGAGAAAAGAAAGGGCGATTCGGGTCAGGCAATCGATGAAATATGCAGATGGGGTGGCCCCCGTGGTGGTATCACTAAAGAGTGGCTCGGTAGACTGGCTCTCCGGGAAACAGGAACGAGATCAAAAAAGCCAAGGTTGCCACTTCCAGAGCAGGTAAAGCTGATTGTTTTGCGTGTTCGAAGAGAAATATTCAACATGTTTGAGGTTTCGTAGGATCTTTAAATGTTTCTGGACTGCGAGCAAAAGAGAGCGGGAAATTGACCACAGCCTTCTCTGCTCAATAACCTCCATCGCCGAGCCAGAATATCGCAACGGAAAGTTTGCATTCATCGAAGAGAATACGCAGCACGGCACAGCGAGGCCATCGTCCAAGCGACGAAGTATCCGCTCTCTCACGGTTCCTTGGGCTAAATCTGGCACAGTACAGAGTGGGAGAGAGATCTGAGGAGAGAAATTCGACACGGTACCATTGGCTTCGTATTGACCCTCTTGCCATGAAACATCCCAGCGACAAGGCTGGCGAGCTTTTTCTGTGGTATACGACTTGGAACCACACAATCCCTGCAGATGACAAGATGTGCCTGCATCATCAAATACCCCGTCGCAAAATATTTTTTCTCCGGGCCCCTCATGATCGCTTCCTCCATCTGCACAGCATGTTTTGGGGATGTTTTAGGTCTTGTTTAGCCACAGGCGCACCCAGAGCCGCCAGCTTACATAATACATAGATCGACTTGTCAACGTCAACAGACGAAACATCCAGCTTCCTGTCGTCTTTTCTTCCTCCTTTTTCGCTTTGATGTCGTTCATAAAACACGGAAGTGGCAAGAACTAGCTGTTTGAGCAGAGTGTGGATTTGTGCCGTGCTTAAGAATACGAAGAACAGCACAAATGGCAGGGAGATGCTATCCACACTGACAGAGACTGACAGTCCGGATCGAGTAAAGAAGACGAACTATGCAGAATCAGGGTTGGAACTTGCAGCATCTCTTGCTCGGCATCCTCCAATCTCGTCCCTTCTGCTATTATTTCCCTTTTTTCCCTTTCTATTCCCGATCTATCACCCTCGCCGTTGCCCACGTTGCTCTCCTTCGCATCCTCCCGACCTGGAAATAGACTCAGAAGGAACATGTTTTTGACCAAAACAACCGACCTGCACCCTATTCCAACCAGTTGTGAAGCACCGGAGGCGTATAATGAGTGGGACACGAGTCATTGCTGCCCTTGATGGTAGGATTTGCAGTGTATATCCAAGACATTCTCGATTAAGCGACGGGTGAAGCCGCTGTCGAAGATTGGTATTAATTTGAGCATCCCCGCTCAGAAGGACAAGAACCGTTTTTAATTAAAATCAATCAATCTCAATCACTTCTTTTTCTCTGTTGGTGCATAAGCATCGACTGCTTACCTTCTCTTAGCTGCACCCCCTTTTCTGCCCTATAGCCTTATACTGTCTTTGACCAAAAGTCCCTTTTCTTGGCTTATTTTTCAATCCCCAAACCAATTACTTTCTCTTATACCCCTCAAAGGCTGGCCCTTTGAAAGAGATTGATTAAAAACCGTTGCTACTATGGACACTATCACACTTCTCCAAGGCGACCCATACTCGGAACTCACCCCTTTGATTCTTGTCCACGCCATCTCTGGCCTTGCCCTACCATACTTTGCTCTGGGCCCCCTTTCAGAGCTCGATGAAGACCGCCCAGTCTATGGCATCTCCTCGCCAATGTTCACATCAAACCTGGCAAACCCCCTACAGGGCTCTCTATCAGCACTTGCCGCCAAATATGTCGCCATTGTTCAACGTGAAATCCAACCCCAGGGCCCATATCTTCTGGGAGGATGGTCCATGGGTGGCATGATTGCCATGGAGATGGCAGCCATTCTTCAGTCGCATGGTGACGAGGTTGCCCACGTCATATTGATTGATTCTGTGAACCCCAGGTATTTCCCCAAGTTCCAAGATCGAAAACAACATGATGTACAGTCTACAATGGCGTATAATGCCATTGCCAAGCGAATGAACGCCCCTGAAATTCCTCTCTTTCGATGTGGTATTTTCGAGGATGACTACTACAGCAGCAGTGGTGAAGAGAGCAACATGGACACCGAATCCGAAAGCGAAGATGAAGAACTGTCTGTTCCCGAAATGCTCGAGAGAATCAGAAAGCATATCCACATGGGCCTGAGCCTCTTGTCCGAACAGAACAGCAGAGTCGACGAGTTTGACTTTAGCGAAACCGACGTCAGTTTGATCAGATGCACCGCATTTGACGACACACCATCCCTTTCCAACGAGAGACGCAGGAAACTAGCTCAGGATAAATCCCTGGACGAAACACTCCTCTGGCCCGCAGAGTCTTTCAAGAGCTTTAATTCCTTTAGAATCCACGCAACACACGACGGTTGCTTCGACGAAGACCATGCAGACGAATTAACCAGCTTGGTCAAAGGGATTCTGGATGAGCTGGATTATTAAACATCACAATTTCTCGATTCTCGTTCTTCACTTCATCACGCGCTCCCCTTTCAGCAGGTCTAGAACTCAGCGTTTTATTTCCATTACAGCACTTTTATTCCATATAAATTGGACGGGATTCTCTGCGTCTTGCTTTTTAGACGTTTCAGCACCATTTATCAACAGACATGACGAAGGAAAATAAAAATAAAACCAAAGGAGCACCCCATACATGAAATGTACTGCGTACATGGGATTGCGGGTTATCAATTTTCGGGTAATATGAGGTGTTCTTTGGTTTGAATATAATGCATTTACGGAAGGGATGGAAGGAAGCAAAAACGGGTGGGACGAATTGTTATAGATTTCTGTGAGCTATTTTCATCATATTTTTCCTGTCTTCCAACTAATGCTCTGTGCGTCGATTGATCTAAGATTTTTCTGCAGTGTTTTTCATGCGCTCGCTTGCATTCAGGGGCGCAATATCCCCTTGACGACTCTCCCTAACCACCGAGTAATTTCTTTTAACGTTTTTGCGTTTTTTTGCCTTTGACGCGCTAATTCTCCCTCCGACCGCCGCCAACCGCTATAGCCGGTTCATTCCCAGCTATATCACTCAAATCTAAACCCTCTTTCACCATGATTGTCATTTCCTGTACTGCCTTAATGTCCTGTATATAAACACCCAGCATCACGAAAAAAATACACTCCTAGATCTTTCCCACATGCTCTAAACTGAAGTCAGAGCCAATTCCTTGCGTACCTCTTTCCATCGTTGCCAATTGCAGCTCCAAGCATGCCGAGCTCCTCGCACCTAATTCCCTCCATTGCCCAACGGTGGAGAATCGGACCTGTCTTCGTTTAATTCTAAAACAAACTGACTCGTCGGTCGCGATCTTTTGCCAAAATTCAAGCTCGGAAGCCCACATGGTGAAGAAAAATTCAGTTGTGCTCGTACAAAAATGCTACCATGCCACTAGGGACCGTGCCTGGGTGTTCTCGAATCATTCCCTGAACTCGACATACGAGTCGAAGACAGGATATATACGAACAGATGACACGAAGATGGGAATTGGCTTCTTAGCTAGGACGAACTCGGTCTTTGCTTTCTTGGATATTGGTCGGTGTATATGCATGTCTGAGCCTTATGGACGTGGGGCGTGCATGCCATGCTTCGTATGTATGCAGAAAATGCACAAAAAGCGGCGGGAAGAGAAAATCGACGAGATCAAATGCCAATCATTATTTGTGGAGAAGGATGCAGAAGAGTAATCTGAATAGTGATTCCTAAACCGAGGCAGATTTCGAGAATGGTGATGGGTGATGCTGGAGGAGGCGTTGTTCTGGAATCCTTCTTAGTGGTAGTATAGTTCAGCCTCATTGTATACAGCTATGATCTCACGATACGTCCGGGGCTAGCTGTGTTTCATAAACAAAAGCCACTAAAACAAATATTTCTCTTTGGAGTCTAGTATATTTTCCGAGTTGGGTGATCTGATCTCGAGTTCTGCGTTCCCATATACAGGATCATGAAGCCACAACCACAAATCATCACATTCAACCTTAGGAAGAGAATAGCGAGTTAAAGCTGTGGAGGAATGAAACAATCAGAGAAAGGTTCATGTTTCATGCTTTCAGGGGAAGCCAAAACCTCCCCGCAAAAGCGTCGGATTATTTCGACCTTTTCGTATCCTCTCTGCCGTACACCAACGGCGAGTTAGTTGAGTAGATACAGTCAAGCAGTCTAAACACAGATAGATGACATGTTTCAAGCGGCCAGCACGGCTGTCAAAGGTGGTATGATTCCCTAAACCTTTCTCTTCCAGGCGCTAGGCTTTCGGACCTTTTTTCATGGGCTGTAAATATTCTATTTTCAGATGCTGAGGATTTTGTATATTATCTCAGGCCGCTCCGCCTTGCAAACAGAGTCTTGGTCTTCCATACTCAAGAGATCTCAGTGCATTTCTTGTCTTGTCACTGCATTCTAAAATAATTCTTTGCTAGCTGGTCTACATGCAATAGTTTCCTTTCTCAGTCGTTTGTTAGCCTTCTTAATAAGTTACTTGATTTGACCGACCATACCATCGACTTCATTCTAATCGATACGCTCAAACATTCCCCCACCCATACACCATACTACCTGTACCCTAACCCTTCATAAACAATGGCAGACAACACCAAGCCAGCTCCAGAGCACGTCAAGGTCGCCATCGTCGGCGGTGGAATTGGCGGCTTGACCCTCGCAGCCACCCTGCGACGCCTACAGATCCCCTTTGTCGTCCTCGAACGATATGCCGAGATAACACCCCAAGGTGCTGGTATCTCATTGGCACCCAACTGCCTTCGCGCATTGGAACAATTGGGTATCTTTGATAAGATCAAGAAAAACTCCCAGGAACTGCACAAAGTCCACATCTATAAGAATAACGAGTTCTGGGGCGCTCAACATTTTGGAGCAACAAAGGATGCCTTTGGCTACTACGTTCACAAGATGGAGCGACACCACTTCCACTACTTGCTCCTCGAGGCAGCTGGTGGCAATGATGTAGTTCGGTTGGGCTTCCAGGTCAATGGTATCATTGATGAGCCAAATGCTCCATATGCCATCGTCAAGGCTGAGGATGGCCGAGAGATTCGGGCTGATATTGTCGTTGGTGCTGATGGCATTCGAAGCTATGCTCGTCGAGCAGTAAGTTTCTAGCAAGACGTATTCGTCCCATTGTGGTACTGTTGGCTAATAAGTTTTTAGCTTGCTGAATATAGCGGAATGAAGGCTGTTAACACCATCCGCTTCAGTGGCCGAGTTCACATGTCTGGCTATACCAAGCCGCTCCAACATCTCTCAACTGAAGATGAGGGAGTCGCCAACTGGATGTTGTATGATGATGCTATTCTTACAACTTGGCCCTGTGGGGATAACCGCCAGTGGTTCATTGGTGTCTCGGTGAGTCCATCCACCGTATTGCACTCCCACCGAGCAATCCTGCTAATCAATTGGTTTAATTATAGGCAGCAAAATTGAAGCCCGGTGAAACTCCTGACCGATCAGTTTGGAAGGGAGCCAATACAGACACAGTCAACAATGAGTATGGCGACCGCTTCCATCCATTTGGCAAGGACAAGACGATGGGTTCGAGTAAGTGCTCCAACCAACAACGGCCTAGTTCTTTGCTGACAATCATTGTACCAACAGTCGTAAACAATTCCGAGCGAGTCATCGCCAGCAATGTGTTCCAGGAGCTTGAAGTCCCCCATATGGTCAAAGGACGAATTGTGCTGCTTGGAGATGGTGAGTTTTTTCCCTTTTTCCAGTCTCCTTTCCAGCGAGTCACGTGTCACTAACATCTTTGACAGCGGCACACGCGATGACTTCATTCTTTGGACAGGTAAGTCGAAAACTCCAGCATCAAACATGGATACCCCAGCTTGCATACAGAAGCTAACCTTGATATATTAAAAATTTGTCCAGGGTGGTTGCCAAGCTATTGAAGATGCCGTTGAACTTGGAAATGCTTTACACGAGCACTTCAACCTGAACGATCCCGCTGCGTTCGACAATTACTCGGACTCCCGCCAAAAGCGAGCAAAGGACCTGGTCAGCTTCTCTGAACAGTTTGCAATGGTGCATACGGCCAGACTTCCATATGGTCTCGGTCCCTTTGTTCGCAAGGTGCTGTACAAATACGTCCCGACCTCGGTCTGGATTTGGTGTCTCAACTGGTTGTACAGCTACCAGCCCACCATCAAGTATCCACTCGCCGATGTTACCGGTGCACCAGAGCCAGTTGCAGCTTAAGTGAGTTGCTGCCTGTCTACCTCAAGCATGCATCCGCATGATTCTTATGATGTTGCGGAATATCGACGAGACGTACTCGGTTCCGCAGATGCCCTTTCACACCCTCGATGAATCCTCTTCTATCTCCATAGACACCTCTTTCTTTTCCAATTCCCTTGTTTTATTCTACCGATTTTGTTGCCGATAGATATTCTTTATCTCCCCTTACTCTCAGCTTCCCTGCCGTCTCGAACTTCTACGATGATTACTAAACCATTAATTTAATTGATTCCCTACTATTTCATATATATGTTTTTTACATGTGGGTGGGGAGCTGTGCTCGGGCTCGTCCTCTCGAACCAACCCCGGATGGCCAATGCTTTGGCGCCCATGTCCTCTATTTTTTTTGTCTCTGTTTTCAATGCGCTTTCTCTCCACTGGTCAAGCATGTATGTGTGCGAACTGCTTTACTCCCATAAGTCCCCCCTGGTGCATGATGCCAGGTAGATAGCACTGGCAGGGCGTAGCTGTTAGATGTACGTACAAAATCAATAACTTATCCGCCGTCAAGATTCTCGTTAGCCTTTCTCGGCTCCGCTAGTAGAGCCGCATAGCCTCTACAGTCTGTCATCCAGTATCCTCTCCCAATAGTAAACTCACCCTTTTGTTACTTGCCCAAATACTCTATACGTTATGAAATGAAATAGAGATAGGTTACACCACAGCTTAGAGCTTCACCTTGGCATTATATCGTATATTGGAAACCTTCTACACTCTGCTCACTTAATTCGAGTCATGACAAGTACCATTTTCCCCTTTTGTCCTCCTAACAGACCCCTGCCAAAAGACTCTCGGCTCGGCCTCACCGATAGTTAGTCTGCGGCGCCTCGCTTCTTGACGTCTCGCAACTATCGAAGGATTAACTGAATGGTTTGGAATACATTAATCGCAGGTAGAGGAGCCCGATCGGCTTCAATTCTGTTATTTACCGAGACATAGAGATGAAAATTGAGAAATGGGTTTGAGTTGCGTATCCGATCGGTCTGACCACGACGAGATTCTAACGGGCGTAACTATAAGTGACTCCACTCGGACTTCGGCGAACACGCCGCATATCCCGCTGAACATACGAGCTTTCAACTTTCTTCTAGAAAACAAGCAATTCGTCTCTTTCTTCCTCTGCTGCCTCGTGTCATCGTCACGATAGACTCGAGAAAGAGCGAAATCCACAATATTTACGATTCAAAACAGGCTATTGAGACCCGCACCGAGTAAGGACGAGAGTATGTATGTATGTATAGGGGAATGCCGCGAAACGTTAAGGTGAAACCTGATTCTGTTGAAAACCTGCCTGAAAAATAAGGTACCCCTTCGTTTAGCTTACGAGTATCAGAGTAGTTCTGGGGAGGAGAGAAGAGTCTCGAGAAAACACCCTCAGGGATGGGGAGAAGGGCATTCGAAACTCGAGCACTCTCCGAGAAAGGACAGGTCGATGTGGCTTAGAAAGGATTGATGTGCATTTAGATATTTAGTATGGAGACTATCTAGTTAACTGTCGTGGCTCGTCTGGATGCCAGCAATGCGTTGGTCTTTGAAGTGCGATCATCTCCGTGCTATTAATAAGAGAGCCAAGGCATTCGGAGGAAGGGGTTGGGGGAGATTGAAGTATCTTTTCATAGGAATTTTGGTGGGGAGATACCTCGTTCCCATAAGGCTGAGGGTTGAAAAGGGTTTAAGCCAAAAGCCAAACTAATTAAGCCAAGGCGCGATGCCAAAAGAGAAACGCAGAAGGGTCAACAGTTCAACGCTAACACTGGCCTAAGTCAACAATTTACATCATACCGAGAGCGAAGGATAGCTCCCGTGTGTGCATATTGGCCATGTGTACTCCAGTCCGAACTCGTCCAAATCCGAAACTCCCCGGATTTAAAAGGGATTTGGTCTTTCTCGACTTTGAAGCTTGACTCGCTCGCTTGATGTGTGATCGTCCCCAACCGTTTGGCTTATATTAATATATCGCCAGTCTGGGTAAAGTCTATCTGCGTTACGAGAAACTGGGCAGGAGTACAGAGTACACAGTACATTTTCCCTCCCTCAGTTTTAATCTATATTATATTAGTTTACGTTGGCATGACCGCAGGCACTAGTACATGTACATGTACGTGTACTGCTCGCTGGCTGCATGGCGCCCTTCCGTATGGCTCAGTTAGAGTGTGCAGGTGAACACAGTACAGTATACTCGGGTTCTGTCCAACTTTCAAATTTTGAGGCACGATTGAAAATTGAAAACAGCCAAGGCGAGTGGAGCAGCCACCTACTGCTTGTAGCAAAAGTCATAGACGCCATGCACTCAGCGACGCAAGGCAAGGCAAGGCAATGCAGATGCGCAGGCAGAGGCAGGGTAGGTGGCTGACACACCACACTGTCTTTTTGTCCAGCCCAACAAAAAATAATTTTGCACTCTCCTCGTGAGCATGTCTGGAGTTGTCCAACCTGTCTGTTCGATGCATATGAGAGAGAATCGGTTGGGAATTTCCTGCTTACCCTTGGAGCGGGTGAGAAAACCCTCGACGCATGCACACTTTCCCTGCCGTTGAATTGGGTTTCCACCCCACCTGCACCCGCCATATCGATGCACGAAATTTGACAAAAACCGAGTCCCCAGATCCAGGCAGAATAGGCATTCAATCGCCCAGGCGCTCCCAACGCGTTGGAATAAAAACTGGCACTGCACATGGAGGGTGGTTGGGGACAGATTTTCGAGTTTCCCTGAGTTGCAAAAAAACACATGATCCCATGATTTCTTCTGGCCTTCATCGTAGGGCAACCGTAACCCGGTCCATCCTTCCAGTCGTAGAACTTGCTGATCCCACACATGTCAAGCTGGCATGCAGAAGGTCGTTAGAATCTGGTTCAACAGGCGTAATTTGTTGCACTCTTGCCTCCCTCCTTCCCGGGCTGGCGAATCCCCGGCCATCTCTGTAGATAAGGACAGCAGATAAGGGAAGGTTTCTTTGTACGGTGGTGGCCCACCCTCCAATGCCATAGCAATACTATAGGACGGAAAAACGTGACTGAAGTGCAGCATTCCTCCGCGCTTCCTCGCATTCACCCTCGAACAGAAGGAGAAGGGAACAGAATGGTCAATTGTGAAGTGTAAAAGAACGAGGATGATCAGAGGAAAAAAAGCAGATGGGGGCTCGATTAAATATCTTTCGCTTCCAGAAGAGCAGTCAGCTTCATCGCTGACAGCCTGCGTAGAACTTCTTTCTTTGGATGTTCTAAGCGGACCAACCGATAGTGCGGTCCGACAGTCCGGAGAAATGTGTGACTAAGGCGCTAACTGTCCAATCATAGCGGAATGTCCGGCAAGAGATACTGGATATGGTTAAGCTTAGAATTGTGCAACTCGAAAAGAGCTTAGGGTGCTGCTTCGACTTACTTTACTGGGCTTAGGGGTAGTTATGAAGGGAGGATATTATGTTTATGCCTTCTTCACGGAGAATCGTTTGTCCATCGCGCTAAAATCCACGTGACTCGGGCACAAACACTTCATAAACGGCACGCGACCAGATCGGGACTGCATATCGTCTTTCTAGAAGATCGCATCCTCGTACATCATAACTCTTTGGCGTTCTATTTTTACATCCCTCGTAAACATTTGACCTTCCAATCTGCCAATGACGGAGATTGAGCTACGAAAGTGAGCTTCCAAGCAAGAGCCACAATCCGCCAGCCTCGTGGCATCTTGAAACATCGTTTCAAGCCCCCCCAATACTGTTTTATCCTCTCGTACCTTTCAGCTACCTATTCGCTGCCAGCATAGCAAAGCATAGCGTGCCTTGTGCACGGAGCATAAGTACCTCTGCTCAGCGGAGGTTTTATTTTTATCTGCAGGACCCTTTTAAGCTCATGCCGTGTTTTGCTTTTTGTTTTCCCCAGTGCCATGCCTGGCCTTGTTCTTACATATCCTCTTTTTTTTTCTTTGCCTTGCAGCCAAGTAAGCTGCTTATATCTCCTCATTCCCGCGTCGAAAAGGGCATTGATACGATTCACGGCCGAATATGGAGCCAACTCAAAACAACTCTAATTTTTTAGACCTGCATTTTTCATTTTGTTTTGTTTTTTGCAACGGTAGGCTACGGATGGATATGTACTGATCTTCGTTTAGAGAATGGGTTTAGAAACGATAGAGCAGGAGATGAAAGAGAAACATTCCGTGAGAATCTCGTAGTTTGGAAATGCAGGCTCGAGGCATGGGAAAACCTCCGCAATGTTCGTTGAAATGTACGCTTTGCTGTTATGTTTCTGCAGTTGTTTAACGAGACAGTTCAAGGCTGAAAGGGTGATTGTGGTGAGTTCGCGGTGTAATTATTAGAAGCATCAGCTATTATATATGTGAGAGTATACAGTCATGTGTACATATATCTACATAAACTGTACGATATCACGGTTGAGGACCATCTCGAGATCGGGGTGGCGGACAGCTTACGCCCGAAAAGCGCATTTGCCTGATTGCCTTCCCCCCTTTCTCGCTTGTCAGGACATGGATTAATCAACCCCCAGAATCGTCAGGTGTGAGTACAGTGACCATCCCACGCTTTCAATCTCGCAGCGTTGAAGATCATTCCTCATTCCCATGTTGACAGCCTCTTACAAGTACAAAAAGTTATTCTCTATGTAGTTTCTCCTGTTCATGTCTCAGCTTTCTGCTGAAACTCGATTGCCGCATGGCAGGCTAGGATCAGGTTCACACAGGATCAGGGTTGGCAAAAAAAAGAATAAAGAAGCAACAGACGGTGGCGGCTTAACAGTGCTGGTTGACGATCCTTAGGACGACAGCTGGGGTTTTCGGTCAACGCCTCCTATATCCACATAGAACCGACGTGCCTTGGCACACAGAGAGACAGAGGAAGAGGAGGAATGTGGATGCATGTAGCATTCGAGGCGCATATTAGAATATTAATAAAAGTGACTTTCTCTCGCACGCTAATCGTGGGTCTGAAGTTATGTACAATATATGCATATATGAAACTGATCACAGCAGATCACAGTAAATAAAGCAGCAGCAGACATTCAAGATACGAAGCACCAGCCAGTTTCTCGAGAAATCTCAAACATGAAACCAAATGAGAGGTTAGAAAGATGTTTCTTTGCCCTGTTCTGCGCCGCTGGGCTTTTTGTGGTTTCTATTTCTGAGGCAAAACGCCAGAGATGAGGGCGAAAGGGGAAGTCGTTCGTATATCGCGGAGGTATTCTTGTATACAGTATTCTATAATTGTCAACAATCATGATATCTTAGCTGTCGATCACTTCTCGGGCTTGTTCTCGGACTTGCAGCTGGTGGTTCTGAGAGGATCAGATCGAACTTGTGCAGTCTCGAATATATTGCAGATGAGTGGCTTAGTCATTCAGTCGGCCAGTCAGAAGCGCCAAAAGCGAGCTTCAAAGCCTCCTTTTTTGTTCCTTTTTTCCATCCTCGTACTTTATTTGCTGCTTAGCCTCGTCGCAGCTCGCCCGAAGCTGAATAAAGAGAATACCAGAGAAGAGGAAGACGAAGAGGATGAGAATGAAGGAGATCATACTGAGCCTCTGATTAGGTTGGGAATGTGTGTGGACAGGGTATGAGAAGGGTCCTTTTCGACCGTCGTGTGCTTCGTCCTGATCTCCTCCGCAGTAGTGTGTGAGACTGTCGACCTTTTTCCTTGGGGATTGTTCTCCCAACTCCAAATATTTTATCGCGCTGGCGAATAGGATGTCAGCCAAATGGCCTTCGAAGTGGACAAGGCTGGTCTGTTCCCAGTCTGAGCTCGTTTAAGCTGCATCCGCCGTCTCAACTCTCAATTCGCCAAGCTTCAATCTATTTTGTTTTTTTTAACACTTCTCACGAGTTCCTTCAATTTCAAATTAAAAAAGCCAAGAGGTGTTTTTTGATGCAAAAAAGATCGCATCCCTGCTCACGCGTGGTAGGGGCCAGGCTACACAGGAATACAGAAGCTAAGGGGGGAGGGATGGGAGGTAGGGGGATGGAAGTGGATTCCACACCCACAGCTGCTGCCGCATGCATAGGATGATGGGCGAGTGTCATGAGGTGGGATGATGATATTGGACGCTGATGACTCTGCAGCCTTGAAATCACCCCTGCTACGGTATCCATACCAGTCGTATGGGATGAGAAAGAGACGCTCAATTGACAACTGAAGCTTCAAACCTACTTATACTGTTGTCCCCGTTCTTTTATAACGGCATCTCCCTCGCCTTTTATTTCGATTTTATTCACTCGGAAAATCAAGAAGAAATCTCATTGTTCGCAGAGCGACCCATATCTATCTATCTCTCTTCTATCTCTATCTCTCTCCTGTCTCGTTCTCTCGGACATTGTATGTCCCAACAACTCTTCTACCAAGCATCCAGATCTACTATTATACTCGGACCCTAAACAGAAAACAACTCCAATCCTTTTTTCCTGGTCGGCCGTAGTCCGACCTCGCTAAGAATATTTAATCCCAGGCTTCCCTTTTGACGGGAATCGAGATACCTTGGGGTTGAAATTCTTTTCTTCTTTCCCCCATCTAATCCCTCTTAATCTCACAACATCATATCATACTCTCAGAAATGGCCACCTCTTTGCTCAGTAAGTATCATCCCCCTGACCTCTTGCTATGGATAGCTTTGCCAACATCACGATTTAAAGGAGCCCCTGTTCTGAGGAAGAGCTGTCATTTTTGCCGGAGCCGAAAGATAAAATGCTCTGGCCAGAGCATCTGCGATGCCTGCCAAGAACGAAACATCGACTGTGTCTACGATCTAGAGGCTGCAAAGGGTCGACCGAAGAGAAAGCATTCCGACTCAAAGAGCGCCAAATTAAATGGTAATGGCTACCACGACCCAAGGAGCGCAATAGGACTAGATGGCAGAGATAATCGAGGAGGTGCTGGGATACGCGGCCCTCTAATGGGAGATGATCTCAACGCCTTGTTCCATGAGCTCTTCATTAGCAAAGTTGGAATGAGAGCTAGCACCTTCCAGGGAGCCATAATTGCTGGTCAGGAGCGACTACAACAAACCGGCGAGAGACAACAACCACAGCCACAACAACATATCAACGGCCAACCTACACCACAGAAAATCAGCTATGAGGGTCTAATGAGCTTCATGACTCGTGAAATTATCGAAATGATCTCTCTCCGGTTCGGTGACCTAGGATGTGAAGCACAGGACAGCGTGCCTCGACGGTTTTGCATCACTAGCCTCGCTTGCGATACAGCACAGGGGATGTTCGACAATATCCCTCTCAGAAAGAACCCTCTCAAATCCTACTCTATGCACCGCATCCTTCAACTCATTGACCTATGGTTCTCCGTACACCCCCTATCCTCCTTGATTTCCAAAACACTTCTATTGAGCTCCTTGAAAAACAATACTTATGACGAGGCTCTTCTCGCTGCCATTCTATCCGATGCCTGTCTTGTTCATGAGAATGGGCAGAATTACGATACTGAAGGCCAACTTCTATTTGACTTTGCCATCCACCAGATCCAGAACCGACACGTATCCAACCGGGATATTGCTTCTTCACAGGCCTTGATTCTTATGTCCTGGCGAGAACTGTGCTTGGGCCACGCCAAACGGGGCTCTTGCCTTACAGCATATGCCTGCCGAATCGTGTCGGAGCTCCACAGGAACTTGAACCAGGGTGTTTCATCCAACGGAACAAAGCTCAATGGAATTGACGTAAGATATGTCGACGGAGAGCTTATCCGGAATATCTACTGGGTCTGCTGGTCTACCACTGTTTGGACTTTGATGCAAACCAACCAGCCTTATAACCTCATGGTGCCTGAGCAAACTCCATCCCAATTCCCTCATATGGATGACTCTCTATCCATGACCATCAGTCTAGACCTGGCATCCGATAACGTATCCACGTTGCGAGCCCAGTCCCAAACACTCCAAGAGCTGTGGCCCCTTAGCCAGGTCACAAGCACTGCTGCCCATATCTATGCTCTCTGTCCCAACCCAGACATCAAGGAGACCCTTGAATCAGTTGAATGGCAATCCAGGCATATTCATCAACTCCGCCGACTTTTAAGTTTCCAACTAGAGCTGCCAACACTTTGCGGCAAGATTCGACAGATCCTCCAGGATGCGATTCGACATGTAGAGCGCCAAGTTGCTCCAGGATTCCCCCAAGCTGTGGTCCTGATCTCATACCACACATTGATTGTACACATGCTCTTCCCGCAACGACAATCTGCAGACAATATCATAATCATGACCCCAGAGCGCATCAACGAGCTCTGCCAGTCAACCACCGCCCTAGTCAACATTTCTCACTCTCTCATGTCTCCTAAGAACACATCTCTGCTCCCAAGCCCGGGTCTAAAGACCTCGACAGTTGCAGACACCATTGCCATAGGCCTAGATGCCTGCAGCCGAGCTTTATCTTACGTGCACGGCCGTGCCAACTGCGGCAGGGAAGAATACCAGGCAATTGCTGGCCGGACACAGGAGCTATCCTACCTGTCGCAGCAGCTGCATGACATCAGCAGAGGTGAACTCTCACGCACTTCATCAGCCATGAGAGCGATCAAGAAGAGACTCAAGCTTGCCAAGATGGTCTTTGCTTCCTTCCAAGAAGACTCCTCTCCACTCCTGGCACCAAGCGGCGATAATTCTGCTCTTTCGCAATTCCGAAGCCGCATCCAAAATCTATCTCAAAGCAGCAACACAAGCGTTTCCGGCAGTCTATCTCAGCCTGGCTCTCCACATCCCGAAGATCCGAACTATCTTCCGTCCCTCCCCAGCAATCTTTCACTAGACATGTTCCTTCAAGGTCCTGAATCGTCACCCATGTCACACACCGATAGCTACGACCCTCTCCAAATGGCGCCTACTAGCTCCTCAATGGGAAATCTGGATCACAGTGGTATGACATCCCCGTTTACACCCTCCGGTACGTCACCACCACCCAGTAAAATTCGAAGGACGCTCAGTCCTTCTCCGGATCTCACCACTATCATTCCTCGTTACTCTGCTAACACATATCGTCTTTCAGACCCAACTATGTCTAAATCTGATATGTCGCGCAACAACGGAATATCCCCATCCCTCCATAATGGGGTCATTTTCCGCCACTCTGAGGCGATGCACTCTCCAAGCCTAGACTTGAGCGGTGGAAACCCCAACAGCAAGAAATTCAGCCGAGACCAAATCAACTTCTCCCAGCCATTATTCATGCCGCCTGAAAGCGACCCGGATTTCGGAACAGGCCCACTCCTTTTCGGCGGCGCACTCGACTCCGGTGCCCAAGGTGACTTCCAGAACATGTCTGACCTTGCAGGCATGGACGAGAATGGATACATGCGAATGGACTTGGGATACCTCGGATGAAATTATTATTTCTTTTTTTCCCTTTCCTTTGTCTTATTTCCCTTTCTACCTTTCTAACGGCCTTTTTCCCATTTTCAATTGACGACTTTGCACTCTAAAATAGAATGGCTTTCCCAAGCAATTGGGTAATATGAGATATCGGGTGACGGACGTTAATGATTTCGATATATATATTTTTTTCGCTTGTACTTTTTACTTATTTTCTTTCATGTTTTATTTTCTTTTCTTTTGGCATCCTTTCAATGTTTCCTTTTTATATTTCCTCTCTGTATCTTTTCTTCTTCGTTCTATTCAGGCATTTACTGCGGTTGGCAACCTGTTGAAATACTTACTGTTCATACCCTTATATATCACCGCTTGTTACTCCCTTGCCCTTTTCAGTCATCATGGTACATCTTTACATGCTCCGGGCGAATTTGTTACTTATTACCTACTTACTTATCTACCTTAACAAATAATTGGGCTTCAAAATTATTAGTTTCCTTCTCCTCCTTTAACCAGTGAATCCGAACTTCTTCACTCTAAATAATGGTACTAAGTAGCTAGGTACTTCCTTAGTGAGGTAGTGACCTCCGCAATCTGCTTTAATGTGCGACGTGGTTGCCTGTCAGCTTTGTAACAACCACAGCAGACCCAAGGCCATCACCTCATTAGTACGCCGTCGGCTGTGGAATCACGGCATATCTCCAGAGAGTTTCAATGCACTTATTTTATTGGTCAATTCTTACATTGTGATACTTTAAGCTACCTAAGCAGGCCTAACCACAATAGTAGAGAAACCTGATGAAATGCAGTAAAGATGAATCCTAGTGGGTGGAAGCGGTGTGTGGCCGCATGTTGAGCATTGAGGATTTGAATCTTAAAGGTATTATGTTGTTATTCTGGCCATCTATCTATAGTATAATTTTGCGAAGAAACAGGATTATACACTAAGAAACCGAAGGGGAGAAGGGAAAAATAGGAAAAAAAAATAGAGCATGATCAAACGCAAACTGTACAAGGGATCATTAAGTGAGAGCAAGGAAAGAAGAGCTTTAATCCTCGCAATCAATACCATCCGGTACGCTTGTAGGGATGGACATAGGGTTCTCGAAAAATCCCTTGGGGTCATATTTCTTCTTGATTTCGATCAGGCGACAGGTGCTATTGCCGTAGTAAGATATAAGCGGGTCGACAGACAGGCCGGTGTCCATGTACCCAGAGTAACTGGCAGGGCTAAATTGTAGACTGAGTTAGTAGAGTACTATATGCATTGATGGATATTTATGTGTATGCTTACCCAAGTTTAGGTCGGAGGAAAGATTCAAGATCATCTAGCCATTCGTCATATTCATTCCGGTCGTCTGAATCCTCTGCACCGCGGAGAGTGAATTGTAGATGTGCCCAAGCATCCTTACACCAACCGAACGCATTCTTATTGTCTTCTGGACAGGTGATGTTCCACGAATGCCACTCTCCAAAGATCTGGCTGGAGGTACTTGCATTGTTGAATCGATCGACAATTCCATGCAAGGTATCGTCATCCGCCATTTTATCCTTCTGGACGAAGAATGACTTGCTGTATCGCTTCTTGCGTTCCCATGGCTGAGCGCTAGGAACAACCTTCGACTTGGTGGTTTCCTTATAAGCGAACTTGGGGTTGTCCCGGAACTGCGAAAAGGGGTGTTGAATGGTGTTTAGCATGGAAGTGTCGACAACATCGCCCTTTGGACATTTGAACGTTCCGTAGCCAAAGTTCCGGCCAGAGTTTACCCCGCAACCGTCATCAATAGCGAGCTTGGGCTCACCGATTTCAAGCAGGCCGGATTCATTGAAGAGGCCGTGAAGTGTTTCTTGATCCCGGCCATAAAACCAGCCGACAAGAGTGATGCTGTTTTGGTAAAGGTTGAGCTGTGTAGTCAATTCCTTCGGCTGTTTGGGTGCCCACTCCAGAAATTGCTTTGAAATTTCGTACATTGATGAGCTGTTTTTCCAGTTTATGACAGCCATCGCGGAATCAGGCATTTTGACGAGGGAAACCTTATACTCGATGACGATACCAAATGTACCGCCTCCACCGCCGCGGATTGCCCAGAAGAGATCGCTGTGCTTCTTCTCGGAAACAGTCAGTGTCTTTCCATCGGCAGTAACAACTTTGGCACTCAGAACTTGATTTGCTGATAACCCTAGCGTTCTCATTTGCATGTTGAAACCTCCGCTTGAGATGAAACCGCCTAGGGCTACTGTTGGGCAGATCCCGCCGACGAAAGTGGTGTTGTGTTCATTCAGAGCCGTGTAAAGAGCCCCTAGCCGGATGCCAGCTCCGACAGTAGCAGTTTTAACATCTTTGGATACTGTGACATGGTCTAAATGAGCAATGTCGAGCACCAGAGACTCGTTTAAAGCCGAAAATGCTTGGAAACTGTTTGGGTGTTCCGTTAGAAAGAGTTTGCATAGAAATAGATATTCGGTTTTCCAACGTACTGGTGTCCACCACTTCGGGGCACAGCTTTGACTCCGGCATCCTTTGCACATTTCACTAAGGGTGCGACCTCTTCGGGTTTCTCGACAAAAGCGATCATTGAAGGAAACTGGTCAAATCTAATAGATTATAAGTAATCTCGAGTATGCAAATGCAAATGGGTTCTGTCTGAATCAAGCTCACTGGATCTTCTCGCCCAATCGGGCATCCGTATAAAATTCATTATCTGGCTTTATGAGCCTCTCGGTGACATTCGTCTTCAGAACATCGGAAACGCACTGCTCTAGAGTGGCACGGCGGTGTGGGATGGCAGCCACACTAGATATGTGAGCGACTGCCACGCAGAGCGCTAAAGCTGTACGCGAGATCATATTGACAACACAAACAAGACTGCCTGTAGGGTGCTTGAGTAACTGTCTGCGGCTCTAGCCACCAGACCGTACGGAGATTCCAGTGGTCAATATAAATAGGCTATGAGTCCTTATTATCTAAGCGACTTCCCAAGCCGGAGCGTCGTATATCACCGATGCTGACGGTATAATCGTTCAGAATCGCATATAATAGGTATAAAAAGCCTACTATAAGAAGTGCTGAACGGACTGACAAGAAGAACAGTATCAGAAATGACAAGGTAAAGCGCTGAAGAAGAATTTATCTACGGCTCCAAGCACTTGGCCGAAAATCGGTCAAGCTAGAGACAATTGAGGGATGTGGCTTGTCACTGAATTGTACGGCCGCTGCGACGCTGTCCACAACGAAATTTCGGAGCGAATGAAGTTAATGATACGAACATAATAATTCGATTCTTCTGCAATCAACTCCATGATGTTTTGACCCAGGGAAAGTGGCACGATGAAACGATGAAACTGTCCGTCCGTCTGAGGGCCAATAGATCCCTGAGGAAGAGAATTTTCCTGTCAATACGGGAAGCTCGATGGTATACAGCCTTGAAGCTACTTGAAACACGATGTTTTGAAACATCTATTCATAGCGTCAATGCGCTTGGAGCCTCGCGCTGCAGATCCGAGGCCAAGGAGGGAATGCTCCGTTTTCATATGACGTTGATATTCGGTGCTGGTTATTCTGCGAGGCTTCAAGGGGGTCTTCCTCTCACTGTTCAGCTTGACATGAGTTCCATCCTGCAGGCCAATGACAGATTCCTCAGTGGTGCAGTAATTTACTATCTTCAAGTTGATGGACGTTGGAATTATATCAAGTGGATAAAGGCACAATGTGGATCAACTGTTGTTCCGCTCCGCTCCCCCCGCTCCATGCGGAGAAAACGCCGATTTCGTGATTTGATATCAAACCAGCATGAGTGAATATCACGAAGGTGTCTTTAAACAAATAGACTGACTTATTACGACCCTCCGTAAGCCAGAAATAGTACAAATATGGCAGGCATTCTGAAAAGGCCATTGAAACTTGCGCTGGTGCAACTAGCTTCAGGTGCGGCGATGCCTTAATGTTGGGGTATAAACAGAAAGACTAACTTATGCGTCCTCATCAGGAGCTGACAAGGCCGTTAACCTCTCCCATGCCCGCTCCAAGGTCTTAGAAGCCGCGAGCGCAGGCGCTTCACTTATCGTACTTCCAGAATGTTTTAACTCGCCCTATGGCACTCAATACTTCCCCAAATATGCAGAAACACTACTTCCCTCGCCGCCCTCAAAGGAACAATCGCCCTCCTTCCACGCTTTATCGTCTCTAGCTATCGAAGCGAAGGCATATCTGGTGGGAGGTAGCATCCCGGAATTCGCTCCAGAGACAAAGAAATACTATAACACATCCCTCGTCTTCTCCCCAACAGGGGCTCTAATTGCGACTCACCGCAAAACTCACCTCTTCGACATTGATATACCAGGCAAGATTAGATTTATGGAAAGTGAGGTCTTGTCTCCCGGAAATGCGGTTACAATACTAGATTTGCCTGAATATGGCAAGGTCGGGCTAGGGATCTGCTATGATATTCGATTCCCTGAAACGGCAATGATAGCTGCTCGCAATGGATGCTTCTTGCTCTTATACCCAGCCGCGTTCAACATGACCACCGGACCGATGCATTGGTCGTTGCTAAGCCGGGCTCGTGCGGTGGATAACCAGGTGTACGTTGGACTTTGCAGTCCGGCCAGAGATATGGATGCTACCTATAACGCGTGGGGTCACAGTCTTGTTGCCAACCCTAAAGCTGAAATTCTTGGTGAAGCAGAGGAGAAGGAGACGATTATCTATGCAGATCTTGAGCCATCGGAGATCGAAGAGATCAGGAAGGGTATCCCGATATACAGCCAGCGCCGTTTCGATGTATATCCTGACGTTAGCAAAGGCGCCATTAAGTTTGAAGAATAGACTATCAATGAGATTTCAATATTTTAAATCAACAGGAGAGAGAAATTGTCATTAATTGACTGCCAGATGAATGAAAGTCTTGGCGAGAGTCGAGATCCATCACGTGCTTTTGTAGGTGATTACATAATAAGCGAGACCCACCAAAAGCACGAGGGCAAAAACCACATCGAAAAAAAGAACTGCGATGAGTTTTTGACGACGCCAACCGACAGACCTTCAACCCAGAGATTTAACAGCTGTCTCTGTACCATCCGTAAGTCTATCTTTCATTCTCTAAACCCCCGGTGAGGTTACTGACAAACTCCCGCAAAGGCAGTCAACATGTCTACCGCTAAAACCGGAAAGAAGGGAGGCCGCTCGGCCATCTCTGACGTCGTCTCCCGCGAGTACACCATCCATCTTCACAAGAGAGTATGTTAAAAATCTACCCGAGAGGAAACCAATTCGGTATCCGAAGAGATAGAAAGCAATTCCTATTTTCGCGCCCAAGGCTTTTTTGGAAGTTGGAAGTTCAGTAAACGAACTTCTGGTCTATGCGAATATGTCGAAAGAAGGGGACCTACCTCTTCCGTTACCCTCTCCCTCGATTCACTCCGCTCCCGCTTCGTTCCCTTTTTATATACCACGGGTACGACAAAAGGCGAATTGGCAGCCAGGGAGAATAGGAGGATGAGAGGGCAAGCGGAAGACAAAAAAGACCTTTTGCGCATCAAAGCATATATACCAGTCCATTGCAGACAATGAAGAAAAAACAAATTAGTTTTATGAAGTCCACTTCTATGGCCCCAGCAAGAAAAAAAAGAAAAGAAATCTTTCTCTTTACTATATTGGGCATTTAGGACGGAAGACTAATTTCTATCTTCTCTTTCGTGGAATATAGGTCCATGGTGTTTCCTTCAAGAAGCGTGCGCCAAGAGCCATCAAGGAGATCCGTGCCTTTGCTGAGCAATCCATGGTATGTAAAACCACCCTCACATTCTGATATTCTTTTCGAGGTCGATGCTAACCACCGTAATGTATCATAGGGTACCAAGGACGTCCGCCTCGATCCCCAGCTGAACAAGAAGGTCTGGGAAGCCGGAATCAAGGGTGTCCCATTCAGACTCCGTGTCCGCATCAGCCGCCGACGTAACGACGAGGAGAACGCCAAGGAGAAGCTCTACTCTTTCGTCCAGGCCGTTAACGTCAAGGACCCCAAGGGTCTCCAGACCGCTGTTATTGAGGATGCTTAGATCAATCGTTGATTACAATAAATCGATGATATGGACAAGTTGAATCAGGCAATCTGCCCCGGAGAAACTTCATTTCTACGGATAATGAAGACGATTCCCACGCCCCAGAGCCATTTGTTTTTTGTCTTCAGTTAATAAAAGCATGTTACCCGCGGATGTGTCAAGGCCGGTATAGGTTTAGGAGCAAATGGCAATGGGATAATTAAAACAATGAACCAAAATTTAAATTTTCACATTGGGTTGCAATTGTAGTTGGCACTTCGGGAGTATGATCGCGTGATAGGGTAAATGTATGTCTTGATTGTATGGGAGTTGCCTCGTATTTTTTCTGGCCTATGAACTTCGAACGTGAAAGACCAAATGACTCCAACATTCCCTTATATTACCATCCATGAAAAAGAGCAAACTACCTAGAGCTACCTACCGAACAGACATGGAAAAACCTGAAAAGAGAAATCAACTTCGGGTCTGTACGTGCAATCTATGACTTCGGAAGCGTTTGTAGATACCTCCCCCGTTCATGCCTCTTTTCTTCGGCACAGAAAATATCGAAAATTGCAAAGAGGGAGAGAGAAAATAGGAAGAGACGCTATGCAGTAATATGAGAATGTAATAGGGCAAGCACAGGGAGGGGGTATGGGCGATACCGAAGATTTTGGGGGGATGGAATAAGAAGAACCTGTCTGTACATGTATTGTACGGGAAGAATTTGCAAAAAAAAAAAAAAGGGAATATATTCAAAGGGCTGCGTGGGGACATGGGAAAGGGCATTGTGTACATCAACAATTTCGGGTGTCTGTGAATGTCATCAGTTGTTATGATAAGCGATGATGGCGGTTTTAAGATTTCTTATTCTCCTGCATGGTCTCAGCCAATTTAGCCGCCATGCTCGCCTCTTTCACCCTCAGCATCCATTGCTCTGCCTTTGGCGCTGCAGCGACTAAGAATTGCACGCCGTTACCACACTGGGTGTAGTCCACTTGGGGTATGAGGTAGGAGTTGAGAAGAACCTTGCCACTGGGGTCGGCGCGAAGCAGGATGCGAGAGCGATTGCTTGTACGGTTTTTCAAAATCCGCAAGATACCAACACCCTCAACTTTCCATTTACCGTCATCTAACTTATATCCACGAGAACGTGCTTGAAACATATTTTCTTCCTCGTCGTTATCGTGGCTGGTAAAATCAGCCTGGGCGTGTTTCTCTGCGCCCTCTTCATCTCCTGTAGCCTCTGGGAGAGCGGGTGTGGCAGACCGGCTCGGATCGGTGGGAGTATTAGCAGACAGGGGAGAGAGGCCTGAACCGATATTTTGCTGCTCTCCGGGGGGTTTCAAATTCGAAAATAACGAAGGTGTGATTTGTGAGATACTGTTGGTGCTAGACGGTGCAGAGGCTGGGTTGCTCGTAGGAGTACCGCCGAATATTGAAGGCCCGTTTGACGAAAGTCCGGCAAACAATGATGGTTGGGGAGTTGTGCCCGACTTGGCTGGCTCTTGCGACGATGGGGATCTAGTTCCCGCGATACCATTGGAACCACTGAATGAGAACTGTGGAGTCACAGAGCCGGAAGCATTGAACGAAGGGCTAAATGCTGTATTGCCGAAGATGGATGAACCTGGAGCAGGCTTCTCATCCTGAGCTGAATCTGTCGCCTCTTCCGGTTCGTCCTGGCCCTCACGCTTCGGCTTTCCATTTTCATCATGTTCAACCATGTCAAATAGGCTACGTCCACCAGTGGTTCCAGCAGGTGGTGAAACAGGCGGCGTGGAACTCTCGTCCTCCTCCGACTCGGCGTCCTCTTCAGAACCAGAATCCGAACGACTCGACGCGGGAGGTGAGGAGCGGGATTTTTGCGCAACATAGGAACTCGCAAACATGGCAAGCGTGTTCGAAACTTCAGGTTGATCGGAAGCCTCGGTGTCCTCATCCGCGGATGATTCAATAGTTCCATCAGTTCCATTTGCGTCGCCAAACTTGGTCTTCTTTCCAAGTCCATCGGCCTTGGCCTCGCCTTCATTGCCCAGGTCGATAGCTTTGCGTTTGTTCGGGGAAGTGAAGTTGGGTTCAATGGTTTTTTGGGTAGGAGTAGCGTCCGCTCTGGCACGTCTTTGCCGAGCACGCTCATCAATTTCTGCAAATGGCTCTCCTGGAGTCCACTTTTTGGTACTTCCAGGTGGAACCGGTTCGTAGACTGTAACTAGGGGATATGGATGTCCGATCATCTTTCTGAGCATGCAATAGCGCGCAACAATGGGATCAAGATCATACCCCATCGGGTCGACCTTCGAGATCTCATCTTGAAAGCTTGCATTAAGGGCCATCAATCTCCATAGTCGGAGGATCTCTCCCCGTTCATACTCACTGGAACCTTCGGGGTAAACCGATTCATCAGGGCAGAACTTGCTGAATTCAATTTCAACTTCAAAGCGTGTTTCGGTGGATGCATCAACATATTTCGATTTGCGTTCAGAGGTAAGACCATTTGGCTGCACCTGAGTTCCACTGCTCGTCTTGGGTGTTGCGGTAAAGTCAATTTTAGGGGTTGTAGTTGCGGCAGTAGGTGCGGTTGAAGGAGTGGGAGGTGGGATTTTGAACGGAGAGGAAGCTGGCTTGGCTGCCTCGGTGGCGGCTGGCTTAGGTTTATCAAACGAAAAGCTAGGCGTCGACTGTGCCGGTGACTCTTTGTCTTTGCCAAGATTGAAAAGGGAAGATGTTGTACTTGCTGCCGCGGTCCCAGTCTGCTTGAAAAGGTTGGGTGTCTCCTCTTTATTTTGTGTTTCAGAAGGCTTGCTCGGCTGCCCGAAGAAATTGGTACCAGTTGAAGGAGTAGAAAACAGTGACGTTGATGGCGCAGCGGCAGCCGGAGTTGTAGTCGGAGCGGGGCTTGAGGCAGGCTGCTTAGCGGGGGAAGCAGAGGCAGCCTCTTCCGGTTTGCTTGGTTGACCAAAGAGGGAAAACGCTGGCTGTGTGGAGGATGTAGGCGGTTTAATGGCTGGTGAAGATGCAGGTTTGAATAGAGATGCGGCAGCGGCTTCCTCCTTTTTCGGGGAGGCTGGTGGTGCTTCCTCCTTAGGCTTATTCAGATTGCTGAAAAGTGATCCCCCAGTGGTGGGGGCGGTGAAGCTGGTGCCAGATGAAAATAAGGAAGGAGTTCCTGATGACGCGAATGCTGGAAAACTGGACGCTGGGTTCTTAGCCGTATCAGCCGCCTTTGGTAGACCCCCAAAGAGAGAGTTGCTTGGCGCAGGTGCGGCTTCGGCTGCAGCTTCAGTGGTGGTAGCTTTGGGTGTCTCAGCAGGCTTAGTTGGTGCGAAAGAAGACTGGAAGGAAAATGCAGGGGCCGCCGCGGAGGTGGTTTCTGGCTTCGAAGACGAGGAAGCTCCAAAGCTGAATGTACTAGCAGGTTTGGAGGCTGTAAATCCGGCCGTGAAGCTAGGCTGAGCGGGTGCTGAGACATTGAACATGGTCGATTTCGTCCCAGTCAAGTCAGGACCGTCAGGAGAAGTTTGCATAGTGTCTGCTGGCTTGCTATTTTGGTTGGCCGTACCTGGTGTCCCAAACAAGTTGGAGCCACCTTGTGAGAAAATCGTAGCAGGAGTTGCCTGGCCAAAGGAAGATGTAGCTGGAGCTGCTGATGAACCAGCGCCAGACCCGAAAATTGGAACGGCAGGTTTCTGCGGAGTGCCAAACATTCCAGTGCCACCAACTTTAAACATATCACCACTAGGAGTAGGTGGAACAGACGGGGTGGTCTGGTTATTCTGAGCTCCGGCCGGAGGCACATTGAAAACGCTGCCCTTGAAGCCTTGAAAGCCGGTATCTGGTTGCTGAGGCTGTTGGGTCATACTGCTGAATGGATTGTTCACCGGCTGATTGTTTGATGCCGAGAAACTAAAGGATGAAGGAGCCGAGCTCGTCTGATTCCCGAAGAGCTTGAAAGAGCCGTCGGTCTGGCCAGCACCAAATACGGGGGCCTGCGGAGTAGCCTGAGTAGGAGGAGCTGGAGTGGGAGCGGGTTGAGGAAAGCTTTGTGACTGTGCTCCAAAGGAAAGTCCGTTGGAGGTACTAGCGGCGAATGGATTCTGAGCAACGTTTGGATCGATATTACCAAACGGGTTCGGAGACGGTTGCGCCGGTTGTGATTGTGCGAATGCAGATGGGTTTGGGGAGGCAACACGGCCACGTCGGCTGTCTCTAGCTGCTTTAATCCTGTGAATTGTTAGTCAAACTGCTAGGGTAGACAGACAAAGCGAATATACAATTGCGGAATTTAAAACAGGTCCCACAGCTTCGAAAGTAGTCTCGGGCGTAGAGCCAGTCTGGTCGTAAACTAGGGAATTGAACAGGTATTCTGAAAAGATTGGGGGATGGTTGAGAAAACGAGTCGATCGCCAGATCCAGCTGAGCGCAGCAACTCGATAAGGTTGTAAGAAGGAGAAGGTAGTAAGAGCAATTCCGAATAGCGGTAATAGCTGTAGAACCTGAGTGATATGCGCATGTAGAACAAGCAGTCATCAAGAGCGAGGAGGGACGAAATGGATCGAAATAAATAAGAGGGCAGTGGGAGCAATTTTCTGCTCCAAAGGAGGGGTAGACAGCGGGGGCTTTATTGAGCCACAGAAGATTGATTTTTCTCATGGCAATTACCGGTGTGTTGTAGATGTGTTGAATAGGAACAATTGATAATGATATCAATAGGATGGCTGGGAGCTGAAGCAAACCAAACAGGTATTCACCCAACCTCATTGATAAACAAAGAGAATCCTCTCCACCAAATGAAAAAAATGCAACTTACTTTCGATTTGCCAGCTGAGCTGCCGTTGCCCGCTGGGGCTTATCAGCTGGATTTGTCGACATGCCGAAATCCAGGCCTGTTTCCTTTGAGCCTTGGTTTTCCGCACCACGTTTCGACATTTGTCGCCACCAACCCCCTATCGCAAAGCGACGGCGCGGGCACTAGAGCAGAAAAAGCGAACAAGAGTCGGCGCCAGCGTCAGGAATCACTGTGATGGAGCGAGGTCTTGTTGCTTATAAGGTGCGTTTCTGGGGTTGCGCCTGAGCGAAATCCGACTTCGGGATTTTTTTGACGTCGAAATATTTAAGCTTCTGTGCAGTCCAAACAAACGCCGGACAAACGGGCTTGATTTCCTCTGTGGTTGAACTTTTTAAAGGTAATGTGAATCAACAGCACTACGCTTTAGCAACGACTCGAAGGACTCGATGGGAGGTCGATATTCGAGAGGAGGGATGATGGAGGAAAAGTATGCGACAGGCAATGGAACCTATACTCAAACGCATCAGCAAAGTCCACAAAAGTCATCATACTACGACTCCAAATCACGTCCGGCGCAAGACGCGAACCATCCGAATCAATACAACTTACCTTTATATTAAAAAAATTCTAGGGTGAACTGGAAGTGGTGCAATGAGCCCGTTAACGCGACTAGGAAAAGAGAACGGGTAAAAAGGAAAAACCGCGCCGAAGAAGCTCTGGAAAACGGATGCAAGATGCAATTAAAGAGGTACAAAAGAGGGCGTCATAGAATGTATATATCACAGAGCAAGTCCAGGACTGACTCGACGCCGGTTTGAGATGGTTCAACAAGCCCAACAGTGAGTATTTATTCGACAAAGTGCAAGATGTGCCTTTTTCAGCTTTTTTTCGTCGTTGCCAAGGGCACGCGTCACGTGTCACCCCGGTTTGCTGCAGGCAATCACGAGCACAGTAACGGTCTACAGGTTTACAGCTGGGAGGATGAGCATAAAAGAGGTGACGCTAAATGCGACGGTAAAAGGTGAATCTAATGTAGCTTGTTGGTATATATGTGGATAGTATACATTAACCACCAACTTTCCAGCAGAAAAGCGGTATTATAGAGTAAATCAAGTCTAACAAGATGGTCGGTATATCCTGCTGTAAACAAAATGGTGTGAAAAGAAAGAAAAAACAGGATAGGAAGCACCCCAAGCAAATTGCTACGTGGAGACCGACCCTTCCGGGTATTCGTAGATCATAGTAGTGGTAGTGTAGGTTTTGTCAAATTTCGGTTGCCGTCCGTTTACAACTTGGCTTTGGTCTGGGCCTTCTTGAGGATAGGCTCCATCTTGAGAGCCTTCATCGCGTTGCCCTTGATCTTAAGCTTGCCGCCCATGAAGAGTCGTTGGGCGTTGGCCTTGCCGGAGACGAGGGAGCCGAAGTCCTCCTCGGAGAGAACAAGGGTGACTAGAATCATTCGGCAGACATTAGTAAATGGTTAAACAAGTGAAGTCTTCACTGCCTTCGAGGGGAGAAATATCTTACCATCAGCCTTTCCACCCTCTGGGGCTGCTCCCTTGCCTACAACACCCTGGTCCTTCAAGTCGAGGTACCAGCTTTCGGTCTCCTCGGCCTTGTTGGTCAATGTGAATGCGAAAACGGCCTTAGCGCCCTTGATGGCATCTGCGCGCTCTTTGGCGTCGGCACCGAGGACAGCGTTGATGGCATCGAAGGCAGCGGAGGCTGGGAAGTTGGCTAGAGATGCAGATTGGCAAGTTAGCGCTTCAGCTCGAGAACAAGGAGATCGTTTCGCGACTACCTACCGCTCTTGACAGACATGATGATGGTATGTTATTTAAACGTGTTATGAAGGTATTATGAAGAACTGGAGTAATAGTTGAGAATCCGGGGTGTGTTTGAAGGTGAGATGTGGGAGGTGACAGCCTGTTAAATAAAATATACTGAGAGAAAGCTTTGAGTTCCGAGTTACATGTGAAAGCCGCACCCCACAAAACCTCAACAACAGCAGTTTTTAGACCGAGGACTAAGTCAAGGGCAGCATATGAACATTACAGTACGGCGGTTCTCACTGATCCACTCGCATGTTGTTATCTCTTCTCTGTCTACGGAGTACAAGCGAATAAAGAACATGGACAATAGTAAATAAATGTGCATAAAGTTAAAATATATACAAAGATCTCCAGATCGTGATAACCGAGGCACATTTAAGACACAACAAGATCCTCAGTAATGTGGCTCACTGTCACATATATACCTGGAGAAAAAGGGAATGATGCTCAACCAGGGGAAAAGAAAGGGAGAAATAAAATTATAAACATCAAGTCGTGTCAATCATCAAAAGCGTCAGACATTGCATCATCACACATTTGGAGGTTTTTTTTATACTCGCCTCACTGGACGACAAAGGGGAGAAAGATGAAATAAAACGCACAGCTACCTCCAACTGAAGACTGAATTTCTTAGTAGCTTTCTCATATGCTCTGGCCCACACCCAAACAGCTCTCGCGTCTTAGAAGTTGCCCGATGCAGGTTCCCATAAGTCTTGATATGTTTCGGCCGGTCTTTTCCTTTCGTCTGAGATAATAGTGCGTTCTGGAGTCGTCGCATCTCCATGCGCGGAGGGCTGAGCATGATGGGAACATCCATCGTCTCTTCTTGCTTTGACTTCCAGTCGTCGTTGCCTGATAGGCGCGATAATGGAGCAAGTGCATCATCCCACGTCCCGGTGCGGAGATGGGTTTCTTCAAAGTTGAATTCGCGCACCGTGTGTCGGTGCTCCAGTATGAAGGAGGATATTTGCGAGGCGTCCATTATCACGTTTTCTAAATCCATGTAGCGTAGGGACCGGAATTTAATCGGCCGCAGCTTGAATCGCGGCTCGTCTAGGGATGGCCATGCCCTGCCTAGGGAGCTGTCTTCCTGGAGACATGGCTCTGAAGATAGTGATACTGGGGATGGTCCCTTTTCGCCATTCCACCGGAATTTGAAATCTGTAAGTTCGGGAAAGCCTTGTAGATAGGAATGAAGGAGTTTGAGGTGGTCCGTGGAATGTTTTGGGCCATAGGGAAAGCTGTCCATCAGGATATCCAATTTGCGAAATTGTGCCCATCTTTTTCGAGATGATGGTAATGCGCCAAGCCCTACGGAGCCGCGCAAGTAAAGAAGTGCGCCAGGGTGGATGGGAAGAAGAGAAAGTTTGGTTAGAGACTTTGAAGGTGTCTGTTCGATTGCAATCCTGAGAGAAATAAGAGCGTAGTCGACAACACTACGGCGATATCGATGAGCTGGCGCTTGGCCGTCGCAAGATATGGTTAGATGAGAAAGTGAGGTAAAAGCACGAAAGGCGCGGATGAAGGATGGTATGTTGGTGGCAGCATGAAACAATGGTGGGTATTGTTTGGTTAAAAGATCAGTCATCTCCCAAGTGCCATACTTTGGAATGCTCAGTCTCGAACCAGTCGAGGCATGGGTATATAGCTGGGGTGAATAGACGAAACTCAGCTCCTCGCCAGTAAGAGGTTCCAGTAGTGGCGGCAAAAAGGTCTCAGAAGAATGCGAAAAGCTGAATGTTAATGACTTGACATAGTGGCCGATGCGCTCAAGGGCAGCCATGCGCGCCGGGCGAGTGAATGTGCTGCTCCTGAATTCTACTTTAACCTCCGCGAATAGAAACGGCGCAGTGCGAATGCTAAATTCGTGACAGACCTGTCGCAGTGAGAGAAGGTCTTCCTTGGGAACACATTCCAGGAATGCATCGCGCGCGAGATCAGTAGACCAGAATTGAACAAGAGCAGGACTGGGCGACATTGTGATTTCTCATTTGTCGCAAACTCCTAAATTTACGCTTTTGAACGGCGACATAGGTAAGCCATAGCCTTGCCTGAGAGTCGACAGGAGCGAAGCACCTACCTAGCACAAGGTGGGAATCAATCGTAAAACCGAACAGGCTTAGCAAGTTACGACGAAACAATATATGCGACAGACCTCAATCACAAAATGCGCATCAAACAGCGACCCAAGAAGCAGTAGGTAATATCTAGAATTCCACTATAATGAAATACAAAGTATTGGTATCAATATTTTCCAGCAGAGCGATATATTTCCGGGACTGGAAATATTTCTCGATGAGATGGGGGGTAGGAAGATATATCCAGAACCCGAGCGCATCCCCAGAACCGAGCCGGTTCCATGGCAACGGTTGAAGATTTCTTCGCGAAGAAAGAAAAGTGGGAATAATCACGAAGGAAACAGGGATTCAAGTTGCCTTCGGAGGTGGAAAGACGACAAGATTGGCGAGTGAACGTAGCTGCTAGGATGAGAAGAGGGGGTCCATCGAAACATCTTCCTGCCGGGACAGTCGAGAAGCGCGAGACTGTCGCGGTCGTGAAGTTCCATCTCGACGTGATCAGTGGCTGGAACAGAGAAGCCGTTGAAGGGACCTGGCCTGGACGACCAGGGACAGGAGTGCTGAAGGTGCAGCGAGCAGCGTCTGCCCCGCAGTCAGCGCTCCTCTCACCGCCTCTCCTGTTTCGGGATGCTCTGGAGATCTGATCAGCTATGCCTCAAGGAGACAAGTCCGGTCCCACTGGAAACGAGGCGTTAAGCCCGTTATGGTTGACTGTTTGTATGTTTTCCTCGTTTGTTGTTTTCCTTGCATCCCAGCGCGTTCGCGTTGAGGTTGAGATCGTGGCTCAAGCATCGAAATCTGGCTTGGCGCATATAAAGTTCCATTAAGGCGCGTTTACCGACGCGCCGTTAGACGCGCATCTTTCGTGTCTTGCGACGAGGTTCATCGTCAAATATCGACTCAGCTGCTGATATTAGCAAGCTAGACTCTTGGTTTGGGCACTGTGGCACTCTAGCAAGGTACGGCGAAAGCTACTAGGCGCGTAAAAAGGCCCAATTGGTAGCACTCGCGTACCTACGCGGTAAGTAGTAACGCGTCTGAAGCAAGGGAAATCATCGTGATATCAAAGAAATATCAAAGAGAAATGAACATTGTTATAATTGAATTTCAGGAAACGCGAGGTTTTGGCTCGACGTGACAAGAGCGTTGAAGAAAAACAAAATCAAAGATGGTCATGAAACCGCCTTCTAACAACCTTGCAAGTCCAAAACACCAAGGGGTCTTCTAACCCCGCCGTCATCCAGCATCAGAACCACCCACTCACAGCAACGAGATCACAGCTCCAACTTGGCATATCCAAGCCGGCAAATCAGCCACCAGCACCCGAACCCGATGAATGCCCAGCCATCTCCTCATCTCCTTCGGACTATCACTCTTCGGCCGGCTTTCCTCAAGCAGATTTTGAACAGGGTACATGATCAACGGCACGAAGAGAAAATGAACAGCCGTAAATGCAAGCCCAGCCCAGTATAACTTCCGACTACATGCATTGAGGGTTGTGCCGCTTTGTTCACGTCCGGCGAGTAGGTTTGCAGCAGATGTTCCGATGGTTGTCAGACCCAGGGCGAGAATTGCTGAGAGGTTCTTCTTCCAGACTTGGCTGAAATAGGACGGGATGATGGATTCGTCTTTATTTTGGATTGTGGGATGAAGGAGCGCGGAGAAAAAGACGTGTTCGTCGTATGCAAACCATAGAAAGGATGTTGATGTTAGGAGAGGTGCGACACGGAGCAGCTTGATGGGGTCGAAGATAAGTCTGGATGCCATTTTTGTGGATGGGTTGGAGCACGATGATTGAAAGATATCAATGGGCTGTCAGATGTTCTATGGCAACTCGAGACTACAGGAGGAATTCTACATATATAGATTGAGAGGCGGCAGTGTCGGGAACATATTTTTTCTGAGGCCTTTGTGGCCTGATCCTCCATGCATCTCTCAGTGACACTTAACCGTTCGTAGATTAGTGTCATACAAATCTACTCAAGGGAGATCTCATGGTGGGCCTCACACACAGATACCAGTGATTGTGACTCTGTACATGTTTCATTCACGCATGGCATCAATGGTCACAATAGAATAGCTGCCCGAGTCTATAATTCCCTAGAACATTTTTCCTATCTATATGCAGGCTCGCTGTCATGATGCTTTACTCTGGTTTCACATAGTATTCATTGTCCACCTCGCACTTCACATGGTCATCCGGCAAGGTACCATTGTTGAGAAACCTCTGTATATGCTTAACCGCACAGTCGGATTCCATTGCCAGGGAACAGTGGCCATATCCCTTCACCTCAACGAGTCGTGATCCCTCAAAGGTCCCCGTGGCATTGTGAGCCGATGCAAGAGGACAAACGGGGTCGAGGCTCATCGAAAGGACGAGCAGCGGATGTGCCGTCTTGACATTGTTACGCGGTGTGTAGTTGTGTGTCCTCGGGATCTTCCATTGTTGTTTAGTGTAATAAAGCTTGTTTTGGGCATAAGCAAACGGGCTGCTCTCATAAAATGGGAGGAGCTTGTCGAGTAATTTCGTTCTCTCTTGCGGCCAATACTCAGGCCCCGATGCTGCATCATTCAAGTGGATGACGATATCACCATCGCCGACCCGCAGGAAGGTATCCCCAAACCCATATGCCAGGAAAGCATCTGTCGCATCGCCCTGCATCAACTTTGCCAGCCGGTCCGTGAATGCATACCACCCGCCAGGCCTGTAGAGTGCCCTATAGACTCCGTTGAACCACAGACTATGGTAATTTAGAACGCCATATAAGGTGTTGTTGACGTAGACATTGATAGGATCTTCTTTCAGCTCTGTAGTGAAGCTTATAAATTTTTTATACAGGTCTTCAGTGCTATCTGCCAATGCTGACAAGGCGCAGTTCGAGCCAGCCTTGATACACTCGTCAAAGATCCCGTACAAAACTTTTTCGGAGTCAAGAAAGTCCTTGTCCTCGATCAATGCTCCATACCAGTCGAATTGATTGGTGATGCCGTCGATAATAACCCGCTCGGAGCGTTCGGGAAACATTGTGGCGTACGTTTGTCCTAGGAGACTACCATAACTTAATCCCCAGAATGCCATCTGTTTCTGGCCGACTGCATCCAGGATACTGTTCATATCAGCGGCAGTCTGTGGTGTATTCATGTATCCACCAAACTCGCCCATAGTGTCAGCGCAGGCACGGTCAAAGTTTTTCGACCAGGCATAGACCTCAGGGCTATCCTTCACAGGATCCGTATCATGAAGCCTTGACAGCCGTTCGCGGGTCTCCTGATCGGGGTAACATGTAGCAAGGGGCTCCGAGGAATTAACTCCTCGTGGGTCGAATGACAACAAATGATAACCTTCTCCTATGATGTTCTTTATTCTCTCGCCATCCATGTAGACCAGTTCAAATCCACTGCCGCCGGGGCCACCGGGATTGACGATGAGGTTCTGTGTTGCGTTTTTCTCGCGCATCCGAATCAATGGGATATTGAACGTTTTGTCATCGGAGCGCTTGTTGGCGAAATGGTCCATCGGTACGTCGATTGAGCTGCATTCCAAGGGGTACTCCTTGATCTGACCGCATGGTTTCCACTCGATATTCTCGCCAGGATACTTGAAGACATCGGGGCTGGTAGCTTCTCTGCGCTGGCCAGCATATCCAAGAAATCCTCCTTGCGCATGCTGTTCAAATCCCAAAACTCCCTGTCCTAGAAGTCCACAGCAAGCCAACGCTGCAAAAAGGTGACGGGCTTGTCTTGGTCTCCGAATTGAAGTTGCCATTTTCATGCTCAGATGCTTCTCGTCCATGCTGCGAAGCTGTATCAGCAGAGAAACAGGACTCTGAGATCTTCAGCTTTTATAGGCAAGTCTGAAGTCTCCCCACTCGGCTTCCCGACCCCAATTGCGTGTTCTCTGTTGCCTGAAGGCATCAGGAGAGCGGAGCCGACACGAGATGGCAGCAACGTTGAACCCCTGTAAGACTGGGGAGAGGAGGAGTAGTTATAGATATATCCTTGCCATTGATGACACAAACAAATTCATTTTGAGATGCACATGGTCTTTATACGAGATGCAATCTTCGGTAATTGCCGTCAAAGATAACCGTGCGGTTGTTTGCGGAGTCAGGTTGCAGTGAGAGAATTGCAGAAGTTGAAAAATCAACACTCGTAAGGTGAAACGGTCAGGAGCTCACCAACCACGTCCAGTATCATTTTCACAAACATGAAAATGCCATCACTTTCGCCATTGTGTGTTCGTTGGCTGACCACGAACCAGTGCAAGGTTGGCCCTTGTGGCATGAATGAAGATCCTGGGGGATGGTTTTTTAGCGCCAAAAATCTCTCGCCTTGATGATCGACGCCTCCCTTCTTTCTTCTCACCGATTGAAGCAAAGACAATTATTGGCATCCAAGGGAGTTTTCGAGTTATGAGTACAAGTACGCAACAGGTGGCTGTTGAATATTCATTTAATAGGGCAAGGCAGAGTGCCAGCTGTCCATCGACATGGTTCACAGCCGCGTCTTGGGCATGCATGTCCTTACAACAGCCTCATCGACGACCTTTTCTCAACCTGAAAACGCAATGAGAGCAGCACAACTCTTTCTCTTATATAGTCTAGGTGGAAGCTTTAACCACGAGGCCAAAAACCTGACCAGACCCAATCCTAGGGCCGTGAGCTCACTATAAGGAGACTAAAGCCAGCAACTTCTAACATATAGATATCGTTTCTCCATGGCTAGCAGCCCAAAGCGTGAGAGTAAGCGGTCACGCTTAAAAGCAGTTTTATTTAGAACGGAGATCTTGTCCCCTTCTTCCCCTTCGCCTTCGTCTTCGACTGCTTCACTGCCCGCTGTCACTAACCAGCACAACGCATCCCCATCATTGCCGACCTTACCTACCTCAGTCTCTTCCTACAAAAGGGACTTCTGGGCCGAAGCCTTAAAAAAGCTATCTTCCGAGGATCAAACCCTAGTCCACAAACATGTCCCAGTTTCGTCATCGGTTGACACAAACCGTACATTCAGCGATATGCTCCTGGTCGCCCAGCGGGAGCAAAATCGTTGTCAAGATCGTACATGGACCGTATCTTTCTTTGGGCGCAATTTCAGCTACCGTGAAGAGGCGGGCAAGGTAATAAATTGGCTTCAAAGGTTCAAAACCGCCGGTGATGTTGCTGTGAATGCTGATCCCGTTCATGCCGGCTTACCCTAGGCAGTGATCCGAGTATTCCTTCAAGTACGTGGTGGCAGACTGCGCAATTCATTTTTATTAATTACTGAGTCTCTTATTCTCTTTGCGCTAGGCTGTTGTTTCCGACCAAGAGCAAATGGGTGCAATCTTTGTGGGCATTAACAAGGTTGCTTATATTCTTGACCGATGCGGGATCTACTCTCAGCTTTATCGTGACGGCTCTCACAAGGGGACTTTCCAGGTTAATCTCGAAAACGCACTGTCTGAACTATACACCCTGATTCTACAGTTTTTAGCGAATGCGCTTCGACTCTCTGGAAAGAATACTGCGTCCAGAGCTCTTAGTGCATTCTGGAAACCAGAGGAGATTATCCAATTTGAAGCCCAGTGCGATGCTGTAGAAAAACGCGTCGAGATTGAAGCACATAACTACGGTCGCATGTTGGATCGACAAATTCAACACGATACCTCCCAAGACTTAAATACCCTCAAAAACTCGGTGAATTTAATCAGCTCTACGACCGATAATATCTGGATTCAGCAGGAAAATGAGAAACAGGGTATGATCTTGAAGTGGGTGTCCAGTATTCCACACCTTGACCACCATGATACGGCAGTGCGAGGGCGCTCTGAGGGTACTGGCGGCTGGCTATTCCATCATTCAACATACAAAATGTGGGAGACATCAAAAAATTCAAAGATACTTTGGCTTCATGGGATCCGTAAGTGTTTTCTCTATTATTTGATCTTCATCACCCCTGTATCTCACTCACTAACCCACTGTTTTTGCATTAGCTGGGGCTGGGAAAACAAAACTTATTACTCGTGTGATTGATAATTTTGAACCAGAATCCAAAGGTCATGTCCTTGTCTTCTTCTACTGCAACCGTGCCGAAAACTCGCGAAGGAACGAAGAAGATGTGTTGCGGAGCTTTGTAAAGCAACTCGGGTCCTCAACAACTAACGGCACGATCCATCGGAGCCTGCTGAATCTATACAATCACAAACAGAAATCAGGGTTCGCTTCAGAACGCCTCAGTTTTGATGAATGCGGCGCCCTTCTTGACGATTTCATGTCGGCCTTTACGCAGTGTACCCTGGTACTTGATGCCCTGGACGAGTGTCACGAGGAATCGCGCTGATAAAGTGGTTCACTAAAATGATAAAATCCGTTCCCAACTTAAAGATACTCATATCACCGTCGCAATGACGACATCAAACGGCAACTACGAATGGAAGCTAACCTTGGTATTGAAGCAACCGATAATGAGGCGGATATCCAGAAATTTGTTATGGAGACAATCGAACTGGACCACTTACGTCGGGAAGAAGAAGGGCTCCCACTAATCCCTAATGATCTCAAGGATGAAATTGTGAAAACATTATTCGTAAAAAGCCAGGGAATGTAAGTGTTCCACGGTATGGCGACGAGCCACATCGGGAGATTACCGGTGTTAATCAGACTTGCAGGTTCCAATGGGCCACACTTCAAACTGCGCAACTATTAACCCTTGAGCGTGGGGCGGATATACGCGCACAGCTAGGAAAGCTCCCAACAGGCCTTAAAAATGCTTACAGTGAACTGTGGGTACGGATTGAGGATCAAAAAGGCAGCGCCGGGGCTGTGGCGAAACGTGCTCTCCAATGGATGATGGTGGCTACTTCACCGTTGCCCATAAACGCTCTCATTGTTGCCGTTTGTCAAGATCCCGACAGAGATGAGATACTTCCAATCGATATTGGAGAAGGATTTATCCTTGGTTCTTGCCAGAATCTCATCATAGTTGACAGAGGCCGGCGTTGTCGATTCGCTCATTTATCCATTCAAGAGTATTTCGAGGAATATGCGCCGTGGAGAATATCAGAATGCCATGAGATCGTGGCAAACGTTTGTCTCAATTTCCTCTTGAGGTTCTCAGCCCCTGGAGGGGAAGAAGGCGAAAACCAGGACCACGACAATGGACCTAGGTGGTTATACGAGTACGCTGCTCAGAGTTGGCGTCATCACTCTTTCAAACTGGGAGAATATACCAGTAGCGACCGCACGTTTTCTTTACTTGTGGACTTTTTTGCTTCTCCAACCGCGAAAGACTCGGCCTTCACCCGATTGAAAGCACGAAAAGCCTTCTCGCGTCGGCGCATGCCTTCCCATTCAGACGCTTTATCCGCTGTTTTTGACTTTGCTTTCACAAGCATTTTCGATCACTGGCTGGAAACCCCGGGTGCGATAGTTGACATAAATCAAAATCTATCGTCAATTTATGGCAGTCCATTTCCAGCAGCTACGATTAGCGGAGCGCGTAAAACTATCCAGTTACTTTTCGAGAAGGGAGCGAAGATTAATGAACCTATTGATCACAGAGTACTCGGAGTACATGAGTATTTAGAACCACAATTGGGGTGTTTGCCTAAGGGTCTGACCCCGCCTAAATTCGGCGCTCTGGCACTAGCACTGAGGTTGGCAAATTTTGGACTTGGGGAATTACTCATTGAGAATGGAGCAAATTCTGATGTTGTAGCAGTGGGCTTGCGCTGCTTGTTGGTAGCTGCAGTGAGTTATGCAAATGTAAGGATGATTAAAACGATTCTTGAAAGTGGAGCGGATGCGAATGGGAAAGGAAAGGGAGTCTACCATCCACCAGCGCAGATCACAACCCTGTGTTGCCAGCTTCTGATTGAGAGTGGACTTGGTGTGAACTCAAGAGGGAAAAAAGAGATAGTTCGTTTGCTGATCCAGCTCGGAGCAGATGAAAGTGTGCTTAGGGGATCTTCCCCGGGAGCAAAGGGATAAATATATAGCCAGATATCTACATATCAACAAATCCTTTTACATTGTTTCTCAGCCAAAAGATCGAGTGATGTTGCAGTTTGAGGCTGAAAATACACGTGATACATTACTAAGCCACCGCGATCACGTTTTTTACTGCGGGAAAACGTCAAGAGACGAAATGAGCGAAAAGTCCAGCTACAAGAGCGTCTGGACGGCTTCTGGCTGTGGTTATCCTGCTGTTGTCGCCTCGATGGTGGTATAAATGCGGCTATCCTGAGTGCACAGAGCTGGCTACCCGGTACCACAGCCTATAGCTGCCCAACTGACTGATATCTACTTACAGTCTTCCATCAGCCGCCCCTGTTCGCGCTAGCTATAAAATTGGTTGATAAGAAGCACGGCGGCGAGAAACTTTTCCACAGCACTGCCCTGTCGAGCTTCATACATAAGGCTGCAGCACTAACTCAGCCTGCGTGAACAAAGCCTCTCTTTTCCCATGTCGAAGTAGGTATTTAAGTTTAGTGGGACTCCTTTTTTTCCCCATATTTCTCGCTTGGTTCGATTTTGACAGGCATCAGGGCGCTTATAGGTTTACTTTGTGGTAGAATACCCTCTACTTCATAGATACACAGCGCTCTCCCCGTCCGGCTGTCGCTCCCTTTGCTCTCTCGGGTTAAGGAAGATGGAGGACGATCCTGATATGGATCTTCTGCTCCAGTCTGTTCTCTTGCAGGACTATGATAGCAACAATTCAGACTCCGAGTTTCAAGCCCTTCAGCGATCGATCCTGGGTCATGAACCTCCTTCTTCTAGTCCACGGGTCGCCGCACCTTCCTCAACATCCTTCCCTTTACCATCGCGACCAAGAGAGTCACTATCCACGGAGTCAAGACCAAACTATTACACCACACATCCCGGTTTATTCACACCTCAGAGATATTCACCCGTCGCGACCAGATCTGCTGTGCCAGTTGGGTCCCCTCAGAATCGAAAACGGTCCCGAAATATGGCTGGACTACAGTCGTCTCCAGACTTGAGACAAGAGCCCAAATCGAGAAGAGTTACGCCAATACCGCCGGCACAACCTGATTCTGGTTCCCTTGTATCGGATGATATTGATGAGCATTTACTTCAGATGCTAGGAATGGACGATGACGAGGCTATACGCAAGATGGAAGAGGAACAGCGGGTGGCAGAGGCCTGGCTAAACGAACGAAAAGATCAAGAACGTCGAGATGCAGAATTTGCTCGCGCCCTTCAGCAAAATTGGAATAATGAAGTCGCTTCTCGTCCAACGCCAAGTTATTCTTCTCCCACGTCTATCGCTAGAGACGCTATGATGCGTGGAAATCGAAATCCACCGCCACTCCCACCTCCACTGCCTTCCGGTCCGTCCAGAACCCTTCCGCCGTTACCTAGCTCATCACAAAACCGCCCTCAGCAGACCTCGGGGAGAATCTTCGGTAGCCATCCCCCTGGTCCTGTAAATCCCGGAAGGATATTCGACGATGATCCGGAGTCTTGGATCGAGATAAGCAGTGACAGCGAGCTTGAAGAAATCATCCCCCTCGGTCAAGGATTTCAACGTTACCCGTATGCTTCATCGGGTCGACTAGATCATAATCGCAGCATGCCTTTCCCATCGCCCCCGAAACCTCCGTCCATCAGAGGTCTCCAGATGCCCCCAGAATTACAGCAGTATCTCCCATCGCGGCTGGGAGGCTATCTCGATGGACATTCGGCATTACAACCCAATGCTGGCTGCCCTCCAGGTTGCACTTGCAAGTCTTCGATTAACAAACTAAGGTGCGTTGTGTTGGTTGTCCTGTAGCGAGTTTCTTCCACTACTAGCTCTCTTGTTGTCTTGCTGCGTTGTTGTGTTGTTGTTTTCTTGCGACACCTATATTTCCATTTGTTATACCAGACCTCTTCCACCCCATTGCTCCCCAGTCCTCCGACCTGTTTATTATCGCTGGGCTGCAAATTTTACTTACGATGTCTTCTAGGGAGATGTACTCATCCGAGAGGGGAAACCTATCTCAAGATGACATGAAGAAGGAACTCAAAAGCCTTCTTGAGAACATTCGTCCTGACGGAGAGATGAATCAGAACAGAGAGGGTACACCTGATGCATTAAAGTTCAACCTTATGGAACATCAGAAACTCGGGTTAGCATGGATGAAGTCCATGGAAGAAGGCTCGAACAAGGGAGGTATACTTGCGGATGACATGGGGCTTGGAAAGACAATACAAGCTTTGGCACTCATGGTGGCGCGACCAGCAGAAGATGAGAACAGAAAAACAAACCTCATCGTGGCCCCGGTGGCTCTAGTGCAGCAATGGAAGAGAGAAATCAAGCGCATGCTTCATCCTGGCCCACACCAGCTCTCTGTTCTCGTACTACATGGAGAAAAGCGTTTCAGGACATTTAAAGACCTTTCCAAGTTTGATGTCGTGATAACAACCTTTGGGAGTCTCGGGTCCGAATTGAAAAGAAAGGAACGTTGGAAGAGCTTAAGCAAGGAGAATCCTGATATTGCACGAAATGTCGAAGTCCCTGCCCACGATTTCCCTGTCCTTGGCGACGGTTCGAAATGGTATCGTGTGATCGTTGATGAGGCCCAGTGTATCAAGAACCATAATACCAAGGCGGCGCAGGCATGTTACGAGATCGATTCGATTTACAGATGGTGTATGAGCGGGACTCCCATGATGAATAATGTCGGGGAGCTTTATTCCTTAATACGGTTCTTGAGAATCCGCCCATACAACAAGATTGACACTTTCAACGCCACATTCACCAGACCGTTAAAGACCGCCAGCGACGTCGTTCACAGTCGAGCTATGCAACAGTTACAAGCTTTGCTAAAGGCTATCCTCCTTCGAAGAACAAAAACTTCGAAAATCGATGGCAAGCCAATCTTGCAACTACCGCCTCGTATTACCGAACAAGTACACGCCATATTTAGCGATGACGAAAACGAACTGTACCGCGCCCTCGAGACTCAGACACAGCTGCAATTCAACAGGTATCTCCAAGCCGGTACTGTGGGGCGTAATTATTCCAATATGCTGGTTCTCCTTCTTCGACTCCGCCAAGCTTGCTGTCACCCGCATTTGATCCATGACTTCGCCGTGGAATCCAACCAGGTTACAGAGGAGGTTGATTTGATCGCCAATGCGAAGCAGTTTGACGCGACAGTGATTTCTCGACTCAAAGACAACGAAGCACCTGAATGCCCAGTTTGCATCGATGTTGCGGAAAATGCCATCATTTTCTTCCCCTGCGGCCATAGCACGTGTACGGAGTGTTTTGCCAGAATCTCCGATCCTTCTCAGGGTCTCGCACAGGGCCACGACGGGACATTCGAAATCAAATGCCCTAACTGCCGTACAAAGATCGACCCAAAGAAAATCACGGACAATGCATCCTTCCGAAAGGTCCACTATGCGGAGGACACGGGTGCGGGAGATACCAATCAACAGCCTGGGGACGCCAACGAAGACTCAAGTAGCGATGATGACGATGACGATGAGGGCGATGAGAGTGATTCCCTGGGTGGGTTCATCGTGAACGATGAAGATGAACCGGACGGACAAGGCGCAAGACGTTCCAAAAAACGAACAAAAAAGGACAAAGGCAAAGGTAAAGCCGTGAAAAAACCGCGAAAGTCCCTTGCCGAGCTGAAGAAGGAGGCTATGAAAAACGCCAAAGCAAAGCGAAAATACCTCAAGTCTCTTGCTAAGCGATGGGAAACCAGCGCAAAGGTCGATAAGACAATGGAACTCCTTCAAACGATCGCCGATGGGGAAGAAGGCGAAAAGACTATCATTTTCAGCCAGTTTACCTCCTTGCTCGATTTGCTTGAAGTCCCCATCATGCGGAAAGGGTGGGGCTATCGTCGATATGATGGTAGTATGAAGCCGGTGCAGCGTAACGAAGCGGTATTGGACTTCACCGATAACCCAGACTGCAAGATCATGCTCGTGTCGCTGAAAGCCGGCAATGCAGGTCTTAACCTTGTCGCTGCATCTCAGGTTATCATTCTTGACCCATTCTGGAACCCTTACATCGAAGACCAAGCGATCGATCGTGCCCATCGTATCGGCCAGCTGCGCCCTGTCGTGATCCATCGGATTCTCATAGAAAACACAGTGGAAGACCGAATCCTCTCCCTACAGGACAAGAAGAGAGAGTTAATCGAAGGTGCCCTGGACGAGAAGGCAAGCAGTCAAGTTGGCCGTTTGGGCATCCGCGAACTTGCATTCCTCTTCAATTCCTCAATGAACGGAAGCCGATAGTTGCAATAATTCCTCCCCGTTTGATATAAACAAGTTATACCCCCCTCCTCTTTGCCATATTCCAGTCTACTCTTATCCCACTACATTTCTCTTCCCTATTAGTTTTGATTCCCTTTTCCTTTTCTACTGCATATTATACCACTTTCTTTAAACCGGTTCATACTCATTCTACTCCACTATTTCGGGCAAATTCAGTTTGGTTAGCGTGTTATACTTTTTTGTTGTCCCATGCATCCATCATCACCATTGAAAAGTAAAGAGTACATTTGATTCGATGCTTTGGCTTGACCTGGTTTACTTCTTTTATACAATTTTTGCTTTTTCTTTGTCCTATTTTTTTTTTTTTTTTTTTTCAATCCCCCTTTTTCGGTCTTTTAAAAAGCGGGCTTCTGCATCGGTGCTCGTGGAGGTGTGATGGATGGCGGGGAGGCAATTTGGTTTAAGCTGAATTATATGTTTTTTTCCCTTACTACATAATTAGAGAGATCAGATCTTAGATCTTAGATCAATGCTAACGACACTTGTTAGAGCTTGTATTTAAGTACTTTGTCGAGATGTAGCGGACAATAACAATAGTAAGGTAAGATAGCTGTTTGTCATTTCTAGCCTTTAAAATATATCCATATTCCCAGAAACTTGCTGGTTTGTATGTGTATGTCTGAGTTTTTTGTCTGCAAATTTTTTTTGGTTGTTGTTGTAGTAGTTGCTGTACGTGTTCCCCATTTTCAGTTCTTGTCTCGACTTCATTTACTAAATAGTTACATGCTCCATAGCCATTAAGTGCATATCCTTGCCAGAGTGCCTAGTTCTTCTTTCCACGCCGTCATAAGTCAAAACTCGTTTACAAGTCACCATCATCTTCGTCGGGAAGGGGCATGTTGGAAGCATTCTTCAATTCTTCTTCTTGCTGTTGCATCAGGGCTTGGTCGAGTTGGACCTCTGGTGGAGCAAGGGCAACAGGAGCGACGAAATCCTATTGTAGCACAGTTAGTTTTTGTAAATGATAGGAAGAATATGCGGGTTGGTTGCACTTACGAGGCCCTGGTTGCCGACGAGCTTTCTGGCCAACCACAAGAAAGGCTTCTCGAAGTTGTAATTGGATTTGGCGGAGATGTCGTAGTACTGGAGGTTCTTCTTGCGGTGGAAGGTGATGGTCTTGGCTTTTACCTTGCGCTCCTTGACATCAACCTTGTTACCGCAGAGGACGATTGGGATGTTTTCACAGACACGGACGAGGTCACCTGCGATGGTAGTCGTTAGGTTGAGGCTCTGTTGACGCCAGATAAAAGAAGAGAGGGCAGTACTCACGGTGCCATGATGGAACGTTCTTGTAGGTGATACGGGAGGTGACATCAAACATGATGATACCACACTGTCCGTTAATATAGTATCCATCTCTAAGACCACCGAATTTTTCCTGGCCAGCAGTATCCCACACATCAAATTGGATTTGACCCACGTTCTAAACAGCAAACAATCAAAAGGGTCAGTAACTGCCGTATAGGTTGTCGTTTAGGACTCTCCCGCCTTCAGTCGAAGAGCGATTCGAGCGTTAGGTTGTGTTATGTTGTGCCGTTCAGACCGGGAAAAGGCAAGGAGAACGTTCGACGTACCGTGCTGAAGCCGAGGGGGTGAACTTCGACACCAAGAGTGGCTATGTACTTCTTTTCGAATTCACCAGTAAGATGGCGCTTGACGAAGGTGGTCTATAAAGAAAATAGTCAGTACCATGATGACTAGATGGCTAGAGTGATAGAGTAGGCAGCCTCTTGATCAGATAGCCTCACCGCCTCAGAGTAAAGGAGGGGCTGGAGTTGCAAACAACGAAGAGGTGTAGAGCCAGACAAGCTATCGTTGACAGAAGAATGGAGTGAAGTATTCAGTCCTTACCTTTCCAGTACCTCCATCACCAACAAGCACGAGCTTGAAAGTAGCGACGGGTTCGGTCATGGTGATAATGTGGGTGGGGGGGAGGGGTGATAGTAGGCAACGATCTCAGACCGTCGAAGTGAAAGCGTAGACGAGACGACGGAGAAGACGTCAGAGGCGTGTTTTTTGGGTCGTTAAATAGAGGTATCAAGGGAGAGATGCGAGATGCGAGGCGAGTTGTAAATGTGTCGCTTTTCTCGTTTTTGCGTTGGTGGGCAAAACTTTTGATGGTCAAACGTCGATTTTGTTTTTTGGCGCTTTTTTTTTCCAGCACGACAGTCACGTGAGGTACACTCGCCACGCATTACTAATACATGCATACTCCATACTACGATGATAACAAAAGGGAGAACTATTACAGAGTACATGAGGTACATGGATAATTAGGGTATCAAGTCAATATCATAACATCATCGTCATTAAGTTAGGCATCAGCCCTCCAGTATCCCTCTAGGCAACCTACAAAGGCACAAGATGGCAGCCTAGTAACCCTCGACCTCCCCAGTCACGACGGGGGGTTAGACGCAAGCTCAAGCTTGTAGCCTCAGATCCGCTGTTAGCTTGTCTTAAAACCTTGACAATAACGGGTTGCTAAAACGTAGGGTCAGTATAACGGCTTCAACAAAACTGAATGGTATGGGTCCTCCTACCCCTTCATTATTCTGGACTACACCTCCAAGCTTGGTGAGATTCTCGTGGTTCATCCAATCTATATGTCCGAAGTTGCATATCTTATCCTCGGCCTTGAGACCGGCTTCTGCCGCGGGGCCTCCATCCGCAACCCCGCTCACTCTGGCGAAAGGAACATCCAAAGTATCCTCCTGCGACCCTAGTATCTGTTGGACATCTGCTGGCGGAGCTGGTGCTTGTGTCGGCATCGAAGTAGAATCACTCCCATTCGTGCTTCCCTCGGCATCCTTTAGTTTAGCAAAGTGAGCGTGTAACCCTTTCTCGATCAAGGCCATCACATCTTTGTAGTCGTTTCGTAGGTATATGATTTTGGCTCGCGTAGTCCGAACTAGACGGTAAAAATCAAATTAGCACAAGGACCTTCATATAAATTACGGACTCCACCTACTCTGCGCAATATCAATGTCATCTCTGGGATAGCCGTCAAAGGTCGTCAAGGTGGTTGACATGGTAACTCCATGCTATACAAGAATCAGAGTTAGTCTTCTGATTTCATTCAAGCTTGCCCAGCTGATCTCAATACTCACAGACTTGAGCACATCGCCGAGAATTTTCAACTCAGCCTCTAGTCGTTCTTTTTCGCTGAATAGCACTGGTAACCCAGCTTTTGATAGGTCCCTGTCGGCCCCTCGCGTGGATGCGGGGCCGGAGGGTACAGTTGGGGCGTGTATATTATCGTCCATCGGTATTCCCATATCGCGGGGTTATCAACAAATCATAGCAGTATCAAGAACATCCTCATCTCGCCATCATGGCTTGAACGCGCCACTTTGCTGGATAGTAGAGCAATGGAGTGGAAGAAAGGGCTTGGCGTTGCTGGTGGGATGGTTTCGCCAAGACAAAGGCAAGTCTCGCGTCGCGTTGAAATTCAACAACGACTGTCAATTATCTAGAGCTTCACCTCGCTGCTACACCTTCGCTTCCTTCAGCTATAAATGTTTTATATGCCAAGTACACGCTTCCTCGAATAAACCCAGCCCGAAACTGCACATCACCCGAAAACCATCACAAACCAAGCTGGTAGAAGCAGATTAGAGGGAGAGGGATGTAGCAGCCGCAAAAACCATCCAGGTATCTTGAATGTACCATCTTCAGCTAATCAAAATATCGCAACCCAAGCGAGTCAATGATAGCCCCATGCTTCCCTTCCACACCAGCCAGGAGGTTACTACCTCTTACCATACCACAATCATGCTCATCGACACCAGGTCCACCTGAAGGCCCCATATAGCAGGTGTTCTCGAGCTCAAACTTGAACTTCAGCGATCTCACCTCCCACCCGGCACCAACTATTCCCCGATCAATCCACTGGTCCTTGAGACTACATGATTGGTGATCCGACGTTTGCGTGTTTCCAGCTGAATCAACGGAACCATTGGAGAAAGTAACTTGGATGCCGTACATCACCCATTTACCCCACCAGTCACCATACCAGGTGTCAACGCGGGTTACGTGACTCTTCCCGTCATCGGCGTATAGGTAGAACTTTTTATATCCTCCATTGCCGCCATACAAGCCGCACAGAGCTTCAGCCGCCTGTGCCATATACAATGCATACATTAGCATAAGTGAAGTTGGAAGAATGATGGCAAGCTCTTCACATACCGAGCCAGTTGCATTCTGTGCTTCTGCTATCACACTATTCCCAAGGATGGCAATCGTGAAGAACAAGAGTACGGAAAGCTGCATTGTTCTTGTAATTAGGCTGGAGAATTGAGAAATGGGAGTAAAGAGTTATCTTTGACCTATACTGATAAAGTGGCTAGAATGATATCGTAAACAAGATCAGCAATAAGTAATAGGGCGGGTAAACATGGCTTTTTTATGCTGTATTGTCTTCGCTTATATGCTCTACATCATTGAGATAGCTACCATAAAAATCGTTTCTCTGGTGCCACCTTTCTCACTCATATTGATTGACTTTCGGGTGACAAAATCAAGAAGTAGGTGCATTGTAAACTTGACTGATTTATATGAACAGGAATTCGCGACATCCTTGAACAAACTACCCTAAATGAGTCTCGCCGGCCTCGTCAGGCATACATAAGCGAACTTGTGGTGGTCATCACCGGTGGCTAGCTGAGCCCAAGGCTTTCGTGGGGACGTGTTGTGTGACGTGCAGCTGGTATATTGTGCCATTATCCGAGAGAATCATACCTGAGTGTTACTGACATCTGCGGACAGGTATTGAGGAGCCAGCGGGGCAGCATTACCTACAGAACAATTTGCTCTACCATTCGCCGGCGCTCCCCTTGATGTTGATAATTCCGAGGTGCCGACGCAGTATGAAATCATACGTGCAGATGATGGTCAGCTTGGGATCATGATATTCTAAGAGGGATGAGTGAGCAGAACATCGATGGACCCCCATCAGATCCTAGACGCTCCTATATGAAATCCTTTTCTGAGACCCCAGCTGGACCGAAAATGCCAATTGGTGCATAGGGTGGCTGACATCTAGACTGAATCTGTTCTATGTCAGCTTATGTTGCGTTATGATTATTCAGATGTCAAGGACTATATTCTATATAGTCAGCTGGTGGGGTAGAGATTTTATGTGAATTCACCGTTCACCACTGCCAAATTGGGGACAAACTGCTTCATATATCCAATACCCTCCCATCATTAGAAGTTGATACCCCATTGAAACCCTTCAAATTGAAGGCATTTATTAATAGCATAATCGCACCCTCTTCATATATGACAGATGTTTTTTCCCCTTTTTTCTCTTTTTTGCTGTCCTGAAGATGTTAAAAATGTTATATATGTTAGAGGAGATCATGAACTCTGTCTTGCTAGACCGACAGAAATGATCTTCAAACGCTGCATCACAAAGAAGTTGTCATATAGATAGAAATATTATTCATTGGATAAAATGGCTTCAGCTGCTTCCTTCATCCTTCTTATATTCCCAGTCGTTTCCCTAACATTTGCCTGCCGAGAAGTGCTATCGCCCTTTCCCCAATACGGACGAGATGCGGGTTTGCGTGGCCTGGCATCATCACATCATGGATAGAAACAGACAACCTGCTAGCTCTGTCTATCCTTTAACATCTTTTCACTGCAGCAGTGTCAGTTCACGTCTTTTGTCTGTCAAACCACGTCCTACTAGCTCCTATGGATGCCATCCCAGAAACAGAGGACAATGGTGTTGGGCTACCTGATGAGGATAGCATTGTCATGCCTTGTGAATCAGAATCAGATATCGCAAACCTCTCGATGGTCCCCAGCAGCCGAGATAGCTACAGTTTTTCGAAATGGATCAAAAGCATACGCCGATCCCGAGGTGCTAGATTCACAGGCCCTTCGAATTGGGTAATGGGATGGCCAGATGATGAAGCGCTGGACGAGAGCTATAGCATGTTCCCAAGCTTCAATGAGCCAGACAACCAAGTTGATAGTGCCTCTGTTGCCTCCTCGTCCTTGTTACATACAGTCAGAACTGCCAGTTTGAGCCAGATTAGCCTCAGCCTGTTCAACCGACCACGCACCAACACTCAGACAAGCACACAACGAAGTGTTTGTCATAGCAGTGGGTTCTCTGGATCCGATGTTAGAAGGTCCATGGAAAGCAATAGGCTAGCTTCTACTCTTTCTCTTGACGAAGGCGCTTGGAACCGTGCCGTTCAGAGAAGGCAGATAATCAAGGAGTTTCTAGATACAGAGGCAACCTATGTCTCGGGCTTAAAGGCTCTGACTGATGTATTGTCTCCCCTCAAATATCATATCCACACCTTCATTTGGTTCGTGCAAACTAACTGATAAGTTTCAAGGTCCTGTCGACGATGTTCGTTAGCCGTACAGGTCTCCAGCGAAGCGCAGGCGAGCTTCTCAGATTACACGATGGGTTTCTCACATCCCTCCAGAACACAATTCCGCGTTCAAACTCCGATGGTTCCATTGGGGTATCAAAATGGGCACATGGAAGACGAAGGACGAAAAAAAATAGCCTTGATATACACTTCGGAAAACCAGATAGAAAAACTGTCACGTCCCGTAGGCTTCGCGAGTCAGTTGATTCAAGAATCAAGTCGTCGAGAATGATAGCTGCTGAGCCAAATGAAGCAGCTGGTGTGGCGAAAATACTAATGGCGAAGGTAAGTAGAGGAATCTCTATTCTTTCTGTTCGTCACTAACGAATATTCATAGCTTCCAAAATTCGTTTCATATCAAGACTATGGAGTCAAATACCAATTGGTACCCAAGGAGGTGGAAGAGCTACGGAAATCGATTAATTGGCAGCTCTATGACCAAGGGATAGAAGCACTCTTTCGGTCGGTGGCACCGCTGAACTGTCGAGAAAAACATCCCAACCAAGCCCTCACACTCAATGACCTACTCGCAAAGGTATAACTCTGACTCCAAGGAATATCTCCATTTCCGAAAATGGCGCTCTAACATCGTATAACAGCCGATTCAGCGAGTATGCAAATACCAGTTGTTTCTCTCAGATTTGCTAAAGCATACGCCAGCCTCCGACTGCCCTTCTTCGCATGCAACGATTGAGCGTGTCCAGCAAGAGATGATATCCGTTGTTCAAGATATTAACCGTGCCACCGGCGACCCCGTCGCTAAAGACCGCACGGAAAAAACGATACTCTTGCAGGGAAAGCTCGAATTCCCTTCAACATTAGTACGAACATGACCCCTTTCATTTTTGAAGAGCACTGAGCCGTATTTAACTCATATTTTTCCAGGGTAGTGAAAGGGATGTTCTCCGCGACTTTGGAGCTCTGAGGACATGTGGTGTTTTACATGTTGCATACCAGACCCCAGAATTGGTAACCGGCGAGTATATGATGTGTGTATTGTTTACCTCACATCTGCTGCTTGCCACGCCCTACAACGAGGGTCGGAAATTTAACGTCGTCTTTATCATCCGCGCATCAGATATGAGACTTGAAACTTTGGATAGCCCAATAGGTTCGTGTATGTCAGGAGAGAAGTGTGCTACCCCCTTGCTCACAATATTTATTAGGTCTGAAGTGCCAGAAAATTCCATTCTCATTCAAGATAGTATACGGGACGATTGGCAACACGTTTGAACTCATATTCAGCGCCTGTTCAGCTAGGGAGAAGGCACAATGGAAGGACCAAATCGGAGAGCAATTAGACCCAGCAGGGGAGCCAACCTCACCCAGAGACCAAACGATGGCTAGCCTCGCCTTGAAGCCATTAGCCGAAAGCACAGCGAGTGACATTATGGGCGGATCTGACAGGATTTCCCTGCGTATCAAAGGCATAGAGGCAATGCACCGGTCTAACCAGGCAAGCAGTTCATCACTGAGAAGAGAACAGTCTGCGCAGAAGAACCTAGACAATACGGTTGTGCTTAACCCAAAACGTCAAGACAGAATTCGGATGGAGCGGTGGATGTCGAGCATATGGACTTGCGATGTGATATCGTATCCAGGAATGGCGGCAGGAAAGGGTGAATATTTCATTCGGTCGTCCGCGGAGTCTTTTATCCGCAGGCTCAGCAGTCGCCGGCCATTCACGCGTCGGTCAAGCAGCTTGGCAACAATAAATACGGTCAAGTCTGTGGATGCGAGGTGCGGTTCGAAAGACCTATCGCTTAACGAAAAGGACACGGGGGAATGTGCAAGCTCTGATGCTCAAGAGGACAAAATGGTTTTAGACGGAGATAGTTTCAAAACGGCTGACGAGAGCCCGAGCTTGTCCCCAGAACGCGCAATGGACACAGCCTTGCCAAATCTTGCAGAACACACCAAGTGCGATGCCACGCTTGAGAAGGACGCCAAGTCAAGCAGAAAGAAGAAGTGGAGTGTATCCCTATTCAAAACAATGTCTCCGGTGAAGGCGCGGCGAAGCTGGCCCATTGCGGCTTGAACGAGAAGGGCCTGCTGCAGCGTCTATGACATAGCAGCCGTCATAGCCTCCTCCAATGGGTGAATATAGGGGATTGTCATCATATTATCAAGTGGATAAAGACGAACTTGAGGTTGGAGAATCAGCGGAATGAGGTCATAATGGAGAAATGCATGCGTGATGTTTTCCCCTGGTTTCCCTTCCTTTCGTTGGAGATTCGCACAATTGCCATTTGGACAAAAAACGTTTCCATGTCGTTAATTTGTTTATAGACTCGGAATCACACTCAGATACACTGGCATGATGATACTCAGTACATAAGGATCCAAGTTTAATTAAATCTCCCCTTTGACATTGTGGTTATGAAGTCTCCTCGCTCTTTAGTGCCAAGAGTGTAGCTTCGGCATTTCTCGTGTTGGTGGAGTTTCTTCTTCGCCTGGTGGGTTTGGCGATGACGTTGTTGAATCCAGCCAGTGATGCAAAGTGACATCGCATCTCGACCAAGAACAGCCCATAGCATCATGTACACTGGCTCAATTCAGGCGTGGGAGAAGTATTTATACTCACCGGATGGCGTCTCTTTCGCCTTGTCTTCACCACCAGTCCCCAAGAATCAACTCATCTGCAAAGATTTACATACATCCCACCATCGACCAACGCCACCAACCTCCGAATTCACCTTACCCAGCACCCTTTTTAAGTACAAGAAACAAATAATCAGCCCTTCTACTCCGTTCCCTCTACATCCGCTTTCTTACCCCGCTTGAAGCTTCATCTGTGTTGTATTCAATCCCAATCGACCACCAAAACCGTCGAAGCAAAGCTCAGCTCGGCATCTTCGCATACTCATTCAAAAGCCTTTATACGAATCAATCAACACCCCAATAATGGCTCGAGGTAACGTTGGCGTCTACAAGGTCTTCCATCAGGGAGATCACGACGATTTCATCGTCTTCGTCGAGGACCCTGCTATCCTCAGGAAGTGGAAAACCGATAAGTCCATCCCTCTTACTCAGGTAGTCAATGGATATAAGATATTCGTTACACATCGGTATGTGCTGTCATCGGATCACCCCGTCGTTCCCGTTTGAGAATGAATACTTGCTAATGTCTCTTGGTGTTTAGACGTGGAGCCCAAGGTATCTACGACGAGGCCGGCAAAGGCATTCTAAACAGCGAGTTCGGAACGTCAAATGTGGACGAGTGCCTTGTTAAGATACTGGAGAGAGGGGAGATACAAGAGAGTGAGGTGAGTGGCAGATAGATGATCTATGTCCTTCTCTTGATGCTTGAGTCTAACATTTATTCTAATCGATAGAGTCATGAACGAAATGGCACGACCAATGACTCGAAGGGTGTCCTTTTGTCCCGCTAGAGTCGGATGACCATACCAAACTTTTCTACTTTCTATTATTTTCTTTGTATATTTGTCTTTATGTGATGTGAAGGTTTCGGGGGTATATTTATTCAATGAAATGAAATGAAACCTGTCTATATATAGCCAGCTGGGTTTAAGTGAACCAATGGATCTTCCACTGTGGTGGTCTTTTTCAATCTCCTAGGTCTCGTTGCAATGTCAAAGTTGAAGGGAGCAAAATTCAGAGCATAGATGCCAGCTAGTTGCTTCATGTTATTATTTCTGTGTGTAGACATCTCTTCGTGTGTAGATGGGCGTAAATGAGTATAGAAAGGAAGCCAAAATGCTACAAGACATGGCTGAGCGAGGGTGGTATATATGTCGACTAAACAATGAATATAGAAACATAACAGCATAAATGTGTGAGAAAACTAGGAAACAGAATGGGGATAAGGAATCAAGACTGAGAAATCAAAAATGCTCCTTCCAGAATCTAAATCGCACGTCCTTTGTTGTGCTCTCCTTTGACGCTTTCTTTATCATCTTTGCGGCCTGATTTGGACCACAAAAGTAGACTCCGACATCTTTCCGAAGCGATGCATCCAGCCCAGGCATATATGTCTGATTCACCAATCCATCTCGCAAAGCTCGGAAGAATTTCTTAAAGTCCGGTCGACCAAATTTGGTACCGGTTCTCAACTCGGTTAACGGATCCTTATCCTGGCCGACGGAGTTGATGTAGATATTAGCTGCTGTATCCATGTCGAACCGCTGGGTAAGATACGTATGGATGCGAAGGAACTCTTGGCCCGACACTGCATCTTCGGCCGATTGCGCTTCAAGAGATGACAGGAGAGCCTGGAACCATTCAAATGAACTAGTATCTCTACAGACCCAGATGAATTCCACTCTACGGAGACGCTGCGGCGGATTCGGCCCGGACCGAAGGTGCCAGATATTCTTAAGAATAGAGGCCCATGGAGTCACACCTATCCCCGTTCCGATGAGAATGGCGACTTCGTTGTTAAATACGTCTTCGGCTGGTGCTCCGTAGGGACCGTCGACGCGGATGTTTGGCATCGTTTGCCCGTTTTGCATGGCGATTTCGTACATTCCTAGTGGATCTAGACCATCTATGTCCTTTGCTTGTTCGGGTCCGCAGCCGAGTCGGTTGCCGAGTTCGCGTGTCCAGTCTCCGACTTGTCGGACATGGATACTTATGTATGGGTCGAAGGGGCATGATGTGATTGTGAATGGATGCCATTGCGTTCTTGAGACGTCAGGGACTTGGATGAATACCCATTGTCCTGCCTTGTATCTCATGCTAGGTTTGTGGAATTGGACTTCCATTGCGTCTGTGAAAGTTGAAGTCAGCGCATGAGCAAAGATATATCAAGACTGGAAGGGTGATTAGGTGGTACGTACCATATGGGTGTCTTACGACTCGAGTAATCTGGGTTTCTCGCGCAGCGCGAATTTCCCGATATAACCGCTCAAATAAGTAGATTCCACCGGCGACAAGCTCCCATCTCCAGCCTTCATAGCCCAGGCAGTGATCCCAAAATGGTTTACCGGCAAAGGGAGAGTACGGCTCGGGGGAATCGCGGACAAAACACCCAGTTGCATGGGTATAAAGAGCGAGCATAAACGGAACGAATAGATGATGGGCATACCAGAATGTCTCATAGGACTGTTGCCTGATTCGAGCATGCGCTGTAGTATACATCAGGACCATGCATAGAAGCATAATATGGCCAGTGATTCCGGCTGCCTGGGTGAAATGGATCTGAATGGCTGTTTCTGGCCGTATTTGAATCCTTTCAACGTTGAAGAAACTACGAAATTTAGCACCCAGTTTCATGTAGGAGGAAAAGGGAAGGCAAACTTACTTGACATAATGTCCAAGAGTATGAACGATTGAATAAAATAGGAGAGAATATGCTATTTGACGATGGAACCATACCGATTCGTCTAAAGGCAGAAATCTGAGCTTTGGTCTGATAAATCTTAAGAGCGTTCTGCACATGGGCAAGAGAATGAGCGCGGTATCAACAGAGAGAACGAGGCCGGCGCCCCGAGATATCCAGACAGAGAATGTAAGATTATTTAGCGCAGCGAGCCTGGGATCATCTCGTTGTTTTTTCCTATCAAGGAAGATTAGTCTCATATATATAGAACCGATGTTGAGCAGATGACTGGGGTTTTAAGAACTCATACCATCCGATTATAAACACGGCTATATGCAGACCGTGGAAGAAGAAATAGAAGACGACCTTAGATGGATTGAAATTCGATTTCCACCACGATTTCGACATGACGGGCGAGCGTTAGCGGGTTGAAGGCAGTCGGATGCAAGAGAAATATAGATCGAGAGGAGTAGTGAATATAAGATGCCTTGATAGTGTAAGATGTCGAGAGTTCCAGAAGGACGAGGCCAGCCGCGATATCTCCCAGCAACGAACGCTTAAGCGCCTGGTGGAAAGCCCACCCGGGCGCGGAGAGCAGAAAGACTTCGACTTATCCAAATGGCCGTTTCACCTCTGGTCGGTTGTTAAACTGATCGACTTGTTGAATGTCTTGGTGCAGAGATCCATGTATCTCACGATGCGAATGCGGAGTATCGAAGTGTCACTTTTCCCACTTATTTCTCCAAAACCGTTTGTTCAACCTCTGTGTTAGATGTGGATTTCGTGTCTGATCAACCGTCCCGCAGATATGGTCGTTCAGATCTGCAAAGCGCTTACGGCTGGAAAAAAACTGTGGGCGACTGCAGGCGACAGCACCGTGAGACGCAAAACAAACAGCCAGTTGAGTATGAAATGGGGTCTTCTCCAAAGGGATCAGATGCAGATACAATAATGATAATGACAATGATAGAAATTCCTGTCGTCGATGTTCGTTGCCGCCAGTCGTTATGCGAAACGGTTTATGGGGGCTAAATTTAGACAGCGGTTGGTATGGTGTATCCGTCGTGCGCTGCCACCCCCAAGAGACGGCGTGTTTGGTTATTGAGATACTAGGTCCATCAGACCGATAGCTGTGGCTTTACAAATGGGTACACCGCGCAAGGTATTCACAGCGTCATCCATTCAAACTGAGGAAAGGCATTCATGAGCGAAATGATAAAAATAAAAAAAGAAACTGGTCAAATTATGCGTTGCAGGGATGCTGCTTGGTTTCATGCATGGCAATAACTAAAAGGAAGAAAGGAATACAGGGAGGAGATCTTTTGCTACAACTTGGATCAAGAGGTCGTACGGTCCCAGACAGATCAAATGTCGGGTTGAGCTGATCGAATGATATTCTCTATGATTGACTCCACTGCTACTAAGAGTCGAGAGTGGGACGTTGGTACTGAAGAAAAGGAGAAGAAGAGCCCAAAGCACGTTCTATTGGCCTTAAGGCTGTTCGAGCGGGATTGCTTTCTATCACATCTGGGCATTCTCCATCGTCAAAGTTTACTAGCAGCGACCGAGCGGAGTGGCATAGATGAGATATTGGCTCGGAATTCCGCCAAAGCCGACATTTATGTGAATACGAAGTGCTGACCGTGTGAAGAATCGCATTCGGTATCGATTTGCAGTGAGGAGGATTCTCCTATTCGGAGTCCGTACAAGAACAGAGCAGGATCTTTTCCAGAAAGATGCGAATTCCAATAACACCGAACATCTTCTTCACCTGAAAGTTAATGCACGAGGTTGGGGGGAACTTGCGCCAATAAAAATATGGATCTATGCTTGACGTTTTGGCCTTTTTTTTTTAGCGCTGCAAGGGAAAATGCACTCTTTGCTGGTTTATTGGCTGGCCGTTGAAGTTAGTGTCAATGTGAGTGTCAAGGGATTGCAAGAGCATGCATATGACGGAGAAGGGGGATTGACAAAACTTCATGCGATCGAGCATGCTCTGCTACCTACATACGTTACGGACCCAATTTTGGATGTTTATCGATTTGGCTTCAAAATAATATGCACTCTGCAGGAGGAACCCAACAGGTAGCATTGGGGTGAGAGAGTAAAGAGCTTCATGGCGGTTTCACACAGCATGCATCCGACAAGGAGGACTCAAGAGTCCTGAATGCTACCATCCCAGTTAACAACCGATCAACACCCTGAGGAAACATTTTATTTCTTTCCAACCGTCCACGCCTGCCGGGGTTGTCCTTGGCGAGTTAATTCGATGCTCTGAGGAATGGGATTTCGAATCAACGTCAAGCGAAATTCTCTATTAGTTCCTCTTGGCTATTCAAAGCGTCATTCTGATTTGGTCCTCAGTGAGACAGCGAGAGATGGTAATTGTCGAGTTTCCCGTTGTGCGTTGGCAATGCTGGAGCGCGTAGACTGTGTAAGCTTGAAACGGAAGCTTCAGCGTTGGCTTCACCATCACACTGTGGTGGACAAGCACGACGCATGGGAACGGAGGTTTCTCCCCAGAAGGATGGGTCAGGTCAGATCAGGCAACACGCGATGCGAGCCGTTCGCTGAAGAAACTGAGGCCAGCACAATTCCAAGCTTGATATGCATGGTCCCCCCAAGGCGATGAATTTAGCCGATATGGGTTGACCAAGCGAAAAACTTCATGCTTAACAAGTCCTTCTTCTTCATGCCGAGTCATGGAGCTGGCGAATGAAAAAGTCGTACGGTCCTCTTGGCCCTCGTCGCCCAGAATCTTAGCGTATGCACTAGCGGGTGGCCGCTGTCCAAAGGGAAACGATCTTTATGCACGTCGTCCGCCTCTATCACAGTCACATATTTCGTGAGCTGCATATTGATCCATGTCAACTGCCAATAATAGCCCTGAGCTGCAGGCCCATCAGGGAAGAGACTGGCCTTCCCTCCCCATCATTGGATGTTGACAGTCGTTTTGCAGCGGGGTTCTGAGTGAGGTGCATAATTCCTCACCCCCATCCCAGCCGAGCGTCACTATTTTGGGATCACAGAAACGTTCAAGGGCCAATGGGGGCTGGGAGAGGCGTTTTGCTGCACGACGCACGCTGCAACCGCCGCCATGATCAGTCTCCTCTTTCATGGGCCGTTCTTGGCCTAAAGAGTGGAATACGCGCTGGTCTGGCTCCCGAATGTTGACCTTGTGAGAGGGGAAGAGGGTTTGAAAACTACACCGCTGCTACTCTCCTCAGCTGGTTCTTGAGGATTTAGTCTTCTATTCTCCCACGTTGTTCGTTTGCAGAACAACCGTATCTTGAAATTCGTTGATCTTATTGACATTTACTGAATAGCTGGCTCGTATACGCCACCACATTCATATCTACTTTGAAACGAGCTCAATCCATCATTCTCCTACTTTTTCTTGAAACTGCATGAAGAAATGAAGGCATGAAGCGGAAGAAAAAGGAGTATGACTACCCTCCGCCACCAGTTGTCTTCACAAGGTGTTGGCATTCTTCTGAAAATAATTTAGCGACTGACTTCCTTCGCTCTCTCGATTGTCCAGGTCCCATACGCTTCTCTCAAAATCTCTCGAATAATTCTATCACCGTCCTCGAATCTATTCTTTGTGACATCTGCTTGAGAAGATCGTGGTCTGGAATCACGTTCGATCTCAATCCGCACCTCCTGCTTCCTCGTTTACGAGCTTCCGCCTACTTCCATCAGTAGCTGGGAGGCTCTCGAGAAATTCAACCACGCCTCCTCATATGGGTTAATAGTTTATGTACTGTTCTCGATTCATAATACAAGATGGGTAAACTCATCAAGAACCATTGGGCTCGATTAATAATACTCACAGCGGCAGTCTGTAAGTAGAGCAATCGATTCTTGCTGGAAAAACCATTCGCTGACCCGCCGTCTTAGACCAACTCGCCGCAGGGATCCACGGATTTTTCTGGCCAAAAGTGTTCTGGGACTTCTTGACGAAGAACCTCGATGCAGCCGTTAAACCTTTTCCCGTCCTTCAAATCGTCAATGTCATCTTAGCTCTGATAATCTTCGCATGGGAATGGCCTCTAAAATACCTAGCTGGCAGCACATTCCATCGGAGCATTGAGCTACGGCTTCTTATATTACCTCTCAGCAGCTTAATGTCTGCCCTTCTCTACCAAGGCACTAATTCCGCTCTATATTATGTGATCGGAATGGGCGTTTATTTCTGGGGGTACAGTGAAGGAGAGGTCAGTTTGCTCAATTGCAATTAGCCGACTGTCCATATTTCTCTAATACTAACTCGATTATTAGGTTGTATGCCCGACACCATGGACATTACCTCGACGACGGAGACCGGGCGATCGCAAGGTGTAATCCGCACCACAATGACGTCCGGCAAGGAACAAACAAAGCCACATTATTTCATCAATTGCACATAGATCTTTTATTTTGCGACTGGTCGCATCTCTGGCGAGTCCCGCCAGTATATATACCCATTTTTGCACATATCGAACATACTCTGTATATTAGTCACCCGTTCCAGGAGCATTGTTGTTAGGGCGTTAATGTTTTCCACTGCATTTTTCATGTTCGCATGGCCATGTCATCTAATTTTCTTTCTGGGCCGAAGTTCATATTTCCATTTCTCTTAGCTTGTTTGGCGTATGGCCAAGTCCTCACGATGGATGGGCAATGTTTTAACTCAGTTCGAAACTCGAATCAAATTCGAAAATAGAAAAGTCTTGCTATCATTATTGCTCAGGGTAATTAATGAAGCATTGTTCAGTCACTCGGTTGAAAAGCTCACCAGTTCTCCTACTATGACCAAACCTATCTGCCAACCATCCGACTGGAGTTTATACAGCTTCCACTCTCTCGCTCTATGTCTTTATTTATACAGCGGAGGCCCAGGCTGCAGACACCCCAGCATCCTGAGCCAACCGCAACGCATAGACACCATATACAGCGAGCTTGGGATGTAGTTCCAAGGCGCGCAGACTCGCTCTTAATTATCTCTTTCTTTTTAATCCCATGGTATCTCGTCCTTGTCATGAAAAATCAACCTCGTTCTCCCTTAAGCTCTTGGATTGCCTTCTGCACCGTCAGCTGGTGGGTAGTGGCACCTTCAACATATTATAGATCCCGATAGTCAGAGCTGTTTTGATGCCAGCTTTATGGCCATTAACTCCGGCTCATCACGACAGGACTCTGGTGAGAGAAGAAACAAATTCGATGTCGGTATGCTCGAGGGTACAAGGGATATCTTGTATGGAATCTGTAGGATATCGAGTGCTGCTAGAACAGCAACATCAGGACCCAGTATGACTCCAAGTTATAGTGTCTATGAGCAGATAGTTGTGAACATTAGTTGATCCTCAGAAAAGCCATATATCATCACCGTTGACTGTTGACCGTTGACTGTTGTGGCTCTAGATTTCTTTCTCCTGAGGCTCGAGTAAAGTTTGTGGGTCCACAAGCCCCGTGACCCACCCTATTCTGAGCTTCTTCTTCTTCTTTCGAACATCTTCATCGCAGGTTGATCGATCTGGATACGCTGGATAAGCCTTTGAAGGCAGCATCATAGGCGCTAGTTATATATGAATTTGCCCGGCAAGAGTTACGAGGGCTTTACACCATCCAGTTTTTGGCATGATATTGTCCATCCTGTCACACTCTTGACTGTAGTGTGGCTCAAGCAAGCTCGTATTCAACGGGAGGCACAAGCTACTGGTTGATTATTAATAGATCCAAGCTTTATGAGGAGCTTCTTCAGCTGCTGCCTGGCCCCTGAGAGGTGTTTGACTGCGGAAAGGAACCCTTCTTCGAAGACAAATTATTAACCCTTCAGAAGAGAGTCACGATGCCTTCCAACGAACAGGATGACACCGCCCCCGAAGAGCCGTCGTTCAAAGGCGGCTTGGAAAAATTCGCTCACGTACCTTCGACTGATGATGTAAAAGCTGAACCATCGCCGGAGTCCTCTCCGACGAAATCGCGAAAGCGGAAGCTCGAAGATGACGGTGAAGCCGAAGAAAGAAGAAGTACAAACGAGACTGCGGTCACTACTGAAACTGCCAAAGTCGAGAGGAGTCGTCGGTCAAGTTCGCGCAAAGCCAAGTCAACGTTTACTCAGTCGACTTTGATAGCCAAACCTCCAGTGCAAGGTAGACGCTCAGCACTGTCTGGAGAAATGAACAGTCACCATACTAATATTGATTCACGTACAGCTTCGCCCTCGCCTGCACTGACATCCACTGACGGTCCAATCTCTCGCCTCCGTGATACTATTCCTGATAACTTGATTCTGGTCCTTATTGGCGTTAACCCCGGCATCATGACCGGCCAAACAGGCCATGCCTACGCCCACCCTTCCAACCTATACTGGCGCCTCCTTCATTCATCCGGCATAACGGCCTTCCGCCATCCACCCAGCGACACATACCGTTTACCAGAACTATACTGTGTTGGGAATACCAATATCGTGACGCGCGCCACACGCGATGCTAGCCAGTTATCCCGCGATGAAATGAATGCTGGCGTGCCCGTGCTAGAGGAGAAGATCTCGAAATCTAGGCCGGAAGCGGTATGTCTGGTCGGAAAAGGGATATGGGAAGCCGTATTCAGGGTGAGAAAGGGGCGGAATATCAAAAAGGGAGAATTCAAATATGGATGGCAGGATGAGTCGGAGAATATGGGTAAAGTTGGCCGTGTTGTAGGGGCCGCGTCTGGTGATGCGTGGCCTGGCGCGAGAGTGTTTGTAGCTACCACAACAAGTGGCTTGGCCGCAAGTATGAGTTTGGCGGAGAAACAAGCTGTGTGGAACGAGCTAGGCAGCTGGGTTCAAGAGAGAAGGAAAGCCAGAGGGTTTGTTTTGCCTACTGAAAGCGAGGCGTTGAGGGTTAACTAAACACGGACTTATTATATACTGTCATTCTCTTGGTGTTATCTAACTCGCTGGCGGGATTTATATGCTGCAGGGTAAAGTTGCGGAGTTCTTGGTGATTACATAGACTGATAACAATTCAAGCATGTTTGATTGAATATTAAATATCTTCTCCATCACTGCTTTTATCGTCTGGCAGCATGATAGGCGGCTGCCTCATTCCGCTTTCGCTATCACCAGCCATCTCCTCGTTCTCTTCAAACCATTCCTCAAGGTCAATATGGATCCTCAACTCCTTTTCAACAAGCACATTCCATACTCTCCTTAGCTCATCAGTGCTCATCTCATCTCGCAGCCCAGCTTCACTAAATGCCAATAAGACCAGTCCCTTCGCCCACGGACATGCCCGGATAGATCGAAAGAATACCTCACGCGCCCGTGCCTTTTCACCCAGTGCTATTTCAAACTGGATGTAGAGTTTCCACAGGACAGCGCTGCACTGCCCAGACCTTGTAGCAACTGCTGATTCAAAAGCTGCTCGTGCGGAATGCGCCGTTGAACCCGCGGCTAGACCGCGATGGATCTCGGTATATATCGAGAAGAGATGGGGAATGAGAGTGGATTCGCCAATAGAATCAGTCCAGTGTTTGGTGCTATCTTTGTCTGATGTGGAGTCTGAGAGTTGTTTGTGGAGGGTGGAGCGTACGCGGTCATCGATCCGGAATCGAGACTCGTTGAAGGCGAGAAGGCTTAGGAACATCGTGTTCTGGGGGAAGAGTGAGATACTTCGGCTTAGCTCTTCACGGATCAGACTTGGTTTGTAAATCCGGCTTGTTGTGAGGTGGTGGTAGAGAAGTCTGGCTTTACCCTGGTGGACGGATTCTAGAAATGCTTTGCTGTCGATTTCCTGTGACGCCAGTTGTTCTTCGGCGGATTTGTATACATCCATGGCACCGCTGATATCCTGCTCTCTGGTGAGATAATTCAACAATGCTAGGCAGTCTGTACAATGGCTGAAAACGGTGGATCTCCGGAATGATAGGGCGTGTGCTTGGGAGTCTTTGAGAAACTATAATACTGCGTGTCAGTTATCGTTACCTATAAGCTTTAGCTAGAAAGACATACCCTTTGACTTCTCAAGAACTCGGCTGGACTGGCCGACACTCCCCCCTCTGGCGAAGCTTTGGGATCGATGCTATTATCGGGAATAGCCAATAGAAGCATCCTAGCTTTGTCGTACTGATTACCGTCAAGGCATTCCCAAACCCAAGTCCGCCAAAGCAAGATACAATCCATCCTTACTGCCTCCGGAAAGCTTTGGCTCATTGACAGGGCGGTCATTAAAACCTTTTCGGCTGATGCTATTTGACCGCGCCTAAGTTCAAGTAATGCGTATGCGTTGTACAAGGGTATGCAAGCGGGCCTTTCCCGTAGAAGTCCTTTTGCGTATGTTTTTGCATCCTTTGGGTTAATCACGGACTCGAAGGCGACGGTATATTCAGCAAGTAACTCGTTGGTAGAATTTTGGGTGACCAGCCGCTTTAAGCATCGTAAAATCCATCCCACGTCAAGGTGGGAAGCTTGATCAACATAGGTGGACTTCCAATTCTCGAAGATACAAAACCAGGACTGACCGTTGCCAAACAATGTGTCGGTACAGCTCCCGATAGTTTGCTGCGGGAATGAAAATGGCCGGTGGTCTGCAGAGTCTCCTGCGCTTTGTACCAAAGGCGAGAACCATGAGTGGGAAACACTATCAAATTCATCTAGATAGCGGTTGCAAAAGAATGGGTCCCCGTGCCAGTTTGTTATTGCCTCCTGGGCCACTGTGGGTGAAACATAAGGAGGAAGATGACAATATATTAGAAAGGCACCAATCAGCAGATCAGACAGTCCAAAGCTAGAAAATGGAATAAGAAAATCTGCAATGTCCGTATAAATTATGACCCGATAGGGATCATCTTCTTGAACTTCATCAAGAGTCCGGGCAGGGAGAGACGAGTGCTTCATGAAGTCCTGTTCGAGCTTAACCCAGGACTGGAAGATGGCAGCGCCATCTATTGCAGGCGGTGTTGGATCTGATTTTGGCTCGGGGGCAGCGTCTGCTGCTAGGCGCCAGCCTTTAGCCCCTTCTTCGCCTATTCTAGGGACCTCGCTCTCCCAAAATTCTGAAAAAGAGGAAGACGCGGCCTGGGATTCTCTCTTCAAGTCGAGGTTCGGTGGGTGGAAGAAGTTGAATTCCAAAACAGCCTGCCAGATCGCAAGTGACTGCTCCAAATAACCGGCTTCTCGCATGAAAAGGCTGAAACGGAGTAAGATATACAGATTGATTGTGTGTCTCGCGGTATCATCAGGGTGTCGCTGGCTAACTTTAAGGCACTCTTGGAAGACTGAGCGGCATTTCTCATACGTGAAATTTATAAACGAAGTTTGTTGAAAGTCCAAATACCGTACCCATAGCGATATATATCCAGGATTTGACTCCAATATCGATTTCCACTTGCTCGCCAGCGTCTTTTTATCCCAAACCGTAGCACACTCTTCCATCATTCCAAGCAGTAGGCGATCCCGAGGAATATCTGGCGGTATTCTCTTTAATGCCTTTTCGTAAATCGATATTTTGATGTCTGCAACACTCGACTTTTCAGCCGAAGTCAGCCGACGGCGACCCTCCTTGTCGGCAACCCCGACTAAATTTTTTTGGTGGTCTATAAGTTTAAACCATCCGCGCGAATCACCCGGTTGCTCTTCGACGTGCCGTGATAGCCTGGCATTTTCCAGCCTGGCGACCCCATCGTCGGATTCTAGATCTGAGTCCGATATTGTGTCCATCTCGCCTAGCGAGGAAACCTTTTTCTCAGTATATCGGTAGCTGGGTAAATCTTCTTCATCAGACGGAAGATTCCTTGCAACATACGATCCATCTCCGAGCCGCCTTCGTTTACTGGTAAAGTTGGAAGTGAGCGGTAAGAAATCCCGTTCGAGCTCGTCAGCGACGTTAACGGGTGAGCTGCGCCGGAGCTTCCTGGGCCGCGGGCCTTTTGCCGCACGTCTCCAAAGGTCTTTGTTTTCCCCTCTTCCACCATCTTTTTTTGGCCCAAAGGTACGTAGTACCAGCGATTTACCATCCGCTAGCTCATAGTCAATCGTGTAGTTCGAGCTGAGGCCTAGTACCCTCCCGAAGCCCGAGCGATGGTAGCGGGGTACGTCGTATTTATGCTGCGAGCCATAGGTAAGATTATAAGGGTCACCTTTCGGATCTAATCTGTAGATGTCGTCTTGACCAGATGTCTGCCGGGAGCTTTGTGCCAACGGTTCAATCCCAGATCTTTGTCCTGACTCGTACACTGGAACATGTCGCGAGCCAGTATCCTTTCTCCTCCTCCCTCTGGAGGAAGAATCTTCATCAGTCTCTACATGGACTGAGGTGTGTTTCCTCCTTTCCCGCCTCCTAGCGAGTTCTTCTGACTTGGGTTCACGTTGAGTCGACCGACGCGACGGTGGTGGTGGTGGAGAGGGAGCCTTTGGCTTGAAGCTCGCGAATTTCGGGACCGGCCTTTTTCCCTGTCATAGCTGTCAGCTTTGTTAAGCATGTACTAACAAGATATTAATTAGGCGATTCATCATACCTTATCCTGCTCAGAATCCATTGTCCGTTGCTTGTAGATAACTCTGGGATCTCCTACGGTTCGATCATCGAGCTACAGATGGTTCGTGTCAACTTGCTTGTTCCTGTGCGGCGGTCGGGAAAAACTTCCTTCTACGGACCAAGAATTTTTGAATTTCCATCGAGCAAAAAGAGCTTCTTCACCAAATTCGACCGTCAACTCCAACCAAACGCGACCTGTTCATTCTTCGTGTTCTGGGTTTCAAGGATATGAACTTATGCTCTCTATCAGGCTCTAGGAGTTAAGTGACCGTTCACAATGGCCTCAACGCTTGCCGCACAGTTGTCGCAAGTTGCGGCAAAGGCAAGCCATCAGTTCGACTTGAAAGCCCAGCGCTCGACACATGCTCAGTCCTTGATTCTTGAGAAGAAAGTCGCGGCGACACAGGATTTCGAGACGATATTCCAATTATGCTATGAGGGTTATCAAGAGTTATGCGCCTTGGACCCGCGCTTCACGACCTTCCGACGAAATATTTTCAGCGACCAAAGCATATCAGAAGATAGAAGCCAATTGACTTCCGCACAAAATCAAGAGTTGGACGGTATAATAGAAGACTTTTTGGCATTAGTTGGGGGGCGTTTACTGCTCAACCCGGCGGTGAAGGCAGTGGACTGGCTTATTCGTCGATTCAGGTATATTTGATCAACTTTCCATCCGCAGAACCTTCGCTAATACTGTGTCAATCAGGGTTCATGAACATAATACATCCTTCCTGCTCTTCACATTCCTCCCATATCACACGACGCCGCTGTTTCAAAATCTACTTTCCATCCTACCAGACGACCTTACACCTGCTTTTAAAATTCTATACCCGTACAAACGAAGCCTTACATTGCCCCCGCGGCATCCGATTGTCCAGAGCGCCGTTACCAACAAACCATTTTTTGCGGCCTTTAACAATTATGTTTTACGTGTCTGTAAACAGCAAGCCCACTATCAAGGGCTCGTTTCCTTCTGGGCAGGAATCACAACCGAAGCCCTATCAGCCATGCTCGATGCAGCTAAAGCTGGACGAATTGAGGTTGAAAGAAAAAATAATGAAGACATCTTACTTCGGATTCTACCTACACTTAATACTGGCTTCGGTTTAAAGAAAGTGCCAGAATTGGTGGTCGCATGCTATATGATTTGTGTTGTGCTTGTAAACAAATCATCGTTGTCCGACAAGGTGCTTGATAGTCTAATGGAGGCAGTCGTGGGATCTTGGACGAAAGATACAATTATTCCCGGCATTACCTGCTTGTCGGCCCTCGCGCAACATAAAGATAATGGGCAGCTTCCGAAAAAGGTTGTCAAATCACTGGTTCGATTAGACAATACCACAGAGATATTTGCCGAGCTAAGCCAGCGATATTCCATGAATGAACTCTTTCTGGGCATGATAAATGGAGTTGTGAGTATCTCTAGTGACGATGATCTGAGCTCCCTAGTAACCTTTGTGGGCCAAATCTTGCGTCGTAACACCTTTGGTGTCGAAGATTCGAGGAAAAGTATCTCGGCGCTCATAAAAGCGGTGGACGAACTACGCATAAATGGTCGCCTCCATGGAGAAATACGGGCTCAAATATCCGATTTGTTGGCGAGCCTCAATGAATCTAATGACCTATCCCCTATTGTCCAAGCAGCCGCCCGCGAGTCCAACGTTGACATTTCCTCACTTGAATTAAGCTTGGAAATTGTTATGGCCGCCGAAAAACTGCCAGAAACTATTACAGAGGATGTTGAGATGGAGGACGCAATTGACAGCACTCCACATGACGAAGTGTTCTCCAAGTCCATCGAATCACTCTCGTCCAAACGACCATCTGCCGGAAAAGAGTCGTTCCTCGTCGAAACATCTTCACCGTTATTTCACGAGCTCGCCGACGCTTTTGTTCGCGCCGTCCCTGATAAGGAAAAGATTGCGACGTTTGTTTCGCTGCCGGTCTTTCATGGTAAGGATAATTCAGATGGTTCAAGTCTGTTGACCTTCTTGACGCGACTGTTCTCTTCTCCATACCATCTTACCTCAAGAGCGGCTGCTATCAGCATAGCAACGTCTCGGGTAGCCCAGCTAGACGGAAATGGTGTCGACATGCAAGCCCTTATTCCGTACACTATCGCCTGTCTCGCGGATCCATCAGAGCGAGTACGAAGAGAGGCAGCTGGTTTACTGGTAGCAATTGGCCGTCAGAGTGAGAAAGCAACAAAGTCCCAGGGAAGTCAGCCATGGGGACAGGACTTTATTTATGGGTCGAAGAAACGCTCTAGCGCTCCACAATGGTTATCCACCAGCGACGCATATAAGATTGTCCATCGTGTCTTATTACCTGGCTTGGAAGAAACTGCTCTGGATCCCAACCAAATAGGCCGGTTAGTGGTACATGCACTTCGTGGTGAGCAGCTAAGCGGTTCTTCGGAGTCAGAACTAAAGAAAAGCCTGCGTCACGATTTCTTTTCATTCTTGTGCTCCCATATTATCAACACTCCAGTTCTCGCAGCAAAATTAAGACTTTTGAGGATTGTGAACTGCGTCGGAAAGATTGGCTCCACTTCAAGAACACAGATACTGTCTCCTCTGCTGAAACAGTGGAGGGTTATGTCGGAGGCGGAAGCTAAGCTAATCGAAACTGAGGAGCGTGTGTCTGCGGATGAGTTTGAAGAACAAATTCTCTCGACTATCTATCCAAAGGACCAAGATGCTGTAAATACCTTGCTGTCAATAGTCACTGACGACACGGAGAAGACCCGGCCGTCCTTCATCAATGCTGCTTTCAAGCGCTTCAAAGGCATCTGGCCCTCGCTAAAGGAAGAAAACGAAATTCCAGCAGCCGAAAAGCTACTTGATGTTTGTCTCGCAACTACCAACCAGAACGAGGACCTTGCCAACGGATGTAGGGACTTACTTCGCGCTGTTGATCTATCCGGTCCTGTCATATACCGCTTCCTTAGCAAGGTATCCTCTGACCTTGATATCGAAACGCCCGCACCAAAACGGCGGCGTACAAGTCAAAACCACATGGTAGCTACGAATCCTGCAGAGGCGAAAGTTTTACTGCAGAAAATCACTTTCATCCTCGAGTTGATCGACGGCTCAAAGCCAGAGAGGCAGCCCGAGCTTCTTGGTGGTTTGTTCCAGACTCTATCTGCTGTACAAAATTTGAAAACACAGATACAGTCTGAGATGAGCTATATTCTCAGTTTGAATCTTGGTATTCTCCTTGCAATCATCAAAAATGTAAAGGTATGTCAGCTCCCATTATCCAGCAGCCACCGTGAACCCTTTGATTGACTCGATTTGACAGGATTCCCCTAAGAAATTGGACACATCTGTAATCAGAGCGAATCTGATTATTGATTGTGTACGGACTTCTGAAAGCCCTCAAGTCCAAAATACTGCTCTTCTTGTTGTAGCAGGCTTAGCCACAATTGCACCTGAGCTCGTTCTGCATAGTGTCATGCCTATCTTCACACTTATGGGCTCAAGCGTCCTGAAGAAGGATGACGAGTATTCAGCTCTTGTGATTGATCAGGTGTGTACTGTCCATTCAGACCGTGATACTTTGCCCACCTGCTAACATCCCTTAGACCATTGACCAAGTTGTCCCTCCACTTGTGCGATCACTACGTGCCCAGAAGAGAGACGTGGTTTCAGGTACCTCAGAACTACTCTTATCTTTCACCGCTGCATATATGCATATACCATCGTACCGCCGCATGCAACTGTTCGAATCCCTCCTATCGAAGCTGGGCCAGGAAGACTTCCTCTTTGCTGTGTTGGCGATGCTCGCTACTAAGTACGGGATGGATAAGGATGTATTGGCCACAATGACTTCTCTTGCCTCTAAAGCTGGGGCAGAACTCCAACTTATTGTGAGTAAAACTTTGTCGTCTGATATGGTACTTCCACTAACATTTTGCTAGACCTATGCTCGGTATCTGAATCTAGTACAAGACGCTCTTAAACCTAAACCCACTTTAGCGCGAGTTCTCCTAGGTGTTGGCACAGAGGAAGGAAAGGATTCGCAGAGGGTCGCCGTCAATCTCCTGCAGTCGCTATCGCACTTGCTTAAGTTTACGTCCCTTAGCGAAAAGATGACGGAGTATTTCGAGCTAGATACGTCAGAGACTGCTCAAAAAGTCCATGCTCTGTTCTCGAGCATTCTCGAGCACCTCCTATCACTATCCGAAAGTGTGCGTTCCATCAAGCCAATCAGCAACGCGTGTGGAAAAGCGCTATCCACTTTCCTGGGTACTTTATCTCTTGTGGATTTCATCGATACTATCGAGGTGCTGCTACAACGGCCGGGTGATGAACTGCGCCGTAAAGTCTTGAGACTGCTCGAGAATCGTCTAGAGGGAAGCAACAACAAGGACAAGGCGTCTTACACGAGGTCTCTCGAGTTCCTATCTACACTGCTTGATATTGTCCAAACTTCCGATGATATTCTCCTTAAACACGCCGCCGTTGCTTGCATTGAGAAGATTTCGGAGAAATATGGCAAGAAGGACCTTGATAAAGTTGTTGAGGCGGCGGCAATTATCTCCGGAGACAAGTGCATCGGAGAGACCGATAGCCGTATCCGTGTTATGGGCTTGCTATGTATTGCGTCTATGGTCGAAGTTGCCACCGATGCTATTATTCCAATCCTACCAGTGGCTTTACCGCGATCGTTGGCTTTGCTAGAAATCAGCATGGAAGCCAAGGAAGAAAACCCCCAGCTTCACGATGCGGCATACTCCGTTCTGTCAGCTTTGCTCGTCCATGTGCCATGGATGCTATCTGCGGAATTCCTAGATCGGATACTTCAGCTATCAGCTAAGTCTGCCTATGCCGCCCTATCCGAGGATTCCCACGACAACAGACGTGAGGCATTACAACTCCTTGCTAAGAGAGTTGAGATGCAAGAAGTCTTCGGCGCCGTCGAGAGAAACTGGGCATTTGCAACATCCCAAGGACCTACTGTAAGCTTTTTTGTTGTGAATTTTCCCCTTTTCAGGATCATCTGCTAACAACCCCATAGGCTGCTGAGGAGGCACTCGAGATCGTTAAAGTTTCCATCCAGAAGCATCCAAAATCAACGATCGCCAAGAATGTATCGACTTTGATGAAACTTATATTGAATGCTTTCGACACTCGCCGAACCAAATTACTCAAACCATATGACGAACAAGAAGTTGAGAGTATAGAATCTAGCGTTAATGACATGGCCATCAAGATGATCTACAAGCTCAATGATAGCACCTTTAGGCCCCTATTCGTACAGTTGACAGAATGGGCAACTGGCGAGGCCTCCAAAACTAAAGCAGCAGGCAAAATAGCCAGGCTGACAACATTCTACAAGTTCTTGGATACTTTCTTTGGCACACTCAAGGTTCGTACTGGTTTGCTTATTGCAGCTTTTAAATGTCAGTATCAAAAACTAATTGTTTGCTCCCATAGTCTATCGTCACCGGCTACTCTGGCTATATCCTTGAAAGCGTCGTGGAAGTCCTGAGGGCGACATCATCATCAAACATAAAAGCAACCAAACCACTTTGGCTCGCGACGATGAGAACGCTTCGAAACTCATTCGAGTATGATCAAGATGGTAAGCTTCCCTTTCTGCCATACTTGACCCCGAATTAGTCTAACTTAATATCAGAATACTGGCAATCACCATCCCATCTCGCTGCTATTTCTGAACCCCTAATCAAGCAGCTCGCGATCGCCACAAATCAACAAAACTTCAAACTTATCGTCACCGAAACGATCCCTACCATCACCGCCCTCGCTGCTGCTGCTGACTCGCCGGATAACCACAAAGAGTTGAACACGCTAATAATGAAATTCATGCGCGCCGGTAGCAGCGGTGCGAGTGGAGCTGAAAATTCTTACACTCGTCTTGCTGCAGTCAAGTGTGAGCAGAGCCTAACCGAGACCCTAGGCGAAGAATGGCTTGCGCTACTTCCTGAAATGCTGCCATATATCAGCGAGCTGATGGAGGACGACGACGAGAACGTTGAACGAGAAGTGAGAAAGTGGGTTCTGTCTATTGAAGACGTACTAGGTGAGAAATTGGACGACATGTTGGTTTAGTGGACACCCTCAGCTTGCGACCACATCAGCGTCACATCATTTTTTGCATTGTCATATTATCGGAATGGAGTCATGCTGGCAACGGGTGAACGGTTTAAAAAAATGATGTGGGTATACAATTGCTAGAATTTTTTTTGTTAGATAAAAAGGGCATAACAATTATATATGTCTAAGTATGTGTTTGTATAGAAAATAAAATTACTCTACATAAATGATATCAGCCAGTATGTACATGCATCTGTTCATTACTCTCCATCCGCAGTTCAAAATGGTGGTGGGTTAAGATCCAGTCCCTCGACGGTCAGCCTGAATGCATCATTGCGAGAGTAGCTTCCAGCAACGTCAAGATCCAATCTACCACGAATGCAATCGGCAAAGTCAATCTCAACAACCTGCAAGCTCTCCTCATCTTCATCGGTAACATCCCAAATGGGACCAGCCAGGGTACGGCCAAGCGGGCTCACTATACAAGAACCACCGGAGCAGAGAAACGGCTCAGGCTCAGATCCTTTAGGCTCAGCCTTGTTATCCGCACCATTAACCCACGCTGGTAGATCACTCTGTCGAACACACTGGCTACAGCTTAGAACCGCAGCTCTGCCCTCAAAAGCAACAGTTTGCATCAGCGGTAACCAAGCAGGTCTAGCATCGGCGGTTGGGGCGAAATAGAGGTTGACATTCTGTTCGTAGAGACTCTGTCGCAACAGGGGCATGAAGTTCTCCCAGCAAATCGCTGCTGCCATGGTAAGTTTGACGCCGTCAATTTCAGTCGTGACGGCTTTCAGGGTAGATGCCTCTCCCTGGGCCCAGCAAAGTCGTTCACTTCCAGTCTAAAAAGTTCATATCATCAGCTCATCAGCCACCCATTGGCACTGGTTAGTATCAGCACTTACCGGCATGACCTTCCTCCTCTTCCCCAAAATACCACGCTTGGGATCAACGTAGACAACAGCACAGTATAAACTTCCACCAGACCGTTCAATCAAGCCAACAACAAGCAAAACATCGGCCTCGCGAGCCACAGCCTCGAGATGTTCTCTAGTTCCATCACCGCGGTAAGTCTTGCCTGGCGCAACGGGCAACTTCCTCGCAACCCAGTCATCGCCACCAGAGATGGGTGTATCGCCCAAATCAACGGCCGAGTTATAATAGTGGAAGTACTGGTCTCGTCCGCTATCAGTACGGCCACCGACTGCAGCTCCAAAAGTACACCCGCGTGGATATCCGCCGAGATACCCTTCTGGGAAGAGTAGGATCCTGGCTCCGCGACTTGCAGCTTTGTGGGTGATGGTTTCGAGAGCTTCGAGGGTCTCAGTGAGGGTGTTACGGGTTCGGGCCTGGGCCACTGCGACCTTTAGTTTTTGGGACATTGTTGCTGTGTTTCAAGAGAATGCCTCGGTAGAATTGAGACAGGTACTGTCAAGAGACGACTAACAACTTAATGGACGAGGATACAAAGATAACAGGGACAATTAACGCTTAACCAGTTCACCAAACGGTTTGAATATTTTCTCAATCTCCTGCTGAAAGATGTGATGATTTAAAGGCCCCTCGGCGGCGGGGAGATGCCGTTGTCGGACTTTGCGGGGGTTTGTCGGTGGAAGTCTCCTATTACCGGCTTGGCAAGTTGGGGAAAAGTTGGAGAAAGGCGGAGCGGGAGCGGACGAGATGACCGCGCTTTCACTCCTATAAAACTGCACAGCTACATGAGATTGTGACAGAAGGTTGTCATGATGCTCAGTAAGTCCTTGTCGAGACTGGTTAAAAGACACCGCTGACCTTATGCCAGCAGATTCATTAAATTCAAGAATGCGGGGTTACTATCAATATATCATCTTACAGCATATCAATGTTAGGAGCACAAGGCCGACAGGTAACCTTACCAGTCGTCCACTCTCTTCATTTTTAAATGCATACCCTCCCTCGGCTTTGTTGTCACTGCCCCGGCAATTGTGATCTTCTGCTTTGGATCCTGCATCTCGAAGCTGAATCTGCCCACCACGCCGGCAATCGCACACCGTAATTCGGCTCTAGCGAAGTCTTTGCCCAGGCAAGACCGCTGTCCGTGCAAAAATGTAATCTGGGAATAATTCGTCGATGCACCACCGTTATTATTGGGCTTTTGTTTACCGGTCGTAGGGTCCGTGTCAATCCACCGCTCAGGAATGAATTCGTCACCGTTGTCTCCCCAGAATTCAGGGCAGCGGTTGATCGCGTACGGGCAAACAACGATTCGGGTACCCTTGGGAATATGTGTATCTGCTACAGCCGTGTCGCGAACAGCTTGGCGGAGTGTGACAGGTACGGTGGGGAATAGGCGGATGACTTCCTGGCAGACACCATTGAGTAAGGGGAGGGATTCAAGCTTATCCCAAGTGATAGGATGGTTTCCTGAAGGTATAGCCGAGCGAATCTCGGCGCGGAGTCGTTCCTGCACTTCAGGGTGTAGGCAAAGGAGATAGCAGGCCCATGTCAGGGCACTGGCAGTAGTTTCGTGCTAATACCAGGTGAGCATGATAAACTGATATAATGACAGCTGCAAAAACATACCCCAGCCGCTAGGAAGGTCAACATCTGGTCGACCAATCCTTGTTCGGAGAAGTCGCCCCCGAGCATCATTGTCCCTAAAATATCAGCCTCCACATCCTTCGCTGTAGCTTTGAGAGTGGTGATAGCCTCTTTCTTCTTGCGAACAACGTCCAAACACAGTTCACGCAGGAAGCCGGTTTCCTCGTTGATCATCGCATTTAATTTCCACGGCAGATTACCGGCAATCCACTGAGGTAGGACAATGTTCACAAATAGAAACATCACCTTCTCAGGAGTCGGGTCAACAATATTCAGAAAGCTTTTTGCTACAGGGTTCTCAGGATTCTGTAGGGAACAAAAGTCCTGACCCATGGCTGCCGGCCCAATTATATCAAGCGTAAGACGGCTAAATCACCACGTCAGTACCCTATTTCATTGTAGTGCGCGTAAAGGCCTACCTAGCCCATTCACTCATTTCAATCTTGCCTGAACCGTCGTCGAAGTCATCTGGGTTTTTTGCAATGCTCTTCTCGAGCTCATCAAGCAGGCGTCCTGTCTTCTCCCACATCAGTGTATACAGTGCCCTGATATTTCTCACATGAAAAGCAGGTGTGGCTGCTTTCCGCTGCCGTTTGTGCGCATCTCCCTCAGACAGAATCAGTCCAAACCCAATAATGCGTGCCAGAAAATTGCGCGCCTCCCAGGGTTTTTCAAAGTCGTAAGTATTAGTGCTCATAATATCGAGTAACGCCTGGTGGTTGGTAGCCACCAGGACACTACGGTTGATATAGTCGCGGAAATGAAGTAGGCCATTGTTGGGGATAGTTCTCATCCAGTGCAGCGCTGACCGACCACGGGGAGTTTCGAGAACTGTTTTGGCTGAATTATTGTAACCCTACAGTTAAAGCGTCAGGATACCAGAGCAGCAATACTATCCACCGACGGCTGTGAGCGTACCTTGACTTTGGGAAGGTGTCTGAGCGGATTCAGCAGGAAGGGATATATGAAGAGACCATATACGATGAATCTCAAAAAGATATTTGTACCAAATGCCACGAAAAAGAGATCATGAAAGGTGTACTCTGGTAAGAAAGTCTGATTGAGAAGATACCCCTCGGCAACCGAGAGGGAAGCGACAGCGAGAAGAGCATTACTGAAGCCCATTTTCAAACTCGTCATACACTAAATAGGAGCTCGTTCATAGTCATGACCCATAGGTCGAGAGTTCTGAGGGCAGGGTAAGATAGATTTTCCATTTCGTGAACGGCTGGCATGTCAGGTTAAGGACCTGATACTGGACATTAGCACATGCTTAATGACCTCGGCCGGAGAGTGGAGGGTATACTAGAGATATGGATACGTACATCGTATGTAGATATTTAGTGACAGATCCTAAGGGTCCATTCCGTTGACATGGATCAACATCGCAGCCAACGCCACGCAGATGGCCAACGCTAGCCTTCTCAAGAACAAACGGTGGAGAATCCCCTTGGCGTAGAGGACTTGGGCATCACAAAGTCGGGTCTGACCCGATGCTGTTTGGGATCCTATGCTGGGCAGAACCGAACGGCAAGGAGGCCAAGGGGATGATGGACGGAGCTGAAATGAGGTTACCTTGTATACCATCCGCAATTGCGGGGTCCCCAGAAAACCCAGGATACCGTCGCAATGGCTTCAGCCAGAGGAGGACAGGACAGCAAGGGAAGAACCTCGGCAGCGCATCTCGAGTTCTCCTGGAATTTGCCATCTGTACAGGCGAAGATAAAGTAAGGAACAAAAGGAGAAAGACAAAACCAATAGTTCAGCCTTGAATGGCGCGGTTGTGAGCATCTTCCTTCACATTCCCATGGGATATCAGAATGGCTGAACATATCAATTATGCCCTATCCGTGGGCCAAAATCTCCTCCAATATACCCTCACACATCTCCCTGAGCCTGTGAAACCCTTCCTTGAGGCCCCCCGGGTTCAAAAGGCCCTAGCCGTCTTAGCAGCCCTTCAAATCCTGCGTGTTGCAAACCGCAGCCTCTCCCAGCGTATATCGAACAACTGGCAAACCATCAAGCCATGGAACGCTCACCAGGAATTGGTGCTGTTGTCTGGTGGATGTAGCGGAATAGGGAAGCAGATCATGATCGACCTAGCGAAGACGGGTGTGAAGATTATCATATTGGATCTGAATGAACCAGACTTTAAATTGCGTAAGTTTTATCATCCAGGGTGTATATATCCCTCTAGAACTAACAGAAAAACAGCCTCGAATGTATTCTTCTACCATGCGGACGTAACATCCACGGCCAGCATCAAAGAGGTCGCAGTCAGTATTCGTGCAGATCACGGTGACCCGACTGTCCTCATCAACAATGCCGGCGTTGGCGTCGCAGGCACCATCCTCGAGAAGTCCGAAGAGATGATCCAGCGGATTTTCCAGGTCAACACCGTCAGCCACTTTTGGATGGTGCGAGAATTCATGCCAGCTATGGTTAAACATAATCATGGGCATGTCATCACCATCGCAAGCATGGCGAGCTTCTCGGCCCTGGGAGCTATGGTTGATTATTCCTGTACAAAGGCTAGTGCCTTAGCGTTCCATGAAGGGCTGTCACAGGAGTTGAGAGTGTGGTACAAGGCGGACAAAGTCAGGACCAGCATAATCCATCCCCAGTGGGTACGGACGCCGATGATCCAGGTGCTCTCAGACGCTGAGAAGGAATTTAAGATGCCCATCATGGGGCCTGAAGTTGTGTCGAAGGCTGTGATTAAACAGATACTGTCGCAGAGCAGTGGGCAAGTTATACTACCAGCAAGAGTTTCGGTATTAAGTTGTCTTCGGGCAGCTCCTATCTGGCTACAGGAGACTGCGAGAACTATTGGGTCAGGGATGCTGAAAGAGATGAAGGACAAAGTAGCAAATTCGAAGGAGAAAGGGCCATGAATAAAAGTCCATTGTATATAGGCACACGCTGACCTGGGTATAGTTTATCAGTAAACATATCTATCTATAATATAGCTATGCGAAATATCTTAAAGCAGCTCTCTCAACCACTGCTTAACCTTTTTTCCCTGTTCTGTCTCCGCTGTATCGCCGATTAGTAGGTGGTATATAGGAGCAACATGGCACTCTCTCTTCCCGATAAACAATTCCACCTCACGAGGAAATCCGGCCTGCCGCATTTATTAGCAATAGCTTTCGAAAACTCATCTGTAGATCGCATGCTCACCTTAAATTTTGCGGCAAAGTCTTCTATCGCAGGGAACAAAATCTCATTCCTCCCCGCTGTAATCAACACCGTCTGCACGGGGAACTTTGCAAACCAGTCTGTTGGCGCGTTGGATAAATCGGTATAATAATCACGTTTTGACATGCCCAGATACGCAGAAGACCACCCCTCAGCCACATCATGGGAGATGAGATCACCACCGCTATAAATTACCATCCCTGGAAATTCGGTCTCGAGGGTCGTCCAAGGGCCAATAAAGACTGCGCCCGCTAGATATTCCGAAAGAGCCAAGGGAGCTATCTTCGGATGCGAATGCGCGAGATGGGATAGGACACCGCCTACGAGGTTTCCTCCTGCTGAATCACCGCCGAGGAATACATTGGATGGTTTGCGGTGTGTTTGTTCAAGGATATACCGGAGGCATTCAACCGCCTGAGTTAGCTGGGTTGGATATGAGCTCTCATGAGAGAGACTGTAGGCGAGACAGAAGACAGCAATGGATTTGCCAGATGCTTTTGCATCAGCAACGGCACGAGAGAGGAATCGGAAGTAGCCAATGTTAGCGGGTAGAGCGAAACCACCGCCTATATGCCGTTAGAATAATTATCCCTTCTGTATCAATGTTAAATTGACACACCGTGATACCAGATTAGAACATTGTCGGCATTCTTATCACCTATCCAGTGTCCATGGGAACCGTGACCAAGGTCGACAGACTGCGGCAGCTTTCCGGTCTTGTTCATATATTGCTCGTAGACCTTTGTCGTCGAAGGAAGGATATATCTAGCCAATTCATGCATGGATCAGTACGTTTATCACCGTTTTGACACAATCGAGGTATCTCTCACAGCAACTGCGCCGCTGTTAATCGCGTCGTCGATTTACGCAGGATCGCGTATCCAATGTGTTGAAACAGCGTCTTTGCTTCCCTCTCTGACCGCCGCAGACCAGTCAGCGCTGCGTACACTGCGACGGCGGAAATTGATATAAGCGCTGGAATGAAATCGAGTATTTCAAACAACGACAACTCGACGTTCCCCGTTGGACCTGGTGGTCCCTCTGCTAAGACCGTCATTGGAGCGGTATATTGCCTACTTCTCACTTGGGGAATGCAAAAGAATGAAAACTCTTTCAAAAATTGATCATTGGGGCTAAAGAATTCCCCGTCATAAGTCTCTTGATGAGCAAAAGTCTTCCTTGTGAAGATAAGATTAAATTTGAAAAACCGAGGCCGTGGTTCTAGTTGCAATTTTGGCTGCGTCTCCCCGCAGATCTCTTAATTACAACCAGGTCGAAGCCGTCTTGGTGGACGATGGGAACATGTGAAGCAGTTACGAGGTTACAATGGGTATTAACTATGGTTTGATAGAGACAGGTGGGTGGACATGGGCGAAGGCACAGCCATATTGTAAAGATTCCATTTCAAAAATATTTATATATCGACCGATAAATTACGATTCCAATATCTGTGGAGTTTGCAGAAGAAATCGTACTCAAAGACCATCGACTGGGGTTTATTCTAGTCTCGTGCATTCCATGCGAAAAAACCTATTATAGGCCTGATGGTTGCATCCAGCTCAAGATCAGACCATGGTAACTGTCGACCGAGCGAGGAAAGAGACGCCCTACACTGCTGAAAGGCGGGTGGAAAAGCTGATGAGCTAAAAAAGGCGAGGAAGAAAGAGAAGGTGATCATCCCTTTGCTGCCAGTTAGTTGAAATATGATTCGCATTATTGGCCCACTAAGGTCAGGATTACTCGAACGGCTACCGGCTCATAAGAACTCCAATGCTTGAAATTGCGCCTATCTCTTCGCGAACAAACATCGAGAAGCAGTGAACTGGCCAGATTAGTTAGTATACATCATTAATTCCATTCCAAGACGCCTTAAATAATTCAGGTATCTCAATTGTATCATCAATCAATAAGCAACTTTGGTTCTCATGTCCTAGAAATGGTAAAAATTAGCACTTGTTTGATGTTGTTGGAAAGGTGTCAGCTTACGGATATCTTGCGTTCGATTTCCCGCACCGATCTATCAAGTTCCGATGCTATCATTAACTTTTTATCGTTGGATAGCAAGAAATACGTCTCGCAGAGGTCTCCGTCAATGACTCCCTTAGCAGGAGCGTAATAACTTCTGTAGATCAGATGATCACGGCCTGCAAGAGGAGGGTTCTGCGACGTGAGTTGCATCTCCAAAGTCTGGAAGAAGTCAACCTCATCACGGCTGACAAATGGAATTAACATCCCGATAGTGCCCTGAAGACCGGTCCAGACCAAGATGTCACGACCTCCGGCAACCAATTGTGTCTTATGTATGCTCGTTGGTATATCTTGCGGGTAGAAGTGCGCCGTCAAGCTCAAGCGATTCGGGGCGCCTTGTAAGTACTGTCTCTCATGTATCAGATGAGCACCAGAACCATCCTCATCGGCTTCATCAGACGCCTTTTGTGGAGCTCTGAGTAGCCATAGGTTACCAAACTTGTCTCCACCAGCAACTGTCTCGTAGTCCACCATAGTCGTACAGGTGGTCCACCGAGCAATCATATCGTCGGCGAAAGGAATAAGTCGGTTCTCCTGATACTTATATACCACATAGGTCACACTTTCTTGAACGTCGCTAACAACAATTCTGCTTCCTTGGGTCTGAAGTCCAACGATTGTGCGAGGTGTTACATGTGCTTGGCATTTTCGTAGCAGTTGCTTCATTCCCAGATCATAGATTCGCAGGTCAGGACCCACACCGGCTAAAAGCCGACCCTGGAATGCTAGGAGGGCGAGCGGAGGGGAATCGACTTTGGTTTTGTGGATAAACTCCAGCTCCTTTCCATCCTCTTGGAACCGATAGATATGAATGAAGCCTGACGTGCTAGACTGTGGGTTCACCGCAATGTCTTTACCAGTACCGACGACTAGGAATGTTTCGTCTTCCTGACTGGAGAATGGAACTGTGGCTACACTCACTGCAGCCTCATTCTCTTCCAACTCTATGCGGGACACAACAGCTTTGGCGTTTATTGGATCAACTACTTGGATACAAGAAGCCCAATGACCAGTTCCACGAGGATAGCCAAACTCTTCAGGCGGTAATTCAGCATTCTCGCCGTTGACCGCATTTGAATCATTGAGCAACTTTGCTTTGGTGGCCGGAGAAAGCACATTATTATCAGACTCAATAACATAAAACAAGGGCTGTTCTGGGTGGCGGACAAGTTTACGTGGCGTATAGGCAAGCGGTATCGATTCCTGAAGGAGGTTGTTGTCCAGTTTTTCAATGGAAAATATCCTAGTCCAAGTCCCGTCAGTTAGCAATTTGTTATTGTGATGGGATTTGACGGAAGATAGTGTATATTTCGTTTGTTTCAGTAGGAACAATTGGAAAAAATAATGTTATTCCACATCGCCCGAGTTGGACTATGGAAAACCTAGTCTCATCATGACAAAATTTTAATAAAAGAAATATAAATTAGTTTGAACTTACCTTAGATTTTGGCCTTGTATTCCTACCATTCCTTCTAGGCACTGTTCCGAACTGAAGTTCCAGCTCCATTCAAGCCCGACATAATTGAGTGGCGTTAACATGAAACTCTTCGTTTGAATGTCGGAATAGCCAAGCCATGGACGAGAGCTCAAGGCGAGAATAGAACGCTGTTCCTTGACGAACACACTAAATAGTTTCACTGGTTTTAGGCCTAGAAATCGCGTTCTAGTGTCCGAAAGTTCTCCAGTTATCTCATCCAGCACAGTCCGGAGATAAATCCCGGAATATAGGCCGATGTGAAGGTATAACGTCGAGCCACCCGAAGTTGAGTCGGACATTGACATGATGGAAAGCGCCGAGGGAGCGGAGGTAAGAGCCTGGACGGACTTGTTTTCAAGGGTTGAATCCGGATCAAGACTCAATATTCGGACCGTAGAATCATCACACCCAACAGCGAGAAATGAGCTCCTAACACGGCCTTCAGGAACTTCACCTAGGCTGAGACAGGTAACGGTTCCCGACATTTGTCGCTTTTCATCGTACTCTGCAAGGGATCCATCTGCATCCATCTCAAAGTACACAATCTCCCCTGAGCTCAATGCCACAGCAACCTGACGTTCATTTGTTGTTGCAGCAACGATGGACCGATGTTGCGGGGCTGGCCACTCGTTTACCCGTCGATCCGCATGAATATGTCGGATTCCTTTCGGGTGTACTTGGATGAGGGAGTCCTCACCCAGCTGTTGCACGGCCAGAGTCGACGCTGAGGAAAGGAATCCAGTATCCGTTACCTCCTCCACTGTCTCACCGATGCTTAAAACAAGGGTTCCATTCGTAAAGGATAGGATAATGTACGCATCAAATTCATCGTTGCGCGTCAGTTTTGTCGTCCACACAGCAGACGGCACGCTGGGTAGCTCAGATTCGACTATTTCAGAAACCTCTAGGCCATGTCTCAGAGTCCTAAAGCTGCTGCGGGCGCCTGTACCACAGATAGTGTACAATTGGGGAGCATCTTCTTCCACAAGATTCGCAATAGTGCAGCCCATCAGTGGGCTCATGGAGCTGATACTTTCGACCAAGTTCAAATTCTCTGCGCCTCTCGGTCTAAAGTAGACGGGAGAGATGAAATCCGTGATGTCAGCCGAAAAGTCATCACTGTTCCACTCGGTTTCGTCGTCATCATCACCCAGTTTCTCAAACTGGTAGAAGTGATGGTTGCCACTTTCACTGGCGACGAACAGGAAACCACTCTTCAGGATGCAGAGACTTGTAGCGACAGGAACAGTGTCGAAATATTTAAGCTTTATTCGTTTGACTTCGCCTGTTGGTTGCTCATTTTCGTCTTCGACCATCTCAATCATCACTTTAAACAGATCTCCATCCTCTGATTGCAAGAGAAAAAAGAATGCGCCTCGCATCTTATGCATAACGCCTGCGACAATCGACCGTTTCCTTTCTGGATTCTCGGTAGGACCACTCCGACGAGGTATGGGAACACGGAACGCATCCTGATTAGAGTGACGGTAAGTGATGCTGTCCACGGCGCAAACAAGGACACCACTAGGGCCATCCGCGCCACCGGGTACCTGAAACAGCATCGATGAGGTACGATCGACAGGGTCTGCCCATCTTCTGACGACATGGTTCAGGCCAAGATCAAGCTCGTAGTAAACTAAAAGTTTCTCTGCCTCAGTATATGCCTCGCCAGTGGGATCTTGATCTGCTTCAGAGTAATCAACCTCAAGGGCAGCAAATATTGGGTTATCATAGCCCACGTCAAGTGCTGTGAGCGCAAAAACTAGTGTGTGTGGTTTGTGCGCCTCCAGTGGAGAAGATATTGTTAATTCGGCCTGGGCGTTTCGGTTGAGTACATACACCAGTTTATTCTTCTCCACGGATGCTATCAGACAAGCCCTGCCTTTAGGGTCGACAGCAAGATACTGGCCGGGAACGACACGTCGGATACCCGACTTCCCAAAGGTCTCGAGATGGATTCGATTGAATCGGTTCTGTGCAGGGACATACTCGATTATCGTAATCCGACCGGAATCGGAACCAATGATAATGTAGTCTAGCAAGATACACTCAGCAACACTCTCGCAAAATATGGGCTGACGAGGTAACGGGCAGTCCTGTCGTGGAAAGAAATGGTGCGCCAGGGAGAGAGAAAGGTGCATCAGACTACCCCGCAAGCTTCAAGAATCACTAACGTTGTCCTGAATAAGTACATCAAGTGCAAAACATACCTTTATTGCTGCCCGCCAGCCTAAATGCAGCTAGAGTTCTGATAATGCCAAATACATCTTGAGAAAATAGAGGCCGAATTTTGCCTTGGGCAGGATCAGGTCGGTGGATGGTAAGCTTAGAACCCGAAGCGGTCACAATCTGCTGTTCCTTAGTCCCTGCAAACTGCCCAAGAATCGCTTGTGTGATGGCTGTTGGAGACTGGACAGTGAGGGAGTAAAGGAACATGGACGAGGTGGTCGCCATAGCTGCTGGTTGGTGGACACAGCTACCTCATACAATATTTAAGAAAGATCATGGGAAAAAGGAGAATCCCATGTCATAGAGAGATACAGTGCAAATAATAGCACTATCAAGAACACGAAGCCAGCGTGGTTTTGGTGCTGGTGGTGAGAATGAAGGAAGAAGTGAGGTTGAAGAGGTGAAGTTGGATTTTTTTCGTTTTTCACGCGTTTGTTTTTTTCCGTCTTGGGCGTTTTTGTGGTTCTTTCTCTTTCGACTCGGCTCTAGCCAAGTTCGGCGTGGCGCGCTAAGTTAGTTTAGCGCCGCCGCATGAATTAATTACGTCGTTTGATATGAACAGCATCTCGACTCAACAACAGCAACACCACAATCTCTCAACATATTCGTGCTCTTGAACGCTTTTAAGAGTCTTGAACTTGTTCACCAGGTCACTTTTAGTCTAGCGGCGTCCTTGAGAACACGCCCTTGTTCTCCCCTCACCCCTCCTTCCATCACAAGCAGCCAGCTCCCCGCTGACTCTACTTGTACTTAATAAACATGGCGGACAGCAACGAATCGGGCGAGGAATCGCCTATCACATTCCACGTCAAGTCTTCCTCCGATCCAAAATATACTCTGACCCTAGTCCCCTCTACCACAATCCGAGATCTCAAAGAAACACTCGCTGGCTCAGAGTATGCGAATGTCCCAGCCGGTCGACAACGTCTAATATATTCAGGAAGAGTATTGAAAGATGGCGATACTCTAGAGACTCATAAGGTGAAGGACGGTCATACCATTCATCTCGTTAAAAGTGCTGCCAGCAACCCATCGCAAAGCACCGCGTCGCAGAATCAAAGTTCTTCTACATCAACCCCGGCCGCGAGCGGTGTTCCAACGAACCTTGCGACTGGTACTGGTAATTCACCTTTGGCCGGCCTAACTGGAGCTAGATATGCAGGCTTCTCACAGCTACCAGGTGCTGGAATGTTTGGCCCGGATGGTGGAGTGAGTTTAATTCAACCCTACAGCGAGAGATAAAGAGATTACATGGTCTTCGTTTGCTAACAACCAGTGTAGATGGGACCACTACCCGATACCGAACAAATGATACAAATGCTTGAAAACCCTCAATTCCAGTCGACCATGAACGAAGCACTGCAAAATCCGCAGCTGATCGAGACAATGATGCAGCAAAACCCCATGTTGCGAGATATGGGCCCGGGTGTCCGACAGATGATGCAGTCAGCAGAGTTTCGACGAATGTTAACCGACCCCAACATACTTCGCTCCATGTCACAGATGCAACGGGCTATGGGAGGAATGGGTGGTGGTGGCGGCGGCGGCTCCGCCTTTCCTGCTCCTGGCGTGACGAACACAACTACACAAGAGAACGCTGAGTCTCAAAATAGAAATGGTTCCGGTGACGCTACCGGTGCCGGTACTGGAGCCCAGAACCCATTCAATATGTTTGGTATGCCAGGGGCCCAAGGCAATCCTTTCGCGGCGTTTGGAGGCAACCCTCCCGCTGGTGGGCAGGCCACCCCTGGAACCAATGCTACTGCTGGGGGAACTGGCGCACAAGGAACCCAAGGGGAAGCTGGAGCCAATCAACAAAACCCGTTTTCGATGTTATTTAATAATCCGGCGTTGTTTGGACAGCAACCAGCGCCTGGTGCAGGAGCTGGCACTGGAGCTGAACAGCCCCAGAACCAGGCCAACCCATTCGCAAACCTCCAAAACAACCCATTTTTGCAGAATCCAGCCCTTTTGCAACAATTTATGCAAGCCATGGGAGGCCAAGGCTCCAACACGGAAGGGGGAGCAAACAGCCCGGCAGCTAACCCTTTCGCAGCACTATTCCCGGGCATGATGGGTCAGCAAGGCGGATTCGGAAGTCCAGCACCACAAGACACACGCCCACCAGAAGAGAGATTTGCCGATCAATTAAGACAGCTCAACGAAATGGGGTTCTATGATTTCGATAGAAATGTTGCGGCGTTAAGACGCGCGGGCGGTGATGTTCAAGGGGCTATTGAGTATCTTTTCAGCAACCCTTAGTTCTACCACCATCAAATATAGCACCCCTTGTCAATTGCATTCATCGGCTGGGTATCCTTCGAGCTCAGACACATACTCAACGAACCCTTTTGAACCTCACCTCTCGTAGCCCATTGTTGTTCTTCTTTTTTTGTCACGCTATGAAACGGCTATGATAATTTTTTTCTCCTGTTGTATGTACTCCACAAACAAGAGCTTTAGTATGGAAATTTTCTTCTGGTGATGTGATCTTGAAGGTGTACATTCTCAGCCGATATCGCAGTTCTATTTCTATCACTACTGGTGGGTTAAATGACTTCATCTTGGTACATGGCTATTCAAATATGCGGTTACGGGCTTGGTAGCAGGTAGGGATTCGAACTGATCAGTTCACTAATACATATAATGAGGTACGGAGTACTTGATAAACAAACCCAACCCCAGAAAACGGTCCCCCAAAGCGAAACACCCCTAGCCCGGTCGCTTCGCCTATTCCTTCGACAAGGTATTGAGTTAGGGCGGACGTCTCCGCATCGTACCTTTCGACCACCTTCCAAATGGTAATCGCTTCCATAATAGCCGGACCTGCTGCTGATCTCCCGGGCACCCCTCGCTAGTTCATGGCTGGTGATTGGATCGAAGTCGAAGATCACGACCGGCAGAAGACGTACGTATTCAAGGGCTTGGTAAGTCGGTATATTTCCCAGCGAAGTGGCATGTACATTTTCATTTATTTGTCGTATATCCTCCATATATTAATACACAACATGACACCATGAATGACCTGATCTGGAGAAATCGATTTTATCTCGGTGAAGGTGACATCGCCAGGTGCATTTTAGTTGGAGATCCTTGAGGGTACAGGCCAACTTCAGCGGCCAATCGCAATCTCATCCATCCAATAGCCAACTTAATCAGCTATATCTCAGAAGTTCTCTAGAACCAAGGCGATCGCCGTAAGAACTGCACCACCGCCTTCCCAGACCGCAGCCTTTGTCCAATTCGCCCCGTGATTCCAAAACACGCTCGCAGTGAGGAGGCGCATCGGCACAGTCAGGGCAAAGAAGGTCCGGTCACGCCTTCTTGCTGCCACGCAATAGTACATCCCCATTGCAAGGGCAGCCAGAGAGTTACCCTGGGACGCGGGTAGCGCCGCGGCTGGTAGATCAAGTGCCGCCAGTGCGGTTTGTGGGTTAAGGAGGTTATGAGCACCGAGAAGGAATGAGCTTATGCCAAAGGCATAGATCGTAAGATGGGTCAGTTCAGGCATATTTAGATCTTCGTTCGTTGGTGGTTATATCTGTTTGGTTGGTAGTCCGCTGGTGTTCGGCTCTTGTGGCTTCTGTTGTGATGGCCCGCCCAGTGCCAAGAAAGACACATACAAAATCCCCCCACTTCAACGTCTCGCAACGTCTTGCAACGTCAAGGATGATCCTCTGTTGATATGCAGGTAAGAGGGTACAGACATGCATTTTGCATAAGAAAGCATCAATTCTACATGGATTCTATCGAGCTTGTCATCAATAACGCTATCTACACTTTTACTCCAATTCAAGACATACGCAACTCGTTGTTCTAGGCCTCCGCTTCCTTTTTCTCCTTGACACGTTCCTTTGCTTCTTGCTTCAAAGTCTCGTCGTCCGGCCTGTTGAGCTGTAGCTGCGGCATCAAGAAGAAGGCTAGGACAAAGGCAAGGGCAGAAAGGCAGGCACAGATGATGAAAACAATCCGGAAACCTCGTTGGTATGCTGGGATGAGGGCCGAGCGAATACGGGCAACTTCTGCCTCATCGCGCGAGGAAAGATAGTTATCAGGGCTCCGCATGATTTCTCTGATATCTGCGCTTCCAAGTCCTAGAGGGGCAAGTGACGTTCGCACCATATTGTTTCTGCGAACAGTTAGCCTTTGTCGAGCAAAATTTGGCATGCATCGTAAATGTCCTTGAGCTTACAAAATCGTTCCTGCGACGCCAAGTCCGAGAGTGCCACCAAGGTTCCTCGTAAAACTGCAAGGAGAAAGGGTCTCGTTAGCTCTGACCTGCATATCAACAGTCAGGTTAGAACACCTTGTGGACTTACTTTCTAAATGACGTGACTACCGCCATGTCTCGACGCGATACACCAGCTTGAACGGCGATCAGGGCGCTGGATGGAATTAAAATTAGATGCGTGATATTCTCGCGAAGAGACATACAGCTGTCAGTGGGTACTTACGGTTGAAGTGTGTTTCCGACGCCTATTCCTGTTAGGATGCCAAACCCAACCTGCTTCCCCAACCCAGAGTCCAAGTCCAGCGTTGAGAATAGGCCAAGGCCTACTGCCCATACGATCCAACCAAATAGGATGCATTCGCGATATCGGCCTACCCAGTGAACAACAAGCCCTGATAGGGTGCTGCTGGCAGCTAGGGGAACAGAAATGTTAGAAAGACGCACTTCATCAACCAGAGGGGCACTTATCGTTTGCATACTTTGGACAAGCACAATAGGCAGAAGTAATGAAGCGGATTTCACTGCGGAGTACCCATAAACAAGCTGGTAGAAAGTGGGAATATAATATATCTGGACTAGGAAATTCCAGCCATTAACCATCATGGTAAGGCAGGCCCCATTGACGACACGAGACTTGAAAATATGCAATGGGACAAGTGGATAGGCAGTTCCCTTCCACTGCCATACGAAGAAGAGTGAGGACACTACAACTCCCACCACTAATGTTGCGATAACATTACTGGAGTTCCAACTGTGCTCGCCTCCTCCCCAAGTAAGCCCAATCAGCAGAACGCATGTTCCACCCAAGGCGATAAAAGCCCCGAAAAAGTCGATTGCCTTGAGCTTTGCTCTCCAATCGCCTTCCACTTTCCTAAGTGGCATAAAAAACAACACGCAAAGTGTGGTAATCACTGTGAGTGGAAGATTGAGACGGAATATCCATCTCCACGAGTCCTTGGAAATAGAAGCCAGCGCTCCTCCAATAATGGGGCCGATACCATTGGCAATGGCAACAACAGATCCCAATATGCCTTGGTACTTGCCCCTCTCCCTCAAAGGAACAACATCGCTTACTATCATCTGTGCAACTGTCATCAACCCGCCACCCCCAACACCAGTAAAGGCTCGGAAGATGATCAGCTGCAACGGGGTGACCGCAAGCGAAGCTGCTAGGGATCCGAAGAAGAATATAGCCAATCCGACAAACAGGACAACCTTACGGGACCAGACGTCTGAAAGACGTCCATAGAGAAGTTGGAAACATGTTGATGTACTTTGTTTGGTCAATTGTGTTAGAGACTCAAGGCATAACGAAAGAGACGGGATAGCGGAACTTACACAAAATAACCACCAGATATCCAACTTGTTTGGTCACCGGCATTCAAATCATTTCCTATAATGGATAAACTGGCAGCCAGGGTGGTTTGATCCATGAGGGCCAGGAGGTCAACGCTGGCGCATGCCAAGAAGATCTGACACCCTGATTAGCAATGACTGACAGTCATCCACACACAAAAGATACTTCGAAAAACAAGTGGGAAAGGAGAGGGGAACGGAGGGGAAATCCTCACAGTGATGATTGTTCGCACAGGGACATAATGTGTCTGTTCATTGAAAACAGTCTGCTCTTTGGCAGCATCTGGTGACTGCGTCGCCTGTTCCTCAGGAGTTGCAGGGTTCTTCTCCATATCTATGATCCTGCCAGGGAAAGGAAACCCTTCCTGTCAAATCAACAGTCGAATGTAACCACGATTTTCTCTTCACTCCTGGAATGTTGAAAAGATTTGAAAGGGGATCTGGCCCTATTTTCAGCGCGGGAGTAGAGAAAAGTAAACTTGAGCCAACCTGTGTTCTTATGTCGCCAATTCACCTTGATATCAACAAATTAAAAAATAGAATTCGAAGAAAAGTCAATCGGTTCGGGGAGGCACCTGGTGCATTCCCTTTACCCACAGAGATGAGCATGGATATGGGCGACTCTGTCTCTATCAGTCTCCTTGTTATTGGATTTGGGCCGATCCCCCGCGAGGTGCTCCGGGCCATACAGAGAACGCCTTTAAGTCAGATGCCGATGCAACCAAGTCTAGGCGCGGGATCGTCGTCGCTTAGCGCAATCCAATCGATAATCTTCTCAAAATGACTCCTTGTAGAGTTTACTCATTCCACCTTCTTCTTCGTCTTTATCTTCGAGCGCGTCGGTCTTTATTTCTGCTTGGCAGCAGCGACATACGAAGGATTGATACCTACGAGGTACTCGTTTGTTAGGCTTACAAGGTACGCAAAGTCTAAGTATCTACAAGGTCCCGGCTCCACACGTATCTGACGTCGAAACATACTCCCTTGAAGACTTGATGAGAGTTCTCGAACCTATTTTACAAATGAAGATTGTCCGGTCCGTCCCAGATGACAAGATATGGAACAGATATAGCACTCATCGACAAGTGGAGATGTCAAGTGGGCATTCGATGGAGAGCCATGTAGCCACGCTGGGCGAGGGGAGGTTTTTAGATGCAGCTTCGAAAGAACCTTTGACAAAACGTTCTTTTCAAGTCCCAGGGTACCTCGGGCTCTTCTGCGCCGAAGGTTACGTTATGGAAAGGGAGAGCCCTATTGAAAGAGGCAAATATATTCTGTGGCTTAAATTAGCCAGCCCTTAATGCTCAGAGTGCCACCGACTTTCCCCGAACGGGATCAGCCATCAAACGAAGGATAAGAACGTAAGGCTCTGCGACATCTGGCTTTCTTTTTATTTTTCGTCTTCGTCACCCTTTTAAGATCGGTCTCTCCCCCAGGCATCTTTGCAGCAAGTCAAAAACCTTACCAGCCCAACGGACTAGTACTGGACCAATTAGCCTTGATCATATTCCTTTCTTCAAGCATACCATGGCAGAGGCCAACATCTTCAACGTCTATTCGGGACCGGATTCCCTGAAGAAATACTTCAACCCGGACTTCCAGCCTCCCTTGCCGTTGGTTGAGCTCCCTCCACACCTGAACCCCTATTACGGGGATGGAGTGCGGATCTATGCAAAGATGATGTCAATGCACCCAGCAAACAATGTGAAATCAATGCCAGGTACGAGCCAGACTCCAATTCTCCTCCGAGTGGGTGTAGCAGCAGCGTGCCCGTTCTCTCGGGACGCGGACCGCAGATACGTGGGATGGATGAGGCTGACTTGATGACTGCTTAATAGCCCTTAATCTATTGGGTTCTGACGTTGTCCCTGGGAAGACGAAGACAGTGATCGAATATAGCTCTGGCTCCACGGTTATCTCAATGTCAATGATCGCTCGGGTATACCATGGGATTGATGATGTCCGAGCGTACCTAAGCAATAAGACCAGCGACGCAAAACTCAAGCTAATGCAATTCTTCGGCCTTGACATTACGCTTTTCGGAGGCCCATCGCAGCCAGAGCCACTTGATGAGCGAGGTGGAATTCAGAATGCCAGAAAAATGGCACAGGAGTCCGATGACATTATAAATCCGAATCAATATGAGAATGACAACAATTGGAAATCGCATGTACGCTGGACGGGACCACAAATCATGAGGCAGCTTCCTAACATTAATATCATCTGCGCCGGTATGGGTACTTCTGGCACTATGACGGGCCTGGGCACCTATTTTAAACAGGTTAAGCCGTCAGTATTCCGACTAGGCGTCTGTACGGCACCAGGAGATCGTGTTCCCGGCCCAAGATCGTTTGCCCTCCTCCGACCTGTAGAATTTCCATGGCAGTCATCCGTGGATTCGATTGAGGAGGTGGGATCGATAGATTCCTATACTCTGTCCCTCAGAATGTGTCGCGAGGGGCTTGCCTGTGGGCCATCGTCTGGGTTTAATTTAAAGGGTCTCTTCCAGCATATTGAAAAGTGCAAGGAAAATGGCACTCTATCGCAACTTGCGGGTCACGACGGCCTGGTAAACTGCGTTTTTCTATGCTGCGATTTACCGTACCAATATATCCAGGAATATTTTGACAAACTGGGGCCAGAAATGTTCCCCACTATCCACAACAAGGTAAGTCTCATCTCTTTTTTCCTGCCCTGTTAAGATTGCTCTTCTACTTCTGTGGAAAGCGAAACCTGGAGCTTCAAGGGATCTGACACAACAAACTACGTTCTAGGAGCTTCTAAATGTCGATCGATACCGATATGATGAGAGCTGGGAACGAGATCCCGCCATGCTCCTTGAAGATTTCTTCTACATTACTCCTAGAATCCCTCCCATCTTCATGGGCGAACCAACGCTGATGCCAGGACGCTGTGTGATTGATCTGCGACAGGCCAAGGATTTTGATGACTGGCATCTTCCTGGCGCTGTCAATATACCACTCAGAACCCTTGATGCACAGACCCCCAGTCCGTTCAAGGAGCCTCAGGTTCTTGCATCGCAATGGTCAGAACTTGAAGCGCTATTCCAGCAAAGTGGTAATAATGCGGCCCTGCAAAACACGAAAGTTATGATCGTCTGTTATGGAGGTGATACGTCGCGCGTTGCCACTAGCGTGCTCCGCGCCAAGGGGGTTGAGGCGGACAGCGCGCGTGGGGGATGGAAAACCCTCACCAGCACGGGGTTGGTGCACAGATCCTATGACGATGTCATGACAACAGCGACAGACAACATTGCAAAGCAGAGGCCGACTTCTGTTACCATCGAGTCAAACTAAAAGGGTGTGGACCCAGATCTCTGGAGACGTTGCCGATGTATAAATGATAGATTTTGATTATGCTTGTGTTTCTTTGCAGGGAGCAATGAAGGATATCCAGTACAAAAAGGGAGCCTCGTATGCATGACAAGTTGCATGAAGGATTTTGGGATTCTCTTTGTTCTTGTGATTTTTGGTACTTCTTTTGGTTACAGCTTTGTAACATAAATTACATAACACTCACATTTTGGATGTCCCTATTGTTGAATTGCCTCACTTCTTCAAGTTGCGAATCTGTGAAACAAAGAAACTGCTGGGTGGTTATACACTCTCTAGAGCTGGTTTCAGGTCCCTGGCCGCAGGCAAGCCAGCAAGCGGAGAGATTTGGCAGGAGAGCAGAAGACCACGTGCGGTATAAAATACAGTATTATATACACTTCTCACGCAAGAAAAGCAGGTGAAATAGGGGTTGGGGTTGGTTTCCGTTCGGCCTTTTGGTTACATCAACCGACAACCCAGCAAGTCTGCAACCCGAAGAGACAGGGAATCGGGCCTGAATATGAAGGGTGACGGGCCTGACAAAAGGACGACCGGCATCCAACTTAGATGGCCGAATCCATGCTCTTAGCCATCTCCGATCCCGAACCGATGGCTACCAGCCGATCGATGTTAGAGGATAGTCTCAGAGATCAACAACCTCAAATCTGCTCAGTTTCATTTCTTTTGCTAGGCTTGAACGATGCAGACAGCTCCAGTTCTTTCTGCACGCCAACGCCACATGGTTTGACAAGAGCATTATACCCGTTTTGTGTGGGTAACATCTTCAGCCCTCTTCACCATTTGCTGCAATGAAATGCAGATTGGTGAGAAAGGATGCCTGTTGGCTACACCCTTTTGGGCTTGTTTACAACCCACACAGCTCCAGTCGTGGTCCTGATTCACGAGCAGGCTTTGACGAGAGGAGAAAGACAATGAATCTCTATTTTAGCGCATGGATCTGGCCGAAGCTGACCCCGTTATGAGCAAATTTGCGCATCCCGAAGCGCTCGTGCTTCCCTTAGCGTACCCCGGCCCGGCCGCCCTATCCTCTCGTTTCTGCGCGCCTGTGCTGTGGGCGCTACCGTTTGATGATATACCCAGGGGTCCTAATGGAGAAATGGGCGCCATATATGTACAGAGGGGCGTATATATACATGCCTGAGTGCTACCTGGCTATAATATTATGCTGTCCTCCTCCGCCTTGTGAGGTAGACATACTCCAATGTTACATCTCGTCACGCTCTTGTGTTGCTGTCTTATACCTGGGGCTCCTGGTCATCGGGCCTGAACGTCGGAATTTGGCTCTTTTTATTCTCCTACCTCTTGGTAAACTGTTGATGTGCTCTGTATCATCCAACTTCAGCTCTGCGAGCCAGTAAATTGCCCTTCATTTCCAACCATTATATTAATGAGATATCCCCATTCTCTCAAGTGTCAATAGGGTCTGCGGTAACGCTACCAACAACCACAACTTACTTTGATAAGCGGCATCGAAAAAAATCATGGATCACGGTCATGGGGAAATTCCACCCATTCCATGGCTGGATTCGCCAGTCATGCTTCACTCTTCTCGTGCGGATAATTGCACCCTAACACCATCACAATGCGCATACCGTGGTAGCTACTACCGATACTGGTAAGCCCTTTGCTGTGTTTCCATGGATTCTTTTTTCAGTGCGGGCTGACAATGGATGCTTCCCGTCTACCAGGTATGTAGCAGATTGGGTCTTCGCACTGGGCACCATTTACTTTCTGTGTGCCATGCTGGGTGTTTTTACACTGGCACATTTCTTCACGAAGTCGATGCCAGCAGGCCTGGCCAATAATCGGCTGCAGCGAAAGACTAGAGCAGCCCTCCGGTATCTCTCTTACAGATGTTACAAGCCGTCTGGCATGAACTGGCTGTCTCCTTCCCTCGGCCAGAGCATTGTTATCGGCATCGGAATCGTCTTCTTCACACGTAAGTTTCTCCCATCTTCAGCGAAGAATTTAGAGACCCCATTATTTACTGGAATCAATAGTCTTCACTCTTGTCCCCCAGCCATACTACTGGCCATCTACCTCGCATACTTCCTATGGAAACAGTCCACCTATCGCTACACGAACTGGATGGATGACGGCCGGTTTACTCCCCTTCGTGATGTACGTGAACCCTAATACTCCCCAAGATACACTAGACTAATACACTCGGGATAGTGCTTTGCCTATGAAGGCCAATACAATCAGTGCTTTGACTGGAATCCCCCATGAAAAGCTCCAGGTACGTTGTATACAGTCCTCGATCCTGGACGCCTAGCTAACAGCTATCTCACAGCTCTTTCATCATTGGACCAGCTATGCCATGTTCGTTTTGGCACTCATCCATACATTCCCGTTTATCGTACATCGGGTCTGGAAAGGAGAAATGATGTTTATCTGGAAGACTTCTGTTCACTATTGGACTGGAGTTGTGGCTCTTATTGCAGAAGCGTGGTTGACATTTATGTCCATACCAAAGATCAGGTAAGTCTGATTCTGCTCCCCTGTGTAGAAGAACCACCAGCTTATCAGACATACAGGCACCGTTACTACGAATTTTTCAAAGTGGCCCACTTCTTTTGGGCCGTAGTCTTCATGGTATTCCTGTTCATCCACTGTGACTTCCGTCTGACATCATGGTAAGTTTCCCCCTTTACTCCTCACACCACGAAAGCGTTTGGCATTCAAATCGACTTACCGATATCAATAGGGACTACTTTATCGCTACGGGCGCCGTTTGGCTATCAAGCATCCTTTACTCTCAATTCCGCACATACTTTGTTCATAGAATACGGACCGCGACAGTCGATTACCTCCCCTGCGGATTCCTCCGTATCAAGATCCCAACTTCTACCTCATGGAGCGCCGGGCAACATGTCTTTATCCGTTTCCTTACCATGGGAGTACACTGCTTCACTGCCCATCCGTTCACTGTCAGCTCACTCCCGGTCTCCAGCGGCTCCTCATCAAATGCGTCCAACGAAATGGTCTTCTACGTCAAGACCCAACGCGGTCTTACCGGTCGGCTTGCATCCAAAGCCCAAAAGAGCTCTGCATCCGTAAAAGTGCTCCTCGAAGGACCATACGGTGGTATCGGCTGTGGCAAACTCTCAAAATTCCAGAACATCCTCCTAGTCGTCGGCGGATCAGGAGCCGCGTTCTCCTTGGGGGTTATTGAAGAAATATTCCGAGACCAAACTCGCGCCGCAATCGACGCTCAGCCAGACGATTCGGTGGTCCGCAAGAGATTGAACATCGTCTTTTGTACACGCGAGACTTCAATTGCTCAATGGTACTCGGATGAAGTTGGGTCTCTAATCGCTGCCTATGCACCGAATGTAGACATCACCGCGTCCGTTCACGTTACCAACGATCGAACAACCTCCATCTCATCTCAAACGACCATACCGAATGAGAAAGAGCTGGAAAAACTCGGCAAGGACGAAGAAATCGTGCGATCAACGGAATGTTTCCAATTCCCCGGTGGTCGTCCCGATCTGCACGATGTGGTCTCATCTTTCGCCAGCTCTGGGTCTGGCCAATCTGTTGGAATCGCAGTTTGCGGCCCAGCAGGTATGTTGCATGATGTACGCAACGCTGCTGCACATGCGCAACAGCGAGTCTTGAGTGGCGAGGTAAAAGAGGTTTATCTTCACTCTGAATCTTTTGCGTAAGTGTTCAACCTAGCTCTTATTGAATGACCGGTACTAACACTTTTGCCAGGTTGTAATACCATATCATCATTGGCGTCCGGAACGCCGCCCCTCCTCGCTAGATACCTATTCGATTCATTTTTTGCTTTCCTCGCATGCTTTTTGTTGATACACATAACCAAGAGGTTCCGGCGTTCGTATCATCGACTACAGCACTTGTGCTTGCTTTGATTCAGACTCATCTCAGGATGTTTTTTTCCCTGATAATATTTTCCATTTTGGTCTATTCTCTGTAGATATTACATTACCTCGCGGCCTTAAAGTGCGCATATACCTCTAAAAAATCATGAACACATTCTATTGCGGTATTGACTCCTCACGATTTTTATCCACTTGTGTGACTTGCGGAGGAGGAACATAATGGCATACGGTTCATAGTTACATGGTTGGGTGTCGAATGCCACGGGGATTATGACATCCCTGTGATACCACCCTAGGAGAGGAGTAAGTTCTGTTGCACCGAGCATCGAAGGATATGCATCAGTCCAGAACGTGGGGAGACAGGGGTTCACTAGAGACACAAATGGCTATGAATGAACATACGCTGGCGTGAACTAGCTTTGGTCCTGTTATATCGCAGAGTTCAATGGCCGCCACTGTTGAGCCTACGGGATTTTTTGGTCTAGATGGTTGAAACTCTCGCTTTCACAACATATGACTTTGCGATTAACACGCCCGTCCCGAAGTGCGGTAGCTGAAGCATTAGTAGCGTCTACCAGCGTGATATTAGCATCAATTCATCTGAAGCAGCTGGTGGGTAATCAACACACAGCCAAGTTCTGACTAGGATGAATTTTCAGTCTGTGAGATAGATATTATTGAACCTGGTGAGAAATACACTGTGACAATACCAATACCAAATTCCACATAATGTGTTTCTCGAGCCGATTAGGGATTAGGGAGGGTTTGGGTCTCTAGAACTTGATATTTAGGGTGTTTTAGGGTTGGTATTTTTGGTAATCCAAATACGACAGAGTCCCGGACTGTTACCATCGACGGAGAATACAGATGAATCTCCCCTCATATTCGGATATCAGGCCGAATAGAATTAAACATTTGGCTGTTGAGACATTATTATTTTATCTCGGCAAACGTGGTGGTTTGAGAGGTGGATATATGGAGGCCATGCCGGTCGTGTGCGACATATCCTTAGCCTTGCTTTGACACTCTATCGAGGAATCGAAGGTTTGGGCAGGATAAAGCCGAGGGGGCTTTGATAGTGTGTTGAAATAAGCAAACTGTGCGATAGTCAGGGTTTTTGGGATCTTTATTTGTGTTTAGCGAAAGTAGATTGAAGGGAAGTGGTCAAAAGTAAGTCGGTTATGTTACACAAGATTCGGTTCGAGAACGCTCAGCTTGCATATGTTTCACCACTCCAACCTTCCAGTCGCCGTTGAGGAATGAGGTGGCCAGTAGGCTATCCGGCGGACGCATTTCAACCCATATATAGAAATTCGGCGTCGCAGTGGGTTGCACAGCTACGAGAGCCGGCCAACGATGAGAGACAGAATTGAAGATTGTACGGAGCTCAGATGATAGCATTCAGATGTCAGAAAGTTGGAGTCTAAAATGAAGAGCATATAAGTGAGCTCTCGTGCACCATATTCGACTTCAACCTGCTCGTCTAGACACAGTACTGAAACCAATTGAGGCACCGAGTAAATTATTCCTTCTTCAGCTCAATTCTGAATTCGCAAACATGCGCTTCTCAACCATCCTCGTCAGCGCCCTTTCAGTCCTCCCATCTTCTATTCTTGCATTGTCAGTCGAGGAGAGAGCATGTATCGGACCTAACGTCAACGACGCAACGATCAATATGATCAAAGGGTTCGAGGGCTTCGTCCCAAGGCCCAAACCGGACCCGGTAGGTTATCCAACCGTCGGATACGGCCATAAATGCCGAACCAAGAATTGCAGAGGGGATGGATTGAGATTCCCTCTGTCGAAAGCCGCCGCAACGGAGTTGTTGAAGAAAGATTTGACGGTATTTTCATCACCATTTTCCTAGGAAGGGGATATTTCTGGCTGACGGGTACTTCAAACATAGGCACCCCAACAGACGATAACTCTTGCAACCAAAACACGGGTGAAGCTAAATGCAAACCAGTACGGCGCACTGGTATCATGGGCGTTCAACGTTGGGCCTGGACCTGTGAGGGCATCGACATTGATGAAGAGACTGAATGCCGGCCAGAATGTAAACACTGTCATTGGGCAAGAATTGCCCAAATGGATCTATGCAGATGGCCATGTGTTGCCTGGGCTTGTTCGCAGGAGGGCTGCTGAGGTGAAGCTGGCACATACACCGACAAAGGTCCCAGCATTGCCGGTCAAGTGTTAGCTAGTCAGGGTATCTGTATTTCGGCCTTGGTATCTAGCATTAGCTGTCATAACAATCCTCTTCGCATTCTCATATCACATCTATGATGCTGTTGTCTGCGTGGCTAAGCTTTGTAACCCCGACTCACGTGGCGTTACTAAGCAGATGAGGCTGAAAGTGGCTTTGCGGTTAAAATAAGCCTAAAAAAGACCGTAAAAAAGGAGAAAATCATCAAAGAAACCGAACAAGAGTTGAGCCTGAGGATAGCTGTCCTTCTCAACATCTTTCCATGGCCTAGAGTCAAGCATATCCATCCTTGTCTTCGTTCTATCCAATCAGCCTGTCCTTCGCTCGTGTCGGCTGTCGACTAAAACACGAATATCCACCAACGCCATCTAACCCCAATCCACCTATGATGTCTGTCCTTGATCTCTGCTAAACCTTTGGCCATCCTCTCGTTGCGGGCGCCGTTTTCGTCTTTACGCCTCTGGCATGGCATTCTGCTTGTATTCGCTACTTGTCGGTTTCTGATCTTCAACAACCTGTGTCAATTCGACCTCCTTTTGGGCCAATTCCACTCGTTATCTTCCTGAACCGCTACATCGCCTTTCGTCCTTCCTCTCTCCCCGAAAGTTGCGTTCGGAAACCCCGAGATCCTATCGCTCGAAACTCTTCAAAGACTTTGTAATTATATCATTTCCTGTTGGTGTCGCAGCCCATTCCTTTTCTCTCAAAGTCCCCATCCGCAATGGGTTGGGATTCTCGGTTGCGGCTGGCGCATGTCGCAATATCTATCCTTGCCTTCTTGTCCAGCGTTGAAGCATTTTACATCCCTGGTAGGTATACTCAAAAGAAACCTTAGTGTGCAATTTATGTCCCTTGACGGGTTCAGGTGGTATAACTGCGCGTAGTTAGTCAGATAACTAACTCCGTTTTGACATAGGCTACTCGATCAAAAGCTACCGTAATGACGAACCCCTCCCTCTCTTTGTAAACAAAATCTTCTCCGACAACTCTCAATTTCAATATGCCTACTTCGATCTCCCGTTCGTTTGTCCCCCATCCGGCAAAAAGCTGGGGAAGACCCCCTTTGGCAGTGGTCAAAGCATGGCGCTTAATCTCGGCGAAGTTCTGCGTGGGGATCGTATCATGGTTTCGGACTTTGAGATAGAAATGGGGAAGGATGCTGAATGCAAGTCTCTTTGCAGTGTCGAGGTGAAACGCAAAGACATCCAGAAAGCCCGAGAATATATTTCCGAAGCATTCGTTACCGAGTGGATTCTTGATAATCTACCGGGTGCAACTAGCATGTTGACCGTCGACAAGGCTAGAAAATACTATGCCACCGGCTTTAAGTTGGGATACCAAGCCATCTCTTCGACCACCGGCAAGCTCAGGCACTATATCAACAATCACTTCACCTTTGTAATTCGATGGAGAGATGCCCCTGGGAAAGCGGGCAGGGCAGGCGCCAAAGTCATTGTTGGATTCGAGGTTTATGCGAAGAGTATTGCCACGGGCGAAAAAGAAGCCAATGGATGCCCCAAAGATGTGCATGGTAAACATCCAGGCTTCGAGCTCTTCATTGCGCCTAACAATACGCAATTGGCCGAACAGTACCCTGGCTCTTCATATATACCTGAGCATGAAGAGAGCGCGGATGATGATGCAACGCTTTCCATCCCATATTCCTACTCTGTCTACTTCAGAAAGGAGGACAAAGTTGAATGGTCGAATAGATGGGATCTATACTTTTTCAGTCAGCAGGATGGCAGGGTTACCCATTGGCTCGCCGTCCTGAATTCTATCGCTATCTCGGGGATTTTGGGTATTACTGTGACAGTTATCTGGAGTAGAACTGTCGGCAATGATGCAAAGGAGTCCTTGGAGGGTGGCAACGTTAGACTAAAGGCTCGAAAGTCTGGTTCTGGAGCCAGCCCCGGCGTGGACGAAAAGTTGTCCAATGGTTCTACTAAGCACGGCGACGCAGATGGGGATCCTCTGCCACCTGATGAGGAATTCGATGATTCCGCCAATTGGAAACGCCTTCATGCTGATGTCTTCCGTACCCCGGCTTTTAGCGGGCTATTGGCCCCCTTGGTTGGATCCGGCATGCAGCTCCTCTTTATGGCAGCGGGTCTGTTAATTCTAAGCTGTTTTGGAATTCTAAACCCCAGCTTCCGTGGTGGCTTCGTTAGTGTCGGTATGGGATTGTTTATATTCGCCGGTGTATTCTCGGGATATTTCTCTGGCAGGCTATACAGCACATTTGGCGGACAGAACTGGCGGAAAAATACACTCATCGTAAGTCCTACGGCAACCCTCGCCGACAGGGGGACTTGTCATACTAACAATCCGACCTTTAGACAGCTCTATTGTTCCCCGGCCTTCTCTTTGCCCAGATCTTCTTCCTCAATCTTTTCGTCTGGGCGAGGGCATCTAGCACTGCCCTTCCCTTCAGCACTCTCGTTGGTCTAGTCGCTCTTTGGCTCCTCATTCAAGTTCCCCTTGTATATCTAGGAAGCTGGATTGGATACTCCAAAATAAAACCATGGGAGCATCCCACACGAACGAACGCGATTGCCCGCCAAATCCCACCCCAGCCCTGGTACTTGAGGCCTGTCCGAGGGACACTTCTCGCCGGCCTCGTACCGTTTGCTGTCCTATTTGTAGAATTATTCTTTGTTTTCCGCAACCTCCTTCAGGATAAGAGCGGATACTATTATCTCTTTGGCTACCTCGGTGTTATCTGCAGTATTATGCTGGTAACTGTTAGTGAGGTCACTATCATCGCTACGTACGGACAGCTCTGTTTAGAGGTGAGTCTATCCGTATAACCTTCAAGCATTTCATCAATGATACTAACATGCCCAAACAGAATCACCGATGGTGGTGGCAAAGTTTCTTAACTGGCGGAAGTAGCGCATTTTGGATCTTCCTGTACAGCGTGTGGTACTTCTTCACCAAGTTACACATACGCGGATTAATCCCCAGTATGCTCTTCTTCAGCTACAGCTTCCTCGGCTGCATGGTCTATGGCCTACTAACAGGCACGGTTGGCTTCCTAACCGCATACTCGTTCGTTCGTCGGATATATAGGTAAATTTTCTGTCCTTGACTCTCCTTTATTCTTTCCTTAATTCTCCTTTAACACTATTGATACAAACTAACATGATAAATAGCTCCGTCAAAGCCGACTGACGCCGGTTATGATTGGAAGGCCAGATGTTTTATGACATCGTTAGCCAAGAGCGTTCGCAGATCTTCAAGCATTAATGATAACATTATCTCATTTGGATCATATTCAAGATCCATCATCCTTTCTCGAAATAATTGACTCCATGTGAAAGATATCTTTTGGGAGAGACGAGCTGTCGGTGGCGGATATAGAGTCTAGATACAGAACATATATTAGATAATTAAAAATAAGTAACGTAATTATTTGCAGGTGAATTCTTATTTGACGGTCTCCAAGTTGTTTCGCTTTATGTGTTTGATTGTCGAATGCATGTACTTCAACGAAACCGCTCTGTAGTGTCTGCTCGTTGTGTCGAAGGGGTTGAACCTTCCCCAGAATCACGACTCCGATTCTACCTTGTGAGCCTTCAAGTAGCAATCGTACGTCCTCGAGTAGCTGTTCGTAGGCTTCCCAATATCCCATCTGCAATGCCATAGTTGGCCACAGTCTGCCGGGAACCTGAAGGAATGCAGTTGGAGTGATCGAGCTTGAAGACGGTTAGCATTGTAGGCACTGATACCCATAAGGATGGAGATAGACCATTACTCACCTACCGTTATAAGCGCCATAAAAAACGGTAACGAAACACTCCTCGTGCTCATAAGGGGTAATGCTAGTCGTCGATTCACCCATTGATTAATCCAATCAAAGCTGGAACTATGGATGAATGTCCCCATGTAGAAGCGAATAAGACCAGTTGTGGTGTTGTATGAGTACCTTAAATTAGATATCGTTGACAGTGTTAGTTGCTAGCTTCAATCTCCCTGTACAGCAGACTTGTACATGAGTATATCTCCACACCATCCAAGCAGCACTTTCGGGCTTTCTCTATTAATTTTGACATGACGATTTGATGGAGTTGAAAAATAATGGTGCTGCCAGAGATTGGGAGGCGATGCGTGCCTGTTTTGAGCAGGAATCAGACTTTAGGCACCAGGCTTAGGCTCCCAGTCACGTATGAGCGCAACCCCAAGCCGTGGATCAGAATAGAAAAAAATCCCAAGTCACTGTTACGTTGGAACAGGATCGTATTATGTTGAAAATGAGGTTTAATATTCACAAAGTTTCAAACTAGTACCTCACATAGAGCGCTATGATGATATCTAGCAGTGTGTAATCTGCTGGTACTCCGAAGAACGCCGCCCAAAAACACCAAACTCAGGGTATCCCATCATAAAACAAGCTTCGTACATGTATACAAGTAATTCCCAAGCCATGAATATGAATGCTTTTTCGCGAAATTGCCGTGTCTATTGTTGAGAAATTCATCGCTTGCCAAAAAAAGAAAACGAGAAAAGAAAAAAGGAGGCGAATCTCTTTCTATGGTGAAGAGAGTAAATGGATTGCGCAGCTTCCTGGTATAGCCTCATCTAACTTCAAGGGCCGCGGCGGCAGCGATGTCGTTGTTAATATTTGTGGCATCGGTCGGCCGATCCTCCTGCTGACTTGGGTCCCTCCCCCGTTCAAACAACCGTCTCCACCACATGGGAGGGTCGAATGGTCGGTGTCCATCGTGCAAGGATGGGTAGACATCTGTAAAGAAATACCATATATGGCCGACAACAACGCCACATATTTCATCCTTAGGTACAGTTCCATGTACAACAAGGCTAAACGCCATCAATACCCATGGGAGGTAGGGAGCTGTGAAGACTAAAAGACCCAAGAAGCTGAGCCTGGTCTCTGGGTTTTTGCGACCCCAGATATAAACGAGGCTGGAGGAAAGAGATGAGCCTAGAAACGGTAGCGAGAGGAATGGCGATGCGATGAGGAGGGCTGATGTGGCATATAAAAGGAGCCAGGCGAAATGCGCCGAAGAACGACCGGAGGATTCCTCGAGGAGCCGGGAGTATCTTTGGAGGAAAAAGACGTGGAAGAGAAGGTCTAAATTTAACGGTCCAAAGTAAAGAAACGTTGTAATAATCCGCCAGTACTATATTTCCAGACGATGGGTTAGTGAGAGCAAGCGCCGGGGCATGGGAAGCTCACTTACCTGCGACTTGACAAACACAGCACGGAAGCTGTAGAATAGCTGAAATGGTGTCAAAACATGACATTGTACCAGGAGAGATGTGAGTACGGTGGCTACAGTCCACCATCTTGTGCAAGGTGGCATCTCATAGAACCACTGCTCGAGTGGAAACTGGCCAACCTGGCCACCATTGTTCCCCCAGATAGCAGCCATGCTGGAGGATGTGGGGGAGGAACGAAAGCGTAGAGCAAGCTTAGATGCGCGATGGGAAGTGAATGGAGGGTGAAAGTAAAAAGTTATGTAGTGAACAAGTGCAATTCCATCCTCATGATCCAAAGAACAATCTGTCCTCGCAGTCGAGATGAAGAAACATCGAAGAAATGCGACTTTGAAGGGCCAAAAGAAGGTGAACTTTCTCGCATTAATTATTATTGGCTTATCTGGCCAAGATGACATAATGTCACGTGCTATCGGATCATCTATTATCCACCTCCAACTAGTCTAAACCAAACACGGACTAGCGCGTTTCGCACGCGTAAAGCGCTTTCTCCCTCGTCCAATCAGCGGTCGTCCTGCCGCTCTCGTCGCGTCGCTCGAAGATGGCTGGGAGAAAGTTGAAAGTCGACCAGCCTCCGTTTTTGTTTCTCGTCTCAATTTCTCCCACTTTTCGCTTTCTCTGATGCGCCGTTGAGTCTCTGAACTCTGCCTGTCGAGTATTTTCTGTGCTGCCTGAAAACCCTTTTATCTCTTATACCCCGCTGCGCAATTCCGTCGCGAAGTCTTATCCGCGCCTCTAAACAGTTTACAGTTCGCGATCGGTGAAATTGGCGACATTCATTCAGTCGCACTCGGCACTCTCGCTGGTTTTTGGAGCATCATCTCGGTGCTCAGCTATTGGCGATCTTGACGCCGGTTCAATTGAGGTGGAATACCCTCCGATTTTGTCGCATTTACGCGCTGGGAGAACGGGGAAGCTCTCAAAATGCCTCCAGGGGGTCAGCGTGGAGGCAAAATAGTTAGCGCAGCAAGGGCAAGCACCGGAGGGGCTGCATCAAAATCCGGTCCAGCGTCTAAGAAAGGGAAAATTAGCAAGGCTAAAAAGTCGACGTCGAGAACGTCAGATATACAACGTATGTTCTGATTTTCTCATATCTTTATCTTGTAACTCCGCTGACATTTTCCCGTAGCCGGCGACCCTTTACCTGCCCCGAAAAAACGACGCTATCACCCAGGGACCGTCGCGCTAAAAGAAATCAGACGCTACCAAAAATCAACAGACCTTCTCCTCCTCAAACTACCATTTGCCCGTCTTGTCCGTGAAGTTGCCCAGACGATATTACCGTCCGACGTTGGACAAGAACTACGATGGCAGTCTCAAGCAATACAAGCTTTGCAGGAAGCTGCTGAAGCGTTTCTAGTCCACCTTTTCGAAGACACGAACCTATGCGCCATTCATGCGAAGAGAGTTACTATAATGCAAAAAGATATCCAATTAGCCCGGCGAATACGAGGAGCTTGGGCCGGTGTTGGATAGGTATATCCACATGTTCGTTTTCTTCTTTCTCGACTGTATATTTTTCTTTCTATTTCGACTGGTTCTGTGATTGGCATTTCAGTGTGTGTGCTACTGTTGCCCTGTTGGGGGTTTTGGTATTTGACCTTGGTTATTACATGGCGTTTATGTTGCATATTGGTCCAATACGGTTGCCCATGGAAGGCGGAATTGACTGCAAAAGCACAATGGCGTTTTAGGAGCGTGGTCGTGGTGGTGGCATATCTGTCTGCTATTATTGATTCCCTATCCTTACCTGCTTTGGGTTCATCCAAACGGTATCGTTAATTTATACTTTAGAATTTATATTTCGTTCATATACTGCCGTGCTCCCAGCGAGAATGTAAAAAAGTGTGTCATAAAGGTATTAATATTGGAATATTATCAAGCGCCTTGACATGCAACCAGCTTTTAACCTTTGTCCATCGGGGGAAACAGAACCAACCCAAACCCCACACCATCCATCTCCCATGAACGCCAATACCAGGCTTCAAAAACAGTAGACTTTAAATCTCGACAGTCTTCATCTTCATCTCACCAGAGGAACCGCCTTTACCGACCCCGTTCGAGTTGGTCTTCTTCAAGCAAGGGGGTAACTCGGATAATTCTTTCCCTGCCTTCCCTCTTAAAGTATGAGCTTCACCTGATTTCCCCTGCCTTTCCAGCGTTTCTGCCAACAGCTCCTCTGTAACGCTGATCCATAACTTATTGTCTGCTTTTCGCGCCATGGCTCGGGCCGCCATAGCACTCTTTTCGGACTGCTCTCCTATCACGCCTCGGAAATACTTCCAGCTCATAAATGTCAGCGCGATACAGGTTACCTGGCTATTGCAGATTGCAGTTGCGGATTGAAGAGCTTTGTGTAAATCATGTTTTGTCTGGATGGTTGATTCGGTGTGTATGGTGGCGCTGATGAGAGAATAGGCAGCTTGTATGTATTTGCTAGGGCTGTTTTGACAGTATGGTTCGGCCTTGCTCAGAGTATGTACTGCGATAGAACGATCCCTCTGCATTGGGTCGCGCGATATAAGGACTAGATTGAGGTTCGCAAGAATAGCTGTATCTCTCAAGATGTCGTGGCGCGAAACTCTATTCGGGTAGTTTGATAAATCGAAAATTGGCTGTCTGAAGGTTTCCAGAGCAGCCTGGAGATCACCATTTGACTGGGAGATGACCCCACTTGCGTACTCGGTGAGGGATTGGATTGCAGCGCTTGCGGGATCGTCTAGCTCGGTCAAGACTTTCCGGATTTCTTTCAGCACAGCCGTTGCGGTGCGCCACTCTGTTCGGGAACAGAGAAGGAAAAGCCGTTGGAGAAGCATGTTGCAATATAGAACTCTTCGCCATTGAAGACGCGATGTTGAGAGCGTCAGTGATTCGGATATTTCTTGTGAGCCTTCTAGGCTTGCTGCAGAGTAACGAGTCAGCTAACTGTGGCACACTATGAATTCAACAGGACATACTTTTAACCATCCTCAGCCCTTCCTGGAGATATTTTTCAGCCTTGTGGCCATCTTGCGAATTTTTGGCACTGAGTGTCACGGAGCTGAGGAAATAGCAGAGCGCGTATAGATCATGCTGCGGTAGCCAATTCATTGCCAGCATTACAGCTCCGTTCTCCACTTGTAGGATGTCCCCAGACTCTACCGAGGATGGAGCCACTGTCTTGGGGTTCAACGAGATCGTGAATGTCCCATCATCTTTCCAATGCGGGTCATGGATGTTCTGATCCATTGCCTTTTGCATGGATTGAAGTTTCTGAGACGATTGTACAATGTCATACTCAAGGACACTGCAGAATATATCTATCATTTGAATGATGGTGTTCAGCTGTGGGTTATCCCGTATATCCGGGTCGAGTTGGTAGCCTCTTGCCGTAGCGATAGCTCGTTGCGCTTGTTCGATTGAATCGGTGCTAGAAGATTGTTGAAGGTGTGCAAGTGCTTCGAGTATGGACGAGATGGCAACGACAGCTTTGTCGCCAGAGCGGTTTGCAAGAGCAGATATTTTCTGAAAGTTGTGTAAAGCACCGACTAAATCTTGACTCTGGGAGGGCGAAAGCGAAAGGGTGATCCGAAGAAGACGAAATGAGTATTCCCAGCCAATATGACGGTAGCTTCTAAAGTCAGCATCCTCCAAGTAACTGCCTTAGCTTTCAATATCATGTGCTTACGCTTCGATGTCCTGAATGAACCCATCTGCTGCCTTTATTGCAGCCTTCGGGTTCGATCTAAACATGATTCGACATAGTAATTGTTGCATGCTGTATTTAAGATCAAACATTCGGTTCTGCAATGCGTGTCAATGAGTCGAATGTTACCCGAAATTGTAAGTAAGACTAACCCTTTCGCACACGTCAATCTATATCGCTGTTAGTATAGAGGATGACTCGAAGATGGATGCGTCACTTACCCCTTTAGTTAGAGCTGTTTCGGCTTCGAGATCATTTGTAGTCTCTTCATACAGTATCCGAGCATATCGTAGCCTCACGAGAGCCTCTATTTGAGGAGGTAGCCGCCAATTCTATTGCACTAGTCAGAAGTTTCGTTCATTGATGAATTTGGCCTTGGACACAGTTACAGACATTCAGGACCGCCTCTAAACACCCTAGACCCGTCGCAACTAGTTTGTAGTATTGATCCAAGCCTTCCTGCTGTCTTGTGATCGCAAGGGTGGTGACCTGACTGTGAGCGGCGTCAAGGTATTCATCCGCAAGAGAGAGCAGCAGCACTTGGTAATCGATAGGTGACTCCTTGCTGGGAGGCTTGAGGGGTTGTTGTTTATGCACTGGGTTAGCACCCTTAGAAGCGTGGGTATCCTGAGGCTTGACTTTAGCCTTTGCCATCTTTTTCAACTGCGGTGTCTCTATCGATGGTGTATGATGCGATGGAGGAGGCGGTGGAGGAGGGCGGATTTGGATTGGAGGAGATGGCTGAGGATACGGCGAGGGTTGGACTGGCGACTGCGATGCATGATGTGGAAGTTGGGCGGCGTAGAGTGAAGGTGACTGTTGGAACACATCCGCATTTGGATGCGGGTAGTGAGGTCCGGGCGCGGCGGAAACTCCCCCATAGTGGAATGAGGTGTGCGGCGGAGCGGGATACTGGTGTGGAATAGGCGGAGGGAGGGGCGGGGAGTGAGGGAGGCCGCCGGGATAGCTATGTAGCTGCGGATGTGGTTGTTGCTGAAGCTGTGAATAGTGGATAGGAGAGGGAGGCATTACAACTTGAGGATAACCCTGTGGTTGGGCATATATCGGCCTCTGATGAGGGCTGGAAGCAGGATACGGTTGCTGCTGCTGGGGCTGCTGCGCCTGCTGCGCATAGTACTGGCCATCTTGCCGATAGTCCATCGCATTATACTGTCAGTCTAGAACACTGTATTAACACTTACATTTCAAGCAACGCCGCCATTTTCCAAAGTAGCTGCTCGTCGCTGCTCGGTCGTTTTGGGCAACTAATCGCGCTTTATCGCGTCACGTGTAGTTAGTTAAATGTCGCGCCAGTGCGCTGATGCTTGGCAAATAACTAAGCGCCCGCTCCGCCAGCATCATCGGCGGAATTCTTCTGGAATATAAATATGTTTTTGGCCAGCTTAAGAGGCTTTGGAATCAGAACATGCCATAACCTCCTGTTTACACTGCCGGTACACGCTTTGGCATGACAATATATGCATCAAGAGACTTCATTATTTCTAATTCTAGTTGACCAGGGTGAGCCGACAAGGGCGCCTCCCTCCCTTAATAGCGTGAGCGGATTCTATTAATGCAGCGATGTTATAATTTCCTTGGTCTTTCAAAGGTGAATATGTTCCTGCCGTCCTCCTCGGAATCTCGTTGCACGTATCCTACCCTCCCAACCTGCTCTTCTACACCACTCGACAGCTGTTTCAACGTATTCTCATCTGCATGGTTAGCGATGAAACGATGGCCTGTGCCATTTAAGCGACCGACGATATATCCACATAGCGGGCTTCCATCGCGGTCAAATTCTACAGTGTATGTCTGGTAGAATCGGGCAGTGTCAGCTATCAAAGATACCATGGCAAAGAGCAACGAAAATAGCGCTTGGTCTATATAAACTCACCTCTACCGTTGCTACACCCTCCGCTTGGGCATCTATTGGAGGCACTGGAATATCCCCGACTAGTTCTGGCAATGGGTTTTGACGTGGGTAGGATGAACCATCCTTTCTCGGGCTTGACGAGAGGCAAACAACATGCTGGTAGGTTAGAACACCACCATTCGCTAGGATTAACCCGTGGCGGTGGGATTGGCCACCCTTCCTCAGCTGCCGCACCATCTCTGTTATAGCCTGTGGATGTCTTAGCATGACCCTAGCCGGGTTGTATGAAAATACCCCTGAAGACGTTGGAACCACTTACATGCATAGAATAATTGTTTCCGGCTCCTCCAAACGATGTCAGTCCGCCTAACAATGTGATCGGTTTTTGTGAGCCCACAATTGGCAAACCAAGGTGATCGCAAGCAAGTTTTGGGACAATTGGGAAACAGCTATTATTGCTACTTGTCAGCACACCCACACCCAATGAGACTCCCTATTACTTACGAGTAAAAATCAAACAAGTCAATATCATCCTTATGAAGTCCCGACGCATTTAACGCGGCGTCTATTGACATTGAAATGGAAGGACTTGAATGGAAATTCGGCCTTTTCCAAACTAAACCAAGATACCATTAGTATTGGGTCTATTGACCTAATCGAGATTTGCTGTGCGCTCACATTCTTTATCATCGGCGGTGCCAGCACCACCCAATGGATAAATCCATCGGCTTTCTGGGATTCCAAGCGCCCTGGCATATTCGGTCGTTGTCAGAACGCATGCCGCAGCTAGATTAACGGTGTTGAATGCGTTCATCAGAAGTGGATCTCGATTATCTGTTAGAAACACAACCTCGAGGAAATCGCGGGCCATATATTATAACTCACAAGGTAAGCAGATATTGCGGTTTTTCTTCGTCACGGTCCCAATGGACTCTGCGGTTTCTGCAGGCTTTCCATGATTCCACGCGATTGGGTTCTGTTCCGCAACACGGGAGAATTCAGCGTACAGCTGTGCAGATTCTTTGTGATTTTCAGTAATGGATTGCCCGCGATGCGCCCTAAAAGCGTTTTCGTAAAGCGGATAAACATGGATAGGGAGTCCCACGGAGTGGATTGTACCCAAGTCTGGAGTGCAGCCACGGTCAGTTGACATCATCTCTTTGAGCCAAAAATTGTATGTGACTGACTTTCTCCTACTCTAGATGACTTTGGCGTGAAGACTTCAGTCACCACCTTGCTTGGGGGAGTCCAATTTGGGGGGGGCAGCTTATTTTCCCGTGCGAATGCATCCACTACGGTTTGGAATTGGGTCAGCACATTGTCCATTCTCGGGAGTTATAGGTAAGTATGGCTATCCGGGGAGGTATATATACATGATGCCAGCGCCTCACCGCCTGTGACAACAGCGACTTTGCTTTTCCCTTGGGATACACGACGGGCAGCATCATCGAACAATTTTCCTGGTGAATTGCCCCCATGGCCGCTATAATTTCTATGCCGAGGCTGTACCCCTAGTTTCTTGGATAAGTGGCCAGGGAGATCTTTATATGGCCAGGTCCATGTAGCCACGACGTCTATGCTGTCAATGGTAGACTGGAGCTCTTTTCTCGCCTGTCTAGCCAACCCGGAATCTTTGATCGCCGCCTCAATGGCCTTGATCATAAGATCTGCTGGCTCAGCCGCATCTTCTAGATGCCTGGAGCTGTTTTTGATATCGCCGACTCCAATGACGACAGGAATGAAATTTTTCTCCTTCATGTTGAGCAGGGGAGGAGTGATCAAAGGAGGTATTAAGAAGTCGCGATAAAAAATAATATATTATACACAAGAATGAATGAACCAAGAGTGAAAGCAAATACCGGATAAAGAAACAAGAATGTTTGCTATTTTATGCAACCAGCGGATTCATGCAATTAGCGGAGAACCGAGGCCCATTAACCAGCCGAACAAAGGCCTGTTGAAAGACTGTGGAGGCGTTGGCGAAGTGACCCACACTCCTTAGTGGCCATTTATATTGGAATCTTCCTCGTAATTTGAAGAAACACGCATTCTCACCTTCAGTTCGACACTAGCCATTCCCGACCCGCCACTCCAACCGAATCTATGGGGTTGATATTGGGGGGAATGAAATCGGCCCAAATGTTAAACCGGATAGCTTCCTCGGTATTGAGTCGTGGTTCTTTATCAGAATGCTCCGCGGTTGAAATTGTTATCGTTTATTGAAGTGCTTCCTATATTCTTAACAAATATGACGAATGGTTGAGATGGCATGCATCACGTAAGGCCTCTTGATGTTGAAGAGTTGGCAGATCACTAGCAAAAGACCCACACTCATTTCATTGCAAGTAATGAAGTCACGTTTCTGACACAACATCAATTGTAACACAAACACGCTGTCGCGCCATTTATACACATGCGACATCAAAATTCGAGCTCGAGACGATCGCTTAACATTATGGTCTCTGTGTGCTGATGCTGTCACCAGTTATGTAGACGACCGGCGTAAATATAGAACAGAACCTCTGTCTGTTGTTACCCACAAATTAGGTGAATTTGATGGCACTTTGCCTTATCCCAAGCGTTCATAACTCTACATTATGACTGGATGACGATGGTGATGGTGATGTTCAAGTGCTTAAACCCGAGGGACGCGCGTCGTGTCTAAGCAAATCCAGCCATTCATCCACTTAAACCTGATCGGGAGCCTAAGGTTGAGAACTGCATGGACCAGTTCTGTCAAACAATTATCGGCCCGAACCTTTTTAAACCGCCCGTGCCGGATGATCGGTCAGAATGGAAGACCATAAAAGGGTGCCGGTGTGTACAGTGAGGTTGTTCGGATGAAGAGCATTTCGGTGCGGTAGAAGTGCAGACTTATCCAGTGTCTTGAATCACAGGCATTGCAAAACCAGGTCAACAACGCCGAAAAAGATATCCCGTTCCATATCAGGCTTGTCTAGCCCGAGCCCAACGACTAACAATCTCTTTTCGTCTGGGTACTTGGTCGCGATGGCACTTGCGATCTGGCACGCATAGAGTTGTCCCTGAGTTTCCCGGTCATCTGAACGACCACCGAGTATGGATGTAGCCGTGAATGAAGATAGAGGTAGAAGTTTATCATCGTCATGCGAAAGGTCATGGAAGTTGTTTGTGCCAGGATTGGTATTTTCAAGGGGAACATGGAGCTGGTGATGAGTTAGCGGTACTTAGTCAATGGAATTGTGATTGTAATTTCCTACCCATTGAGCCAATCGGCCACTTTGTATGATTGTTACTAGAATTCTGTCCGCAAACTGAATAGACATCACGTCGGTCAATACCCCTCCAACCTGCCCTGAAGCCTGCCGCGTCTTTGCGGGGAATGGCAGGTTACCAGCTCCTGGGAGCTGAGCTGCAACGTCTGATAAATCCATCTTGATACTGATCCCACTAGAAACTCACGAGTCTAATGACTCTGCAACAATAACCCGTAAGTGATGGATTTATCAAGTTGCTTGTTTGTGGTGGAGCTGAGCGTGGGTGATTGGAGAGATATCGAGGCAGATCTTATCCTCACCGCCTTCTGGCAGAATTAGCTCAAGCTATCCAAAAATTTTGACCGCGACAACAGAATTTATTTTACGCAAATAGAGGGTTGAGATGTCGAGTCTGGTCTGAAATATATACCTGGAATCATGCCGAAATATGTCCCCCGGCCGCGAAAACAGAAGGATAGGCAAAAGGCGGCTGAATCCTCTCGCCAGGCCCAAGACACAAATGCCGCCGAAGTCACGCCTGTTTCTAGTACGAAGAAGGACGAGGAAAGAAAAAGGCTGAGGGAAGAATTGAGGGCACAGCAGCCAAAGATCTCAGCTAAAAAGCAAAAGCGGCTTGATAAATATATCGTGCGTGCTTTATACCCTAAATTGCATGAATTATTACTGACTGTATTTTGTGGCTTTGTAGGAGACCAAACTCAAGAAAGATGAAAACCAATCGCTCATCAAGAAACTTTCAGCGCAATCAAAAGTAGATACAAGCCAGTTTAAAAGCTTTCGCGATTTATCAAGGACCAACAAGAGGGATTCAGACAAAGCACCACGGCATCCAATCGAGCCCAATGCGACAAACGACAATGAAAACTCCGACTCGGAGGAAGAAACGCTTTCACACCCGAATTTCGTTACTGAAATTGAAAAGACGGGACCCGTAATTAGTGCGCCAAGTGGGAGTGGTTTGAAGCGTCCGTTAGAAGTTGGAGCAGACGGCTACCCAATAATAAAAAAGAGAAAACGGGCTACGAAGCAAAAGCCAGTGGTGAAGCCGGTGGTGGAGCCTGCCTGGGAAGGATTCGACTCTGCGGACTCTGCAAGCAGCTCCGATGAAGAGCTAGATGATTCTGAACCTGTGTCTTCTGACGAAATGCTGTCCGAAGACGAATCTGCAGAAAGCTCCGATGAAGACGAAAGTTCGTCAAGCAGCGAATCCGAACCCGAACAACAAATAAAACCTCGACAGTCTGCTTTCAAATCATGGGCTGTGCAACAAATTAATGAAGCAGCAGGTTTTAAACCCGTCGACCATACACCTATCGTCCCCTCCGCCGAGGAGATTAAAGACTTCAAGCCTAGAAACACAACAGACGAGGAAGAACCTTTACCGCTCGAACTCCAAACAACAAAGGGAAACCCAGATAGAAAAGCATTTGCCATACAAGTCGATCGCCCTGAGCACATTCAGTCATCTCGACTCAAATTACCTGTCGTGGGCGAGGAACAGAAAATTATGGAAGCTATACATAACAACCCTTCAATCGTGATATGGGGTGCAACAGGCAGTGGTAAAACCACCCAGCTTCCTCAGTTTCTCTTTGAATCGGGTTATGGAAATCCCGAGAGCCCAAACTCTGGAATGATTGGCATAACTCAGCCAAGACGTGTTGCTGCCGTCAGTATGGCAAAGCGTGTCGCGGAAGAACTGGGTCAATTTTCGGATCAAGTATCATATCAGATTCGATTCGATACTAACGTTTCCTCCAAAACTGCTATTAAATTTATGACAGACGGTGTTTTGATTCGAGAGATCGCCACGGACTTTTCCCTATCGAAATATTCGATTATAATAATTGATGAAGCTCATGAGAGGAGTGTCAATACAGATATATTGATTGGTATGGTCAGCCGAATTGTGAACTTAAGAAAAACAATGAGCGCGGAAGATTCTTCGGTGAAGCCATTGAAATTGGTCATCATGTCTGCCACGCTACGGATATCAGATTTCATGCAGAATGATAACCTCTTTCGCGGTGGAGCTCCACCCCTTGTTCAGGCAGAGGGCCGTCAATATCCTGTTTCTATGCATTTTTCCCGGCGCACGAATCGGGACTACGTGGACGAGGCGTTCAAGAAAATTTGCAGAGGCCATAAGAAATTGCCTCCCGGTGGCTTTCTGGTTTTCCTCACTGGCCAAAGCGAAATAAGAGACCTTAGCAAGCGCCTTAAGCAAGCCTTGAAAACTACGCAGACTTCTGACCGCGGCCACACTAAAGTTCAAATAACTCCTGTGGAAGCGCCCATTGAAGCCGATGATATCGAGCTTGGAGGCCGATCAGCCGATATGGATGGCGAAGAAAGCGATTTGGAGATTAAGGGCCTCGATGATGATTATGATGAGGAAGATGAAGACGAAGATGAGTTCGATGAAGAGGAGGGCGCTATGGATTCAAAATCTCGCGTTCATATCTTGCCGCTGTATTCCCAACTCCCCACCAAAGAACAGCTCAAAGTATTTGACCCGGCCCCGGAAGGTTCGAGGTTAATAGTATTAGCAACCAATGTTGCCGAGACAAGTTTGACCATTCCTGGTATTCGATATGTCTTTGACAGTGGCAGGTCCAAAGAAAAGCAATATGATGTGTCTACAGGAGTTCAGAGATTTGAGATCGGCTGGATAAGTAAGGCGAGTGCAAGCCAAAGAGCTGGTCGAGCTGGTCGGACGGGGCCCGGCCATTGCTACAGACTATATTCTTCGGCGATATACGAGGATGCCTTCCAAGAATACACCGTCCCTGAGATCCTCCGTACACCTATTGAAGGAGTTGTCCTGCAGATGAAGAGTATGGGATTACACCATGTAATCAACTTCCCATTCCCAACTCCTCCAGACCGCACTGGTCTCGCAATGGCGGAGCGCCTCCTAAAGAATCTCGGCGCTCTCTCGTCAGACGGTCAAGTTACAGAGACTGGACGAAGCTTAACCCTATACCCTCTAAGCCCCAGATTTGGCAAAATGCTTCACATCGGGCACCAACATGGCTGTATCGCATATACAATCGCCTTGGTTTCAGCTCTTTCTATATCAGAACTATTCCAGCAAGAGTCTCAACTAGACCTTACACCCTCATCAGCGAAAACTGATAGCGAGCAAGTGTATACGAATGCCGACAGGCTTGAGGACGACGCAAGAGAGCAGCGCAAAAAGGATTACCACAGATCCCAACGAGTATTCAGCAAATATGACGACAAATCGGATGCGATGAAATCCCTCGCGGCGGTCTGTGCCTACGGCTATGTGTCGAACTGTGACACATTCTGTTCTCAAATGTTTCTCCGCCCCAATGCAATGAAAGAAACGCTCCAATTACGCCGACAGCTTTCAAATCTAGTCGCTATTAACAACCCAGGCTTATTAGGCAAATTTGAACCTCGGATTCCTGAACCGTCAGCGAAACAAATTCAGGCTCTGAAACAAATCACTGCCGCAGGGTTCGTCGATCAGATTGCCATTCGTGCGGACGCCGCCCCGGTACCGCCTGATATGCCGAGGAAACCCAGAAGGGCTATCGACGTACCATATCTCACACTATTCGCATCCCGAGAACATCGTTCCATGGAATTAGCTGATAAAGCAGTTTATATACACCCGTCTTCCGTCCTTGCTAAATTAGCCCCTGGAGAGCTCCCTCAGTACCTCGTCTATTCCCATCTCCAGCAATCTACACCGTCCCATATTGGAGATAAGCCCAAAGTGCGAATGTTCCCGTTGACGGCGGTGAGTGGGCTTCAGCTTTCGGCCCTTGCGTCGGGAACTCCATTGATTGAGTACGGCAAGCCTGTTGGCAAAGTGGAGTCGCTGGGAGGCTCACCCGAGAGAAGGGAATGCTGGGTGATCCCTTCGCTTGCTGGAGAACCCGGAAGTACTAGCTGGCCGTTGCCAGCAAAGAAGGTGATCCAAAGAAAGGATCGGAAGGATGGATGGGTTATCGAGCGGTTTATAAAATAAGGGATCTAATCATAGATTTCTTTTCTTTGACACGTATTGTACATATATAATGCAGGTGGTCTAGATGATGAATATGAAAATAGATATTTGTCGTCATTTCCAGCTTAGCAGTCCATATTTCAGATCGAACAAACTAACGCCATACAACTCCTGGGAGTCCAATCGGAGCCAACAACAACCAAGTGACGCCAACCCCGTTGCCTTCAGTCATGAATCAATCATACAACAATAAACGGTAAGGACTAAAAAGTACATCCGTTATCTCCTCCACCTAGACTCACGATCGTCGTACCTGCTCCTCTCGTACGAAGTATCATCGCATTCCCGCTCCCTCTCCCGTTCTCTACCACCATCTCTCGGTCTCCGATCCCAATTCCTACGACCGACCTCTTCATGCGCAAATCGATCCTCCTCACGCCTGATACCCAATGCCCTTCGTAACCTCTCACTCTCTTCAATCTTTGCCTCCGCCTTTTCATGGACCTGGTAGGTCTTGAATTGTTTCCGACCCTTAGGCCCGCTACCTTGGGACGAATCATTAAATTTTCTCTTTCCCCTTCCGTACGGATCGTCCGCCATCTCCTCTTCAAGCTCCTTCGTGAGCTTTTCCCGAAGAGCAGTAATCCTCTCCTCAATCTCGTCCTCGCTCAGTTTGACCTTTTTCGTCTTTTTGTCTGGCTTATTTTTATCGTCGTCGCTAGTATTATCCTTTGTAGAATCACCGGCCGCATCTTCCTCCTCGTCCAAAGCCTCATTCTCTTCTTCCAGCCTGTCCCTCTCCTCTACAAGCTGTACCTCAATCGCCCGCCGCTTCTCGTGTTCTAAAATCTGCTTATCCGGTTGCCGTTGTTTGAATTCGCCTCTATTATCTGAATCGTAGGCCACGGGCGGCTTGTTGAAGGTCCCATCACGGGGTTTTAAGAATGAGAGATTTCGCTGGACGTAACCAGACGTTCCACTACCGCGAGGCGTGGAGAGTCCGACGTTGGCGGACATGATAGAATCGGCTTATGTTGAGGTTTGGCGGCGATAGTGATATCTTGTTGCGGCACGGGGGGAGATGCTTGCAGCTCGTGTCAAAACTGAGAGCGTCGCGTGAAAGGTCAAAAGCAACTAGATATAGATGATATCATGCAGCAAGTTAATACATCGTCATATCGCAAGAGGGCTAATTAAAAAGAATGATGCTGCCGTCGGCTATTGACATCACGAATCAAAGGGAGCACTAGAGTCACATGACTTTGAATTGATTAGTCAACATCTAGCTGTTCCTGCTCTCACTAGTGATCTCTATCTAGACCTTCGACGAGTTCAGACACGAAGTACGAACATTGACCTAATTATCAATCAATAGAGCGAGAAACATTGAATAAATGTATAATGTTCTCCTTTTCAGAGCTGTGGCTATTCCCAGGAGAATAATGAGGCGTAAGAGCTACGGAATATCTCCAATACCCGGTGTTACACCAACCAAGAAACCTTTGTTATAAAGGAAAATGACCAGTCCTGTTTTCCGTCCTTTTGGACATCTCTTTACATTATCAGTCCCTGGAGTAATAGATGGAGCTTTTATGGACTACCAATCGATGTCTCTTGTGTGGTGGTGGAATCAATCGTCCCAAGAATGAACATGGCTGGGCTCAGCAGTTCACAGTGGGTAAGTTCTTCCCGGATTTACATTCTATATGCAACTAGGCGATATCTAATTCGTTGTATGTAGTATTTTTGGAGTCAGACGGTGTGCACATTGGTCATTTTGACTATAAAGAAGAAGGCTCGGTGCAAAGAGTAGAAACACGTCCGGGATTAAACCGGCGGCTTCGGATTGATAAGTCCAATGCCTGCCTGAATCGCCGCACCTTTGCCTTCCATTTCTCCTGTCAGAAACTGCTGGATGTTACCTTGGCTCCTGGCCCAAGCCCAAAGGAACTTTTTAATCTCTGTCGAGTTTTGAACCCGAATGAATGCCGGACTATCGATGCCATCGTCTCATCCAAGTTGCCAGGCAAGCTACTAAGATTTTGTCCATTACCAGCCAGGCATTCTAACTATATTATATAGGTGGTGTAACGGATCCTTTCCTCCCACTTCTGCCACACCCTCTCCCAGTCTGGCTGCAAAATATGGATATCAGCCCAAAGCCAAGCTCTGACGCTCCGGGATTGCTACGGCTCCCTGTGGAAGTTCTAAGTATCATTTTACAAGGGATCTCTTTATCAGATCTGATCAACTTCCTTTGCTCAGCTAAACGGCTTCTATCTTGTACTCCGTTTGCTTTAAACCACCGATCTATGACAACATTTCAACAATTTACGGGTTCTAAAAACAGTGATTGTCGTCGCGTCATCCTAGCACTGCATTCGAGATATCATCGAACTGGGTATGCTGGGTTTGAGGAAAAATGGAAGGCCATTTCACGGGTCAATTCATTGTCTTCGCATATTCGTCAAATGAGAGCGGACAGAGCGCAACAGTTAATAAAACGAGATGATAATCCACCATTGCTCCCCACATATGATCCCTCACACTCGACAGAATATCGACCATTGACGGTTCAATTGCCAAATCGTGTTCAAAAAGTTCGAGTGTACACAGCCAGTATCGATGATTGCCACTATGTTGTGGGCTTAGATATTCAGAATCAATCCGTTGGTCGTGTATCAGCTACATTTGTCGATATTGATATCCCTGGCAGTTCTCTGGACATTATTGGGTTCGGCCAAGATGAGATTGGGATACGGACTCTGAAGTTTGGTGATTCTTCTTGGTCCCACAATAGTCCTGAAGCACTTAACTGCTGGGAGGGATTCAGCAACAGACGGTGCTCGGCTCAATTGGAAATTTACCAAGATGTAAGTTTCCCTGATAGTATGGCCTAACCCGTCTTTCATTTAACCGTTTGGAATCTAGCCACTTAAAATCCGACGTGTTTCCTGGGCTACATCCGGGCCACCTTCATTTCCAGAACAGATCCTCGCAAAGGGGACCCATCCTTTTTGGCATGGCAGTATTTCCCAGCATGATTTTATATCTACTTTCGGTCAGGAGCCCATAATCCAAAATCGTCCTGTCGGCGTTGTGTGGTTCAACGACCTTCGCTCTCTCACCCTCTACCACACCCATCAGATCACCGGTATTTCTATACAAACAGACAAAGGGGTGTCCATCTATGGGTCAACCGAGGACCAGGCTGTATCATTATCATTCGAGCACCCCGAAGAGTTCGTGACGGAAATGATTGCCCATAAATCTAATCTTATAATTGGCTTCGAGGTGAGTGAGATTGACCTGTGATCACAAATGGCTTTTGCTGATTCATTCCCGTCAACTAGCTCCGAACGAATTTACACAAAGAGATAAGTATATTCCGTGATCGAGCGTATGCAGGACGTGAGCTTCGATCTTGCCCGGAGCGTCGGCTCAAGGGATTCTATTTCCAAATGAGCCCAATTGCTATTGAGTCAATCGGATATGTGTACGAGCATAGATGACAATCGAGCGGGCGGATGAACCCAGGGAGGTCTATAGCATAACGTATCAAAGTATAGAAAGACAAATAGCTGGGATCGAAAACCTCAAGCTCCTCTCGGAATTTTCCGCATGCCGTCGCCGTACATTATGGTCCGTAGCTGCACCCAAAATTTTTATTCCTGCGCTCTATCAACACAATAATATAGCGTTGGCGGCTGCCACTCATGCCCTGTGGGTATTTAATGTGATGGTGAAATATTTCAGCATTGGTTTTGCTCTGGCCTATCATACAAAACATATATACTATATAATTTATTTATAAAGCACGGAGCCAAAAAGAGGCAAATAATATACAATGACCACCCCCGTATGTACACACACGCAGAACCAAACCTCCTAATAATAATGAGTATTAAGGCCCCATTTCCAAATAACAAAAGATATTGCAAAATATTCAAACAAAAGCACCGCTTTAAGTTAGTATGGTACAGCATGTATTAAGAAATCACCCCCATCCAAAAACATCCCCAACACTGATGGTGCTCCATCTCACGCCCCCAACAGCCAAACAGATGACGACAACGTCCACGACGCCTAGGACCGCCGCGCCCATCATGAATCGCGGACAGAATATGCGGTATAACATCAAATGCCGCCTGAGCCAGCCGGCCCACATCGTTGTTGCCAGGTTGATAACGGCGTAGTACAGGATGTGGGATGAGGCAGCTTGTGCGACGTCTGCAATGAGGCGGTTCATCGGGTTAGTTGCGGGAGCGGGGTCGGCTGATGGAGACGAGGGTGTGGAAGGTTGTCTTTGTATGGTGCGAGAGTCAATAGGTCGTTTCCACAACACGGTGAGTGGGACAGCAAGGGCGGATAGGATTTGCGGGCCGAATGTATTCATGATGACAACGATAGGGGTCCAGGGGTATCGAACTGTGCTGAGAGGGATGAAGGCGCTTTCCCATTGGATGCTGCTTAACGTAGCTTGATGGCCTGTCGTGAAATAATGGAACGATCCGAGCAGAGCTAGCACGGCAGGCCCCACGGCTGAGTTGTTCGTGGATAGACCATTTGTATCGAGGATTTCGAGCAGGGAGAGGATTTGCCAGAGTTGAATACCAATCGCGCCTCCGCCCATTGGCTTCTGCAGGAGGATGATAGCTAGTGCGAAATTCACGACGAGCAGGAAGTACCGCGTGCCGTAGATGTTGGCATAGCCTAGGATCGTAACGGCTGTCTTCCCGTTTGCTCCTTGACCGGGCGTTGGGGTTACACCGATGCTTACACAGGGTTTGGCCCAGGCGAATGTCGTGGTACCGGCAGCAAAGGCGATGGCGAGAACTACTTGGGCAAGAATGACGCGGATGGTTTGGAGCGTGGATTTTTGAACAGAGAGCCAATCGCCGCTGTCTGCGCTGTCGAGCACCCAATAGACGGCAGCGATCAATAGGCCAAGGCGGAAAGCGAAGCCAATCCAGAAGATTGCAGACCCTTCGTAGGACTTAGTCCCGCGGTAATATGACCGTATGACCGACGGCAGGGCGATGGAAAGTATGAATGGAATAAGAAGTTGCAGAGGTGACGATGTCGAGGACGTGTCGGATGCATAGAAGGTCGATTTGCAAAATGGCATTTGCTCTTCTCGACACAGACGAGAAAACGAAGCAAGGCGGCCGAGGACCACGAACACCACCGAATGATAGAGACCCAGTACTCTGTCTTCCGTGAATTGCTGCCTGAGAGATGAAAAGCCGGCAAGGACGCCGAATGTGGTTAGGAAGAACAGGAGTATCTGGTCTTCCCAAATTGTAAAGGAATTCGAAGCAAAGCCTGCGGATTGAGCAACAGTGAAGAAGAACACTAGGACACCCCAAAGCGAGTTTGGTAGAGGAGATGAAATACGCCTCGGAATCCATAATAATAACGAAGAAGCCGCAAGTATACTACTTCCAACAGCACCTAAAGCGGCAGCTTCGTAGACTGGCATCTCAATATCTAAAGCGTTTTTAGATATAGCGCCTCCGAGCAATCCAATGAAGGATCCAGCACCAATCCTCTTCAAAAGCGAGAAGGAGATATCGGTCCTATCACCAGAAATAGCTCGAGAATAAAATACCAATAGCACAACACCAGCTACTAAGATAGTAATTCCCTGGATCATGCTTGGAATGTCGAATTTAGCCCATAGGCCTTTACACATGTTTAGTGTATCACGTTGATATTCCAGATAGAGTCGATACGAATTTCGATAATCGGATTGCTGTGTGACGCTTCCCTTGGTAGAGTCCCAGTTCTTCTCAGCCTGGGACCACAGCGAAAGGGGACCGGAAGTTTGACTTTCATCCACCCCCCGAACAATCGAATACTCGTGTTGGTATCGTTTGATCTGGGCAGAAGTAAGCCTGTTGACAGTTGCGAGGTTCTTAAAATCTTTCCCATCAGCTCCTGCAAACGCCTCTTCAATTGGCGAGCCAAGGTTGTTAAATGGAATCGGCAACCCGAGAAGTAAAGACAATGTAGGAACAAGATCAATCTGTGGGACGGGTCTTTCCTTGGCCGTTCTCGGTGGTTCGATAGAATCGTCCCCTACTCGTCCAAAGAGGCCCTTCTTGGAATACATCCAGAGCGCAGCTTCAACTTCGTCATCGGATTCGCCGCCGTGGTCGCCCTTGGAGTCCATACCATGATCACCGAGTACGACGAGCAAGGTATCGTCGTCAAGTGCGTCTATTGCCCTGCGGATAACCTGATCCATCTGGTTGAGCTTCGCTGCCATCGCGGAATGGTCAGGCCCATAGCGATGCCCGGCATGGTCTACACCAAGGTAATGGCCAACCAGCACATCCCACTTCGTGGCATTCTCGGAGTGTAACAAGGGGAACAAATGTTCACTAACACCGTTATCCACCGTATGAAGATCCCATACATTAAACGAATCGTAAGGGCGAGAGAGTTCTTCCTCAAAATACCCAGGAAACAGCGCATGCCATGTATCATCCCCCAAATGTACAACCCGCTTCCCAAGATTCCGCAATTGCGCAATTATATTATCCTCGTCGATAGCCGTGCCCGCAAAATTCGACCCGGCATCCATAAACGTAGGCAGCGTCCCCGTCGTAAGCCCCTTAAGCCGCTGTAGCGTAGTAGTAGGCGGATCTGCAATAAACGGGCGCAGAAAGGCATTTTCGGGATTCGAAACCGCCGTCTCGTAGAGAACGGGGATATTATTATGGAATAAATGCGCCTGTTGCCCTTCAGCAGTCGGCCGGAATGGAACGGTAAAGTCGTACCGGAGGGCATCTATAATTATAACCACCGCTTTATCGAAAGATTTCGGATGCCAGCATCCATCTACCTCCGGTTTCGAACCTGCGGCGTCGTTGTCAAGGGGTAGAACGCCGCAATGCGATTTATCCTCCAGGACCATGCGCGTTAATAAAAACCCTTTTGTAAAGAAATATATACCAATTAAATGAATGAATCTGCCATTTCGTTAGTGAGTGCCCGGTACACATTGCGTCACAGCACCAAGTCCAGGTGCCAACTCACAGTAGCCATCCTAACAGCCCCATAATCGCACCATGATGCACCTTGAACTCCCGTTCCTTTAGCTTATTCTTCCGTACGTTATTTTCCTTCGCGGCCTTGACTAGCTCAGCTTCGCTGGCTGCAAGCCCCTGCGTCCGCCTCGCGGTTCTCTTTGCCCGGTATGCCTGTTTCTTTTCCTCCTGCGCGCGCAATTGCGCCCATTGGGACTTTATAGAGCGATATTCAGCACTTGGAGATTCCGAAAAGGATTGAGACGAAGGCTGGGATTGGGATTGGGATGCCGTAGATCGCTCGGTGGTTGCTTTTTCAGCCGCGGCCTTTTTGGGTGTTGTTCGCTTCATAGTGTGTGGGTGGAGGCAAAAGGGCGGGATTGGAGGATAGTAGTGCTAGCCACGAGTCACCGAGCGACAGTTATAGTGGGAAGAAGAGTCTGGAGTCTGTGTCCGACATTCGACGTTCGGAGGGAGCTGCAAGCTATGTGTGGTTCGTATGGTTGGGATAAAAGGGGAGGCGACTTTTTTCTCGCGGCAGGATGGGTTTACAAGAATGCGATTGGGGGTATCCGAAGCCACCCTCAGCTATTAAGCAATTAGTTACAGCAAGCAAAGCTTGCCGCGCAGCTTAAAAGTGAGCGTAGATGAGGGTGAAGTCAGGATGAAGTTGAAGTTCAAATTTATAGTAAGGCCAAATTTGGACAAGCTACGGAAATAAGCTATGGTCATGTGATTTTTGTATACAGGAAGAGTTATAAACAGGAGCTCATTTCATCACCGAGAGAGGACACAATAACGAGAAAAAGGAAAGATGCACACCAAGCTGTTCATGAATGGCTTCCCCAGTGAGAAGTGAATTATATGACAATGAAAAAGGGGTTTGTAGAAAGTAAGATTAGCAAAAAGAGGCACCTTCGGTAGGTAGAAAGAATAAAAAAGTTAAGTAGTAAGCATCATGAGATATACCATTAGTAGACCACAGAAATGAAGGAAATTAAAAGATCAACAAGAAAATATGAAGCCACCTTCTGTCTTAAGCCCTAGGAACGTTGCAAGGCACAGTGGCGGGGTCTACAATAAGTAGAAGGGGAGGAAATAATATGATAAATAACGGGGATGAAGAGGTTGAAGAAGAGAAGAATAATACATCCATCGTCCCAGGGGTGGTCTTGTCACATCACGTAGTTCGGTCAAGGTGGAGTAGCACTGTGGATCGTGAGAGCGCGATGCTTAGGACTGGAAAATCGTGGTATTAATTGTACGAAATAGAAGGGATCGGGTGCAGATACGGTCGTGGTAAGGAGGAAGTGAGGAAATCGACAAAACGCTCGCTTGCGGTTGTAATCGATCATGGCGAAATAAGGAGGGTAGATATTAAACAAATAAACAGTTAGGTTGGATTATAATGGGTTGGAAGATCGAGATCAAGAATATCTCTTGAGATCATCTTTGTCGTCCTTTTCCTTCAAACCTCCCATCCGTTCGAGGTCGAGAGATTGAAACCGGTTAGGGTTGTCCGAACGGTAGGGTGGAAGATCTTCCTCATCACATGGTTCTAGGCCAATACCTCCCTTTTCACCAATCCTGACGAGGACAACACGGCCGGACTTGCGCTTGCCCGAATCGTCTTCCTCTTCAGGGAAAGTGATGCGGATCTCTGGGATGGGGCTGGAAGGTGGACTGGATGAATCATTGACTAGATTTCTTTTCTCGTCGACCACATAAACGGCATTTGAGTTGCTGGCAGAGATGGTAAGGCGGCGGGGGTTTGGGTCTTTGTTCTTATTATATAGAGGCAATCCGGATTCACGAAGGCGACGTCGTCTTCGAAGGACGAGCAACACACCGACGAGAACAGAGGCAAAGAGGACAAGTGCTAAGAGGGCGATAGCAAGATTGATAGTGGTGGGATTCATTTCTCCATCATCGTCGTCCCGCCTGTATATCGTCCTTAGGGTATCCATTGTAAGTGTTTAGATATTGTTTAGATTGGTTGAATTCAAGGTTGAAAAAAGAGTGACGGAAGCAGAGTTCAGCTGATCGTAGCGTAAAGCGTGTACGTGTAGTATAAAAGGATCGATTGATTGATAGTCGATTGATGTTGGTGAAGATCTCTCAAACGGCTATGCAACGGGTGGGACAGTAACGGTTTCGACAGGGAGAAAAGAGCGTTTAGAGTAGCCAGGGGGCAAAGAATGGACAGTGTAGTAGACAGCTGAAAGAATGAAGCTGTCACCCACTCGAAAAGAAGGTAGAGGCGAAGGAAAAAAAAGAAGATGAAGATGAAGCCGGCGATTGTTGACGCTGGAGAGAAAGAGAGAAAAAGGAAAAGGAAGAAAAAGGGAAAAAGACCAAAAGAAGAGGAGAAAAAGCACATGAGCGCCAAAAATAGCCAAGCGGCCTCAGCCTTCCGCTCCACAAGGGGAAATACGCTAGCCGAGTTGGGTAAGAAGGTCTGGGGGTAGCCAATAAGGGTCCAAGGAGTGGAGCCGTTGAGGGTCAGCGCTAAGTAACGGACGAATCAGAGCGCGCCATCTGGGGGCGGCTTAGGGCGTGCTGGCCTATGAGAGCCCACCGGTGCCTGGATGTGGGGCGGTCTGGCCAGCCTCGATGGATGCAGAGAGTACAGAGTAGATAGAGAGAGGCATACTGAGGAGAGAGAGAGGTGAATATAGATGAGATAGATGAGATTGAAGGGCTGGGAGTGAGAGTGAGTGAGAGGTGGTATACCGGTTTGAGACATAACTTGATGTGCTGTCCTGTGTTCCCAGACGGTTGTCTTGACAATGCAATCCCACCCCGGACTAACTATCAGGCGGCAAGTCTGCATACACATCCATTATCATCGATCCAGAAGTGTCTAGGGGCTGATGCATATAAGTAGATCGTGTATTTAGAAATAGCGAGGAACCGTTCGTGGTAGAGTGGTTGAACCAAGGTACATGCGATCTGTAAGTTTAACGTATCCATACGGTTACGGCGAACCGTGGTTATCCATGCAGATATGCTCGTTGTTATATGTATACGTATATGTATATACGCCTTTCCGCATTAAATGCCTTCTCCTTTGTATCTGTGTGACCCTCGACGGCGAAAACCCGAAGAGGCATTAATCTAGAATGGGAGTTGGTCTGGTCACCGAGAGACACAGCTTGCAAAAACAAAAATAAATAAATAAATAAAAAATAAAATAAAAAATAAAGAAAGTCTGTATTTTTCACTTTCGGAACTTACCAGGTCGCAGCTCGTATCCATGAGGTAAACAAGGAATGTGAGTTCGAGGTACTCCGTTTGCCCATCTGATGCATGGGAAGTAAGATCGCAGCTCTCGCCATTTCTGGCCCGTCAACGCCATCGACCTGTAGTTATCAACCCTCGGTGCTCATAGCAGGCAGGATATATGGACAAACGTACTCCGTAAGAGCAAATATTTTCTGCAGCGGCACAGCTCTGTGCGATGTTGGAGAGATGACTTGCATCTGACGGGGATATCAGTCTTCCACCCGTCGGCCAGTTAGGCAGTTGGTTTAAAAGTTGGAAGTCTTACAATGCAAGCGGCTAAGCGACGATGCCGTTTTCCCTTTCCTTTCTTTTCCTTTCTTTTTTTCTGCCATCCTCGTTTGTATGTTGTGAGGAAGAGGGCCACCAGTCATTAGTTGCCCCAGTATGTATCATCATCTCTTGATGCTGGTTTAAGCTTCGCCGGGATTCTCATATTTCCAGGCCATCCCAGCCGAGACGTTAGCGTTGAAGCCAAGTGGAGATAACCGGCCGGGCGATTGATCTGCTGTTGGCGGTGGATCTGAGCCCTACCAATTTTCACCCTTGGCTCGACAAACGCGCTGTTGCTGGCTGCTGGTTGCTGTTGGCTGCTGCGAGTCACTTCAAGGCAAACCTGGTGGCTGGTTCTCTGGTAAGTTGCAAGAAAAAGTCAACCAGCAAATATCGATAGGCAACAAGATGAGGAATGAATGACGGCGAGGCGCAACAGTCACGTCTGACAGTTCGAGTGGTTGTGTAGAAAGGAGTCACTCTGACATCACGCCGTGGTTATATATCTGATTGTTTGACTTGTATCTTGTCTCTCCTCTCTCCCTCTCATCAAAAACAACTCGTCTCCTCTGGATTATCCCTCTACATAACCTCATACCGTTCTCGACAGCTCATATCGACCTGTCTTACATAAGAAAAGGGCCCGAAACTTGGCTTTTTCCTAGTGTTTCTTGGCAGGACACCCTCTCTTCACGCCTTTTTTCGCTCTTCAGGCACATCTTCGACACTTGCTCTCTTCTAATAGCTGATCGTAGAGATTCTTTTCCTACGTCGGAGAGTCGACAGTCAGTTGTGGTGGCGTTGTTCTCTTAGTACGTTGACATGTGCAGATAAACAAACTAGCTTAAGCAAGGCTAACACGCAACCCCAGGTTCTTTTCCCTGCCAAAAAAAATTTCCCTTTTCAGTTTTTTGCTGTTCTTCACCGACTTGCTCATCACCACTTCTTATCTCAACGTCCAGCTTCAACCTCATCTTCTTCACCTCTCTCATATCCTCTTCTCTTCTTCTCTTCTTCACCTCTTCTCTCTTCCCTCTTCACCTCTCCTCCTCTCCGAAGAACAGGAAAAAGTGGACTCAAGGTCTGCTCCCTTCTATCTCTATCGAGCCTTTCTTTGTACGCCCAAAGTTTCATACGCTGTACAACGCTGCTCGCCCTCCCCCCGTTGGCTAGCTGGCTGCAACAACTTCTTCTATCTTTCTCTTCTCCGTCTTTCTCTCACCCAACTCTTTCTTTCTGCTTGTCATTCTCGCTGGATATATCCTTACCTGTTCTCCCAGCCAAATATCTTAAATAACCCACAACCAAACCGAATACAGAAAGGTATTGCACTATCTTCATTCTTCCTTTCTTTTTTTTTCGTTTTCTTTTTTAGTTTTTATCTTTTTTTTTTTTTCTTTTTTTTTCTCTTCTTTTCTCCCTCATGAGCTCACAGTCTACTGGTGACAGATTTACCTACAGAGGCTCGGGCGTTTATACACACCCAGCAAGCTTCCTTTGGTCATCAGATATGCCTAAATCGCTCTTGGAAGCTTCAGAGTCGGAAGGATGGCCTTCGAGGTCGACTATACCTTGGAATGTGACTCCTGCTAATGGTTTCGGCAACGTCACTGCGCCAGACGTTAATGGAGCAATTGGGCAGCTGCCTCGTAACAACCATTATTCCTCGCGAAACAGCAGATCTTCTCACTCTCCACCCACATATTACCCTGTTTCACAACCAGGCGCTATAGGAACAGCGTCAAATAATTCACCAAGAGCTGCTGCCAACCATGCTGACGAAACAGCACTCACTGCTGCTGATCCGTTGGCTCAACTCCCACCTTTTGACGCTGAAAACCAACAGTTCAACGTAACTGCATTTTCCAACAACAACAGCCACAGCAACCATTTAAACTCGGGTCTACAATGGACTTCCCTGTCTATGGCGGATCCGTCTCTAGGCGTATCTGCGGCATCTGCTCTTCCCTTCGATATCCCATCCGCTCACCGAACCCATACGCCTCCCACTGTGTCGACAACAAACCCGAGCCGGCAGTCGACTCTCTCCACTAATGTATCTCTCGGCTCCATGCATACACCATTTTCCTCTGGACAGCCAAGTCGCCATACCCAAGCAAGCTTGCCAGCTACACACAATAATAGGCAAAGTATGTCTCAGTTTGACCTTGCAGGTCATATGGCTAGACTAGAGACAAATGATGGAAACCGTGCGCCCGGCTATATCTTTTCCCCTTCACGCCCACAGTTTCAGCCTCGTGCTTCATTTGACCTTACGCAACCACGCTCAAACCTAAACGGTGCTCGCGATGATGTTTACGCTTTTAACACCATTTCCTCTCTACGCCCTGATACCAGCCCGCGTGACTTTGCTTCGCCGCCGAACGAGTCGAACCATGCCATAGGCAGTCCTTTTTATTCTAATCACGAAACACAGTCCTCTACGGCCCTGCCAATAACCTCGCCTCCATACCGCATGCTAAACCAACCCGCCGAAGATCAAGCAGAAGCATTAGAGCTTAGACTCCGAAGTCTTCAGCGGCAGCAACAACAAGATTATACCCAGTCAACCTTCAGCGTAATGCCACCTGCTTACCGAATGCTAAACCACCAAAATCCCGACATCTCGCACCTTGCAGGCATGTTTGTCGCCAACCCCCTTGGCAGAGTGTCCAACGGGGTGCCTCCGCGGGGGCCTAGCGCTGATCAAGAAGCCAGTCAGGTTTTACGTAGCCCTTTGCTCCACGAGTTTAGAAGCAACAGCAAAGGGAATAAACGATATGAGCTCAAGGTATGCCCAATCCATTTCACTATATTTGGACGATTGATCACTAATTTCACACTGCTCAGGATATTTACGGTCATATTGTTGAATTTTGTGGTGACCAGCATGGATCCAGGTTCATTCAGCAGAAGCTCGAGGGTGCCAATAGTGATGAAAAGGAACGGGTATTCCAAGAGATTAAATCCAACTCTCTCCAGCTGATGATGGACCTATTCGGCAATTATGTTATTCAAAAACTCTTTGAGCATGGCAATCAAGCTCAGAAGAAAGCTTTGGCACAACAGATGATGACCCATATCCTACACCTGTCTCTTCAGATGTACGGCTGCCGGGTTGTTCAGAAAGTAAGTGGCAGAATCCATCCCAACGAAAAATATAGACCACCGCTAACCTGTTTAAAAGGCTCTGGAGCATGTTCTTACGGATCAGCAAGCGGCAATGGTGAAGGAACTTGAGCACAGTGTGCTTAGATGCGTAAACGATCAGAACGGCAATCATGTTATCCAGAAAGCAATCGAAAGGGTACCAATGGAGCACATTCAGTTTATCATCAATGACTTCAAGGGTCAAATCGGTCGCTATGCTGTCCATCCCTACGGTTGCCGTGTCATTCAACGGATGTTGGAGCACTGCAACGAACAAGACCGCCGTTCTATACTCTCCGAGCTCTACACTCGAACGGAGAGCCTCATCCCGGATCAATTTGGCAACTATGTCATCCAACATGTGATCGCTCGCGGTCAACCTGAAGACAGAAGCAAGGTCATATCCGTCGTGATGACACGGTTGGTGGAGTTCTCCAAGCACAAGTTCGCCAGTAATGTCGTGGAGAAAAGCATCCAATTTGGCTCTGACCGCCAACGGTCTGATATTATACGGTTTTTAATTACAAAGGATCACAGTGGAGATTGCCCACTCTCTATCTTGATTCGCGATCAATTCGCTAATTATGTCGTCCGTAAGTTTTCCCAGTTACTATCTAAATCCCGAGTCAAAAAAAAAAAAAAAGAAATCACTAACCTTCTACTAGAAAAACTACTTGGGGTAAATGGGCCTGAGCATCGGCTCCTTGTTGACGAAACTACCTATATAATCCAGCACATGAACAGACAACAGTCTGCGAAGCAAATCGCCGCGATTGAGAAGGTTTTAAAGCTGAACCCTGCCACCACCAAATCTCCTTCAAACCATTCTTTAGACGTTGATAGCCCTCAGCTTATTCCTCTTGGAAAGTTCGATCTCACCGCCGGACTCGATCTCCGTTCAAACTCGATTGGAAGTATAAATGCGAGCGTGCTTAATTCTCCATCAAGGCTTTCAACGTCTGCTTCTTCGGCGTCTCGAATTTGATATCGGCTGAATAACATCAACCCGCCAAATACCCATTTATCCTTTCTCGCGTTCATATGTACGGCTTTCAATCCGCATCCCAACTTTCCGGCGTGAATCGGTTTATATTTCTGCCATATGCATTTCACACCCATATTTTGCGTCACTCGCTTCTAGATTGCCATGAATTTGTGAGGCCAGCTGACGAATGATATCCTGGCCGTCTAAAAGCATATATCTTTGAATCACCTGTCAAGTCTCCCGCTCTCGCTTCCATACAACCTTCTACCGATTTTCAAGCGCTTGGCATTGCGATCTGTTTTTGTTCTATCTGCTCATTGCTATTCTATATTTGTGTTATCAAATTTATCTTCGGGATCTGCTATCGACTCCGCAGCTCTCCCAGCTGTTGTTAGTCTGGCCTGAAGTGTCTTCATTGTATTCCATGTCCGACCTTCTTCCATTTCCGCTACATAATTTTCTTTAATGCTTTGTCCACCTACTTCAAACGATCTCTTTTGCTTCAATACAGGCTAGGTTCAGCTCGGCTCGGTTCTCGTGGTGCAAAGGGAAAACTTTGTGTCGTTTTATCTATTGTCTTATTGTTAATGTGATGTGTTTTTTTTTGTACATGCCTTTCTTGTCTTTTCCTCTTTCATTACGACTCCCTTTCTTCCCTGTCATTTCTTCGCTTCCTTGTACGCCTTTGATACTATGTTTGGCATTCCCGTTTCATGCTTACCCCTAACCCACTTTAATCCTTTGCGTAATACTTTTTCTTCCCCTTTTTGCGTTTGTTCTGATGACCTCTTCTAATACAAACGCCAAAAATTTTTGTGTTTACTCGAGAAGCGATGGGAAAATGACAAAAAAGAAAAAAAGGAGAGAGGAAGACAGAACCAACTCAACCCGAATCATCTTCACTCTTTCATACCAAAGAGAGGGAGCAATCTCGCACCAGAAGCGGCAATCATTCCCCCCCCCCCCTCCATGTTAAATGGCTGGCTACACTTCCCGATTTCATTCCCTACCAACATTATCCTCTATCCTTTCTTTGATTGCCTCGATTCTATTTCTAGCATCCATTCCTTTCTCCCTCTATTTTTACTTTCTTTTTCATACCAATTGCTATTGCCAACACATGCCGTCGTACATACCTCATACATAACGAAAGACCGGGCTAAAGCGGGGATTAGGGTGCAAACAAAAGGTAGAGAGTACGGCGCTTTGTGTTTTATTTATTTTCTTTCTTTCTTTAAAAATGCATGTGCATATGATATGAATACTATATGGTTCGGGGTTAACAATGTCTTAAAAGAGCCTTTTGCTAGGTGTAACTGATCAGAATAACAAGTGAAGAAAGGCCTCGGCTTCAGCATTTGCATGAATGATATGTTGTAGTATGTATTAATAGTAAAAAAATCCACTACATCCGCTACGTCAGCTTCCCATGGCTGTGTAATTGTTGAAATAGAAGCTGCATGCATGTACATATTGTCTGTCTATTGGATGCGGTCGGTTCTTCAACGCTTGTTTGTACCACGGGGGTTTTAGTTATATCGAGTTGGCTATAAACAGGCACGGTGCAACAGACAGATGCAGGATTCAGATGTATGTAACCTTGCACGCATTTCTTTCATGCTGCAAGAGCCGTTGAAACAGCCAAGTATGTATACATGCTGAAAGCATATGTATGTATGTAGCACGCTTAGATAGAATAGATAGATAGACTTGAGAGGCGAGGGTTCTTTGAGATTATTATTTCCTATCCCGTAACTATGCCTTGTCCTTCCCCCTATGTTCATTCATGTCAAATGTATTTTTATTTTTGTCATTAAATTCGAGTAAAAAACAGAAGAAAAAAGTACTTTTTTTGGGGTAAATATAAAGATAAAAGGGAAAGGTCATGAAGGGATGTCGTTAAATAGCGCTATTTCTGGGGGTATAGATTTTGACTAATGCTGAAGGTTGACTTTTTCAGAGGTTTTTGGAGGCGAGAGGGGAATAATAAAGCACAAAAATGGTAAGGGTTACAGTAGACAGCTCTAAGAAAGATGCGACGACACAAGGATCAACTCAAAAATGACAGGAGGAATACCAAGCAGGGGCGCGATACGGGGATTCAAGAAAACCGTTGCGAAGCCTTAACCATCCTACCGGCTCCAACGGGAAAAGTCTAAGTTCTGAAAAACGTTGTTATCTATCGAGAGGCTTCTCTCAACTCCAAAATTCGCCCGTAAGTCTTGGTTGGAGGCGGAATCTTCTGCGAGAGTGTTGGGTTTGGTGTTTCGCCGGCCAGATGACGAAGAAGAGTCTGTGGTGCCTGCGTTACCGCTGCCGCTGGAACTGGTGATGCTGGTTTCCGGTCCCTCGAAGGATGATGAAAATGCCCGGTCTCTTAATCGTCCGATCTCTCGTAGTCGATTTTGCCAGGATGAAACATGTTCGCCTCCACGGCTTGCAATCAGAGAAAAGAAAGAGGTATTCAGGGCAATGAGCCTAACAAATGCTGCGACATTTTTGCCCGAGACGACTTTGGGAAAGGCCGAAGCGGATAATTCAGGGAATCCGGGCTTGCCTTGCACTTTAACGGTATAGAAGCTCTGGTTGAATTCGTCAAGTGTTATTGTTTCCTCGTCACCTGTGCTGTTAGGCTGAATATAGCTGACTGGTGTGACAACAATATTAATGAAATTGAACTGCGTTGAGATCGTGTTGAAGCGGAATTCAGAGTTAGACTCATTGAAGATGATATTGACAAAATCATTACCAATATGTCGCTTCTTGTTTACGCAGTGCGGGTCCATTTCAGTATTGGTTGGCATCATGGTCGCGACGTGGTAGATTATTTCGGTCACTCGATCGCGCCATGCGTATGTATGTTCGCCGTCGACGCCGTGGTGGAGGCCCTGCGGGTTAAATTTGGGATTCTGGAGTGAAACTTTGGTCCCAAGGCCGGATATGAAGTGCTCGTATGCCTGACTGCCGCAGGTGTTTGCGAGAATTTGAAGCTCGTCTGTTTGTCCTTCGCCGATGTATATTACTCCAATTTTATGACCGTCGACAATGTCGTTTCTATCAAACGTACTCACTGCTCGTCGTGTGAACGAATCATCGGGCAGGGGCAGCGGTTGCGCTATAGCTGGGGTAGGGAAGGCAGAAGTTGTCATTTGAACGAGGATGTGGTATGGAAGAACCGCAGTTCGCGTGGAAGGATCGTCAGAGAGAGAATGAGAGCCGGTGCTTGGAGGTGTCTGATGCGGCAATACGGGTGCTGTAAGCTGTTGGTAGGTGGCATACGTTGTTCCTGAAGCCTGGCGCTTTGTAATTTGAGAAAGTCCAGAGGCGCAAGCCGTCTCAACTGTCACTATGCTCATACCTACGATCCAGGTTTTCTGGACAACTGGACCATCTGATTCTGAAGGCGGGAATTTCTCAAATGGAATGGTATCACCCAGATCGGAGTAGGCGGTTCTTTGCATCATATCAATAAAGACTCGGCTCTGCTCTTCGATAACCTCCTTCCCGTGTTCATCGGTGAAGACGAGACGTTTCGTAATCCAGCTAACATGGTTTGCCCTATCCTGGAGCTTGAGAGACAGAAACCAAAACACCATTACGTGGTAGGTCAAGTGGTAGACATATCGTGACAGGTCATCCAAGGCACGGGTTTCGAGCGACTCGGTCGTGGCAGAGGAAGCCCCAGAGCCTAGAGACACGGGCAGAGACATGGTTCGTGAACTGGTAGCGTCAGTAGATTTGTATCGCTGCTCCCTGGAGCTCTGTATAAACCTGAGGCAAATTCCAAAGACGGTTCTGATCTCGGCATCGCGCAGATTCACATATACTTCTGGCAGCCGGGCAAGTAGAGCCAAGAACTCGAGGATATGAACTGCGATGTGCGACCGAGTGATGACCTTTGACATCTTATCAAGTATGGCGTTCAGAGATTTTGTCACAGACAAGGGCATCTCGTGGCAGCAGACGGAAAGCGAGTGTATGCATCCGCGGGAAGTGCCTTCCCAAGATCCAATGCCAAACATGAAAGTTCTCACTACCTCATCCTGCTCACTCTTTGCAAAATGATGATGGAAGCTTATAAGCATGGTGAGGGCTTCGAAGATACAAATGGCGATGTGGCCCTTCTTCACGCCTGTCCACCCGAGCGGCTCGTGGAAAGTCTCGTTTTTGATCTGCTCACATAAAACACTTCGTAGGAGCTGTATCTGCGGTAAGGAGGCTCGAAAGAGATCCCTATTCATCAGTTGGGGGCTCAGATGCGCGAGTATGTAGCTATAAACATCCCAATCTTTCTCTCTTTGAAGTAAGGTGATGATCGCCTCGAGCCAGAGATTAATTTTCAGCAGCATCTTTTCTTCGTCCCCTTCCGTGGGCTCGGCATTTGATTGCGCTTTAAATGCATACACCTGGGACCTGGTGGTGCTAGGTAGTACCTCATGCAAACCGTGGGTGCCATCTCCAGTCCAGACAGGCGCTACCCATCTTGATGTACGATGCGATGAACCGCGGATATTCAGCGATGTGAGGGGACCCGAAGTGGGATCTCGAAGGGACAGCCTACTGGTGTTGCTTGACGTATGCTCTTCGTTCCTACCAGGGGACGAATCTTCGCTCATGCTAGACTTTGACGTCACATCGATAGTGCGGGATAAGACCGAAGCTAGATGCCCTACATCGACATCCTGAACCACGTATACCAAGCCTGCACTGTCACATCTTAGCCTGAAGAGCACCTTTAGTGCGGTGAGACGGGAATCGGACGGGCGTTCGGGCGAGCGAGCAATGTCGACCAGCTTCTCGAAAACAAGAGACGTAGTCGAAGGCGAATTCCGCATTGAATTCAAGAATATCCGCACCAATGCAGATGTTGTGACATTTGATAAGGATGGGATTAGGACATCTGCTGAAGTTGGGGCGCGCGACACCGGATGCGACGATATTGCAGTTGGTGAGAGCTCTTCTTGCTTCTCATCTTTATTCATCGGTGGGCTGAGAGTATCAACAAGCAGCACGAAGGTTTCAGTGTCGCAGTCAGCTGTGATATCGACGAACAATGATACCAACTCCTCTAGGAACAGGTAGACGTCCTCGTTGGCAAAATCAGTGACTAGGGAGTTAATAAAGCCTTCGCTGGTGAACTGTGCTGCAGCATCCTCGCCGCTGAAGTACGCTTCCTTTAGGATGCCCAACGCCAGGACCCGAGTTTCTGCTGGCTTTTCCCGCGCGAGGATGAAGTCATTGATGACTCTCCACACAAAGACGGGCCATCGGGGATTTTCTGCGGGATGGCATAGCTTTTCTACGCCCACAAATCGCAGTATCAGGTCCGATTGAGAGGGGGTGAGGACCTGATGAACCGAGGCCAGTAAACGCAGCGCTCCGCTCTTTTGCTTGCTGTCTAGCTTTGGCCATATACACTCCATAGCTGCCGATATGCGAGTGATGTTTGCTGCTATGTTAGATTTGACATCGTCCATGGTATTTGCTTTTAGGGTGGGAGCTGCAGCGGACGATGAGTTCGTGGTAGGTGAAGTCGGCACGCTTTCGCATACTCGCTGTGAGCATGAGAGCATAACTTCCACAAATTCTGCCCAATCATGCTGCAAAGCAGTACTAACGAATTCCCCCTGCAGCGCATTCAGACACACTTCCAAGATATCAGTATCTATTCTACCGTCATGCCTTAGTGATGCGTGCTTGAGAGAAGCCACAAGCTCATCAAAGGAGATTTCAGGCATCCCATCCTGCCCATAGGCAACCAGAAGGTCTCGAAATATATCTACAGCACCACGGGTGACGTTAAGGTTACGGTCCGGTCGTTCGGAGGTCTCAAGAAGGAACGCGTGGAGATTGCTGACCATTTCCGCTTGCTTTTCTGACCTGGCTAAACTGCGAACGGCTCGAGATGTTGGACCGGCCAACGATTTAACCGAGGCGTGAATGCTGCATAGTACTTCCAGCAGAGGAATGAAGCTGTCGTCTGGGATAGCGGAAGTCGATATGACGGCGTCGAAAACTGCAAGGGAGTTCTTGATATCGACGACAACACTAGTTCGCTTGCATACAGAAAAGCTTTGATCGAGCACGAGGTGGATTTCATCCGGGCCGGGTGGGTGGCGCTGCAATGTGATAATATCTACGATTAACTGGAACAGCTCCCCCAATACCGACTCATCAACTCCGTTTCCGACTGGACGCTGTCCTTTTGATCGTTTCACCTTGGAGCGATATGCGGCCGTGAGCTCGTATAAGGGTACAATCCACGACGCTGCCACCTGCAACACAGGTCCATCGGTGAAGTCGAGCTTCCTCCCATAATCAGACAGCGATATCAAAGCCTTCACTCGAGAGGGGAGAACGTCAGTCGAGGTTGATTCTCGGGATATGTCATTGAACAACGTTTGGCGGGCAGGATGAGAAAGGTCTTGACGGTTGGCAATGTGTTCGAGCAAGGCTGAGCCGGCCGTTCGTGCTTCGGTCGAAGATGGGTGGTCGAGAAGATAGGCTCCGGCTTCCCACACGGCAAACGCCTGGTCCGCATTGAAGCCGTACAGCAATCGAGTGAACTTTTCCGCCTCCTCAATGGCACTGTTCAACGGCTGATCCTGAGATATATTTTGAATAACGACATCAATGGTAGGAGTTGAGGGTGACTCGGAAACATTCGTCGCTACGCTCCCCCTATGCAGGGACTCGAAACCAAAAGTTACACGACTGCCTCGCCGGCCTTCCATCTCAGGCAGTAGGCCGCCCGCAGACGACACCGGTGACTGAGATTTCGGACGGGCAGCGGCTAGCGTTTTGAATACGTCGGCGAAGGAAGAAGAGGTGTGTTTGTTTTGCGATGGGGTGGGGGCATCGTCAGAAGACATCCGCCCTGTTTGGGGCGGAATACCAGAATGGAATTCGAAATGAACCAAATATATACTATCTCTGTTGGATGGGGTTCACCCGGAATCCCTTAGCTATACGTCTAGTAAAAAAAATATGTATAAGAAAAGGGAGAGGGGGAGAGAGGAAAGAAGATGGCATGGAGAGATAAGGACTTGAAAAAAAAAACACCATTCAAAGACTCGGAAATTACCTAGGATTCTTGAAGGAGAAGGATTTTTTTCTTTTTTTTTTCTTGATCCTTGCTTATTATATAAATTTCAACATTTGTACAAGCTGGAAATAGAATAGGGAGCGACTTTTTTTTTCAGCAAGGAAATGGGCCAGTGAGAAGGGAGATTCGCTTGTGATAAAAGCGAAGGAAGGGGAAAAAAAATTCCAGATGTCGTGACCAGGTCAGCAGCTATTAGCCTGGATCACGTTCGAAGTATAAAAGATGTAACTTATATATATACGACGGGCAGTTCGTGGCAGCAAAAGGGAGGGAAAAAGCGACAGATTCAAGATATAAAAAAGCAGCGTTCAGCGGACTTGGACTTCTTACATACCGGAAAAGGGATGCGGCGGAGGCGGAGAGGAGAGGAAAGTCTTCAATGGGAGGGACGGAGGAGGGACGGAGGGAGGAGAGGAGAGGAGAAAGGCGGAAAAAAAGTGACTAGGCGAAGGCGATCGTGGCAAATCCGGGGCAGCTTGCGTCGGCGTGCCAAGTGCCAAGAGATGGTGTGCGGCGGAACTTCCTTTCTCCGGCGGTGGTGGGATGATCACGTGAGATAGACACAAACAAGGCAAACACGTTGTCCCGCCGATTATGTAACGCTCCATCGTCAAGCTTGTTTGTTTTGAAGCTGGGAAAAAAAAACCGCCAGAGCAAGGGAACGAGGATATTTGTGTAATCTACGCCGTCAGAAGTCCTGGTCTGACAGTTTGCATATAATACATAGCCGTTTGCATCTCCCAATTGGAGGGCTTAACTAGGTATCTTCAGAATAAGTCTCGCTGGGTAGACACCCCCCCTCGTTAAGCTACCATGGCGGATAATCTGGCTCCCCTCGCCCAGGTCCTTGAGGCTAGCTTGGATCCCAGGCAGAATAAGCAGGGTGAGTGATCTGGAAGGAATTCTATACTTGATGGAATCCAGCTAACCCAGTTCTCTTAACTCCTTTAGCCGAAGCTGCATTACGACAGAAAGAAGCAGAGCATGGCTACTCTATCAGTCTCCTCCACATCACCGCCTCGGCTACCTTCCCTTACAATACCCGTCTCGCAAGTGCCCTCTGCTTCAAGAACTTCATCCGCCGTAACTGGACGGACGATGAGGGCAACTATAAGCTCCCAGAGAGCGATGTGGTCACGATAAAGCGGGAGCTAATCAATCTTATGATTTCTATGCCAACCGGGATTCAGACACAGCTGGGTGAGGCCGTAAGCGCCATAGCAGATAGTGACTTTTGGGAGCGATGGGATACACTTGTGGACGTTAGTGCTACATTTTCTTCTTCCAAATCCGTACAAACAGATCTCGAAGCTAACCGTACCTGTAGGATTTGGTTTCAAAACTTTCACCGGATAACATCACCGTCAATATCGGTGTCCTTCAAGTAGCACATTCAATCTTTAAACGGTGGAGACCGCTATTCCGTTCAGATGAACTGTATACCGAAATTAACCATGTGCTGAGCAAATTCGGGACCCCTTATCTGTCCCTGTTTGAGGTATGTCCCTTGGTCCTGTTCTTGGTATTATTAGAAACTAACGCTGGCATGGCTGTAGTCTCTAGACGCGTATCTGGAGCAAAACAAATCCGATAAAGAAAAAATTACTCTAGGATTCACCCAGTTAAATCTTATGGTGAAATTATTTTATGACCTCTCCTGCCATGACCTCCCACCAATGTTCGAGGACAATTTGGGCGCAATGGCCGGCATCTTGCTCAAATATCTGACCTACGACAACCCCCTGCTCCACACCGATGACGAATCTGAGGCTGGACTCCTCGAATTTGTAAAGGCCGGTATATTCCAGGGTCTCACCCTCTACGTTCAGAAATACCTCGACGCATTTAACCCTCATGTTGGGCAATTTATCGGAAGCTCCTGGAACCTGCTTACAACGATTGGACAAGAAACAAAATACGATATCCTCGTCAGTCGGGCGCTACAGTTTTTGACTTCTGTTGCTGGGGTACCAGATCTTGCTTCCGCATTCCAGGAGGAATCGACCCTCAGTCAAGTCACTGAAAAGGTTATCCTTCCGAACATCTCTTTACGGGAGTCCGATATGGAAATGTTTGAGGATGAGCCGATAGAATTCATCCGAAGGGACCTCGAGGGTTCTGATAGCGACACTAGACGCCGCGCGGCTACCGACTTCTTGCGACAACTGCTGCAAAGCTTTGAGCAATCCGTTACTAAAGTTGTTTCAGGATACACTGACCTCTATCTGGGCGAATATGCGAAATCTCCATCCGAGAATTGGAAATCCAAGGATACGGCTGTCTATCTCTTTTCTGCCATAGCTGCCAAGGGAGCTACAACGGCAAGTCATGGAGTGACGACGACTAACTCCTTGCTCAACATCACCGATTTCTTCCAGAAGCATCTGGCTTCCGATCTAATTGCGACAAGTGGAGTTCATCCCATCCTAAAGGTCGATGCCATTAAGTTCTTGTATTCCTTCAGGAGTATCATCACAAAGGATCAGTGGCGCGAAGTCCTGCCACTATTGGTAAATCACCTCGGAGCTTCCGACTACGTCGTTTATACCTATGCCGCCATCGCAGTTGAACGAGTTCTGTTCCTCACCGACGGTAGTGGTAGACCAGTTATCGCGGCTAGTGATATTACCCCATTGGCTGGTGGCCTGCTTGAGCACCTCTTTTCTTTGATTGAGAAGGACCCGGCGCCTCCTAAAGTTCAAGAAAACGAGTTCATAATGCGCTGTGTCATGCGAGTGCTGATTGTGATAAAAGATGGGGTTGTTCCTCTTACGGAATCCATCCTACGCCATCTTATTAGCATCACGGATATTATCAGCAAAAACCCCAGCAACCCCAGATTTTACTACTACCACTTCGAATCTCTAGGTGCTCTCATCAGGTAAATTATCGCTTTCTGGTTGTGTTTCCCAGCTTCTATAGAATGTACCACTAACAATGTCAAACCCTAGGTTCGCGGCGCCATCCCAACCTGACAAGCTTGAACAAGCGCTCTACACTCCATTCATAACACTTTTGCAGAACGATGTGCAAGGTAAGATTGCTCAAGTCTCCTCTTAAATAGCTCGGAGGGGCGTGCTAACAGGCTTGGCCAGAATTCATTCCCTACGTTTTCCAATTATTGGCTGCACTGCTAGAGTCCAACGCTTCTGCAACACTGCCGACCTATTTCCAAGAATTGGTTGGCCCAATACTTATGCCGGCTATGTGGGAGACAAAAGGCAACGTGCCAGCGCTTGTTCGCCTCTTGTCTTCTATTATCCCCCGGGGTGCTGATTTTATAGTTCAAAACAACCAAATTGAGCCAATCCTGGGAATATTCCAAAAATTGGTTTCGTCTAAGGTGAATGAAAGCCATGGATTCGATCTTCTAGAAAGTGTTATTGCAAATTTCGCGCCGTAAGTTGGAACCAACGCTATCTCCCACTATTCTATGGATGCTAACAAGAGTTCATCGATCAGATCCGTCCTCAAAGATTACTTCTCAATCATCATGAACATTATCTTGACACGACTACAGAATTCAAAGACAGAGAATTTCTCTCTCCGCTTTGTTCGGTTTTATCACTTTATCTCAGCTCACCTCGAGAGGGGATATGGAGCCGATTTCTTTATCCAAATGACGGAGGGCATTCAACAAGGGTAAGCTTGTCATCATACATCGGCTTCTGAAAAGAGGAATTGTATTAACTTTTACTATAGTGTATTCACACCCATTTACCTCAACATTATCTTGCAAGATTCGCAGAAGCTTGCTCGACCACTTGACCGCAAGACTGCTGTGCTATCATTCACCAAGACACTGGCGAACTCTGAGGCCTTCGCCTCAAGATACAAGAAGGGATGGGCCTTTACCTGTGAGGCTCTTCTCAAGCTTATGAGTCAACCACCTCTCCCCGCCAACGCAGATGATGCCATTGCCGAGCATGACGTTGAAGACATGGCGTTTGGAGTCGGTTTCACGCAGCTAAACACAATTCGCGCTGCTCCTCGGGACTCATGGCCTGAGGTCGGCGATCTTGGCCAGTGGGTGGCGGCATACCTGACCGAGGCCGACAAGACGCACAATGGCAGAGTTCGCTCATCTGCGCAGGAGAGGTTGGATCCCAAGGTTCTCCCAGCATTTGAAAAGCTGATGACCGGGACGTATAGTGGTTAGATCTTCAACTCGTAAAAGAGATATACATACCCTTTAATGCCCATGATGAAGATAAAAAATACATATTTTTATTTGGTTCGACGCAGACTAGTGCAAAGTGAATACTTTAACCATTCTCATGCTAAACCCATGACCCAATGTAGATAAATAGTAATACAATATACCAGAAGAAAAAAAGAAAAGAAATCGTTCATCTGTCCCTTTCCCCCTCAGCTTCAGCTTCGGCTTCCTCCCCCTCCCCCTCCAACCCCTGGGCCTTCCTCTTCTCCTCCTCCAAAGCCCTATACTTCCTCCGGCTCTTCTTCCCTTTACTCGCCTTCCTCTTCTTCTTCACATCCACAACAATAGCAGCGCGGCTCTTGTCTCCCTTCTCCATCAACTCGATCTTATCCGCCAGAAGCTGGTGGGCAATTTTACGATTCTGGGAGCGAGAGCGTGTCGCCTGGCATTTTACGACGGTATTGGTTGGTTTGTGAATTAGTTGGACGGCGGAATTTGTTTTGTTCTATGTTTTACGTGTGATTTTTTGTCTTACATGGATCAAAGGGTAGATATATATGTATGCATGGATGGATGCGGTACTCACTATTTTCTGCCCTCCTGGTCCAGTTCCCTTTAGATAGGTTCCGGTGACTTCTGATTCATCTATTTTAGGCCTTGGGGGCATCTGTTTGACGTGCCGAGGGGCGGAGGAGGAGAGCGGTCGACAGACATGGTGAAGGAGTTGGGGACGCGCTTGGGCTCCCCGAAAGAGGGGGATTAGAAGTTTGGTATTTACTACCATGGCATTTTAGAAGTTGAAGAGATTCATGCATTTGATATTCGTCACAACGCCTTTTCAATATGATGATGATATTAACGGCTTCTGGGTCTACCGGAGTAAAGTGATACCGCCCCGAGTATATAAGAACTCCGAGATGAGATGATGCTGGGTCCCAATGTATGATTTCTAGTGCTACCGCCTCCAGTGAATTCCATAAAGTAGATAAATATTCTATCAGGGTAACAGCTACTTAGCATTAACTGTAGAGTAAACCAAGAGATATTACCTACTATCAGCTTAGGTCGTCGCAGCAGAACTTCTACTTCTTGAGTGACTCGGTTTGGTGTTTCTTGGCTTCGGACAACCACAACTTTGCTCCAGCGCAAATCTCCTCCGCGGCTACAACTACACCAACATCCACCACTCTTCGCTCTACCACAACTGTTAGGCATTTACTCGTCTCTGCAAGCCTCGCTGAATATCACATCTTCATCTCCAGCAATCTGTCTACGAAACTCTCGCGCTGACTTCCTCTCCGCCTTCTCCGCACAGCCAAACCGCGAAGCGTCATGTCGCAATCTTCATCTCCAGGAGCCTTTACCTCCTTCTTTCGATGGCTTCGACTAAAGAATTACCAATATGAAGTCACATTTGCTCTTTACATGCTGACTCCCCTTGAAAAAGTCATATTCAGTACGTCCGAGTCCATCTCGCAAAGCCCTCCCCCTTTTTCTTTCGCTGGAGCCTAGCAGCAGAATACTAACGCATTGGCTATCAGATTCCCTCCTCCTCCTCTTAGTTTTCATGCTCCTCACCGCCGCATACATATACCTCCCTAATCACATTGTCACCATCCTCAGCCATTCGTACTACTACTGGGCCGGCCACCACTTGACCGATCCGCTCGCCGCCGGAGCTTCTCTCACCAATTTCTCCGATCTGAAATCCGCGACAGCCGCGGGTGGTGAGATTCTCTCTGCAGCGGGGAAGGGAGGGTACGATGCACTTGCTGAGACCGCAGCCGCCTCGGCGAGGGCGTTCAAGGATTTATAAAAAAAAGAAAATTGCATGCACCGAATTTGGAGTTCTACGAAGATTACGACGGTCCCACCCATCCCTTTTAATACTTATTCTTCTTCTCTTGTTTTAATATATGTGATCCGAAGCTTTATCGATCGCAGCCTGCATATTTCGCCCTGGCTTTACTCTTTTTTTTGGGATGTGGGCTTTTCATTTCTCCCTCGGCGGGTTTGAGTGGGCTTCTGCTGGACCGCTCTGGGTTGGAGATGGTGTTTTAACGGTACCATATGGCTTTTGCGGCACGCCTTTTCTTAATTTTGCATAGGTTATATATCTTAATTTGCCTCTTCCGAGACGGCTGCCTTTAATATTCTTTCCGGGCGTGCATGCTCTAGCCAATTCTACATAGCTTAATGAGATTGACTTCCTCAGACTAGAGCAGCCACCGCAATTTTCCAATGAACAGTATCTGGTATCTGGTATCAACCGAGGATCTAGAGAAGAGAGCGCATTCCTTCGTTGTAAACCATCATACAATTCAGTACTAAAATCAATCTCAATCCAACCCCTATCCGCTTCCAAATGGCAATAGAGCAGAATCACCCAAAAAGTCCCATACCATAAACGCCAATCTTATAATATACATCTGATATCCTCGCTAAAAACACAAGTCCATCTCATCGCATCCGCACGGCGCTCATTCCGATGCACCCGCTCCAGAGCTCGCGACTATGCCCGCCGATTCCGCTTCCTGGGCACGTTGCTGTTTCTCCAACAGCCTTCTCTCTTTAACCTGCTTCATTCTCGCCAGCTCCTTCTCGATCTCGGTCTTATCAATTGGGATTTTATGCGATTGTTCTTCCTTTGGCCAGAAATCGGGGACGCGGAATCGTTCTTCGAGATTGGTGCCGAAGTAGTACATCCATCCAATTGGGAACATGATATACATGCCGAACTATCTCAGGGGTTAGGAATCGGCTGGATATATGTATCATTGGGGAATTTATTTACCTTGAATACTTCAAGGTTTCCGCCTTCGAGTCGGCGGAGGATTCGGGAGAACATTGTTATGTATATTGTAGTTTGGACTGGTAGAATGAATTGACTTGTTTGTCTGACCGGGCCAAAATTCCTTCAACCCTTTGTTGACTTGCTTTTTCTCTTCTTTGCTTGCTCTCTTTCTCTCTTTTCCCCTCGCAAAGTTGAAGACGGGAGCTTCGAGATTATGTAAGCAGCCAGGTGCACGTCGGCCAAACCTCGGCGTGAGCGCAACACTCAATCTAGATGCAACTACAGTAATATATAACTGTGTTGACATGACAATGAGAGTAGCAGCATCTTCAGCCCGTCGATTCGTCCAAGAAGTGCTAGAGAAAAACAAAACTCCAGCCAAAAACGCAGCTATCGTTGCCAAATGTCTCGTCGAAGCCGATCTTCGCGGGGTCGATACTCACGGCATCAACCGTATCCCCTCATACATGGAACGTATTCGCCAGGGCGTGCTTGATCCGCAGGCATCGCCAGTATTAACCAAAGCCACTCCCGTCGTGGCCCGCATAGACGGACAGAACGGCTTCGGCTTCGTCTCCGCCCACCAAGCAATGGAATGCGCGATCGAGATGGCGCGTGAATTCGGTATTGGGATGGTCTCGGTCTCCAACTCGAATCATTTCGGCATGTCTGCATTATTTGTCCAGCAGGCTGTTGATGCGGATATGATGAGTCTCGTGTTTACGAATTCTTCCCCTGCTCTCCCTGTTTGGGGGGGGAGGGATAAGCTCATGGGTGTTTCCCCCATTGCGTGCGGTGCGCCTGCGGGTGAGGGCTCGGTGCCGTTTATCCTCGATATGGCGCCTTCGATAGCTGCGCGGGGGAAGATATATAAGGCCCTGCGCAGAGGGGAGGAAATACCCGATGACTGGGCGTTGGATGAAAATGGTGCTCGGACTACGGATCCGGCAGCGGCGTTGAAGGGGGTGATGCTACCAATGGGTGGGCCGAAAGGGTCAGCTCTTTCGATTATGATGGATGTGTTTTCGGGGGTGTTGTCTGGTTCTGCGTTTGCGGGACATGTTACGAATCCTTATGATCCTTCCAAACCTGCTAATGTAGGGCATTTTATAATGGCTATCAAACCTGATTTGTTCATTAGCCTAGGTGAGTTCAAAGAACGAATGGATTATCTGTACCAACGTGTTGTTGGCTGTGATAAGATGGAGGGTGTCGAGAGGATATATTATCCTGGTGAAATTGAGCTGATAAACGCTCGGGAACGACTTGAGGAAGGAATTCCGTATGTGCAGGCCGAGATTGATGCGCTGAATAAAGAGGCGGATATGGTGGGTGCTGCTCATATTGAAGTTATCTAAATACCGAAATTATTTATGGTAGGGAGTTAGAAACTTATAAAAAACATAGGATTATATATTATCAGAATAGCTTTCACGAAATTAGATTAATACCAGAGGTTGAACGGATATTGCATCGGGTCTGGAGCTTCTTCATCCTCATCCTCTTCTTGGCCCCTCCCCCTATCTTCATTCGCCGCATCCTCCCCATAACCCAAGCTTATCTTCTCTAGTTCTCGCGTGAAGAAATCCCTTTCCGCCTCCATTAATGACTCGTCTTGCTCAATGGCCATCGAGTCTTTGTATCTTCGTAGATGCCACCAATGCGTTAGGCCCCTGAGTGCTTGCTCCATGGGCAACGACTCTTCGACTTCGGTATCTACATCGCTGCCAACGAGCCAGTCATCGCGTAACTCAGGACGGCAGTAGAGGTATATAGCCGTAATTACTCGCATGTGATTCAATCGCCACTTGCGACCACAATATGGAACTTGTGATTTGAATAATTTCAAAGTGTACAGCCGGAGGCGCGGGTCTGGGATCTTGAGACCCTTGCGTAATACTGCACTGCACTTGTATTGAACCAGAAGCAAGCAGCGGTGGGCTTTTCCCCGAGTGATTTTCTGCATAATGTGTAAAAAGTTGATGGCAGAGAAGAAATTTCGGAAAGAATAGGTGGTGATAGGGCTATCGGGCAGCTGGGCGGTTGGGAAACCTAGCTCATCCACTGAGGGTAATTGGGACACATTCGAATTGCCCTGTCCTCGGTTGTCCTCCTCTTCAGGAGATGGCGAGGTTGTAGTAGCGTTCTCTAATATCGAAACTTGGGACCGACTTTGACGTAGAATGGGCGGTGGAGCTGCCTCGTCTTCGCTTTCAACTTCTTCTGGCTCGGGGCTAGACATGACCTCAGGAGGCTGATCGGAGTGCAGATGACAGAAATGGAAGAAGCTGTAATTTGCATTAGTACGCTCAGACAAACAAGTAAATTATCAGTGCTACGTACCTCAAATCGCTCCTATCATTCTTCTGTGCAACTGCCCTGTCAATATCTTGGTGGAGAAACATTTTTAGAGTCAAGGGAACATAGTTTGAGTCCAAGAGCAATTGGTTCAGGTATTCGAATTTCAAGATGTCTGACAAAGGTTAGCAATGAAGAATAACCATGTGGCCAGAAAACACTTACGAGACCGCTTAAACCACTTCTGTAGTAAGAGAAGAGACCCAGATATGGACTTGAATCTAATCTCTCGCAATCTCGTTCTATCCAGGTCCTCGATGTTCTCCTTATTTTCGGGCTCGTGGTTATTCACGGCGGGAATTGGCTGTTGGCCATTCAATGCGCTCCTAAACAGATTAGCCGTACGTACAACGAAAGAAGTTTTGGTTAGGAAAACCTACTCTGGTGCACGGTTCTCTTCCTCAGTATTCGCTTGGGCAGCCAGAGCAGTAATATTAGTTAGAACTTCTTTGAGAAGAACGATAACGAATGATTGGAGATGCGGTAAAGCATGGATCTATTCAGCCCCACCATATTAGAGCCGCCTCAGATAAGCAAATTGAAACTGGGTGAGAAACATACGTAGAACTCTTCAACTGCATCCAATCTGGTTTGCACATCGGAATCGTTGGTTTCCTTCGGCCGGGTTGGAGATTTTGGGGAAGAATCCTTTGAATCGCTGGCAGTGTCATCACCTTGATATCCGCTCGGCTCCTTTTCTTCCCAACCCCGGTCATATTTCATGAATCTCTCTCGCTCTTCCCATAGCTGGCGTATTCCCCTGGTCATCCTCATTCTTTTAGAGAATAAAGTCCCTGCCTCAATGATTGACGCAGGAACATCAGCTCCCTCCCACTTCCTGCCAACAAGGCCATCTTGAAGGACGCTAGAGCCACTTCCACCAATATCATTGCTTGAGCTATCCAGAGGAGGGTACATGAATGGAAAATGCTGGTTCGTTTGGTAATTTTGTTTTTTCCCTGCCTTGCCTCCTGGGCCTATGGGAGAAGGCGGTGGTGATGGAGCAGGGGTGGCAATATGGACCGGTTGATGGATGATGGAGCTGTTGTTTGTGGAGGAAGAACCGATTCCGGAAAACAAGGTAGATGTAGTGTTAACACGCCTTGAGTGGGTAGGCAAAGGCGGCAAGATTGAACTATGATCCGATTCAAAAGGGACGAGTGGGGGAGGTGGATTGTACGCAGGGTATTTGGAGGTGATTTCTTGCCGGAACTGATGATAGTCGAGCGGAGAGGCGGTGAGGGCAGGCATGCTATGACCTTTTGAATTGCTCTCTTCACCAGCATCGTATTTCGGCTCAAGCGCTGCCTTGGCCCGCTCCAGAGCTTTCATGCCACCAAACAATAAGAGTACGGATTTCCAAAACAATAGTATAATCTGCAGCGGATCATATGAGAAAGGCAATCTGAGATTGAGATTTGAATGTACTCACCCTAGTCAATGGTAATACTGAAGCATCGTCCCAACGTAACCGTGCAACGATTTCGACAAGTAAAGCAAGGAAATTCGGTTTTAGTGTAGCTATAAAGAAAATTATGTTAGGCCGTATAACGTGCATAACAGAGAGATAGTTTCACTCACCTATTTCATCTTTCAAGCCGGAGTCCCCCATTGCTTCTTGCCTTCGCGCAACTTCAATGACCATATACAACGATGTCAAAATGAGGTTGACCTCGCGGTCACGGGCAGCAAAATAGGCGGCCGAGCCATTCTCATTCTCAAACATTTTCAGATCATCCTGCGTAAATACCCTAGGCGGGTTGTTAGCCCATCCCTCCCTTAACCAAAGACTAGCAAGAAATGAAATGAACATACTGATCTTTCTCAAAAACCCTGCCCATATACTCAATCAAAGCGGATAGCCTGCCACATCGTTGTAGTAGGAGAACATTCTCCACGATCCATTTAATTTGGAGTGACATTTCTTTTGGTGTCTCCGCTGCTTCTACATCAGAAGGATCAGGGGGGTAGTCGTCGGAGACTTTCCCGGCAGTGTTGCCCCAGACACCAGTGAGGATATAACAGACATTCTCTAGGGCTTCCACTCGGGTGAAAAGATCACTGCTATCACAACAACAAATCATTCCTTCTAAGAACGATTTCCTTGTTTGCTCATCCGTCTCGATCCAAGAAACCTCGGGGCTGCCTGGGTCTCTCAGCGTCTGACTGAAGGACGTCCACGTATGTTCAAAAGTCTCTTTAGATCCAAGTAGCATCAGGCGGTCAGGTTCGCTATACCGAAACCATTCGTCCAATTCTTCAGGGAACGGCTGACAGTCAGCATAGCCAAAAGCGTAGGCTGGCTGTTCGGACTTTGGCAATTCGCTAACTATCTTTCTCAGCTGCGACAGACTCAGCGAGTCTGATGGTAAATCAGTATTTTGTGCAACTGGTGCAGGCGGTGGTGGCTGCATTGGCGGCGGGGGAACACTGTCGCGCCGCATTTCAGGTCGCGAAGGCGGTTGGACATGACGCTGGGGCAATAAGGCTTCATCTTCATCCTCCTGCGTCCGACGAGCAGACTTGAACTCTGATACCAGGCCGGGCATCAACTGCTCGTCAGGCACAGCTGTGATATCAGTGCCCGATTGATCAATCTCGTCCGCCCGCACAATGTGACGCTCAGATGCATCGCGGGGGGTTGAATTCACTGGCGGCGGGTCCATATTGATTGCGGAGAATGCAGTAATATATGATGATGTCCTAATCGGACCCTTGAGACGAAAAAGATCCTGGTGTATTTCGAAATGCTCTAGATTTATAGATTGCTGTTGATTGAACACAGTTGAGCTTAAGAATCAGCACTTCATCCTCTCGATGCGGAGGTGCAATACTGCGACGGCGACAAGCCACAGTCCAGACGATCCAAGGAGATTATCTTCATAATCAGGCCTCCATGACGAGGAATTAACGTCTTGAATATTTTGATATCTCAATTTTATCGACTTGCTTTCTCGCCGCGTTGTCCAGCGACGGCGGATTTACGAACCTCCGAGAAACCGAGGCGAACAAACAAAGCATGAAGAATGAAGCGATGTTTAGTTATATATTCTAGGTGTTTGGATTTTATCAACGCTAACAATACAGGATACTACAAATGAAAACCTCTATGTATACTAGCTGTCTGTGCTAGTTGGCCTTCTTCAACTCATCCGCCCGTTCTCTCTTCGCAGATAATCTCATGGCCTTCCACCGTTGCCAACCGCTTTCAGAAAGGTCTTCGCGTATGACAAGATCTCGAATTCGAAGCAGGTTCGATAGCTCCGTATCTAGGAACCAATCTACCCATCCGCTTCGCCTTAAGTAGGACCCGAACTGAAACCAGGACAACGCGAAGATAACACCCGCAAGGCAACCGGCTAAGACCTGCTCTGTTGTGTGGTAGTTCAGGTATATCCGACTCACAGCCACCGCTATCGCCCCAGCACAAGCCAGCACTGAGACACCTATGCGCTCTATTAAGGTGACTGGAGATTCGATCGGGAAGCTTGTTTCGGTGCCGGGTTTATGTCGGAATAGGAGGAATAAGGACAGGAAAACACCGAAATAGCAGGAGAATTGGGCGTGTGAGGAGGGCATCCCGTAACCCTTTCCATTCAATTCTAGTAGTGTAAATCAAAGTAGGACCGTCAGTAACGATAAAGACGGGGGCTTGCTATCAAGTCAAACTGTGGCCAGACACGTACCTGAAGGTCGCTCTTGTCTGATCAATTCCTTCAGTGCGAGATTCAGTGCTTCACACACCAGCTGACCAGCAAACATAAACGCTACCTCTATCTCCCTCGAGGCCCAAACCAGCACCACGTAGGCTATACATAGTGCTTGAGGGACAAGTGCAAGCAGAGCTGAAAGGCAGGAGAAGGGATCGTCTGGGTTCTACTCGGAGGCCGGGGAGCTTAGCTATTCGTACAGGTTGAGGCAGTGTATCGAGAGGCACTCACGTAGCGGACATGAGTAAAGGACAGAGATGCCACTGGTATGTCCAGTTCGGTCGTCATCCCGGCTTTCTACTGTATCTCGTAGTTGCAAGTAGGCTCCGCGTAGGAATGCGCAATGTGGAGGAAAGGTGGGCGCAATCAATTAAACATAGGAGATCTCATTCACAGATTGTTAAGAATAAGTTGCTATTCTTTGTGAGAGAGTAGAATCCACAGTTAGTTAGAAGAAGTGATTGTGTTTGGTGAACGAAGAACGACCAAACGTCACCAAGAACAAAGCTTCAACGTCCAACGGCCTCCACCAGAACCAACACCCAAGATGTTTGTAGAAACAAACAACTCCAACCCCTTTGATGGATCTTACGCTGACTGCAGAGATAGAAAAGAAGCTGATAATCCCATCTGCCCGCAGCTCACATACTTAAGTCCCGCGGCGCAACCTTTTTTCAGGGACCAAAAGTCATAACCCTGGCTCGCCGCCGTTAAACGCCGCCACCGTCAAGCTTGATATCGATCTTCTATCTCTCCAGCTCTCTTCATGGCTCAAGCGGAGTTGTTCTAGGTTGAGCCTGCTTCGTCGACTGCAGGTTCATGACGGTTATATTGTTCAAGATCTTCAAGCCTCCCCCGCCACAATGACTCAACTCGTACTTGAGGCAGAACTCATATAGTACTCAGACAGGCCTCTGAACCCCAAGTTTTTTTCTTTTATTTCGGCGTCCTCCGTCTAAAGCGAACACTCCACGTCCTTTCTTTTTCTACGCGACTGCTCGAGACTCCAGAACTCGCGTCAGCTACAACTCTTCACCATGGACGAAGGCGGGAATGACAGTAGAGCTCTTGAACTCGAGGCCATTGCCGCCATATATCCGGAGCTTGTTCTTGGCCCAGATTCCGATTTCAAAGCTTCACTGGAGCTCCCCGTTAGTCCCATAAACCCGGTCAAGGTCTTGTTTCGCCAAACTCCAGGTGAGTTGGCTACGACAACGGCCCCCTTACAGAACCCAAGAGGAGAAAATGGAGGCAACCAAGACATCAGCTATATATCACATTTACCGCCTATTCACCTCGGGATCGAACTTCCTGAAGGTTACCCTGCGGAAAAACCACCCATTTTCTCTCTACGGACAGAACCCTCCTGGTTACCGAAGTCGACGATCAAGAGGCTAGTTGACGATGGTGAGAAGCTGTGGGAGGAATTCGGTAGAGATATGATCGTATATTCCTATATCGACCAAATTCGGGACGCGGCAGAGAAGGCGTTTCTACCCGGCAATAACGAAGCGGAAATCATGATGCTTCCAGACGATCTTCAAGTTACGCTCTTAGATTTTGATCGGAAGGCGAAACGCCAAAAGTTTGAACAGGGGACATTTGAATGCGGAGTCTGTTTGGAACCGAAGAAGGGCACGGTCTGCTATCAGCTACGATCCTGCGGCCACGTTTTCTGTGTTCCTTGTCTCCAGGCTTTCTACTCATCTTGCATCACAGAGGGTGATGTAGATTCCGTGAAGTGCCTTTCTTTTGGCTGTGGTAAAGACTCCACGCCAGGAGGAGAGAATGTGGCCACCGCTCCGCAAACGAATAAAGACAAAACCCTTAGCCCGGCCGAGCTTCTTGACATACCCATTGAATTGGAAACTGTCCAACGGTACGCTCGAATTAAACGAAAACGGAAGCTTGAGCTAGATAAAACAACTGCTTATTGCCCTCGCCAATGGTGCCAGGGGGCTGCACGGTCGAAAAAACACCCCAAGCCAGTGGATATCTTCAATGAGGACATTGGCGCGACAGAGGACGAAGATACCCCTGCTCCGTTCGATCCTCTTGGAACTTTTGATCAGCTCCCACCTATGGCACAGCGGCTCGCGATTTGTGAAGATTGCGCCTACGCCTTCTGCCGGGTCTGTTTTAAGGGATGGCACGGCGAATGGGAGCGGTGTTTCCCACGAGGAAATAAGGGGCTTACTGGAGAAGTAGAGCCAACAGAGGAAGAGAAAGCCACTCTAAGGTACCTCCGGGATTACACATCCAAGTGTCCCACGTGCGATGCCGTCTGCCAAAAATCCATGGGCTGCAACCATATGATCTGCTTCCAGTGCGATACTCACTTCTGCTACCTCTGCAGCATGTGGTTGGGCCCTAACCCTTATAAACATTTTAATACCGAGGGCACCCCTTGTTACCAGAAGCTTTGGGAATTAGAAGGTGGAGACGGTGAGAGGCGTCGTATGCCCCGGCCAGCGGAGAATGAGGATGACAGTGATGGGGGGAATGCGGGTGAAGCTCAGCAAGCACAGCCCGCTCCGCCTCCAAGGGTGATACCTCCCGCCAACCCCCAGCAACAACAACAACAGCAGCAGCAAGATGCTAATGGCGAGAACCAAGCGGATGGCAACGCCGCAGCCCAGCCTCTGCAAGAACGTCAAGGAGGTGACGGCCAGCAAAGGGGTGAGGATTTGCGCGGGCTCCAACGATTCCTCTATCTCGCCCTCCATGACCAAGAAGATGAATGGGATAGCGATGAATCAGATGAAATGTTCTAACAGATGCATTTTCTTCCCTCGTTCTTCTTGTTCTTACCAATTACGATCCGACGACCGCCTCTTACGACGATTGTTTTGTATGATTCTATTTGCCATCTACAGCCTGCCTTATCTCTCTGTTCTTCAATGCGGGCGCTCTGAGTACGAAGGGAATCTTTATTAGCTTGCACATTTAAACCAACATATCACACGTATCGATTTTGCGCATTAGGGGAAAGGCGTTCATGGGACACGTGAGGCTTGTATCAGTGAGATGATAGTTATTTATATCTCTGTTAGTTAGATCCAACAATGAATAAAGATCATAAAATAAGATGCTTAATTTTGACCCAGGGCTCTTATGCTACCGTAATGCATACACAATAAGGGGATAGAAAGCCTCCTTACACCACCGCCCCCTCATTCCCATAAGGCTTGCAGAATAACGGGGGTTCCGAGGCCTATTGCCTCCCAATCCCGTGGCCCATCTTAAGATGAGACGGGAATTCAATAGGTAAGGGCACTTGTATTGCTCACGAAAGGTTGAAAAGCGGAAGCTTGAGACAAGGGGTTTTAAACCTGTTTCGTCGTCACCTTATGACCAGAGGTCGATCGACAGCCAAGGGCCCACGAAAAACTTCGGGCCAATCGTAATACAATTCGTATCTCAGAATTGTATTATCGTAATATGTTAGATAGAGCCGATAACGGCGTGAGTACTCAGTACCGTGCCATTGCTCTCTTTTAAACCCGTCACGTCCATGCGCTAAAAAGGGGTGATTGTGTTCGTAGCTCTCAGCCGTTACGTTCTGCTGTTCCCCTCTCCCCTCATCACTTGATTGCTCGGATGTAGAGCAAGGTTCAAAGTCTTCGTCTTCATCTTCAGGTTCGGGGGGTAGTAGATGTCCTTCAACAGGGCCGACCGCAACACCGAGAAGCGGAACAAGTGGCCGAAACCTGTGTCGCTCTTGGCTTTTAAATGGCAAAATTCGATCGATCCTAAACATTTTGCCCTTGCCAGGGACCTCAGTAAGTGAAATAATGGCAACCCGTCCCTTTTGAGAAGCTGCTATCACAATGCCAAGCTCGGGGATTTGGTGCACCATATTCATACGATCGCAGGATTCGATAACCGGGGTGGGGAGTGTCATGACTTGGGAAAGGGCTGCACGAAATACAACTGCCGGCCCGGTGGAAAAGGGCCCATGAAGCAAGCGGATATGGGTTGCAGAAAAATGGAGAATAGGGAAATCGCTGAAGAGAGACGGAGATCCGTTCTCGCGTGTATCAGACGCAGTGTAGTAGACCGGCATGATTCCGTCTTCGTCTGGAAACGGAACTATCTCAGGCTGTGTGATGTCTATATCACCATCATCGCTAGATTCCTCAGGACCCAACGGTTCAGGCCGGACTTGGTCCTGTCCTAAGGAATTGGCTTCTGACTCCGAATCTTCAATATGCGCTATTTCGGGGTCATACCCGTGAACATTGGTAGCGATTTCAGGTATAGCATCACTAAGACAGGTGTCAGGAACTATTTCCGAAATAGTGCAGTAATTGCAGCTGCTGTACGTGGAAGAAAGCGATAACTATGCAATTCACCATCGAGGATACGGGAATGGGGGAAAAGAGAGGTATTACCCACCGAGCGGCGGTTGGAGAGGTGGAAGCCGAAACATCACTCTCGTTTCCACCCATTACTTGATCGCTGGCCTCCGCCTCCCAATGTACGGTTGCACCCAAAGGCCCGGGGTCCTCTTCTGAATTTTCAATGGACGAAACAGAAAATGATTCATCAGAAGGAGCCCCTTCGCTATGGACGTAGTGACCTGGCGGCGGCCCGTGTGATGAAAAGAAGTCATAGTACTGCGTAGCATCTGGGATTCGACCAGCTAGGAAACTTAGATCATACGGTGCTCTATTATTCGGATATCTGTGAGGCGGCCCACCGCAGGCTTCGGCGGTATTGTTTTTGAGACGAAAAGCCCTAGGGTCGAGAGCCAAGACGTTCCATCCACGCTGGCGACTATTGATGGATTATATATCAAAAGGGTCATTGAGAGCTCGGTTGGCAGAACGGTGGCACTTACTCATCAAAAATATCGTCGGCATAATGGCTATGTGGTGGAGGGCGAAAGCGCCAGTAACTAACAGGGCGAGGATCCTCCCAGATTTTCCATATTAGGAGGGTATTATTGACGTCCGTACTAAGTAGCCAATCACCATGGGGATCAAGTTCGTTGTTCAAGAATGAGATGTTGGGAATATTGTCGTGGTGGTCCCTGAAGGATAGCTGTATATTTATGGCCCGGCGCTGTTCTCGCGACCAGCTACGAACTTTCGCGAACGCAGCAACGTTATCAACTTGATACCACCCAGTAGGAGAAAGCTCGTTCGCGCCATACTCTTCCGGCCGTTTAGTTTCCGAATTAGCTACTAGGGCGAAAGCGAATACCGTAAGAATTGCCGTATTCGACCCGACGGCTATAAGTCGAGCGTGCTTATGGATAGCCAAACCCCAAGCACTTTGGAGGACATTTTCCCTGAAGAAGCAATCAATCTGCTTACCAAGAGCTACAGGGTCAGTTCCTTCCAAGTCATCGCAGCTGTCGATGATAGAGAAGATCCTCTCGGTGCGATAAGCTGCCACATCCCCTGCATCTGTGGTGAAAGCTAGGATTTCTTCATTACCAAGATCACCAACAACGAGATGGTTGATCCCATCAGGATCACCTGGCGAAATGTCACCACGGATGCCTTGTGCTTTAGGTTTGGGGGAGAGTATAAGTGACGGGGCAGCCCCTACTGTCTGGGCTTGACTCGGCTGGTATACATAGATTTTCTCCCAGTACGCAATGAAATAGAGGTTGCGACGTTGGGACAAGGCAGTCTTACCGCAGACTATCAGCAAGCATATAATAAAGGGACAAAAATCATACTAACCAGATTATTACGCCAAGTGGCGAACCTGGGTACACACTCCTCCCTGCTCCATTAAGTTAGCATATGCACAACTGAGCCCCGGTTGTAGTTAGAGCCATGGGCATTCATACGGAAACTACACGGAAAATTAGCAAGCCGCACGAAACCAGAAACTATACGCTGAATTCATACGCACACGGTCAGTTCCATCCTCATAGCCATGTTCTTCAACACAAATAGTATGGTCGACATAATCGTCCTGTGAGCCTGGGTTGCCCCGTATATCATCTCGATAATCCATTCTCGAAGCCAGGGCAGAAAGAATCCGAGATCTTCTCAGCTGCTGGTCCGTATATAGTTGGAAAAAGCAAACTATTGTCCAGCACTTTCACATCAGAGTATGTGCGTGAAGTGATAGTTTTAAGGAAAGCAATGGCAAGGTGTTGAATAAATCATCCTCAGCCCCGGCAGCTATTCTCGTCTTGACATCAGCCAAAGTGATGTATCTCGTGAGGTTAAGGGCTCCGGTCTGAAACGCCTTGTGGTAGGTAAACCACTCAACACATTGTAACACTGTGATATGCCTCCTGCATTTGCAATTCGCATATATGCACAGCTGAGAATCACCGAGAGAGAAGAACTTGGGAGTCTTTCTTTCTCTCTCTGATTCTTGCGGAAGTTGCAAGTTGCGGTCATCTGTCACATGACCCCCTTCTCTGTGTTCCCCAGGCGGAAGGTCGAGTCGCCACGACGGAGTATGAGTTGAGATAGCTGATCAAGAGCAGCTACACACAAGATGGATTTGGTAGCTGGTGTTCGCAAAGAGGGAAGCCGGTAAGCCACTGCTACAATACCCGTAACTAATATACTTAACCAGCTAACGTGCTCGCTAGCGGCGGTCGCGGCGAGTTCAAATGGTCCGATGTCAAAGATTCCTCACACCGCGAAAACTACCTGGGTCACTCCCTGATGGCACCTGTAGGTCGATGGCAAGAGAACCGTGATCTATCTTGGTACAGCAAATCTGGAGGAGAAGATGCAAAGCAGGAACGCGCCGAGGAGATTCGCCGTGTCAAAGAAGCGGAACAGGAAGCTATGGCGCTGGCGCTCGGGTTGCCTGTTGCACCTAAGACGGCGGCCTCAAATGCTAATAACACGCCGCTCGGTGGGAAAGAGATCCAGCGCGCTGTGCAGGAGGGCAGGGATAAGGAGGAGAGTGATGGAGAGGGTGCGCGAGGAATTGGGTTTGGAGGCTTTAATGGGATGCCTGGGATAGCTGCTGGGACGGATGAAAAGATGGAAGCTGTGGGTATACATCCTGATGATAATAGGAGGCGACATAAATCCTACCGGGAGGATCGAGGGCGTGAGAGGCGGGAAGACCGTGAGGAAGGCCGGAGGAGGAGAGGCCGAAGCAGGGATGATAAGGATGATAGGCGTGAACGGCGGAGGGAGAGGAGACATCACCGTTCACCAGATCATCGAGAGCGCCGGAGGTATAGATCTGGTTCTCGATCGCGGAGTCGCGACAAACAGCGACGAGAACGCGAAAGTCATCGCCATCACCATCACCACAGGCGAAGCCAATCACCCCATGATTCACGGCGCTCTAGGCATGATAGATACCCCAAAAACGACCAGCGATGATAAACGAACATAAAACCTAACATAATGAAGGGAGATAAATAAATTGGGGGTTAGGCGTTTGAGGTTGGAAGGCTCTACATACACGGCGAAATATTCCATCTGGGTTTCTATATCTAAATCAATATTCTAATTTTACAATTCATCACGCGCTTCTTGTCCTTCACTGAGATCGGGCATCACCATCATCTTCACCACTAAGCTCGTCCAGCCAGTAAAGTGTTGCGTACGTTGGCCTTGGCCAGATTCTGGATTGTATTGTTCCCAGGCGAATCCCGTCTTCTTCCATTCCTTGAAGACATTTTCGACGAGGTTCTTGCGGAGTTTTGTATACATCTCGCGGGCCTGTTTCTGATGAGGTCCCTGGACGCGAGCGGTATCCTGTTCAAACATGTTAGTCAAACAGAAGCGACTTAAAAGGACAAAATAGATTGGCTTACCAGAAGATTCTTGAGAATCAAGTAATTGATATTCATCCAGACGGGACCTCGCCAGTAATTTTCTCCGGTCCCATAAAGCTCGCTACTTTTACTCAAGCTTCGGATTCCAAAATCGCTCCATAACTCTTCAGGGTCGTTGATGAGATTTAGAACATCCCCGAGGTGAGGATGTTCGGGGCCCATTAGACCCGTGAAGAAGGGGGCAAGCGAGATGTATCCCTTGTGACATACATGCACGCTTTCCTCGTACTCATCAATCGTAGCGTCGCAATAGGCCTTTGCTTTCTCATCCCAGTGGAGGTCCTCAATATTTCTGAGGATAGCCTTTTCATACTTTTGGAACTCTTCTAAGTCGTCGGTTTCGCCCAAATACTCAGCAATCTGCTTTATAGATCGTGTCATCATTCCCATCCAGCTGATGAGATCAACATGAAGTTCGCCTGGGTGCGGTGGTTGAGGTCTTGGGTAGTCATCAATTCCAGAGGTCAAAATATGCTCTACCGTTCGGCCCCTCCATCGGTATGCTTCTTTCATCGAAAAGGCTTCTCTATCATAAGTCTTAATATCGCCCCACTGAGTTTTCTTGAACCAGAAGTACTGGCGACGCAGGAGGGGGTAGAGCGAGCGAAGGTATGAGTCGGCAAGCTCTGGCTTCTCCAAATAGGCAGACCTAATGCCATTGTTCACACCACTCTCTCCGGCTTTAACACCTTGCAGTTTGTTCAGAAATTCGATGAGGACCAAAAAGAGAGTGGGAGGGTTTGCGTAGTGTGGGTACTGTGTTTGAAATTCCGTCGGAACTTTGCTTCGTGCTTCGGGCCCTAGAATTTGTTCGCGCGCGATCCAACCATCATCATCCATGAGATTAAACCAGCTCCGAACAATCTGAAGACTGCATGATATTAGCTGAGGGAAAACAAATACAAGCTGAGTGTATATATCTTACGTCACGTCCAAATCCCAATCAACAATGGGCATTAGATGGAACCCCTCATCCCATAAAAATCCGCGGGGGAAGAAGGGCCTGGATGGGACGGTAGCAAATAGCTCTGCAGGACCACTCGGGACAAGGCTGGCACTGGCACGGGCACGAGCATCTGCAGCTTCCTCCCAGAAGCCTTCATTCAACTCTTCGTATTCAGGGGCATTGCTTCGGTCAACGATAGAATTGCCGTAGAAATACCCAATCCCGCCAACCAAGTTGGAGAGCATGGCTTTAGAGTATTTCAAATACTCAGGACCATCAAACGGTTTGCCCGGGTTGAAAATTTGCTTGAATCGCTCAGTGAACGACTTGGAAGCACTCTTGATTTCGTCGTCCAGGTCAGAAGCTGTAAAGTACAAGTTAGACTTGGAATTAGATATCTCAGTCGGGAAAACATACAGGTTAATGGCTTCTCTGAAGACTCGGAGGAGAACAGGATATCAAACTAGGAATTTTTAGTATCTTCACCACCACTAAAAGCTGCTCCTTAGGAACCTACCTCGAATGCACCTTGGAAAACCTTCTGAACAAAGTGAATATTTCCCGCCTCCTGATTATTCGCAATTGTATATACCTGCGGAGGAGGCGGTGGATTTTCCTGCCCAAATTTGTTCACAACTTTCTCGATCTCTGACCGCAGATGGGCGAAGAGGATATCTATAAAGACTGTTAGCGAGACCATATCAAGAAGCGACAAGTACATCAATGTTCGCTCTTCCAACGCTTACTTTTCGCCTGCCATAGGATGTTGGGATCCGTCTTTAAACTCGACACAATCGTCCTATCAAGCGGTTTGTCACCGTAGCTCGGATGGGCCTTCTCAGGGTGTTTGTTTGAAGCTGGCCCGCTGGTAACATCGATCTTAAACTCTCCCAGTCCTGGAGCAGCGCCCGCCAGTGTTACATCGCCTGAATATCCCAATTCCTGGGGTTCGCTGCCGACGCCAATGCTTCCTGAGCCTTCCATGGCGGCGTAAAAAAAGAGCGAAGTTGGCTGATCAGCTGGGGCGTTAGGGTGAGGTTGGCCCTTGATTCGTGCACCCCAATTACCACCATGAATTCCTCCTGGGACTTTAACAAAGTCGATAGTGAGATCCAATGTGTTTCCAGAGTCATGTATCACCTGCCGCCCTCCTTTCCGAATATCGTACTCCTCCCATCCATAGCCGGCCATACCCTCATTTTGTTCGCACGTGTATCTAAAATCTGTTTTATAGTAATCAGTTAGAATATATCATTGCAATTGAATGTGTAATTAGCCCAGACACTGTTCTGGGATTTAGATCAGGCTCCAGTGCTTACTGTGCTGAGCGGTTTGAAAGTCATCCACTTTAGCCCAGAGCAGTCCCGTCAGCAAGCTCTCCGGGATGCGAGGCCGCACTCCAAAATATAAATTCGAACGATATGGCCCCCATAGCAGCGTCTCGTTCGAAGCTTGTTCGATCTCGTTGGCTAGTGATGGTGCGTCGTTGGTAGCGGCATAGGTGGTCGAGAGCACAGCGGCAACCGAAGCCCAGGCTGAGAATGGCACACCGACCATTTTAGAGAGAGATCATAGATCGCAGGTTCTCTCCCTCCAGCTTGTGGCTCTGTATGGGAGAATTGCAATTGAAAGGAGAGGATGGAGGAGCTGTGGGTGTCGCGCTGCTGTACGTGTCAAGAAGCCATTTACTGTGGAGTCGAACATCGTCATTGTTTTCGCCCTGAATTTCATACTCCACATCATTTCACGAAACGGACTAAAAAATTTGCTCTCAATTCAATCAACAAGCTATATATACGTCCTGATTGATATTTTATGAGGGTGAGAAATTACAGATACGGAGCAAAGCTTCTCCAATCCCGCGGTGCATAAAGGGTGCTCTTGACGCTCAATTCTAGTTAACCTGAATATCTATGATTGTTATTTTGATCATAACGATAAGCGTGCTAATGTACAGCTTTATATCTAATGATGGGATCTAGTAGATTCTATACAAGGACGCGATAGACTGGATACTCATCTCCCTCCTCCAGCGGGATGATGTTGAATGAGGCGAAGGAGTCGATATTCTCAGGCTAGTAAAGAAGTATCTTGTCAGCTCACACATCCAACTATGAAAATAGGATCAAGACTCAAAACTCACCTCCAAGGAGACGAATGCAATTGCTGCATTCTTCTGTCGGGTGCTGACCAGAAAACTCCCAGCGGGGAGCTTTATATCTTTCTCCAAAACTTCAGTTGTTACCGTTGCCCTAACTACCCCTTCATAATAGGAATCAGAAAGGGCTACCGAGGTGATGTTGAATGCCTCTACGGCTCCATCAAACTCGGTATCGAGTTCTTCAACTTCAAGACCTTGCGTCTTCAAGCGAGCAGCCAAGTCAGCCCAGCCGCGGGGGATCAAATAAGACTCCGGGCGGGATCGTGTGAGGTTGGCGATGGCAGGAGTGGTTCTAGTGAGAAGATTGTGTCAGTTTGAAGTTCCTTATTGCTATTTATGATGAGGTAACTTACGATGTAAATTTGACTGGGATTTTGACGACTGAACCATCAGATTCTTTGACCATTTGATACTTCTTTTTCGCCATCTCGCTATAATCGGTGATGATAATGTCCTCTTTGCTGTCAATGAAACGTTTGATACCACCCTCGATAGTGTTATAAACTTTCTCAGCATTCTCTGCTGCAGCTTCCATGATGCTAACAATCATGTGGTATGCGCTGGCCGTTCGTCGCTGAAAATGCTGGTCGGCGAGCCCAATACCTCTAGTCTCGCAGAGGAAAGTGATACTCTGTGTTAATCCCATCGCATTTCTTCCGATCTTTGCATCGGTTCCAGCTTCATCGAACACAAGCTCATCGGAACCAGCCCCTGTCCCTGAGGTAAAGTATGGATCCCACCGGAGGCCTGCGGCCTCCTGGTCCTTGCCCATACGCTTAGCAAACAACTTTTCTGACATCTCACGAATCTTCGGGTCGATGTTCAAGTTCTTCGCCGCACTGAAGAGCGCATCAGCGGCTACCAGGAGGCCTCCGTCCACTCCATACCGGCTGGGACCACCGAATTCGTGCATGTCTATGGCGATGTGTGGGGAAAATTCATTGAACATCTTCTTAATATCCCTGGTCTGTTGTCTAGCTAACTTGATATGATCTCGGTTAGGATCATAGTTAGTTGCTAGGTAGCGCTGGAAATAGAAAACGCCATCAGGATTGTAGCGTGGGAGAGCTAAGATGTCTAGCTTTTCGAGGAGACCTGCAGCCCATTTTTGGTTTGCATTCATCTGCCCAAGGAAGGCAAGCACTGATTGGTCGCCGGCGGGCTCATTTCCATGGACAGCTCCTTGGAGCCAAACTCGTATTTTGCCGTTATTTTGTGAGTCCGATTCCTGCTGCGATAGATGGACATAAGGGAAACTTCGCCCTTCCTCAGACTGGAAGTCGGCGCTATGGTAGGTCATCCATGGGTTGGAATCAGACAAGTTTTGAAGGTAGGACTCTGTAAGGCAATTGGTTAAACCACAGAGATCACAAACGAGCGAGGGGCACCAGTAGTCGTACCTATCCTGGAATGGCTGGTTGGACCAACGGTGCCATCTGAGAATTCTGCGGGTACTGATTCCGGCTGCTGGAAAGCTGGTGATAGGAGGTTGATGCCTTCAAGCTTGGGGAAAGCTCCAGCAACCTTCCTCGAATCCTTGACGGTCTTTACTTGATTGTAACCGTATTGACGGGCATCAACCAGCTGACAGGCCAAGCCCGAAAGGGCTACAGAGGAAAAAAAATGATAACGCATATTGGATGGTCCTCCCAAAATTTCTGAGTGAGGAGAAGCAAAGAGGGGAAGCCCCAGGTACTCTCATGCGTACTTATACATAACTGTGCGACGCCGCCGCCCTTGTCCTACCATCGTGTCGGCTAACCGTCAATCGCTCTCAAGCCGAGACGACCAATCAAGACCGCTTTCTCCCGCTCCCTTGACCAGCCAACAAAGCTGATCGACAGAGAGGGTGGTATGAAAAGAGATGAGGCGCTTGGCTTTTGTGGGGAGAAGCTCCATCTCCGCATCATATTGTTCTCTGGAAGGGACGTGATTACCAGCCGTTTTCTTGGGCGAAGCTTGGCTCAGCTTCCCAATGGCACGGGGAAGGCCTATATGGTGCGATGCATAAAGTCGGCAAAGGACCAGGACAACACTGCACATCGAAGATATTTCCCACCAATAAGTAGTACCTGCCAGGGGATATGTAGGCAACATATCACGGTTAAGGCGTGCCACTGATCCTCACAAACTGTCAAGTGGCTTGATATGCCAAGGCGGTTCGGAGGTGATGAGAATGATCGGCATAGACTAGTCCACGCCGAAATGCTCTCTTCGGCATTTTCATTGTTTCCTTGCCATGGCTGCATCTGGGTGCATCGAGGGGTTCTGCGAGGCGGAGAAGGCCGAAAAAGGAGTGAAAAAAATGGCTAAGGAGCTATCTTCGCTTGCACTGGCTGGTCAAGGAAGTCCACGCCGTCCTCATACGCGTCCATAGATATGACACGTCTAAGGAGTGTAAATACAGATGTGATATACTCTGATAACGAATGCATGTCTATGTCGTTGATCGTCATAACAAAGGTACCGGTGTTGTGGAACGAAGCCTGGATTTGTTGCATGGTATTATCATATCGATGGACTTGTCAGGTGGCGATCTACAGCACTTTACGAGGATCTAGACTGCCAATATTCGCACTTATAGCTTGTCCGTTGAACACAAACTCGCTCATCAGCTTTCCTGTGCCGGGCGCATTCTGTATTCCCCAGCATGTATGACCTGCCGCAAGATACAGCCCGCTAATACCGGTTTTGCCGATGAGCGGACCTCCTCGGTTCGCTTCAACATTTGGCAGGTAACAGGCCTGGCGAGTCATCACTTCACTTTCGCGTAACTCTTTCGATATGCTCCCTATCGCATCTATGATCTCCTGACACCGAGATTGATCCACCTCAACGTCTTCTGTTGTTGCAGGTAAAGGCACTATAGTATCCCCTTCACCGCATATGTAGACAGTTTCATCTGGCCGAGCATATATCTCGGGACTCACAATCGCTGGTCTGTGTGCGCTCGATTTGCGCATCTCGGAGGGAAGGGTAATGTTGCTGAAGATTGTGTAGGCGGAGACAGGCCGTTCGGGACGGACAACCACACTATGCGCTCGAAGAGCTGCAATTGGAGCAGGCGGGAACACCCTGCTTGTCCATGGGCCGGCGGAAACGATCACATCTGTGGCATCAATCGTCTTGGACGTGCCGGTCTCTTTGTCCGTATACGTCACCGCTTCAACCTTGTCCGACGTGTAGTCGATATTTGTGACAGAGCCTAGAATTACCTTGGCTCCCTTTTCTTCAGCCAGCTTTGCCATCGAAGTCGTGAATAGATAGGGGTGAACTTGGGCTGTAGCTCCAGTACCCCCCATTTCTTCGTACTCCCTCAATGTGTCTGGATCAAACCAGTCCAGATCTTCTGGTATTCCCGCCGCTTTCAGCGTGGCCATGGCCTTTTGGCTTCTTTTTTGTAGAGAAACACCTCCATCTCCCCCACCGCCGACGGCCTCAACGGGCTTGTTCATCTTCCCCTCAGCAACGAGCTGGCCACACTTTACTTCTCTGTATCCCCATCTTTCTTTCCCTCCGTGCTCTTTGGCCAATTCAGCGTGTAACCTATAGCTCAATGGAACGATACTGGAAGGGAATGCCCACAGAGCAAGAAGGCCTCCAGCTTTCCCTGATGCACCACCAGCAACTTGTGATGCTTCGAGGACCGTTATCGTGTGTTTTGCAGGGTTGAACGAAGGATGGCGCGTGAGGAAGTATGCGATTGAGCAGCCAATTATCCCACCACCTGCTAACTGTCAGTCACAAGCTGCGTTGCCGTCTGCGTGAGGGTGGGGAGCTACCGATGACAACAATGTCCCTCTTTCTTTGGTCAGGACTAGTCATTTTGAGAGCTTATCCTTACCGTGACGGATAGAATAGTAGATGAATAGGTATATGTTAGTTGGATGGTAGTTAGAAGATGGTAGTGAACAGAGAGGACCGAGAGGGAGGGGGTCATTTGTTACGTCACAGGAAATTCCGATTTGTTGCATTAATATTAAATCCGCTAATCCAAACGCGCCCATAGATTCCAGAAGCAGTCCAGGCAAGATTCGACCGTATCTAAATACAAAATAGAAGCTAGAAAAGAAAAGAAAATGATGATGGGTATAGGCGGCATTTGTTTCCCAAAGGAATTGCACAGAATACATTTTTTTTGAACACTGTAAAGCCCGCTGAATGACATGCTTTCTGAACTAACCGTCACGCCAGGAATGCTTTGAGAAGATAACGAGGATAACGAGGGGAGAGAGAGAGAGAGAGAGACAGATACAAAAAGGGCATGGAGGAAATCATCGAGACGGGCTTAGCGGTCTGTTGAAGCCTCCTGTGCGGTTCATGTATTGGCGGTACTGCGTCTTCTTTTCCTTGCGTACTCCGTAGACGTTGTTGCCAGGGACTTTAGTATTTTGGGTTGTTTTGAACGTTGAAAAGCCCATGGTTTTCATGATGACCTGGTCGACATCCTCCGAATCCAGGTTTGTATCCACCTCCATTTCGTCAATTCCATTAGATTTTGTAGAATAACGCTTTGACTCCAGAGCTCCGTTGATCCCTCCGCTGTCGTCTAGGTGTCTGTTAGATTTAGCACCGTCTCTCCGGCTTGGTTTAGGCCCGCGAGGCGGTGATCTTGTGCGTAATCCTCGGCCGTTTTGTGTTGGTGATCGTGACCTAGATATGGACCGAGTACCGCGAGATCCTTCGTGGTATCGACTAGATTTATGGCCATGGTCTATGCAAGAAAGACATTTAGAAAATGAGCCATCACGCAAGGAGAATAATCAAGCCTGCAGTAGGCTGGAAGTGGAAGTTTGAACATACCTCGTCGCGAGTATTGTCTATCTCTGCTTGTGCTCCGATCCCGACTTCTCGCCCCCCTCCGCGCATCGCGATCTGTATTTCGCCGGTCGTCCCGCGCGTAATCGCGACTTCGTCGTCTTTCTCGCGATCTGCTGTGGTCTCGTCGTCTGCCGTCTCTCTCCCGGGAGCGCGATCGGGGGCGTCGTTCCCCTCTGTAGTCACCCCTGGTCGGGTCTTCCTTTTCGCCCATTCCACGCTCTATCGGCCTGGAGTCCTTCTCACTCGCATCCCACATGGCTGAGCTATCTATTCGCCGGGGCCGTTTGGCTGGTCGTTCGGCCATGGTTAAAAAAGGCGCGAGGTCAAGCTTTGAATCAATTCACTGCGGCAGAAAAGAGTAACGTGTCGGTGCAATTCTGATGATAAGGACACCAGCCACTCAGTTGTACGGGGATTGGATTCAGCAAGCTTCGTCGTGTTTGCGCGATGATTGTGATATCCTTGATGAGCATTTTGGTGAGAGTTGATCTTGGCCTTGGCGTCAAACGGCAGGCGACCCAAGCCACTTGTGCCGTCTTGTGTGTTGAAACGCGGGATGATGAAGAAGACAAAAGATATTCATAACTTCAACTACCTCCTCCAATGTGGGCTTGTCGAATATTCAGTGACAATGTTAAATTACTAGCTACATCATGCTGTCGTCATCTATAGATGAATGCTGACTCTCCGAGATTCATGGTTACCGCGATCAACCACGATCATGATATCGGATTCTGTCCAAAGCCAGGAACGCAAGATTTGAAGCAAGGGAAATACACTAGAAATATGTTGACCGGATTCATTCTGACTTGTCATGCTTACTCCCTCCCATCTTCAAACCGCCCTCCTGCTGGTGATGATTCCCAAGCGGATATCCCAGCTCCGACTTGCCTAACCAGGGACTGGGGTAGATGTGGGAGCCTTTGGGAATCGGTGTACGGTCAAATTTGTCTGGATCGACGCTGTGCTTCTTATTCCATTCCAAAATTGTGTCAAAGTCACCGCATTTATGCATGATGCTGAAGTCTGCCCATGGCACTGACTTGCCCTCCACCCAACCGAGCGTCATCATAGCGGGATTGGCGTTGCATTTGATATTTTCGAGTATCATATCAACGCAATGACCGAGATGCACCCATCGCATCTTGTCGTCCTGTTCCTCCATTCGTGGGGCTTCATATCCGGGATACCCAGTAAATGCTGCCTTTCGCAGCATGTTGAGGCAATGTATATGCTAAAAGAGGGTCGTCAGTGGCACATTTACTTATCGAAGAGATTCAAACCACCTACATGCATTACATCTAACTGGCCCATATACGCATCCGGGCCGAATCCCCAGAAGTCGTCGTCAAAGCGCGCTGCTGTATCGGGATTTTTCCCTAGCTTGATGACGTCCTCCCTGGTGATTACGTGGGTAAGAGCTCGTTCATAATCATCCCAGAGAGCATCATTCTCAGGACCGGGCTCCTGCCTTGCGAGGGAGGGATTTGGAGGAGAGAAGACAGTCGCATTGATCCTGGTTGTATACGTAGGGATCTCGACATCGTCAAGTATCGGAGCTACATAGGTAAGTCTGGCGCTCTCGCGATCATATTCTGGGTACTGTGCTTACACCAATATGAACACTGTTTGATCCCAGCATTCATTTCGCTGAAATGCTGGCGAGAAATCCACATGAACAGAACCGTGAATAGGGCACCAAAAATACTGCCAATCACGCCGGACAGAAAGTGCCTAGATTTACCTCCTGTCGATTGGTTTGGAAACAGAGCTTTCTCACTGAGAAACTGCTCTTCCGCTTCGGACCCCTCATCCTGGGAATCTCGAGGGAGTAAACGTTTGAACTTGTATTTTTCGGGCCAGCTCTTAAACATCTCGCCGGTGATGATGATGATGATGATGAGTAGGAGGATATGGGAAAGGCAATCAAGATACCTTATGTTTTTATTACCCCCTCCTTTCTCTCTTTCTCTCTCTCCTTTTTTTTTTGGAGAGCGAGGGCACTCCCCTACCATCGAGAACGAGTGTGGGGGCGGGTGATTTGTTCTCTCAGTCTTTCTGCCACCTTACACGAAATCCGCCGATCAACCCAAGATTGAATGCCGAAAACATTGTCTGGAAGCCACAAGATAACAATTGCAAATCACCACCGCGACTACTGCCAGCCACCAACCAACCATAAGTCCATGTGGCGTTTTCTTCAAACCATCTGATCTTCACCGTATACCTTGTTCAGATCTACTGGTTACACCGCTGATGACGCAAAACCGGAGTGAGATTTTGAGTGATATCAAGCTATGCGGTTGGACATAGATTGTCGATCACTCAGGACCTGAATGCTCTCCGGCCTCCCAAAACAGCAGTTTAACACAGCCAGCATGCTATTTACTCTGAGTTATAGGAAATGGTCACTAATCAATGTGGTACACGCCATTGACCAGGCTTTAAACTTGGTGCGCAAGATTCGTGGATCACAAGCTAGCAAGATTCACCCTGTGGTGTTCGGAAGGAGACCCCTCTCAAACGGCCTATATAAATGGGGCTCATTACTTGGACTGGTTCCCTCAAAACAGCTTGATATTTCAGTTCAAAAACGAAATCTGTGAGCGTAGTCCCAGTACACACTCCAGCCCAACACTTCAGCCCAACGCTTCAGCCCAAGTTGATCCGAGAAACCAAAATGCGTCTCACTCTCCTAACTACTGTTGGCAGCTTGGCCGCCATTGTTGTTGCTGCCCCAGTTATATCCGATGCAAAGGTAGACCATCCTGCTGGTAGTGTTGACAAGCGCGGCTTCTACTACACTCGCTACGGGGATGACGAGGAGAACCTTGACAAGCGTGCCTTCTACTATGTCAACTACCAGGATGACGAGGAGAACCTAGACAAGCGTGCCTTCTACTATGTCAACTACGAGGATGACGAGGAGAACCTAGACAAGCGTGCCTTCTACTACACTCGCTATGAGGATGACGAGGAGAACCTAGACAAGCGTGCCTTCTACTACACTCGCTATGAGGATGACGAGGAGAATCTTGACAAGCGCGGTTTCTTCTATACTCACTATGAGGGTGAGGATGAGGAGAAGTAACTTAGTGAGCTACCTTGACCGGAACATACAGCCATGATAATTAGCTAACCGTAGTGGGTAGTTGCATCTTAGCCGGAACAGCCGCAATGCAGGGACGAAGAAGACACGTGCTGGGGCTCTCTCTAAATATGGGGTATGGATATATTTATTCGGGTAGCGAGCTGATCCGCTCTGCTTGGGGTTTTCTACATGTCTGCCATAGGGTGCTTTTTCTCCTGACCAATATCTGCCTGCTTCTTAATCTTTAGTTTCTCAATATATACTGGAAGGGTTGGACAGGTATGATGACATGTCATTACACTTAGTCATTTCATTAAATCCGCTGATATACGGGAGTACATACTGTGGGCCGTTTTCAAGTTACACTACATTATTGCCAGTTGCAATATTGGCGATCTAACGATTCTAACCAACCCTGAATAACGGTGTAATAAATTATTTTCATTCCAGTTTATGAAGTTGGCAAAAGTTCCTGCGGAGCTGTCGTGCGACAGCCGGACCATCTCCGACAAAAAAAGTCACCACGTCTAAGGGGATCTAGGGCCATGGTTGTACAGTATATAATCGTTCAGCAGCACGCGCGACTAATTTTGAGTTCCGGAGCGGAATAACCGAGCGCTTAGATCATGTGCCCCAGCTGGTACCTGCGGCTTCTGGTTGGGGGCATCAAACATATCTTTCTTCTGCAATTTAGGATACTCTTCAGCACACAGCCATGCCGCCTTCGAATCTTTCTCACCGTCGAACTCATAATCTTCTCCTGATCTCGAAGCTACTGAGTCTTCGAGATGGCGCATCTCCGCTGACTTTGATCTTGGACTCGCTGGAGCAGTCTTCTACCCCGCTATTGAAGGAATATATTCGCAGAGCTAAAGTAGGGAGCATTATTAATGGCAACACCTTTGAGATCTTAAATTTCCTAACATAACTGTCTGTACTAGCTGTCTCGCGCCCATGTGATATTTATTTCCTTTGAGACGTTCGCTCGTCCCGCCGGAGTAGATACTTTTATTACGGCTAGAGGGAAGAAATTGCAGGATGTCGCGAAAGAAGTCGTCGCTTCGTATCCGTCACCAGAGCCAGGGCAGGGAACAAAGGCTCCCATTAAGAGTAAGGCAAGGAGTATGCACGGCGACGAGAAGCCAATTGCTAAATATTTCTTTCTAGGGTGCCTTGTAGTCATAGATTCCGCGAACGGGCTCGCCTCGCGCAAAGGTGCGAATGGTGGGCCCATCTATCTACCCGAATACCTGAGCTCGCTTATTGGTGCCTCTGGATCGCAGATGCATATCTCTCTCCTTGCCGTCTTCCACCAAGATCACCCAATGCTACACCATCCGATCCCTTATACACCGTCCCCGCTTTCCTTGTTGACCTACCTTGCCACAACCATCATCACAGTTCATTCAATGGAGCACATTCTATCGAGAAAGGCTGCCGTGGATAGAAGCTTGATGCCGCCGGTATTCGGCCTCGAGGAGGAATTAGATGGTGTTATTATTGGCCGAATGGCTCAGAGGAAGATTCTCGTCGGGCATGAAGGTATCGTGTTGGAAATGGAGCATAGGCGGAAGAGTGGCCGTGGGATTTCGGAGTGGTACTTCCTTCCTTCGGCTTCGCGATATCACCCACAGCAAGCAACCGAGGTTGTCATATTGCTGGACGACCATCTGCTGTATAAGGGACCCAAAGACCGTGATGAGGGAGTACAGCAGGATTCGGAGGAACCGCAGTCCACGTTCGATCTAGGATTGACGGATAGGCAAAGACGGGAAAGAGATAATGTTGTGCTCCCATACTTTGATGCGCAGAAAGGTGCAGGACCAGGGGAGGGTGGAAGGATTCTTTATGATATGGGAGAAGAGGATGATTTCGATGAGGAAGAAGATGAAATTTGAACAACCCGTGCGAATCCTAACATCTACTGGCTGGGTTATATTTGCGCGTGGCAGGTCATGGGTATAAGCCCTATTCAAAGGAATTTAGGGTATGCTGAGGCACCCCAGCTACCCCGGGAAATGATGAGGGCACAAGGATTCCGATTCCGCATAGCATTATCAATTTCATTATCGGTGCTAAAAGAACCGCCACCAAAGGAGGATTATCATGAGGAATCCAACAGCGCCAAACGGGCCATACTACCCAATCCGTCAATATATGAAGAGAAGTTTGGGTATCGTAGGATACCTACCTGTTTCAGGAGCAATTCCCAGTTTATCCGAACGGCGGCCTTGCGATACTTTTTGCTGTCTTCCCGGAGTCTGCCCGACATTTCACCCATCCGTTCAAGGCTGTCACCTCGATATAAGAGATCTTCGATGTTCTTTGTCATTACCTTCGTTACGTCTTTCAATTCGTCGTTCAGCTTGTCGAGATTTTGCGACGCGCGGCTGTCCTGATACGTCTTCTTGGTACGCTGGATGAAGGTGTCAAATTCGACAAACGCATACGGGCGGAGGCTTGAGGCGAGATATTGTGTAGGGGAATATGTGGTTGTGAATTCGGTGGCTATATCGGAAAGGTATGTGAAGGCGAGCTTGCGGGGGTATGAACGATCGGCAATACATAGAAAACATATATCATCCTTGATGATATAGCTGGATATCCGATGTCAGCTAGCTGAGCTTTCACGCGAGGTACTAGATCTGGGGAGAAAGTACTGGAGGCTGTATTGTCCTGATTCTATACTGGCTTCTTGCTCTGAATTGCGATTCAGTCGTCGAAATATCAGCTTGGCCTGTGATTTAATCTCCGCAAGCTCTGCTTCTGCCTAACAACCCATGAGTAATTGAGAAAATACGGAAAAATAACAGTGACGACATACTTGTTCATCATCGACGGAGGCCGCCAGCATCAGGCCTTTATTTGATCTCACTTAGTTCTCACGTCAACACAAGTTCCTCGGGAAGACAATACCAACCATCAAGCCTCGCAATCTGAGTAGATTTCACCATTCTAAAGATTGATTCTCGAATTAGTTGTTGAACCTATTGACTCACGCTCAAGAAATAACTCGGTTGTTCATAAAGCCAGATTGCGGTAGAGCTTTTGCTTTTGCTGACGGTTGTTTGGCTAAGACACATGAAGAAGGCGGTGGCGGCCGGCAGAACCGCGCAGCCTGCTCAAGCGTGAGTGAACCCAGATGAACAACCTGCTTCTAAGCTCAACCACCAGAGCTACCATGACTTGAGTGAGGCAGTGTCAGCTATGCTGAGCACTCGATGAAGCTGACCGTGCTCATATTGCATCGTACGATGTTAGTAAACCCCGGGCATCGACCAGATCTTCCAAGAAGATGCCCTCCAATGGAGCGCAATCGACCACCGCAAAGCGCAAGTCGACCAGGGTGAAGAAGAACCGTTGGCATGAGGATACCCTGACGACAAACTCCGATTCGCCCCTCGTTAATATTGACTTGGTTGTATGTTACCTTCTACCTGTTTACACCATCCAGTAAGCTTACCGGCTACTTAGAAACTACTTGCGGATCAGAGATCTTGGTCATGTCTCGACGAAGAGGATAAGAAACAGATACTCGCATTATTGCCCGAGAGTGTACATCCACCTCATGAACCAGACCCGGATGGTGCGGATGTGCCGATACCACCACCCTCCCAAGATTTCCTTCGATATTCGAACGCCTGGCGAGATGGTATTCGCCAAGTACAAACTGACCTAGCGAATGGAAAGTATGAGCCTCAATGGCAGCGTCGAGCTAATGATGCCTCGAAGGAGAGAGCAGAAGGAAAATTCGACAAGTGGAAGGAAGACGAGTTTGAGGAATTTTGGGGCCAGAAACAAAAGGTCAATACGACGACGCGGTCCGGAGAGAGCGCAGGGGTGAAACTAAAAACTCTTGTCGAGAATGGAGCTGTGAGAGTCGATGATGTATGGAAATATTCTTGCCCGAGGCGGGTTAATGGAGAAAAGATCTTGGTGGAGAAAGAAGTACTGGTATGGTGTGCTTGCGCCTGTGCTTTCACCTCTCTTTGTCTGACAAGCTCTCTTTGATGGCAGGTTGTAAACTGGGATGGCTCATCTCTCACCTTCGCCATCCCACCGGGACAGCGTGTAATACTTTCACTGAGCTCAAAACGGATGCTTGAAGCTCAATCCACCACTGCGCTAGAATCTCCTGATCAAGACGTGGCTGCAAGGACAACAGAGCAGGTTTTGGATACTAATTTGAGTGGAAAACCAGAAGAGTCTGATCAGCCTACCATCAACGAGCCTGGGCACGCTGAACAAATTGAATGTTGTGAACCGCCCACCGCCGAGCATCCCTCTATTGAACAACCCGATATAATGCAGCCCAGCGGCTTGCATGAATTATTATCACAGCTGAACGACGCAGCAGCAGGTGACGATCAAGGAGGTCTTAAGGACACAGAGCACGAAAGTATTGCCTCTCAAAGACCACCGACAGCGGAGAGTGATGTCGTTCATATGGTGGGTGAAACACCCGGACAGAATGAATGCCACTCTTTAAATGGAGCGCAAGCCACAGATTCGGATGCCAGGTCTCTTGATGAATCCGCAAAACCTGCCATTCCAGATACACCTCTGCCGAGTAAGACCGAGGACGAAACTTCCAATCGTGATGAAGACGGAATGGATGTTTCGGACCAACCTATCCTCCACACAGCTAAAGCTGATCCTGATACAACGGAACGGCGAATCGAACAGGACATAAAGCCTGGGCTACCAACTGACATTTCGGACACACCAATTATACTCGCAGGCGTCACTGGGCCTGCAAGTTTAGCTCGGAAAATCCATGAGATTGATGGTCGTTCTGACTTCAATTCCAAGATTAGTTCATGGAGAAATTTCCGCTGCCTTAGGATGAATCAGGATATGGGCTCTCTTTGGGATTTGCGTGAGGGTTGGTATTGCCGGACAAACAACAATTAACTCTAAGCCTTGTGTTTGTTAACTACACATAATGATCATATCAATGGTTGAATAGCCAAAAACGGGACATCTTTGTCCAGTATTATCGAAGCGAATAGACCTCTAGCATCTAGTCTGATGTGATTAGTAAATAAATAAACATTGAAAATCTTTGTATATTCAAGAGTTTCGAATCTATGCAGTAGCATCTTCTCCCACTCGACTCACACCGCCCTCATCGTTGCCTATATCAACAGCGCAGCTACTTTCGATAAATTCCTCCAGCTCCTCACTGACCGTCTTCAGCTTTTCTTTGACGCTTGCTATCGCTTCAGCACCGACAATGTGACGAGCAGGCGGATTATCATGACCTCCAACTGCTGTGATAGCATATACCGTCTCGGCGAGTAGGAGTTCAAGATGCTCTGGACTGAGCGGTGGGTATATAGAGACAATATTAGGTGAAGAGAGGGGAAGAGCTCTCTCCATATCGTCGTCATTCAACTCTTCGTTCATGGATGGGCCCGATTCATGGGAAACGGACCGGGTGGTACAGGATTTTTCGCGCCCACGTACAGCAGGCAGCTGAGAAAGAATGTTGTCCATTATACCGCGAAAGAGCGGGGCATGGTTTGTTTCTGGGGAGTAGGCGGAAGGTATTGGTGGCACGCTCGTGATGAGGTTTGAAAGGACGGCAATCTCGATATTGCTCTGGAGGATCGTTACCCGAATATTGAATGGCGCAATTTCGTAGGTTAGACTCTAATTTTACTTGTTAACGATTCCGCCTTTACAGTCGACACCATGTGTTGTGCAGGGGTTTACATACATCGCAGAACCCTTCCAAAGCCCACCCGGATGCGCAATAAACTCCCAGCCCAGGGGTCCCAATATGGCCAGCTATATTATGGTGAGCAATTGGAACTCTTTTCGCCACGACTGGAATATCATACTTATCCCTCCATGAACAATGATGTGACCTCCTCCGCGAGTGCGCATATGCGGTAGAATAGCTTTAATCAAGTTCAGAGGACCAAAATAATTGATTTCAAATTGGTCTTTAACCAGTATACTTGACCTTTCGGACGCTGCAAGCTCTTCCACAGACCCAATAATCGCTAAAAACATAGGACAAAAACAGCCTCTTAGTAATTTCGTAAACTGCGCGTCAGTATCGACGTACTCACCCTGACTTGTGCAGCAAAGTAAGATATCGACCCGGCCAAACATGTTTATTGCCAAAGCAATTGCAGCCTGACACTGGCTTATCATTCTGTTCGCAAACCATGCTTCAGCCCCTACCCCGTTAAAAGGGAGTAATTTCCATCCTACCTTATATCAAGAGAAACGGGCTGTAACCTCTCAGCCCATCCATTCTCGGCACCATTCAAGACTTCTTCGAGGAATAGCCCGAAATCCGTACTTCTCGGATCCTCTCTCTCAGGGTTTGAGAGAGTAACTCCAGCAACTACATAGTCCCCATGCGCCAGGAGTTGGCGAGTCAGTGATATACCCAGAGCGGAATCACCAGAAGAAATAAGCCAGACCCTAGGCTCCTCGTGAGACGGAAATTGGAGATGGCCGGAGCCAATGGAGGGTGTACTGTCCGTCATGAGTTTGCTCAACCGTTAACGGACTGGCTTCATTTTGAATCAGGGTATTTTTGAGCCAGTGAGCATGGGGTATGATAGATAAAAAGGGTCTTAGGGCAGCAGATTAATGGCTAGATATATATATTAGATGGTCTCGAACATCAGAGCCTTCACAATGTTAAATCCTGCACTTCGGCCTCCCGAAGTCTGGGTTGATATTGGCTTGGTGGGCTTTGGCTTTGATAAAGGGGCTCATATCTCACGTGACACCATTCTTACTCAGCACAATCACAGCTGGGGCGAATGAAAGCGAAGAACTCGCCCTTATCAGGTCTCGATCTCTGTCTCTGTCCGTTGTCCTCCCGCACCTGGAATTCCAGACAACCAGCTTAGATCGCTTTTCATATACGTTCTTTGCTGTCATTCAAGATGTCTGGTCGCGGTGAGCAAAGAGAGGAGAGCTCTACGAGCGTAAGTACTCGAATTTGCTTGCGATCATTTCGGTCTGTCTGTCCGCTAACCAACACCTGTTCTTGCGATTCCAGTCTACCATAAAGACAGCCATGCAAGGCATAGCCATATTTGCTTTCTCTCAGTATGCCATTGCGAAATTCATCAAGCCTCAAGGCGAAAAGGCTCCAGCTGTGGCGACATCCTCTGTCCCGACTTTCGCGGATAGGCCTGATATGAGCACTATTACCAATGCGACATCTGTTCCCGTTTATGTCTCGCCAATCTGGGAACCGGATAGCAAGTTGGATATAAGCATTTACGTCTCAGAGTCCCTTCAGCTCCCTTCTCTGGCCTCGGTTCCAGAGGAGACAAAGGTACTTGAGGAAAAGGGGTTTACAGTTGGAGATTGGGATGAGGATCGTGAAATATCCACTTCAATCTCGGTACCACCATCGGTGCAAAACAACGGGACTCTTTGGGCTCATTTTTACGTTGCACTTGCAGGCCACCAGCTTGACCCACGCAGCCAGGACTATAGCACGGACAATGCATTCCATTTCATGTATCCCTTGAACCAATATCTGCCAAAGAAAAGGACTGCCAAGCTACGAAATCTGCTCGACGGCCCCGATGAGACGGAGGCTGAGGAGAAGGAAAAGCCAAAAACCTACCTTGCATCGTATTATCATCCGAACGTCACGATATCGGTGGTCCCTGATAGCGGTATCTTGAATTACCGAACGGTCCATCCTGCTATTCGTCGATATATGCAGCTAGAGAGGACACACGCCAGAGATTCTACCGGGCAAAATGGCTGGTACTATCCGATTTTCTACATGAATACATTCTGGCAACTCAAGGGCCATATGACTGAACTTAACTCCACTGTGAAGGAACTCCCACTACGCATCAGCTTGAATAACATCAAGAATTGGAAATTTAGCGTAACTACCAGTATCGATGACAACATGAAACAAACCCAGCGACAGGCTGCTATGGGAGGTCCGGCTCCCCCAGGAGGCGACGGCAGTGAATTCGAGATGTTTAAAGAAGTGTTACTTGATACAAATATCTACCTTCTAGCAACCACTGGCATCGTCAGCATCCTGCACATGATTTTTGAGATGCTTGCCTTCAAGAATGATATTGTGGGTAACCCCTCGTTCTTTTTCTCTAAAGCTCCATTGCTAATGCGACAAATGTTCTATAGGCTCATTGGCGCAAGAAGAAGGATGTGGTCGGTACCTCAGTGCGAACTATTCTCGCTAACGTCTTCATGCAAGGCGTTATTTTTCTCTACCTCCTTGATAATAGCGAGGGTACCTCCTGGATGATCCTGGCCGGCCAAGGATTTGGTATTGTTCTCGAAGCATGGAAAATAACCAAAACCGTCGACGTTCGTGTTCGCCCCTCTCAGCCTGGGTCCCGCTTGTCCTTCTTGCCATATCATATTACCTTCGAAGATAAGCATAAACTCAGTGAAACCGAACAAAAGACAAAAGAATACGACGAAATCGCGTTCAAGTGGCTCTATATTATTGCCGTGCCACTACTGGCTGGTTATGCTGTCTATAGCCTTGTCTACGAGACTCATAAATCATGGTACTCTTTTATCATTGAGACTCTTGTGGGGAGTGTATACGCTTATGGGTTCCTCATGATGGTTCCTAGTCTGTACATTAACTATCGACTTAAGGTAAGCAGTTCTTTCTCTCCCGATATCAGCATACAGCTAATGATTTTTTCTTGCAGTCGGTCGCACATATGCCAGGCAGAGCCCTCACATACAAGTTTTTGAACACCTTCATCGATGACCTATTCGCATTTACGATCAAAATGCCAACCCTCCACAGACTGGCCACCCTGAGAGATGATGTAATCTTTTTTGTGTGGGTATACCAAAGCTACAAGTACAAGGTAGACTACACTCGTGTGAACGAGTTTGGACAGGGCGGTGATGACGAAGAGGGAGAAGAAGGAAAAGACCAGGCCAGTGACAAAAAGGAAATAGAGGCCGATGAGGCCTCGAAGAAGCAAGCATCCTCCCCAACAGGAAAAACAACTGGATCGGCCTCATCAAATGCACCTGCGCGCAAGAGAAAGTGAAGAACTAAAACGAGATAAATACTTTATGGACGCTACTGGGCCATTCTTGCATAGCCATCAGTTTATCAAACCGAAAGGTTAATATTCATGTACAAGTATATAGTTAGAGAATAAGAGCTTTTTAATACTGAGTTATTATCCCATGAAGTTGTATTAGAGTACACGAATTTACACTCTCCACCTCTAAATAGGCGCGCTAGACGCGGTCCACAACATCAAAAGCCGCAACCCTCATAGCTCACATAGCCCGGCCAACTAATTCATCAAATCAAACCCCAATATGGCTTGGACGACAGAGGAGAACGTAACTCGACTTGAAGATGGTGAATGAGCATTCTAACCTACCCTGTAGTTTCGTTTTAAAAGACTAACTCGCCCCAAACAGTCGCGTCGCTTCCCGCCAAACAACGACACACCAGCGTCGCAGATCTTGCACAAGCCATTGCCGCTTCAGCATATGAGTCTGGACTACCAATTGAGTTGATTGATCGAATTGTCCAAGTTCTTGTGAAACCAAATCATTTGGACCAGACTACCACCACTACACTTATCAAAAATTTATACCCCTCTGCCAGAGTGCCATCAAAGGTTGTGGGTCGGATTATATGCTGCTTGGGACCTGGCAAAAGTCGGCCATCACCGGCCACTCAGAACTTGCTCCTGCGATGGCTGATTCTCGTGTACGACCGGCTCGAGAACCGGTCATATCTGTCTAGATCTTATGGTGTCCTTTTCGACAACCTGGACATGATTAGTCTTCGGCGGTCGCTATGCCATTTACTTTCTCTAATTACCCGTAGAAAACATGTCCAGCCTTTCCGGATATGGGCCCTCATGGAGCTTGTGCGGAGCACAGGGGGTGATGAGCGAGAATTGTTAGGACTCTTGCGTGTGTATAAGAGTTACTATCCTGATATTGTCCTCGACGATGTTCCCGCTACAAGAAAGAGGGCTTTTTCCTTTTTCACCCACCCTGATTTGGAATGGACTCAACATATGAAAACCCTGTTGGAAATCGCAGCAACGGCTACTGAGAGCTCCGGCCAGGAAGCCTTCCAGGTTATTCGCCGGGGAGGGGTTAAGAGGAGTCGAGTCGAGGCTGTTATCCCAGACGTCCAGACTTCGAGAGTGGCCTACGGTTTCACCTCTCTCGAAGAAGTCCGTAATGTACATTATTTTGTGCAAAAATTGGATAAGATTGAGCTGCCTAACCAAATTGCGTCGGCCCTGGCGGACCCTTTGGCCCAGAGGTACCTATTGCTAGTAAAGGATAGAGAGGCATCTCGAAGGATGGAAACTTGGCTTGCTAGCTTTTTCGACGATGAGCTTGATAGGATCAACATGGGTGATAGAGATGGCGAGGAATATCTCAAGTTCATCCTTAATGCTCTTGTCAGCTACGTTAGATTTACAAAGGTAGGCTTTCTGACCCTCAGACGAGACTGGGTTGTCGTTGTTCTGACCATGGCCGGTAGGAACTTCCCCATGCTGTGGATGACTTTCTGCGAGCCTATTTGCCGGTATGGAATGGCGTAGACAATCGGAGATCCATTCTTCATCTCGCAGAGTATCTGCCACTCCAGGAATACGAAGACCTTCGTCAGAATTACTTTTCTTTACTTGAGAATGCAATTCTTGACAACACTGTGGAGTCCAAGTCCGCCATCTTACAGTGCTATAGTGCATTTATTCGCCAACGCGGATGCGTAATTCGTTCACATCCGTCTCCAGCCAGTATACCAGCGTACTCTGACTTGATTCCACACGCAGAGTTGCTCTCCCTAACGCTCCTTGAAACGCAACCAGTTGAACCGGATACAGATCGCGGTGCACAGCTCTATCCACATAGCGTCCTGCAATTCTACTTGCAACTAGCTCACCATTTCGCCCATGCGCCCTTGATCGAAACAATTCGGATCACAGTCCCACTTCCTCAAACAATTTACATACTTCTTTTTACTCCTATCATTTGTAATATCTCCATAATAAGCGGCGTGCTTGCGAGCTACAAATCAGCATTTGAGAAATCTATCAACGCTAGGACGCCTAATGGAGCTAACCCCTTATACCCGGAGGAGTTAGTGAGCCGATTCAACGGCTATGTACTTGACATATGCAACCTACTCTGGCGGAACCGCGGCTTAAACAGCGAAGAATCTGTTGCACATGGTTGTCTGATCCCGAAGGAAACAATCGACCTACTCACAACAGTTGCGCAGGAGGTGGGCGATGATATGGTTGAGAGGAACAGGAATGGTAGCAAATACAGGTTGAGACTTCCTTCGATGTTTTCACTAAGTCAAAACATTGCTTTATGTGCAGCCTCGGCGGCTTGTTTTAGAGACGTTGAAGCTCGCGCTGGGCTGCTATCCCTGAGATTGACTTGGCCAGTAACCCAAAAGGCGTTGAGCGAACTTGGAACTGAAGGAGGAGTGAAGATGGGGTGGCAGGAATATCGGTTGGAAATGCTCAAGTGGCTCGATGAACATGGCTCGACTGGAATTGGGAGCTTGATGAGAAGCGCGATGATGGCGTTAAGACAAGGGTAGACTTTTCGTTTTTTTTGTTTCATCAATTCGTATTGGTTGGGGCGTGGTTTATGTATATATCCTGGATACTAGGGTCATCTCGAATGAGCTCCAATGTATGCTCCAAGGCTGCCACCTCTTCTTCCGACTCAATTGATACCATGGTGTCCTGGTTCGGATCCCAAAAAACATCGATGCTTTCTATTTTGAGACCTGTACTGGCAGATATAATATCTGCAACAGCTTTTGTGTCTGTCGGCTCCGTGTATATGACGAGTCTTCCTTCATTATCAGAGTCCACGTCCGTTGCGCCGGCGTCTATAGCACTTTCAAGATAATCGTCAATGGCTAGACCTTCCCTCTTTTCCATAACGATTTTGCCCTTCTTTGTAAAAAGATAGCTTGTAGGTGTCACAACGCCGCCGGCTTTCTTTATGAGGCTCCGAATGTCCTGTAGTGTCCGGCCTTTCTGTTCGGTCTGGCATTCGATAACGATGGCAACGGATGAGGGAAGCATTGCTTCGATTGTGACGGACTCTAACGGGGCACCACTGGTTGAAATACCTTGGCCTCTTGCAATAGCAGCTTCGATAGTACTCTTTGTCATTCCTGTCTTTCTAACAGTCGCGAGCAAAAGGGCTAGGCGCGGGTTGTCCTTCGGGTCGGGGCCGTATACTTGATAGCTGGTTAGTAGAAGGTCAACTTTGCACGGAGAATGGGAAGTCAATTGAATATAGCTGCTCTACATTTTGTCGCTTGAATAATTTCATGACAGTAGAACTGTCTCTCCTTGCTTTTGGCCGCATCGTTTCTCCCTTTGTCATGTTTAATTGTTGACCATTTGCTGTGCCCGGCCTGCTTTGGCGCAGTACTCGAGATGGAGCGACAAAATCGACATACCCACGGCTGGGCAATGCGTGAGCTGAGTGCCCGTGGCTGGATAATCGTGGCCATTGCCCTCGTTGATCAGAGTGAGCAAGCGTTGTCTCTTTGGCAACAGAATGTTAGTTCGAATTGAAGATCTTCAACAGTGACGCTTTTCACTGCATGAAATCGGGTGAATATTTATTCCGACTATCAACGACGCCGATATGACATGCGGTCGCATGAAGGAGATCAATTAACAAACCAAGATTGGCGCTATAAACCCTTATGACGATACCAGATTAATGTCTACCTCCGAAGCTGCAGCAGCGACGCAGCCCGCTGGTGCTGATGCTGCAAACCAGCGAGCCGAACTCGACATCACGAAGCTGCATGCTCTCCCCTCCGAACAACAGGACCTCTACCTCCTGACCTTCACCGCCGACCTCGTCCAGTATACCGTCTCGCTAGATGGCGAGGAGCTCGCCGCCCAACAGAACTATATCAAGCAGGAATTATTGAAGATCCTGCAGCTGACCTCTCCGGTTCCGAGCCGAGTCATTCGCAACAATATTGGACGATGCTTCAGCGCCGTTTTCTCCAAGGGCAATCGTGTCATTCTGTTTGATACAGTCGCCGAGTTAATTGCGATATTAGGCGGTAGCAAGAGCGGGGTGGATTTAAAAACAAAATTCGCGGCTGCAGTTGTTCTGGGAGACATATACGCCACTGCTGGTGATGGTGCTGTCACACAATTCAACTCCGCATGCGTGGCACTTCTTAAGCTCCTGAAGTCGGCGCAGAGCAATGCTGGGTTACGGAGCTCTATCTTCACCGCACTACGTAAGGTAGTTGCTGGAACTGGCAATGCCTGCGACGAGGTGACTGTGCGCGATATATGGAAACATGCCAGAAACACTGCTGTTAACGACAAGGCGATCACAACTCAGGCTGCTGCGTGCATGTGTTTGCAACAATTGGTCAAGACTACGCCTTACTTTGGGAATGTGAGCGATTACGAGTCCTTAAAAACTACCATATGGAAGGTGGTAGATAGTCCAGCAACGTCGGTGAGGCACGCAGCGGCGGCGTGTTTGGCGGCGTTTTTGGTCAAGTCATATTCAACTGTGCCCATGATCGCACCTAAGGGCAGCATCCGACGGACTAAAAAACAATTGAAAAGGCAGTCAACTGCGAAAGTAGATGACGAGGATGCTATGGAAAGGGCCGAATCACCCGCAAGACACAAACCCGAGAAGTCGCTATCTTTTAAATTAACAGAACTCCTTCTCCAGCTATCGCTGCAGTATTGCAAGAGCTCAACTGGAAATCGAGCACGAGCTGCAATTGCCGTTTGCTATGAACTCGTTTTGAAAGATTTAGGCGAGAAAACCGTGGAAGACAGCTACTCCCAAATCGTCAATCATCTATTAGTCCATCTCCTAAACCATCCTACAGTTACTAACAATCGATACCGTCTACTCATGACGAGGAAATTTGTGAAGCACATTCTGGAAGTCGTTGTGGGACAGGAAATGCTGCGGGAAACCAGTCAACTGAATGCTGCTAAATGGCTAATCAACGATATGATCAAGGACTATCCCCAAGTCGTCCAGGAGCGCCAGGAGCCCAGTAAATATACCCTGATCAGTGCTCTGAGTGCTCTATCGTCCCTCCTGAATACGCTCGGCCCTATAGCTGAGACTCTTGCCGAAACCTGTCGGGAGGCACTTGTTCAAGTTCTCCAGCATCCAAGCTTTACAGTCCAAGTTCACATTGCACATTGCATGCGGACCTTTGTTCTAGCCTGCCCTCAACAACTCCTTCCATGCGTGACGATCTGCATGAATAGTCTAAACCGAGAACTAAGCCAACTATCTACCCCCCGCCAATCTTCCCGACGCTATTTAGGCTATGCGCATGGGTTGGCAGCCATGCTGAGTACCTCGAGGCAGCAACCCCTTTATGGCTCTGTTGATGTTTACGGGCAGGTTTTATCAAAGGCCACCGAACTCCTCAAGACGAGCGGTAATTCAGAGCTACGAATAGCGAGCACACAGATCCAAGTAGCTTGGATTTTGATTGGGGGCCTAATGCCCTTGGGGCCTAACTTTACAAAAATACATCTTTCGCAGCTGATGCTACTTTGGAAGAACGCGCTCCCCAAGACTCTTCCAAAAAGCAATCTTGCACAACGCAGCCCCCTAGAGATGAGCTTTCTGGCCCATGTACGGGAGTGCGCACTTGGCTCGATATTGGTATTCCTAGAATTCAACAGCAAACTGGTAACGTCGGATGGTTCGAAACGGATCGCTGCAATGCTACAGAATACCATAAGTTTTTTGGACAGTCTTCCCCGGCAGAAGTCAGTTGAAGACATTTCTCAACGCCTATCGGCCTCTTTGCAACTGACGGATTTTACGACCATGGTTCGCCGCCGAGTTCTACAGTGCTTTACAAAACTAGTCGGCCTAAACCATCAGAATCTCACTGATACCTTACCTCTGTCCAGCATGCTGGGATTTGCTATATCGTGTTTTGCTGACCCAGATGTTATCTCCGCAAACCCTCTTGATGCCTCGATCGCAACGCCCACTGCAAACTTTGAAAGCCTATGGGGGCTTGATGACAATTTCGGATTCGGTGTCACAGGGCTTGTTCGGGAGTTTTCTGGCCAATATGCTCGCCAGACGCATCAAACCTCGAACACTTTCAATACAATAGGCGATTCAATCGATAACGAGGTACGTACAACGCCTGCTGTAAACAATTCTACGCTAACATCACGCCACAGCTAGTTTCACCTACGTGTCAAGCAAGGGAACATGATTCGGTTCTTTTGTACGCAGAAAAATCCCTAAAAGTCTCCCGGGTCCCAGATCCTCCAGCCACGGAGGTCGTCAATTCGGCAATTGAGTTATTCTCAGTGACGCTCCCTTTACAAAACCCAAAGGTTCAGGAGAGCAGTGTCGAGCAAATCGCTACGATGCTTTCTGCTCATAGCTTAAGCCGAAATCCCGGGAGAAGGGCAGCCATGAGAGTTAATGTTGCTATTGCCCTTCTATACGCCCTTAAAGTCGCGGTGCATGAGACTGATTCACCTCCCGGCAACCTGAAACACCCTGCAGTTGAAAAGATTATTCAAGAGCTGCTGCAAGTGAGTTTCTTCCCATATCACACTTTAATTCTCCACGCTGACCAGTAATAGGGTTTTGTAATGGATCAAGATTATATTGTTCGGATCATCGGCTTTGAAAGCCTTGGGCGTCTCTGTAACAGCGCGGGTAATTCTTTTACAAACTCCCAAGTCAACTCCTTGGTCGATATCATTGTTGAAAATCGTGACCCAAATGCTCGTGCCGGATGTGCTGCTGCACTTGGTGCGATACATGCCCAAGTTGGAGGCATGGCGGCAGGGTATCATTTGAAAACGATAGTTGGCGTCCTGATGTCGCTTTGCAACGACCCCCATCCGGTGGTCCACTTCTGGGCGCTGGAAGGTTTCAGAAGAGTGGTTGATTCCGCAGGCTTGACATTTTCTGCCTATGTGTCAAGCACACTCGGTATTCTCGCCAGGCTGTATATTGCCGATTCGCACAACGAGGAGTGTGCATCTCTTGCTACGGCAAATTTCGAAGCGGGATTTTCCACCCCATTTGCACTAAGCCGTTGTGTAGATGCATTGATCAATGTGATTGGGCCTGATCTTCGTGATATCGCTAAAATCAGGGACCTTGTGTTTACGCTTGTCAAAGAATTTCAACTGGAACCAGATATTTCGATGGTTATCACAAGCTCACAATGCTTGGATCATTTGGCCTTTTATGCTCCGAATCATATGGACTTTGCTGGCTATGTGAAATGGCTGCAGCAGGAGCTTGTCTCTCAGGACATTCAAATGCGAAATGCCGCAGTGTGTGGTCTGAGCAATCTCATGAAAAGGGATGCCAACCGAGTGGTTCACACAGCATCCGAAGGGTTCGAAGACCAGCTGTGGATAGCCCTGGACAACGCTCCTGGGAATGAGGCACTCAAGGGTATGATTCGAAACTGGATGCAGCAAACCGGCTTGACAGACACTGCCGTTTGGGTTCAACGTTGCTCCAAAGTCCTCACCAAGACCCGCCCAAAGTCAGACGACATATTATCTCCAGTTGCCCCAGTATCTGCCGCGCCTGATCTTCCAGACGACGAGGTGGCTGGATTTGCAACTGCAGTCGCCGGTGAAAACCGCGATGCGGCGGATTCCACAGCTGGCCAAGAATTACTGAGATGGCAAACCCGGAGCTTTATCATGAGATGTCTTAGCGAACTCTTAGGCATGGTACAGAATGAGGTATTGCCAGATCAGACGATACCAGCTGAAGCTGCGCTGCAAGAGAAAGTTGGAGACATTGTAAAGATGGCATTTTCTGCTTCCACAGCGAATGTAATTTACCTACGAATTTGGGGTCTTAAAATTTTGGACCAAACTTTGAAGGTAGGAAGGCAACTTACCCAGGAATCTGAGACAGTATCACTAACACTATCTCTTCTAGATGTTTGGAAGGACTCCTGACCCTGATTTTGTGGAGGCCTCCCTGCTCGAACAATACCAAGCACAAATCAGCTCTGCATTAACTCCGGCTTTCGCTGCGGATTCTTCAGCAGAGCTAGTTTCTCAAGCCATCAATGTCTGTGCGACCTTTGTAGGCACGGGAATCGTCACAACTGTGGAAAGGATGGGCCGCATATTCAAACTGCTTGTAGTCGGCCTCGAGAATTTCGCAAGTAAGTGCTACTTCCTAGTGCTTCCAAAATTTCATTGCTCATCATCTTCTAGATAAACCGGACATAACAGAGATCGGCGAGTTCAAGGGGCTAAATTCCAACTCACGAATCATGGTGAAGCTCGCGCTATACTCCGCGTGGGCCCGCTTGCAAATTTTGAGCAATGAGCAACATTACTTGGTTGCCATTGTACAGCCCTATACCGCAATGCTTACACCCTTGTGGCTTTCCTCGCTGCAAGAATTCGCCCGGCTACGGTTTGAGCCAGAGATATCAAGTGCTGTCGATCCCTCCGGGCTGTCTGGTAACCCAGATGATATCTATTCGGCTTTAAATCGCCAAGTACTCCTCAAGGTAAGCTCTAGTTCTCACCCTTTTACGTTTATTATACGTGCTAACGCAACCCCACGAGTAGTTCTACCAAGAGGCGTGGCTAAATTTTGTTGATGCCATTGCCAGCCTTGTGGAAAAGGACAGTGACTTCGTCTTTGATGCTCTGAATGGAAACACGGAGCAGCAGAAACCCAAAGGGGATGACGGCAAAGAAATTTCCAAGCCCAACGGGGAGCCCAAGCCAAAAGGAAATCATATCAATTACCGTGATGAGCCAGTCGCTTTCTTCTTCGTCCTTTTTGGGTTGGCCTTTGATGCATTGGTCACTCAATCTGGTACTAGATCCTCACAAACTCTGGATATTCTCCAGGCCCTCCAGAAGATACTGCACCCCTCGGTTGCCGGTAATGCAGTATATCAAGATGCAGTATTTTCCGAGACTATAGACATACTGGATAGGCTTGTCATGACCGAGAATTTCACTATCCAAACAGTTATCGTCTCAATTGTTCGAAATCTTTCGCTACACCACCCATCTGCAACGAGAGATCAGTCTGATACCAACCACTTGTCAGATGACATTGAACAACTCTTCGAACTTACCCGAAACATTATACTCGTACTTGCTGGCGTACTTCCAAACCTGGGTGAATCATCGCCCAAGTCACGAGCAGTGATCTCCGATGAGGCCATAATACTTATTCGCGTCTCCCTTTCCTCTCTAGTGGATATCACTTCGGTGTTTCCTTCAATCATCCGTGCAGATCTCCACGCTTGCATTCTACATATATTTAGCACCATACTCGCTACAGGTAGCTGCCAAGCCAGCGTTATTCCGCAGACGCTGCCAATATTCAAGCGGTTTATACAAAGAATCGCTCAACCTTCGTCCAAATCGGCTGGGGACGGGCCTACAGATGACCCTACGATCGCAAGTAGACAGATCCGTGGCTGTTGCGCCCGTTTCCTCGAAATCCTAGCTGTCGCACAACGCAGAGAGGCCGAATCATCCTTACCCTGTGCTAAAAACACCCTTCTATCCTTGACAATTCTTCTCACAAACTGTGGCTCTGTGATCCCACCAAACGACCCGCTTATATCCCGCATCCTCAAGGAAATTCTGGACTGCCTTCAAGATGTAGGCCTTGGCAGCGTTGCGGCTGGCTGCATTCGATCCCTCCTTCTGAATCCTAACCAAACCTCCACGACTGACGAGGTAGTGGCGCGCATCCTGTACCCGAAACTTTTGGCTTTCATAACAGGGACCCCCGGCCCGAACAACGAGTCACCGATAGATCCCGACAACACGAAGCCAGCAATCGTACAGACTCTCGTGTCTTCTATTGGCTCATCAGTAATACCCATTACCGCAGCACCTGCAGCAATGGCACTTTTAGTCCCGGCGTTATTGACGCGAGCTCGGAAAGAAGGCACGGCTATATACAAGGAGACAGCTCTAAGGCTACTAGAGCTTGTCAAAGTAAACCCGGCAGCGTTCAAGGAGCTAGCGGGCCGGATGGAGCAGGAGATGAGATCTCTCATGGAAGAGGTCTTGAAGACCGCTGGCCCCTCGCCAGATGAAAATAAGCGTGACGACGATGCGAAAGCGGACCGGGAGAAGGATATTCCAAGCATTGAGCTACGCTTTGATTTTTAAGGCGTCGGTTGTCAATCACGCACTGTCTGGCACGGATTGCTTTTTCGTGGCCAGCTTGGGCGTGTTATGAAATCGGAACGTTTTTATCGTTTCTAGTGTAAATGTAATAATAATCATGACGGTATAGAAGGATTGGAATTATACAATGAGTAAATGTGTCCTAGACTATTTCACGGTCCATGCCAAAAATTTCATTTTGGAAGTCTTATCAGGGGCCACTTACGAAGCCCTGTTCATAAGATGTCTGTCGTATCTCATTATAGAACCACTATTTGGGTATCTAACAAACAAGAGCGTAGAACAAAGGTACTGTTTTAGATGCTGCATATCGGACTTAAGCTTCAACAATATTATCGACGATATCAATTACGAACCGTCAACATTTTGATGGGTATTTGTTGATGTTTCAGGGGAAGTTTCAGGGGCTGTCGTCTGTGTTGAAGCTGTGGCGGTCGTGGCCTCTTTCTTTGCTGCCTCTTTCCCTTTACCCATGTATGAATGGAGCTGTAGAGCGAGGATAATTAGGCCTAGGAGGGGGAAAAAAATTAGATCACAGATTATTTGGAAGAGTGGAATACAGATGTTCTTACCAGCACTAGTCGCGATGGCCAAAGCAGCGCGGCGCGTTAGAATCCACCTAAGTCCTTCAGCTTCGCTCTTCCCGTCACTGTTGAGAGAAACTGTGATATGATAGTTCAATTCCTGAATCGAAGTATCAATAGACCGTTGTAGCTCTTTGGTTGATATCTTCTGGTCATTAAACATCTCCTTGATCCCGTCCTTCATACCAGTGAGATCCTGCGTCATTCGCTGAGTGAGAATGTCAAGCTCATGCTGTATTTGAGCTCGCTTCGTGCGCTGATTTTGTATCTCGGCATTTCTGGACGTTTGCAAAGAGTTCTGGAGCTCGGAACAAGCAGCTCTGAAGAGGTAGGACTCATTTTCAAAGTCGGACTTGGATATGAGCCCCGCTCGTGCCATCTCCAGGTTATCGGCCAGTAAACCACGGACTGCCTTCATCATAGATATGGCCTGTTGATCCGTAAACCCACCCTTACCAAGCTCCTTCACTAATGTATAGGTATCGAAGTGGTGGACATAGGGTGACGGGGATAGGTAGGGTGGTTTCTGGTTTCTATCTGACTCCGATCGTGGGTTCTGCCTTTCTGTACCTGGTTCGGACTCTGATTTCGAGTCGTCCTGGGTACGAGAAGACCCAGATTGTGTCGTTTGATACATGGACCCAAGACCATTGGATTGCGCATCTTTGCTTTGCTTCAAACCGTTTCCTACTTCGACTAACGCGCTCGATTCGGGGATCTCTGTGTCATTATCGGGAATTCTTTGGAAGAACGGCTCATTGGTAGAATCTGAGGGCGGCGAGGAACTCGAAGAGGGACCTGTTTTATCAGGTTCGGATTTCTCTTGTTTCGTCGACTGGCTGGATTGTTCCTGCGCTCTTTCTGCCTCCCTATCCTCCATTCCTTCACTCACTAGCGAGGCGTCTTTAGGATCTTTGGGAGGCTTTAACACGGGCTCTTTGCCATCGGTTTTGGAAGGCCGTAATCCGGCTTCTGCAGCAGGGCCATAACGTCTGTGGTAGGCACTCTCCCGCTCGCATTTGTAGCTTGAGTGAAAGGCGGCGGAGGCTGTACGCTGCGGTGGGCACCGAAACGACCAGTGGGTGGTCGGCTCACAGGATCGGACGGACCGCAGGAGATTTGGATACAGAAATGGAAGCCGTGAATGTGCCATACTCGAGATGCTGAGACTATAGGATCCTCACAGAATTAATTGCTGATGTGTTGGGTTGAAGCTCAACCGCCTTCAAGCCGGTTCAAGAGGAACAGCCGAAATCATGTGACTCAACGGGAAAAGGAAACAGGCTGCGATCTTTTGGTCTCGACCGAGTGAAGATACAGAAGACAATTAAAGCGAAGGAGTTTGTTGTATTCAGTCCATTGCTGATGACTAGGAGAGAAAAAACTATATACGACTGGGGTATCTAATAAATAAATAGTGCGCTTTAACTACATCCTCAGGAAACCATGTCATCAGAAGCCGAATACCGAGATTTCCAGGTTTAGCCGAGCAGGCCAAAAAGGAGATGCGTGCGCTCCCAATAACTCCGCGAGCGCTTCTCGAGAATGTCCACAGCTTCGTTGTCGAGCTCGAGTTGGCCTTGTAGATGACCGGCTACGGGGTGTAGTTCAGAAGCATTTACTCCCTCTGAACTCGTCTTCATGGCCAACCCATGGTTCAAATAGAGTACATCAAAAATGAGCTGTGTTTTAGCATCCCGTAGAACATCGGACTCGAGAACAGGGTCTGAATTCTCGTTGCTTTCAGTCTCTTCCTTTTGCCCGTTTTCAGATGGGCACTGGGATGAGTCGCTGGTTGCTGAGCGGTTGTCGCTTGAAGTCCGCTCCAAACTGGAATGTACGGTGGAAGCTATTGATTTGCCAAGTTTATCTTTGAGTTGCTCGACCGCGTGTTGATTCCAAAGGTCTGCGCCGGCTTCTTCCATCTCAAGAACCAATTGGTGGAGCAGCTTAAATGCCATCGGAGAGGGTTGGGTTGGTAAAGGCGTATCGCCTTCCCAGAGGGTTCGGCCAGGGCATATCGAAAGCTCCGGCACGACGCTTGAAGTTATCATGGGCGTTGAGCACTTCGAAATAACTCGTTCTGCAATGATATCATTGAGTTTTGGTATGATATCCTGTGCGAATGTCACGCCGTCGCCTGGTAAACTTGAAGGAATACTAGTTTGAATCTCCCTAATCATTCTGAGGAGTAAAGCAGCCTGGTCTGATCGACGTACCCCTGCGAGCCTATCTAAAAGGCTGCCCAATGAATCTTGAAGAGCAGAAAAACCTTTGGTCAAAGTATTTTCATGTTCCCGTAGGAGAAGGTTAGGGTCGTCTTCCTTCAGGACTCCATTAATATGTTCAATATTTTCTTCTTCTTCTTCCTCATCTTCAAGAAGATCTTCCCAATTATCCTTTTTGAGATCGTTTATGATGTTCCCACGTTCGCGGACAGTGTTCAGCCAAGCTTCATAAAGCCGCAGCATGCCCAACAGTTGTGGTCCTCTCCCAAGAACTCTATTGGTAACCTCTTCCTTAAATTCCAGAGCTCCATCCGAGTAGTCCATGAATGCAAGATTAGCATCCCATAATGAAAGTCCAGTATGGTGGGTTTCATCCTGGGAAAGGTCGCTGACGGCAGCTGATATTTTATCCCCAAGAAACAAGAGACTTTGAGACTGGCTCTGGAGGATCAGAACGAGTCGCCGGTTCAATATATCGCGTATTCCTTCTAATACCTCCAGCACGGAATGGATAGGCGTTATATTCTGAGCAGGTAACCACACTTCTAGTAGCCGTTTCCTCAGGTCGAGCAGGCCCTGAAAGTCTTCTGTAGACTCCAAAACTTGCACCGCCTCAGAGGAAAATTTCTCGAATGCTTCTTTCGACCATTTTTTCACTTGCCTGCCAGCCTCTGCTACAGACTTCTCGTCATACTTAATCCATGGAGTAAAATTTTGAATATCCGTGACAACCCACATATGTAAAATATCAATCCCTAGCTCACCCAGACTTAGAACATCTGGATCGCGGAGAAGGGGTTTATTGGTAAGTTTTTCCAGCGCTGCCGAGAGGGTTCCATCTAGTAGTTTCGAGGTCTGTTGTAGTGTTTGTAGATACAGCTTAAATCCAAGGATAATATCACTATGTTGGCCCTTTTGCACAAGCCTCCGAACCGCGTCGAGCCGAACAGTCTGAAGATAATGATGTATTGCATCATTTAACGACGAGCTGGTCGCGAGGCAGTAGGCCGACAACGCCTCGACGACCGCATTGGTTGTTGAATTTGGGGCAGCAAGGCGGACGTTTATTCGGGTAATTAGAGCTTGCCTAAGTGCAGCAAGTTGATATCGTAAAGTTTCAAGGTATGGCGGTGGATTTGCGTTTTGTGAGAGCGTCTTGTGTAAGAGCCTCGAGATAACAAGCAGTTTCGCAACCAGGACGGTTGGGCCACGCTTTCGTAATATCTTTCGGATTGCAACGGTGCAATTTCGCAAAAGGCTGAATTGCGCTATAAATGACCTATCCTCGCCCTCTAATTGCCGGTCAGTGATGATACAGAAAGACGAGATCTGCTCGGCTCACCAGACCTTTGTTGGAAAGGTGAAGGTCCATTTCACGCTGGTTTGTCGTTTTCTTTTCCAATACACGCGGGTTACATTGACTCGATATGTTTAACATGTATGATTCAACTTGCTGGATATCCCGGTTCATATCAACGATTGTCTGTGCCGTCCCAAGGAGTTCTCGGTATTTGACCCTTTACGCAGAGAGGTATCAATTAGAAACACTGTCACTCTAGAAATTGCCAGCCCGGGGAGAGGTTAGCCTACCCAACAAGCGACCGCAACTTGTCTCTATTACTAGCTATATCCCGGCGCAGTTCTTGCTCGACGCGCCGTACCGTTGGGATTGGGTACTGGAACGCCTCCTCCCAGGAGTTGAGGCTGCGGGAATCGGGGACATCGGCGGCCATTGTGTCTTGAGCACACCCTCATCTGACTATAGTATGAAGGATGTCAGGTTGAAAAGCCCCGCTGTGGTGCTGGAAGCTCGTCGGCGCAACCTACAGATGGTTGATGCATACGTAGAGAGACAGCTTGCAGATGGAGCTTCCAATGGACCAATCAGGACGCCTTCTAGGGCTTAGGGCGGGGATGCGTCATAGAGAAAAAAGTTCCCTCTCTCTCTCTTTGGTTCTTTAGTCGTGATGCTTCGGTATGACTCAGTGGTTTTGGAGATATATATAAATAATAGCTGATGTCGGCTGTATTCATATTTCACCTTTGCTAACTGCTTGAAGGGAACAACCATGGGTTTGGCGTTGAAAGACGAAAATATGGCGGGCGCAACAGCAACCAACGAGCTACAGCTCCCGCCGCTGACGAGATCTCACATCTTGAATTGCTCCTATGCTTCTTGGTATCGTCTGTAGGTCTTGTATAGCTCTATGTATAAACAGGTGTGACCGTCATATCTAATAAATATCATCACCTTAGGTACCGTCCAATATCCCCGAAAGCGCGAACTATAGCTCTCCCTGCTTCCTTCGTTTCTTATCTTCGAGCCGACGGGATCATTCTCCCTCCAGATGGCAATACGGCTGATTCGGATGATGATAGCTGGACGGCATCTGCGTCTGACGCTAAAGACGAAGAGGAAGATGGAGAAGAGGATAGCGACTATGACCCTTCCAGCGAATGGCCTGAGCTACATGAGCAAGTCAAGGATAAAATAAATGAGCTCGGTGGCAAGGTTGCGCCCAAATTGAACTGGAGTTCTCCTCAAGATGCTAAATGGATGCTTGGGACGAACGATATGCTTTGCAGGACGGCTAACGACGTATATTTGCTGCTTAAGAGCAGTAATTTCATCACCCACGACCTGGAACATGCGTTTGATGAATGCGTTCCAGAAGAGACCGACATCAATAACAGTAACATCCCATACCATCTTGTTCTACGCAAGCACATCAACCTAATCACGTCGCTGGAGTTTCGCTGCTTTGTTCGCCATCGCCGGCTTATCTGCATCTCCCAGCGAGATATGACTCATTATGACTTTCTACCAGAATTACAGCCAAAGCTATCCAGAGCTATACAGCAATTTTTCGATGAGAAGCTAAGGGATACCTTCCCAGATCCAGATTTCGTCTTTGATGTCTACATCCCTCTTCCCCATGAGCGAGTTTGGCTAATAGATATCAACCCCTTTGCCCAAAAAACCGATCCCTTACTCTTCTCATGGCCAGAGATATTGAGAATTGGGGAAGATGCGCAGTTGGCTGAGAGCGACAGTCTCGAAGAAAAAGTCGTCCGGCTGCGCATAGGGGATCAAACCTCGGGAGAAGGCTCGGGGGACCTTAACATGAAAGACACGGCTTCTGAAGAGGATGAATCAGACGTTGAAGAAATAGACATCGAAACCATCCCTGTGTTCCGCTTGATGCCGCAATGTAACCCTTCAGGCACAAATATGAATGCATCGCCCTATTCAGCACATAAGCTCCCCAGGGATGTTGTCGATGCTTCGAGAGATGGGCCTGCTGGGATGAGTGAATTCTTGGGTCAATGGAGGGACATATTGGATGGAAAAATAAAGCCAGACGAGGGGTATGGGAGTGACGACGAGTAGATGTTTTGTAGACATGGCGTACAGGAGTTGAACTACAGGCGATTCAATGGAGCATTGCGATAAAAGTTATTGCTTTGGAGTTGTGTCGTCTTTATTGTTGCCTATTCATATGTTAGCCTAGGGTCGCACTTTCAGCTTCTATGATTCGAACAAACCACAAAGAATGAAGCATCGCTTTCCCACCTGCAAGTTGCCTACACGCCGAAAAGTCCAAAGCTCTCTTAGCTAGTTATAAGCAACTAGCTTTTTAAATACCTCTTGAGGATAAAATGTCCCTCGCTACGCTGCCCACCGAAATCATAGTCGAGGTAGCGCGAGACTTGCAGAACCCAAGAGATCTAAACGCTCTTGTGCGGACATGCAGGAGATTTGAGCGTATCTTCAGAACCCAACTCTACGACCTGGGCCTCCGGTATACACCCATGACCCAAATCTATGACTCGGGATTCCAGCATGAGTCAACAGCCGAAGGGCATTGGGATGAAGCTGAGAGCCAGGGCGAGGAAGTTGATACAGCTGATGAGGATTACGATGACTCTGGATATACCAGGCCTCCCAAGGCTTTTTGCAACCTCTATTTCACCGAGGCGGTTGTATCTTCAGCAGCAAACTGGGAGTCGAAATTTATCCAGGACTACCTCTTAAACCATGTAGATGCTGTCTTTCGCTGTCCTTCTCCGCCAGGGATCCTTACAGAGTTTCTCTACTTGAATTTGCTGTCAACGATGGTACTAGCACAGAATCTCAAGATGGTGCAGGTGATACTTGCCCGGAAGGAGGATAGATATATATATATCGACCACGACGTGCCATTTAACCCTCCCGAGTCTAACGGTACTCCTCTGGGACTTGCGTTGGCTCTGGGGTTCGAAGAGATTGCCCATGTGCTCCTCGATGCCGATGCGCATATCTCGGCGTGTTCACGACTCGGGATTTACTCAACTCCCGCTCTTTGTATGGCTCGATCCGCGACGATGGCGATGAGGCTTGTGAAGGCAACACAAAGTGTCGGGGGCAATATCGCCGACCAAGACGAGCTGCACCGCGGGCCTCTACACTACGCTGTCCGCTATGGGGCCGTGGATCTTGTGGTCTACTTCCTCGCAATTGGGATTGATCCTTGGGAGTGCGAATCCGAGATTCATTTGCCAATATCGCAAGCTATGAAAGCCGGGTATAGAGCTATTACGAATCTACTCCTAAATAAAATGCTATCCCATGATGGGATCCCCCTAGAGCAACGGATGAGGAGGCTGCTCCATGTTTCCGTATTGTACTTGAATCTAGAGTGTGTTGAAACGCTCATGGATGCTGGCGCGGATATTTTTTCAAGCGATATGGGCAAAACTACCGCGTTTGAAAGATTGGATAGGAATTTTAGTATATTGGCCGATGTGGATGCCTCTATGTTGCTTCGGATAGCTGAGCGTCTGATAAAGGAAGAGCCGTATATATGGCCTGTTGGGCATGTATATCGGGGGCTATGGGAAATTGCACGAAATGGAAAGCTATCACTTGGTCTGGTCAAATTTCTCTGTGAGCTGGTTCGGGTTGAAGCGCCCGGCACCGTTATTGAATCCGAAGCTGGCATTATACACAGCGGCAACCGCAATTATTCCTCATTACTGTTTGCTCTCTGCCCTGCCGCTCAGCCGGACAAAGATGACAAATCGCACATAACTGCTGAGAGGATGATCGCCCTACTTCTAGACTACGGCGCTGACCCAACCGAAAGGGATCTTGAAGGGAGAGTACCGTTGTTTTACGCAGTGCAACTTAAAGGTCTCGATCGTGTTCTGAAATTGTTTCAAGATCGGATAGGCGTTGACCGTATGAAGTCTGTGGTAACAGAGTCGGGCGGCACACTTTTGCACTTAGCGGCCAGTGCTTTTAATGAGCCTAACATCAGACTTTTTATCGACGCTGGGTTTAGTGTCTCTGCAACTGACCAGATAGGAGACACGCCGCTGCACAAAGTTGCTAGATCGCCGTGCCCTGATGCTTTGGACGCCGCCAAACTCCTTCTCGACCAGGGCAGTCCCATCCATGCAACCAATACAGCTGGTAAGACTGCGCTCAGCTGTGTCCTGCCTATTCGCGGGGACTGGAGCCGGCGCATGGCCTGGCTATTGCTTGATGCAGGGGGTGACATGAACAATTTGGACGTGGAAAATCTGGCCAAATTGCACCGTCTTAACTAGTCGCTAGTTACTCCTCCTCATCTCCCACCACCCACAGGCGCTGCAGAGACTTTAGAAACGCTTGGATCTCCCCGTAAAGGATGGTTGCAACGGGTTCATATCCCTAAAGATGAACGGGATCATAGTATGCATGACACATCACGAACGAATGAGCGGCATATCTGATGCGGAATGGAGCCATAAATGGCGGGTATCTTCGTAATTGAAAGCTTGCGAGACGGCAACTAATTGTTGGGGAAACAAAGTGCTCATCCGCCTTTTTATTTTTGGCAAAATACCACCTCGTGCTGCCAATGCGACAATAATCATCAGCGAAAACAACACGAGAGCATGCAAACTAGTTTCCTGATGAGGTTTGACCATAAGGCCAAGTTCGGGTGAAGCGTTTAATTAGCACTGGGGCACCCCGTATTCGGCTACATATGAAGCTTTTGAGTATCTAAAAAAAGATCAAGAAATGTGCATGGAAAACGCACATAATTCTGTCTTATGGAGTATAAAGGAAGAGAATTGTTGAATGAATGTAAACCGGGAAAAAGGAATGAAGAAAGACCTTTGATTTGACAAAAAGGGCCTTATACCCCCCTGGGGGTTTTTAATTGGCGAAATTTTTCATGCTTCTTAGCATTCCATTGTGAACATCTTCATTTTTATGGTATGTTCCTACACTTCACAGTATAGGAATAGATACGTGCCGGGCACCTCAATGTGAAGAAAAATTATCACCCCCTAGAACTGCCTCTCCCACCCGAAACTACGTGAATGGTCCTTGAAAGGAGGTCCAAAGCTCGGTCGCATATAAATCAGCATGGACCATTATTTTGTATGGCCTTGGAGTCTTAGGGAACGGTAATGCAATCCTCTAGAGCCCGTCTTCCTGCGAGATAAACAGTCAGTTGATCTAACAGGTTGAGAAGAAGGAAGCCATTTCGAAAGCCATGTGCCACCTGATTTCAGAGGAACACTATAGTGCATGTGATCATGTGGTTCAATGCCACTTGAAGTACCAACTGCAGTATTGCCCGACCCCTGGTGGCATACCATTCTACAATCCCGACAACGAATCACTCTCAGCCCGGGTCCCGGGCAGACATTGCCCAGAAGCAACATGGGGAACAGCCAGGCTAGAGTTGGCTGGATTCTGCCCTGAGTGCGTTGAAAAGAAGGAGAAGAAAGCGAATCAGAATTCCAGTTTGAACATCAATTTCGCGCTGAACCAGGGACGAGCTGGTTTCGTGAAAGTCTATAGCTGCGCACATGAGCGTGTCAACATGCTAGGCGGAAAGGTCTTTCAGAACTGTTTCTCGCCAGGGCCGGCTCATCAGGGTAGCTTCGGCGGGTATAAAATGAGTATGTCCAGTATCTTCCGGCGGAGCCCAGTTGAGAGGCAAGAAGAGACTGGGAATAGTGGTAGACTCGGTTGCATGGCCGCAACGTTGATGGGCCGATGTAAACCAGCTTTGACACCACCATTACCGCTGCTGGAGCCAGAAGATCAGGACATCAGCGAGTTTAACTGCAGCATGAGGAACTTGAGATTCTCGTGGAGGAAATGGCGAGGGCTGCAGCTAAAGTATAGGTCGAATCACGAGAAGTGTCCAAACTGTCAAAGGGTCGAGTCCAAGGCTACGGCTGAAGCGAATGGTAACAGCATGGGGATGAGGAGGAGTCGCAAACCTCCTGGCCTGCAGGTACAAACATGAGCATTGCTGCAGTCTGGGTGATGATGATGGTGCTGGTGGCGAGAAAGATGTTTTGATGGTGAAGATGGTGAAGATTGATGATGATGATGTTTGCCCTAAAGAGCCGCTGGCTCTATGCATGTACACCAAGTACCGGTGAGTATTTATACGCCACTAGTACCAATAATACACATACTATTTCTGTAACTATCCGCATAAATACCGCTGAATACACGCCAAGACTCGTCATGCACACGTCGACAAGTACCACCAACAACTTCTTGCCTGTCTTCGTTTTCTCGATCTTCAACGTCGCCTGGATAATTAAATCGTGCAGCCTGTTGGTCTTCTCCGGCCACAGAGTATAAAGACTCTCTCTTGTCGCTCTATTAATCCCTTTGGCTTCTCTATATATTTTAATCCTTAATCTATCTTGACCTCTGGCGTTCTGCCATAAACAAACAATGGCTCCTCCTCCAGCTTCCTTGCCCTTGGGAGAGCGGCTAAAGCAGCTTGCTCAGACACTCCAGTATGAATATGAATCCAACAAACCCTGACACTCCTTTCGAGTAACCGTGTGCTGACTCTCTATAATAGATTCGCTTGGTTCATCGGGTACGTGTTTCTTTGTTTCCCCGCACCGCCGTGGAAATGCTTGGGTAGTTATGTAAATCGGAGCGGTGGGCTTGAAGAGCTTCACAGGAATTGGATATACTTGCTTCTTGACGGTAGAGCCTGATGGCGAAGATTGCGGCATTCTGACTTACGTGGCAGGCATCTTACTTTGATATTGGCCGTCTTCCGCTACCTCTTATCATGCATCACCTTCAACACCTACTCCGGCATGGCCCAGTTTTCTTACCGCTTCGCTTTCGTTGCAGCTGCTGCAACATACGGGATTGTCGTCTACAAAACTCACATCGCCCGCGGCCGTCTCGGAGGCAGCATACCCGCCATTGTCATCAAGTTGGCTGGTGATGAAAACGTGCAATACTTGGGTAAATACGCCACATCACACTCTCTCATAGCCTTGTGCGCACCCTTTGAAGCTTACCTTTCCCTAATTTCTAGGCATGGCTCTTGTCTGGCTCTGCTCTCGTCAAATCGCTCTCGCGCTCCTCCCTTTCGCCATCTATTCTTTCTTCCACGTGGTTACTTACAGCAGAACCTATCTGGTTCCAACAATTCAACCTTCGAAGCCCGCCGAACCCGGCTCGCCATCCAGCAGCTCCGCACAATCTCCACTTGCCAACTCGATCGGAAAATTCGTCAAGACTTATTATGACACCAGCATGGTAATGGTAGCCTCGCTGGAATTGTCCCTCCTTGGCCGTTTGATTATAACCGCTTTTACCTTTTCGAGCGGCAGCTGGGTTTTGCTCGTTGTATACTTCTGGTTTTTCCGTGCGCGCTATTCCCAGAGCTCGTTTGTCCAGGGTGTGGTTGCCCATAACTCCGCTAGAATCGAGGCTGCGCTTTCACACCAAAGCACTCCACCAGCAGTCCGACAAGGCTGGGAGGTCTTCAAGACCTTTGTCAGACGGCTCTACGAAACCACTGATCTGAGAAAATACACATCGCGCTTCCAACCGGCCCCCGCTAAGAAGCCACAATAGATGACAAGAAAACGGTTCCAAGTTCTGACCGCCGGACCCTGGTCGAGCTACCGGGGTTCATGCAGGAACTTACAATATCTCATGCCTGTTTCTATAAACCTAGCTCGGCTGTGGCCTGGCTGCATCTACCAGTCAGTCTGTTACATACCATTCAGGGAGTCACTGTCATCGAAGCTACCGTGGTGAATCACCAGAGGAAACGGTTCTCTTTGTTCACCACGGCAGTACTCTTATTGGACTTTACGCACATATTTATGCTATAATACTTTTTTTAGCCTCTATTTCAAATTTCCTTCCCCAATCTTGTCTATGTACTTGATATGGTCGATATTCTTCACAAAAGGGGAGTTCCTGGTCATCTCTGATTTATAATCTTCCCCTACTTTTCACTTGTGATTAAAAAAGAAAAAAGAAGTTGGCATGACCCAAACAAAGTGTTATGCCCAACTTTTGTGTCTATGAATTTTCATTCCTTTTGTTTCCCGGGAGTCAAGTTGCTGTTTCACCTTTCTCTGCTATCTCATTGTTGTTTGCTCAAAATCTGTGTTTGAGGACTGGAAGCTTAGTCTGGGAAGACCCTTTGACTCTTCCATCTGTTCCCCCTTGCCGTGCCTCTCATACTGTTGTCTTTCATGCGTTATATTGCAATGTTTCTTGTTTTCTCTCTGCTGTTGCTGCTGCTTGATTTCATGAACATGACTGTTATGTGGAATGAATTTATTTATTTTTTATCATTAGATCCTTGAAAGTAAGTGTATTCGAATATAACCACCGAGTAAGGATTGCATTTCAATCATCCAGCCCAACAGTTGATCGGCTTTATGATCACGTGATTCCGGCCATCTCGGCTTTCGGAAAAACGCGGTCTCCAGCAAGCTCAAAAAAGTTCTTGCGAAGAACGATCAAAAAGTCGAATAGAAAGAAGAAAAGACGACGAGTTCGAGCACCAGCAGTCGGTAGCGGTAGATGCATTCATCTTCACGTCGGGAATTACATTCTTTGATTCTTGTTTCTTTTTTTGTACATTTATCTCCTTCAATACCCTTGTCGACCTGCTTTTCTTGAGAAATCTCGGCCTCTACTCGGACCCCGTTAGCAAGCTCACACAGCTAGCTAGGTATTCAAGCCTCTTCTTGACGTCTAGTTCACTACTCAAGTAGTGTTAAGCAAGCTCGCCGCATCCGCGACAGAACTTCCGGGCGGCGCCGAGCCTGGTGTCGCGGATGTCGAACTTCTTCGCAGCCGCAGACTCTCCGTCCCCCGCCTCTCCCTCACCCTCTCCTCAGTCTGCTCCTGGGAGCGCGCTTCCTATACATGCGCGAACGAACACATACGATGATCATGTTAGTGGGGCGGACTTTGAGATACCGAGAGAGAATAAAAGGCAGCGGAGGAAGGAGAGGTTAATAGATGATGAGGAGGAGCTTGAGTATCGGCCGCCGTATCTCCACGTATGTAGCCCATGTGGGAAACGAGGTTTGAAAAATGTGCTGGTTGAGAGCTCCCGCTAATGTAAAATTCTCATAGGCAATGCTTGCGGGTGGCATTGGTGGAACGAGCGGCGATATGCTGATGCACTCACTGGATACCGTTAAAACTAGACAGCAAGGAGATCCCCGTATCCCACCAAGATATACATCGATGTCTGCGTCCTATGCGACCATATTTCGCCAGGAGGGTATACGGCGCGGTTTGTACGGCGGAGTTGTGCCGGCCCTGCTGGGTTCGTTCCCTGGCACGGTGATATTTTTCGGCACATATGAATGGAGCAAGCGGCGCATGCTGGATGCCGGCATCAACCCGTCCATAGCATACTTGGCAGGAGGTTGGTTCATCACAGTTTCAATTCATGTAATTCATTGACTGACTATTTATTTCGAAAGGTTTCTTGGCCGATCTCGCTGGGTCATTTGTATACGTCCCCTCTGAAGTCCTGAAAACGCGACTTCAGCTTCAAGGGAGATACAACAACCCCTTCTTCAAATCCGGGTACAACTACAGATCAACCAGAGATGCTTTCAGAACAATCATTCGACAAGAAGGCTTCTTTGCTTTATACTCTGGCTTCAAGGCCACTCTCTTCCGAGACTTGCCGTTCTCCGCCCTCCAGTTCGCTTTCTATGAGCAGGAACAGAAGTATGCCAAACATTGGGTTGGACATAGGGATATCGGGCTGCCACTGGAGATTCTAACGGCAACCTCAGCGGGTGGAATGGCTGGTGTCATCACCTGTCCTCTTGACGTCGTCAAAACCCGTATCCAAACGCAACAGAACCCCGATACACCCATAAAACACGCAGCAGGCGCCAGCGAAACGCACACAAACCTCAACGAAACATCGTCAAAACGACCCAACCCTCTCCCATCGAATATCTCATCCACTACCTCCTCCACCTCCTCGTCACAATCTCACCCACGATTCATCTCCACTTCCTCCCCGTCAACATCGACCGTCAAGCCAGGAGCCCCTGTCCTGCACACCTCGTCAATCCTCACTGGACTCAAACTAATATATAAAACTGAAGGACTTGTCGGTTGGTTCCGTGGCGTCGGCCCAAGGTTCGTCTGGACCAGTGTTCAAAGCGGTACAATGTTGGTCCTTTACCAGTTCCTCCTGAAGCGAATGGCATCTTATGAAGAGATGAGAGAGCTTCAAAGCGCGTCTATATGAAACTCCACCATTTCGACCGTGATGTCCTCGCTTTTTATCTTTCTTATTTGTTTTGGAGGGTGGAAATTAAATAGACGGAATGTATCAACTCTGCTTATGTTGCATTAGATATTGGCGTCTCTGGGATATATGTATGGTGACTCCTTATTATTTTTTCTTTTGGATATAGACCCCCCCATATATCGGTTCTTGTGTTTATAGAGCCCTGTATAATATTATATTCGCTCCTTTCTCTCTCCTTGAACTTCATACTTGATAGAAGCAAAGAATTGTAGGGACTCTGAGTTGTAGGTTCTTTTCATTTGTTCTACGTTGAAGAACATTGATCGCGTATCCCTACTCGGAAATTCACGACTGTGTACTATCAAATCCTCTGCTAACTTATCCCTTGACAAGCTCCGTGTATTTCGAAAGCCTCGCTGACGGGCAACTACTAACAGCATCAGGCTTGGTCAAGGGGAAATAACAGACAGTCGCGTCCACCAAAAGCTTATCGGTTTATCATACAAGCATCATATAATTGTCGTATACCTCATTATTATTTCGTGATCATTAAGATTTAATGTATATCAAGTTCTAAGTGGATATCAAGCGATTCGATCCGTAAAGCATGTTTAAAGGAAAGTTACCCCAGTGACGCCTGAAACGTGTTAAATGGATGGGCTCAAACCGATTTTGGGAAAGCCGCTTTTTCTGACTTGCCTGAAATATCTGTTAGACCATCCAAGAGGTCCTTCGCCTTTAGAGTGTGTGGATGATCAGGGCCTAGGGTCTCTGCTCGTGCCTGGATAACGTCTAGTGTCAATCTTTCCGCTTTATCTCGATCCCCTTTGTTTTTGCAAACGGACGCATATTGCAGTTTAGCCACCAGAACGTCACGATGGGTAGGCCCAAGGACCCGAGTTTCGTCCTCGATAAGTCTTATCAGCAACGTTTCTGCATCATCCCATCTCTCCAGGAGGATATTGGCTTGGGTTAAATTTGATATGGTCATAAATGTGCCAATATGATATGGTCCTAGAGTCCTTGTGGAGATTTCTAGGATAGGGGTGCACAGCGCAATTGCGTCTTTGGGATATCCTTGGGCACAGTAAACCTTTGAGAGATCGTTCATGGACCATAGAGTATACGCATGTTCTTGACCAAGCACGCGCTTTCTGGTTTCGAGAACATGGGATACCAGACTTTCGGCTTTGGCCTTGTCTCCAAGTGCTAGGCAACTCATCGCGAGATCTTGCATAGTCTCCAAAGTGCCTGCATCATCAAGTCCGTGCCGATATGACCTCACTTTAAGGACTTCTAGTTGTATCTTTTGAGCTTCCTTGTGATGCCCCAGATGTGCGCTCGCACGAGCAAAGTCGTGCAGCGCATTTATTGTGTAAGGGTGGTCTGCTCCAAGGAGAGCAGTTAATCCCTCTACTGCTTTCTTTCCTAGTTGCTCTGCGCGGACAAGTTGACCGGAAAGCCAGCATGCACGTCCCAGACTATTGGTTGCTTTTAGTGTCTTCGGGTCATGGGGCCCAAACCTTTGTGTAAATACGTCCAGGAGGGACCCTTGGAGTTCTAGGGTCTTTCTAATCTGGCTGGAATTCCAATAACTCTGGGCAAGGCTTTCAATAGTGTCCAGTGTTTCAAGGCTATTGGGACCTAAAAGCCGCTTGTTATGATCAAGTATTTGCTCTTGAATTTTGATGGCATCGTGCCATCGCCCACCCTCAGCATATACCGTTGCAAACTTGGTAAACCGGCTAAGTGTCTTGTCATCAAATTTCAAGCCTTGCCTGGATTCGCTGGAGTCAGCTTTAAGGCAAGTATCTATATGGGGAAGCAAGTGTCTCCGGTAAATGGCCGCTTCCTCTTCAGTGCCAGTGTTGATTGAAGCTGCTAAAATATGGCTTGTTACATTGGCCCAAAATTTCTGTGCGTTCAGCTCAAGACGTTGCCGAGCCCAAAACTGCACCATGGGATGCATTGAATAAGAGTCCTTAGAGATATTCTTGAAAATTAGTGAATATGACGACAGGACGTGGAGTGCTTTACGAAAGCGTATTTTATCCCATTTTGACCCAGTCTGCATTAGAATTCGAGGAAGCCGTTCATTCTCAGACAGGGCCTTCTCATAACTGCCTATAACGGTCGCAATATTCCTCAGCACTCTCCAGAGCTTTTCAATCAACGAAATGGAAGAGAAGGTTGCGCCATCGGCTTGGAAGCTGTTCCAAGCATTTTCGAATATTAATGCAGGAACTTGGTCGAAATGAAGAAATGCCAAAATATGTAGGATCTCAAGAGCATCGATAGCTTGCTCGGTGTTCAAGCTTCTGATCTTCCTAAAGGAAACTTCAAAGGTTGTATATACCGTGTACTTGTATGATTCTTTTCCTTGCCAAAGGTTGTTATCGAAGATAGAGGTTTTATAGGAATCAAACACTTCTAGGTATTCCTCCAGAGTGCAGATATTTTGTCGAATTGATGCTCCCGCTTGGATGAGGGCAAGTGGAAGATGACCAAGTGCCTTGACTATAGGGCCGGCTGACGTTCTACTCTCTTTGTCACGGGTATCCTCCACCGCGGCTGCCCTCAACAGTAACGTCACGGCGTCTTCGTGCTCTAGCTCCTTGAACTCCTCAAATCCGATGGTTGCATGCATTCTGCAGTCTGGGTTTCGGCTAGTAACCAGAATGTGGCCTCGGTTTCCGGATGGAAAGTATTTTGAATAATCAAAACCCGCATCATCTGCGTTGTCGATGACTAGTAACCAGGGCATATCTTGTCTAGCCAACCAGTACAGTCCCGCCTCAAACTTTTCTTCCATGTTTCCAAGGCGCCCAAGCTCTGAAAAGGCTTGCTCCGCGGTTTCTGAGCTACTAGCATCGACCCAAAAGACACCCCAAAATCTTTAGATAAACCCCGTCAGCAATGAATGCGTACAGTTTGGAAGACGAGAAACAAAGAAACAAGGGACGTACCGATCACGGTTGTCGTGAACAAACTTCAAGCAAAACTGTGTCTTACCAGATCCACCGAGCCCATAAAGGACAAATCTTTTCTGTTTAGGAGGTTTACCGGAGCCATTGGGAGAAAGAATTTTCTCTTTAATCCCCCGGGCAAGTGTGTCCCTGCCCGTAAATATACTGCTGACTGTGTATGGCACGAGAAAATGCTGATTCTCGATAGCCTTTGGAGATTTTAACTCTGGGTAGTATATTTTGTTTTCTTTGTGAATGTTGAAAGCTAAAATCTCCGCTGCCTCGCCGCGCCTTCGCATGTCGAGATACGTCCTAGCTTCTTTCCATCGAAATCCGATGACATGTTTCGCCTCTCTGGTATATCTTGTGAGAGCTGCTACAATAGTCCTGTAGGCGGAGAGGTCTTTGGACTGGAATCTGCACATTCCATCATGTGTTGCCATGATGCCCGATCTTTCTGTATCCTCCCATGGAGGTGCAGCAGATTCAGGGCGGACGATGAATTCTTTTGTCCCACCCAAAGAGGTTTCGATCATTTCCCAAAAATTGTATATCCGGAACTGATCTATAAGAGGAGTGAACTGATCCGTGACGTTTTGCAATGTCTCCGAGTTTTTCTGAACTGACATGAAGAGGTTGCTACGCTCTTTGAAAATTCCACGGAGGCTTTTGAAAGTGGATGGCCACTTTGTGTTTTCGATTCCTTCGTGTGGGGTTCCCATGAAGATGATTGCAAAGGTGGAGGTGAATAGGGAGTATAGATGTGCGAGTTTGGACGAAGTGCTCGAGGAGGAAAGAGCCAGAGCCTTCTTGACAAGAATCCCTCCCAGTCCATGGCAAATGAAAATGATGGGCCTTTCTACGCTACCATCAATTTCCCGTTCTGCGTTGAGCTCTTCAACGAGAGTTTGGGCGTGGTATAGGATTCTATCCGCGGAACTGCTACCAAAGAATGATGATGCGTCGGATTTATAATCGAAGGTAAGAATACGAGCGTCGAGGTTCTCGGTAGGAATCAAGTCCTGAAGCCAGAAACATCCTGTCCCTGGATCGGTCCAGGTGTCCGTTCCATTTTCATCTAAACCGTGGACTGCAACGATACTATTAAAATTAGCTGAGCTCCACTGGGACCGTTGATATGATGGCAGGGCTTACTCGACAGAGGGTTTCTTGCCCTTTCCAAGACAATGGCCGACCACTTTTACGCCCATGGAGGCTACAATTAAATTAAGATCGGAACATCAGACGGTTCGAATTTCACGACAAGCTGATGAGGCACGCCTGAGTGGCACAATCACTTGTGGGTAGTGGCGTTTTGTTGATCCCATTGTACGACAATCTAGTTCATACCGCATCAACGCAAGACGGGATGAACGTTCGGAGCGCAGAATTTTGGACTCAAGCCTGTCGATGTTTGAAGTTGTTGAACGAGCGACGTTCATTATTATTACGGCGGTCGGCTTCGAGCGGGCGGAGTACTCGACCTGGCGGGCCGCAGCCCCACAGCAAAGGCGGGCGCTTAGAGTAGCCTCCTGATTGGCCCCAGCCCGTATAGCCTGCCACACGTCTGTATATAAGACGCGGTTGGGAAAGAAAACACACCATTCTCACACCATATTTGTTACTTTCCCCCTTTATTTCTTTATATATATATATCGCGGAAATGCTGCAATCTGGTTACCCAGCCATTGCGGCAGTTGTTGTCGCTTGGGTTGTGTATCGTTGTCTCGCTGCGTATAGAGTGCATAAAGTACGTTAAATAGGGTGTTGTTGTGCTGGTGATACCAAGCTGATTCTTTACTTCCAGACCGATCAAGTACTTACTGCACGGTATAGCTGTGGTCGACCTCCGGTACTGCGAAATTGGTGGCCGTTGGGGATCGATCGACTGATCCAGATCTGGCAAGCTGATTCACACCAGCGCTTAATGGAGCTCTTCACCTTCCACTTCAGAGATGTCGGTAGCACTTTGGAGCAGTGCTTCTTAGGTACTAGAGCTTTTGGAACGATAGAACCAAGGAATTTAGAGGCTATGATGGGTTCTCGCTTTCAAGGTGATTCAATCAGATGAAGTTTGGAGAAAGACTTAGCTTACTGAAAGCCGAACAGATTTTGGTTTTGGGCTGCGTCGACAGATATTTTTCCCTCTGCTAGGGGATGGAATATTCACCCAAAGCGGCGCCGCATGGAAACATTCTAGAGCTTTGCTTCGTCCACAGTTCACTCGACAACAATACCGAAACCTGGATCTTTTCAGAGACCACGTTGATAATTTTATCTCGTTGATCCCTGACAATGGAGAACCAATTGATCTCCAGCCATTATTTTTCCGCCTAACGCTGGACACTACGACAGAGTTTCTTTTCGGAGCATCACTTAATAGCCTCAAAGAGGAGAGTGATTCCTGGGGCACGAAGTTTGCAAACGAATTTGATATCGCGCAAAACTATGTGGTTCAGCGCTTTCGGCTGCTTGACCTGTACTGGCTGATTGGAGGTTCAAAGTTTCAACGATCGTGCGCTTCAGTCCATCAGTTTGTTGATGATATTATTGACCGACGTTACCGAGATAACCAGCAAGGCTCCGAAAAGACAGACCGTTATGTGTTTTTGGATGCTATTGCGGAGGATTGCAAGGATAGAGCAGCATTTAGAGAGCAGCTGTTGAACGTGTTGCTGGCCGGCCGTGATACCACTGCATGCTTGCTGACTTGGGTTTTGTAAGTTCACGACCCATTGTTTTAGAATAGCTGACAGTCTTAACATAACATGCACTGGGCTTCAGTCATCTTCTGGCCCAACATCAGAAGGTACTGGATACCTTGAATAGCGAGATACGGTCGTCCATTGGAAACAGATCCGACCTAACACGGGAAGACCTAAAGAAGATGCCATACCTCGATAAGGTCCTGAAAGAAAGTACGTATCATTGATGCGTGTTGTTGCTCTCAGACTCCCTAACATTTATCTGCTCTAGCGCTTCGGCTATATCCGTCAGTTCCAGTCAACACCCGGACTGCAAGCGAAACAACGATTCTCCCTACAGGTGGAGGGCCTGACGGTTCATCTCCCGTGATTATTCGTAAAGGAGAGAATGTTGCGTTCTGTATCTATGCGATGCACCGTCGGGTGGATCTTTATGGGGAAGATGCCGAAGAATTCCGCCCCGAGCGATGGGATGAAGATCTTCCTCTATTTAAGGATGAATACAATTCTTCATGGGGTTACTTACCGTTTAACGGTGGCCCACGCATCTGCCTTGGCCGTACGTTCCCCATTATTTAACCGTCAATACCTAGGCGAAACTGACATATCTTGCGTAACTATAGAGGACTTCGCCATGACCGAAGCAGCGTATACGGTGGCTCGTATACTGCAAAAGTTTCCCAAGGTGACATCTCAAAACAAACCGACCATTCGGCGCTGGCTTGGGTATTCTTCACACAGTGCCACACCGGTGGAAAAGATAGCCACAGAGAGACAGAAGATGACCCTGGTCTTGTCATTGGGCGAGGGTTGCCCTGTTGTATTTAGTAGTTAATTAGGAAGAGACCATCGTTATTCTTGATCTGCTGTCCACCAACTTACCTTCCTCATCATTCGACTCCTTAGATTGGTGCGGAGAAGAAGGCCTAGACAGACCAACTAACCGCATCATTGGACCGGGATATTTTTCAAGGACTGCAATTTATATTTAGTTCCATGCAAGACAACTCATAAGCTCTTGGCAACGCCCAAGAACGGATCTGTGCCAGTTGCTTGATCCAATCACCTGGCGCATATGATAGATACCCATGCATGGCTGGCATAAGCAGCTGCAGAGTTCTTCCCGTAGATGCAGGCTTTTTAGCACGTCAAAAATAATGAGCCCCGAGGGAATGGCCTTGCGGGGAGGTTATCAATTACCATCTTTCATTGAAGCTTATCATGTCAAGCTGGCGACCAGATCTTAACTTTGGCCCTCAAAATGGCTCCTATAAGTCCGTCGGTATCAACAGGGATCATTGAGCTGTATTGCCCAACAGACGCGTCACCGGAAGTTGAGTGAGTGGTCACCTCTTCTCCAAATCCAGAGAAACACTGGGCTTAATCAATTCAGTATCGTTGCCGTGCATGGGCTCAACGGGGAGCCGATTAGAACATGGACATCGAGTTCCAAATCGGAGAATGTCTGCTGGTTAAACCACCCTGAACTCTTGCCAAAATATATACCCAATGCCAGAGTGTTGACGTTTGGGTATCCTGCGATTGTCAATTCTCCGATGGGAAAATTTGTCAGTTCGAACCGGATACTGCATCATGCTCAAACGCTCATTGAAGAATTGCAATCCAATAGGGAGGTAGGTAAACTCCAGCACAATTTGGCTTCTCGATTCTCCGCGTCCGTAACTTACAGGAGGATCTGTGACATAGCTTAACGATGCTACAAACCGCCCTATAATATTTGTCTGTCATTCACTGGGCGGTATCATAGTAAAAAGGGTTAGTCAGTCCTCCGCTTTTTCGCAGAATAACCTGTAAAATACCACAGGAGACTCTTTTTTTTTTTGGTGAACTTTGGGCCTGCGCTATTAACCGCTAAGCCTTTGTGCAGGCCCTGATATACTCTGCCAGCCGATGTTCTTCAAAGACGCAGCGTCTTCACTCAATATATATATGCACTTACGGCATTCTATTTTTTGGCACTCCGCATAAAGGGTCCGGAAAGGCCAGCTTTGCGCGTCGCTTCCACCGCGTAGCTTCCTGCATTGTACCAAAATGTATTGCCCAATTCGAAACGAGCCTTGTGGCAGCACTTGAAGAGAACTCCGAGGTATTGGAGAGTATCGCAAACGACTTTGCCCCGCTGATGAAGAGATTTTGCATATTCTTCTTCTGGGAACAGTTGAGGACGAATTTAAAATACACCAAAGCCTATATTGTGGAGGAGTGGAGCGCAGCACCCAATTTAACCGCAACAAGCAGATGTGGAATTGCGGCAGACCACCGAGAGATGTGCCGATTCCACAACGCTAGCTCTCCTGGATTTCAACCGACGATCGCAGCGTTGACTCGATTTTCCAGGGCGGCTCCTCCGCTTATCAAATCTAGAGTTTCCCAGAGCATGGAGATGCTGAACCAGAGGATAAGAAATGAAGCATTGGACGTAATGTTGGGTTCAATGTCCTCGGGAGAGAAACCAGGTTACAAAGATAAGCATGCTGAACTTGAGGAGGTCTGACCCTTGCAGCGTATTGTTTAGTCTCCTAGCATATAAACGGTGGTGTATATGCTGTGTAAACGCGGTACCGTGTCCCTGGGATGGCTACCGTCGTCACGCAATTACCTGGTGCCCTATCTGTATTTGTGCTGTGAGCTTGGTCAGACGAAGGCTTAATATCGGTAGACATTCCAACGAAGGTTTAGGATGCTAAGGGTCATTAAAGTACTGGGTCGGCCAACTGCAGATTTCATGGCATCAAATGAATTGATAACGATGTATAGAGACTGATCTCCAATGGTAAGAAATAGGCGTGGATAGTATCGGCGATGAACTTGACTGTCATTTTGATCTGGGCTGGTTGACCCGATGACTAATACATAGATACGAGATCGATTCTTCGTCATCCCGTCTCTAGTCGTCTCGCTACGAACTACATCTCCGCATCATGCATCGTTTTCGTAGAAAACGGCTTGCTCGAACAAATGACCCAGCCAGACTCTCTAAAGTCGCAGCCTTGGTTGTGGCAAACACTGCTAGGTCTGTCTTGAATATGTGTGACGATCAGCCTCACAGGTTAGCAGCAAGAGCCGAACCGAACCCTAGGCATTACAGGTCAACTTCGTGGCATGCTACTCTCAGGGAACATGCCAGTTCGTGAGCCGGTGAAGCGCACTCGAGTGCATCCCTGCAATCCGGGGAAGCGCGGCTTGCATAACCTCTATAAGGTAGACCTCAGCCTTCTGCTGGCAAATATAGCAGAGTCAATACCCTTTAAAAATACCTATTAGCCCTCAACTTTTCTGGTCTTGAATACTTGCAGCACAGTATCTTATGCACCATGGGTTCTAGCAGCAGTAAATCCTATAGTAGGCCTAATAGACAAGTTTACCAGCCGCCACCGGCTAATCTGAACGCTTTGTCTCCACCGCAGGATCCATGGGTTTGGCATCAGTTTGGAGGCAAATACCGTGGTCAGTCCTTTATTGACATTATTTGATTATTTAATGTTGCCTGCTCGCTCATCGTTATCACGGTGAAATCCTAGGTCGTCCCACGGTTGTTCACTCCCAAATAGGCTCCTTTGTCTTCGTCCGTGGCGAAGACCACGTCGTATACGTGACATGTCGCCGAAGTGGAGAGGAATGGACTGAATGGTTCTCGCTCGATCGTACCGCACAGGGTGACATTGCTGCCGTCTTTTGTCCGCCCGATCAACTTCACGTCTTCATCCGGGGCTGGGACAACGATGTTTATCACAGATGGTATGGACATGACGGGTGGGATCCTTCCACGATGGAATGGACTCCTCAGGGTATTGAGGTATCAGGGGATATTGCTGTGACCTACGTCGATAGAGAAATCCACCTTTTCGCCCCTGGCATAGACTGCATATGGCACAACTCGATGTCGCCTAGGTACCTGGAATGGCGTGAATGGGCGCGGCTAGAGATACCTGCATTCATCAAATCCCGGATTCAGGTTGTTACGCCATACGTCGGCCGTTTAGACCTGTTCATGCGTGGGAATGATAATATTATATATCATCTGGTTTTAGATAGGGCAGGATGGCGGGATTGGGAGCGGGTTGGAGGCCCGGTGCGGGGAGAAATTGTCCCCGTCTGTGTGGGCCAGGGCTGCATCTATATATTTGCCTTGAACAGCGACTGCGAGGTATGCTATACATATCTGGGAAATACTGACTGGAGTCAATGGGACACTCTCCCAGGCCAAGTTTTGGGGACCCCAGCTATCATGGTTTACCCTGAAGGCGGTATTGAGTTGCGTACGGTGACCGAGGAGGTGGGGGCGGAAGGGGGTTATATCATCTACTCTAATGTTCTCAATGACGCGGGATGGACACAGTGGCAACGCAGTTCTTACGACGCGGAGCACACTCCTAAGCTTGAGGACGCGCATCTGGGTTTGACGGTGGATAGCCAGGGCATGCTGTATGCAAGGGGCTGGGGCCAGGACTTGTGGATGTGGGGACCTCAGAATACAGCATGATAGCAAACGATCCCTTGTTTTCCCTCTGCATATGCATCTTTCCCTCCATCCTCTCCTATTCAACAAGCTAGAAGATCTTTCTACAATATTTCATGAATCTTCTGGTATTTCGGCTTCTACTATATATATACATATACATCTACCTTGATATTTAACAACCTACATCTCTAGTAGCGTGTAGCCTTTTGAGATTAGCATTCGGAAGTATGGTCCCTTTCTCAAGACTCAGGACGGTCTAAATATCGCCCGCAAGCCAACTTCAACCTTTGACTGAATAGTCCGGTGCCAGCGTATATTCAAGCCAGCATGTTATCCTAGAGGCATGCGGTACAGTTAAACCTGATGGAAACGAATCATATCCTAATTGCCGTTGCGTAGCCCTGGCGGCGTATTGCTACAGTCATCAAGCCTTCTGAGTATGGCATTTCCATTCGGTAGGGAGTAGGTTTGAAGAACCATACCATTCTCTAGCGCGCTACCAGCAGTCCCCCGGAATACCCGATGCTATGTGCAAACTGCAGTTATTTCCGTTTTGAGTAAAAAAAAAGCGTCGAATGCACCCAAGCTGTCCTTCAAAAAACGCGCACCTTGTACCCAGAGCTTAAGGAGTATAAGTGTTTTACGACAAGGAAGTCGTTCATAGCCACCTTTGTCGAGCTATTCCCATGAGGCACATATAGGCTTCTGCCATTGTACATCGTCGGTCCTCTAGCATCTCCCAGTGAGGCCGTAGTAGCTCGGCATCCCTGAGGTGTGAGAGAGAGAGAGAGAGCATTTTTAGCCATTGACAGCAAACAGGCTGAGTGTTGTGTTCTGTTATTAGCCGAGTCTGGCATAAGTTGCTTGACGTATGGTTTCCCAAGAGGAAGAGAAACTGGTTACCACCCATTCATCTCTTGATATCAGCTTCTTGAATTTCTGCTCCACGAAGGATACGAATGCACAAATGTTGAACTTGAAAGAGGTCGAAGAATTTGTTCGGGCTGTGCGGCTGTGGTGAAAAGTCTCCAGCACGCTAGTCGGGCTGACTGGGCTAACCGACATCAACATCACATCTCGAGATTTGCTGGCCCGTTTTCAACTCTTATCACAGCATCAGGTCGCCATCCCATTGCAACAATCGCGCATCCCTTGGAACACCCCTATGAATGTCATTAGGAGGAATTTGATAACCATATCCAATCAAGCGACACAAATCCTACGAACTACCAAAGACATCCGAGTTTTGACAGCCAAGAACATGCCGACTCGCATAACGCTAGGCCTAGCAGAAACACTAGACGATCGGGCGAGGCGATGCTTTTGCTAAATAGTCTGGCCAAAGGAGGGAGCCGTGGGGGGTGATCAAGCCGCCCCTCTTTGAAGTTCATTCAGGCAATGATGCGCAAACCCGCTGTCAACTAGGGATGCCCAGAAGGAGAACAGCAGAATATTCCGCCGGAAGTCTGCAGGGGCTGCATCGCCTCTCTGCCTGACAGCAAGTTGTCTGTCTGCCCAAGAGTGAGCCGAAGCGGCTCACTGTCGTCGGCTTAACAAGAATAATATGCCTCATGCCACAACTTTTAGGCGAGGATCGGCGTCGACGTCGCTTTCGAGAAGCATGCCCGTTTCGCACATTTTTGTTACGAGTAGAAACCCGCTGGCATTTACCCCCAAGCAGACTCTACGATTCTCCGGCGCGCCCTCGTGGGATACTGCCTTGCCAGATTTATATACGATTGTTGCCATGAGAATCTTCCGGTTGTTGGGCCAACTGAAGGTCGCTGAAATTCTGCCTTGGAGGATATGCTTACTTCAACTTCGTCTGCTAGTCAAAAGTCTGTAAAATTGAGCCTCACGACTGTCTTCACAGTTGGGGTCGGAAGACTTTTCCTTCTAGTTCGTATAACATTTCGCGCGTGGTGGTAGATATCAGGAGAGGGATACCGAACAGGAAAGGCAAGGTAAAATACCAAGCTCATACTGTGGGGATTTAGCGTGGAGTGAGCCGTTAGACTTGGGGTATGTATGAGGCATTTGCGGACGACCACGGGCCATCAAAAGATAGCTCATTCCCTCCCCCCTGCATGGGATGCTACTCCGCCCTCAAACAGGCAGGTCTGCCTCCAGACACGTCCTGCTGTTATACTAGTTGTCAAACTAGTGCAAGTTGTCTGCATCCCGAAGAGGATCGGGGAGGTTTTTATTCCCTAGCGATAATCTGAGAAGCCTAGGATAATACACCAAGAGCACGACATCCCACGATTTTCCGTGGATATCCCCTAGTTTCGCTGACTTTGGGTGTGTAGGCCAGGCTTTTCTCATCGCTCTCCTCTGTACATGTCCGTTCTATTGCATGTTAGCGTCAGAGGCGATCAGCTTGACGGGATGGAAGCCGGAGTAGATACCCATTATCAGAGATCAACCCCGGGACGAAACTTCGTACCCCAAGTTGGCACCTGCATACCCAAATTAGTTGAATCCGCTGAGATGAATCACACAGAGGCATAAATACTTAGGCCTCCCCGTCCTTAAAACTCCAATCGACACCTCCTTACCCGCTTTCTCCTCTTATATCCCCGCAATTATCATTGCTTGTCAAGTATGCGGCCCTCTCCCTTCCTACTCCTTGGAACTTTAGGCTCGACTAATGCCATACCATCCCCATGGAATGGACGACAACTCGCTGCTCGTGATCAGACCACAGGCGATGTATGCTCTCTGAAATTCACAGGAGCCAGTCAGGATGAGCTGACCAACACTTGGACGTCAAGCGGTGCTGAGGCATTCCTCCAGGATTTCCTGAGCAAGGGAGTCGACCAATGGACCAACAGATTCTTTGAGGAAGTTCTAAATGGTGGTACCCAAGATGGGTCGACTTACAACTGCGCTAGCTTCCCGCCTGGTGGGCCTTGCACAACCCCGTTAAGTGCCGCCTGCAGTAGAGATTACTCTCCACCAGAAGCCTTTTTTATCCACCAGTCCGTTGGTAATCTTTACGCGGCGTTTACTAGAATCCATGAACATATACAGGACCAGACAATTGTTGCGATACTCTCTGATATACAGCGTACTGTGGATGCGTTTGGGCCACCGCAACCCAAATTCAATATTGGCACAATTCTAGTCGGAATATTTGGAACAGTAGCTGCTGCGGTGGGTATCTCAGCCCCGATAACTGCTGCTGTCGCAGGTACAATAGGCGGCATCCTAACGGCAGTCAACGGTGGCGGAGTTACAGCACCAAAAACGCCTCTTGACTACGAAAAGTTAACCAAAGAGGCATTGGCTGAGCAATTTATTGGACTAAACAATGCCCTCAAACAAGGAGTCGCTGCTACTTTTGCAGGGAACTGGGGCGATCAAGATGGTCCTGAAGATAAGGCGGCTTGGATTGCTGAACAGTTCGCCAACGGCAAGCTATTGGATAATGAGCAGATTAATCCTGCCGTAGATGAGTATGCCGAGGCCACCCAAAAGATGATTGTAAGTTACCCCCTTCCAATGTATAAGTACTTATATTATCAAATTAGCGGCTGACTGGGAGATTTAGAGAGCGGAAATGGTTGTTCAAAGTTTGAAGGCTGGGAAATTCTATGTGCGGCTAGATGTGAGTTTCGAAGTTCCACCCCGTGCCTACCCCTTGTGGAATAACTAGTTGTTGATTATCGTCCTATTACTAGACAGCAGTGAGCGAAGAAGAATGTAATGAGCTGGGTAAAGGCTACTGGTGGGCGGACGCGAACGTAAGTTTACCATCCGCCATTGCCAATCTTCTCTTGAGCCCTATATCACTATTATCTTTAATCCCAATCATATAGAATGGGGCGTCTAGAGATTTTACTAACCCTGGGAATTTCCAGAAATGTGGATGGTTTTCAAAGGTTTGGGATGGGGATTCAGTCCTCACTCAAATTTTTGGTATGCCCGACGACAAATTCGAAGCCCTGACACAAGATTTTGGCTATGACCTTGGGGAAATGTTCAACAATGCAATTGATTGCGCATCAAAAGGCTCCACACCACCTTCCTGGGACCAACCTCGGGGCCTCGATCCGCAGGGAAAATGGCCGGAGTGTACATTCCACTTCCAAGTCAAAGAGGGAGGGGGACAATGGGAAGAAGAGCCCGAACCAAACCAGGAACCCGAGCCCAACCAACCCTGGTCTAGCGGCGAATGCACTATCGAGATGACTGAATACGCGAACCTTACCAGGTCGGAGGAGGTGAAAAATGCGGTTGACTTTCTTGACGGATACACGTATGAAATCACCATAAAGGACGACGTAGAGAGAGCGATTGGGACCGAATATATTGAGGGTTGGCCTCGGGACAAAGAGTATGCCGTTAAAAGCGCGCTCCCATGGTATGTGGTCTTCACATCGGGCTCAGATCAAGTTATCAGATTTGCATATGGTGGACAAAAATGGGATTCTAACAGCGACAATTGCGAGCTTGGTCCTTGGGCTGTCACTCAGGACCTGGGGGACGTTTCAAGGAAAGGCACTAGTACTTTTGAGTGCTAGAGTGGGAAGAATGCCTGTACCCCCCTGGCTTTGCCTCTTGTGTTAGAATAAGCCTTCTGTTGAACCCGCTGGAATTGCGTCTATTAGTTAATAGAGAATGAAGCTAGTTATAAAACACATAGCAGTTAATAGATCCTATACTCCGTACATCTCAGCAAATATTTCACCTATGCCATGGTACAGGAGAATCTCACGTGAGCGACCACCGTGACCGGCTGATAACTAGTCCGGCCGATAGATACATCTACACTTTTACATCAAGTCGTGCAGCTGCTGTAGGATTCGATATCCAAGGATTTATTCGCCGGTACGAGATGTGAATATAGCTGTGGCTGCTAATCTGAGATCATCAAACGCCAATCAGGAAGCCATCCGTACGTACATCGTGGTCAACTTATATGAATATCCGCTCTCGGGTTTTTAGGCCGAGATGCAAAGACAGACACGGCGATATAAATATACTAAGTATATTGGAGCTCAGACTCAGAAAACGGTGGTGCGGGGGCAACGGCGCTTTGTGTGGCTGTACACCCCTCCATAGCCCATTCTAGAGTGCTGATTGAGGATGCAATAATATTTTGATACCCAGCCTCAACGAGGCATGAATGGATGCACAGTATCTCTACATGACAGGGTTTATGAGGCTACATATTACCTACACTCCTTCTAGAGCAATGGAAGGAGTTAATAAAGTCCTTGCTGTCAAAAGGCAAAAGAAAGGCTGACACTTACTCCCTTTCTGCCCCCCATCTGTTTATTTCCCATTACTAGGTTATAAGCAACGCTGCTCATACTGGTGAGCTTCGACTTTTTTTAAGGCCTATCAATCTTGTAGGGATAGCGGATTGAATATGGCCTCAAAACTCACTCTAGACGGTGGAATTACCCTTGTTACAGGCGTTAGTGCACCCCAGACTTCTAAATGCCCCCCGGCAAAGAAAAGGCGCCGAGGTGTTAAACTGACATTGATTTTTCTAAATCTGTTAGGCCGCATCGGGCATTGGCAAAGAGACCGCTTTTGCTTTTGCCGAAGCTGGAGTTGAAGGCGTCGTTGTTGCAGATATCAATAAAGAGGGTGCAGAGCTGACCGCTTCTGATATCGCAAAATTTGCTACGAATCCTAATTTCCGTTCTGTGTGTGTTCAAGCCAATGTTACCAGTGAAGGCGAAGTGCAGAACATGGTTGATACCGCAGTCAAGGAATTCGGAAGGATAGATTACTTCGTCCACTCCGCGGGTGTAAGTTACGGGTAGTGCGCGTTCAACGATGCGATGCTGGGTTACTTGGCAGCTAATGTCTATCATTGAGCAGATGGGCAATGTTTCCGGCGCCATGACTGAAAATGTTAAGCCGGACGTCTTTGACAAGACCGTCGAACTAAACATCAGGGGTACGATGTTAGCCGTTCGTGCGGTGTCTCGAGCGATGGCTACCCAGGAACCCAGAACACACCGCAGTCCACGGCATGGGACGGAGCGTAGCCTTGGGCGCGGCTCTATCGTCACCTTGGCGTCTGTGAATGGACATGTACCTGCGCCTGGAATGATGCCATATGTTGCATCGAAACATGCGGTGATCGGAATTACCAAGACGGCGGGTATTTATATACCATACAGCCCCATGGTCATTCCCGCTTGAATATGAATGTCAGAATAGCTAATAGCATAGTGTCATTTAGCTCTCGACAACATAAAGAATCAGATCCGCGTGAATGCCGTCTGTCCGGCATGGACTGATACTCCGATGATGAAAGCAAGTCTGGAGCGATACCCCCCGCTGGGCCAGATTATCAAGACCATGTCCCCGCTCGGAAGAGCAGCGAGTGCTGAAGAAGTGGCGGATTCCATTTTATATTTGTGCAGTCCGTCTGCAAGCTATATCAACGGTACGAGTTTGGTGGTTGATGCGGGACTCACGATAATGGCACGAGGAGCTGCTGGCATCTAAACAGCTATTCTACAGTTTATCCTCCACGGAAAAAGTTCTCACAGTGTGAAATGAAACCATGCGATATTCTGGCAGAAAATGGGATGATATCAATTCCTAAATCCGGTATCTACTATTCGCAATATCTAAAGCTCCATTTCCTATGACCATAGCTCCAAATATAGCATTTGCACCCATGGGAATTCACTATGGAAAGGCTCTAACACCTTGACAAGGTAGTCACCCCAATCATCATCCCATCGTATAGACAATGTGGCTATGGAGTAGTCCCAATAGCTTGGAAGCCACCCTGAAGTCTCCCAGTCGATTAAAGTGACCTCATACATCGGCGCATCACAGCCACTCGAGGGGTCGCCATCTTTGCGCTTGACCATCACATTTTTGCGTTGGAAATCTCCGTGGGTGAACGTCGGCGGATGATTTTGAAAAACATTGGATAAAGCGCTACGATAGAAGTTTGCCCTGTGGAAACGCCCAATTTTTGACCCGTCAGTGTATTCAACGCTGTATTTAAAGGCGTAGGCCTCGTTCAGGTCGCTCTCCTTGTCAAATGGTCCGTTTATTGCGGGATCTGGTTTTGAAGTCCAGAACATCCCACCCAGCAGAGGGCGTTTATCAAGTGCCCCGAAATAGTTTGGCGAAGGAAGCTGGCGAAGTTCAGTGAAGTATTGCGCCAGAGCTGCGGTTATACCCCCCTTTTCGCTACTGGATAGCGTTTCCCATATCGCGGCTAAACTCTGGCCTTCAATATATTCCATGACTATGTAGTCTATAGACTCTGTAGCATCGGTATCATCGGTATAAAGAGCATATATCTGTGGGACTTTGATTCTTGTGTTTTCCTGTACGAAAATCATGTTCTCCCCTTCGATCAGGCTCAGTTGGCGAGTGTCACCAAACTTCACCACGTATTCATCTCGTACCCGCACGACCTTGTAGCCATTGTGGTCCTCGAGTACCGGTGAGTTCTGGATCTCTGGGTTGCTTGGGAGAGGATAAGGCGGGTTTGGCGCAAAATAAGGCGTTTGAACCATGATGCAAGCCTCATACAGCTACTGCGACGAAGCAATGTTATCAGCACAAGCGCTCCACAGTCTCTGCAAGAAGTAGGGCTGTTAATTCGCTGGTATTCGACCAAATCCACAATAGCACAACTGCCTGTACCAAGCATGGGGACAAGTATTTATCCTAACACTTTTTATGGTATGGACTGATGGTGTAGTTGATCACAAACCAAAGCCCAAACCCCGTTTGCGTTGATGGGGCTGCATGATCTCAGCAGCTTGAATGGCGCTGGTTTGGTCCGTAAGGAAAGGTTGGTGTACAGAATCGAAGACTCAAACCGCTAGATCAAAAGCTCCCATTAAGGAGAGCCAACATCGTTTCTTCCCTTGATATAGTGGCGTAGTTTTTGGCATTTTCAGCCTGGCAGCTACAACACTTTCAACACCAAAGTAGGCTGAGCTCTGAATTCCACTAACGATGGATGGCGAATGGTCAAAGTATTACTTTGAAGACTTCGATTTAATCCCGGACATACAAATTGACTGGCCCGGGGATCAGCTTGAGGACCAGCTGTCGTTTTCAGACCCAGATGCGCTACAGCGCTTACAACCTATGGTAGATCGGGCCCCCGATTGTCCAATTCGTGTCTGGAAAGCCCTATGGCACTGTCACGAATGCCCACGCAAAGTTGTCATTAAAACGGTGAGTTGGCTTTAATTCGGCCAGCTTGGGCGAAGCAAACACGCTGACAGCGATACTGCAGTACAGAACCTACACAGAGGAGGAAGCTAAAATTCAGCTGCGGCGAATATACTCGCCCGATCATACCTGGAAACATGTGCAGCTTGCTTGCGACCCGTATCTGCTTGAACTATGAGTTTTTGAGCGAATCCGTCAATGCTGTCCAAAGAAACACCAATACTTCTTCCCTAGGTACCACGGTATGTTAACCAATGCAGAGCGAGGTCGACCTCGTGGAATTGTCATGGACATCATAAAAACCGACCTGAAGCATCGCTATCTACTCCCTGCTGATATCCCTCATTATTGTCGGCATATCATCGATGAGTTTAAGATTTACCTGGGCAAGTTCGATATTTCCAGGGTTGAACGCTCCTGGTATGAATCACTTTTAGGGGATAGGCTATATGTGCTCACTGCCCTCTACTCCATGGCGATAATTCATGGTGATATAAAAGAGGAGCACTATAGATTTCTGGACAGCTTCCACGATGTGGGTTTGTTTGATTTCTCACGTTCTTATACCTTCACCCCCCAGTTTCCATACAACATAGCCGCACGTCGCCCAAGACCGTTCAAGCAGATTGTTGGCAAGGAACGTCTAGGGACTATGATAATTCTTGAGGAGCGGTATGATAATTCCTCTTCAGTTGCCTACCTTATCTTTTTATGGCTTAAGATATACTGATTCTCTCCAGGGTCAAGGAACGAGGGTTCCGAAGCCATGTAGCAACATCATTGCAAGTAATAATGCCGCTGCCGACACCATACTTGAAAAGCTACCCAATACCGTCGAAGAAGAGCTAGAGCTAATAGCTATCGGAGTCTCGGTACCACCACAATGTCAGTAAGCTCGGTCGTAATGTTGCACAAGAGAAAAATAAGTATTAACTTCAAGTCAACCATAACGCAGCCTATTCGTTTCCCTCGGTTTCTTCCATGCTGCCATTTTTAGAGCAGTCGACCCCAAATCAACCGTACACCTGGGTTGTTCATAGAACCCATCAGATGGATAAGTATAGAGGCCTTTGGTTGAAGTGCTTTCGGTCATCGGGAACAGCCAGCCTCAAGCGAACTATCTCAATCGCAGAGCCCGCAGGCTGTAAAATTCATCAAATAAAATCCACCATTGACGACACCGCCGCAGAGCCATCATATCATATGTTTGTGCTCATTCCACATCATTGGACCGAGGGAAATTTTAGCACTGGAAGCATCGTCGACTATCTTTCAACGGTTGCAAGCTTCCAAAGTTGTTTAATCGTTAAGCAAGATGATCTAGAAAGAGATAGAATATTAACATAACTCTTGACGCATGTCCAACCCATGATGTAGCCTCGAAATTCCTCGACGTATGGTTGTGTTGATTGTTGTAACTATTTCTCGCTCTCCTTGCGTTGTTAAAAGTCAGAACCACGTGACCGATCAAAATATTACTAAGCAGTGCTTAACAATCACGCCGGAAAGGAAAGAAATCGAGAAAGCGAAAGACGAAAGGAAAAAAAGATCCCCGGATTCCAGTCGTTCACTCTCGAGCTCAATGAATTCTTCCTGACTGTCTTTCCTTCCTTTCTTTTGTCCTAGGCCTTCTTCTTCTCCCTCATTATGTTTCGTTCAGCGTCGAGATCCATCCTCCGCGGCCCAGCCGCGACACAGCAGCTCCGATTCGCCCAGAGCCGGCGGTTCATATCCTCAACACCTGCGCAGAAAAGTCGGAGCTGGCGAAGTACGGTTGTAAGATGGGGATTGGCAATTGGTGCCGTTTACTATTATAATACCAGCCCTGTGTTTGCCGAGGATCCTCGTACGTCCATTTCTCCCACCAAAACATAGCCTGGGACGGACCCCCGAAAGCTTGAAGATCTGAGCACATCTGACGGAGTTGAACAGTTACGGTCCAACCGGGCAATAATGGCCAGCAGGATTCTCCCGCCTCTCTACCTACCCTCGAATCCGTAGCAGCCGCCAAGAGCCGCAAACCCTCGTCTCCTAAACCTACTCCCCAACCACCCAAGCAGCCCGAGCAATCGACAGACTCCTCCCTAGCTGATGCCGCAGATGTAGAGATAGCACCATCCGGAGCGCAACCATTAGAATTATCTCCCGAGGAATTGGAGAATGAAGCCGGTCAGGAGGGCGCTTTTAACCCGGAAACCGGCGAGATTAACTGGGACTGCCCATGTCTAGGCGGGATGGCCCACGGACCATGCGGAGAAGAATTCAGAGAGGCATTTAGCTGTTTCGTTTATTCTGAAGAAGAGCCAAAGGGAATGGATTGCATTGAGAAGTTTAAGTGCGTCAACCGCCATTGCGGCTGCGATTGGGTGGTCTTGAATTATGTGTTTGCTAACGTGTATCCGGTGTAGGGGCATGCAAGATTGTTTCCGACTCCATCCGGAAATCTACGGCGGTAACCTAGATGAAGACGACGTTGATGAGCAATTAGAAGAACATATTGAGGGGGCACAATCCGGCGAAGGTGCAGTTGAGCCTGCAACTGACCGGGAACAAACGCTCCAGGAGGTCAATGAGGAACTAGACCCTAAATCCGGAGGTATCAGGGCTCCTGAGCAATGGCATGATACCACCGATAAGAGCGGAGAGGCAACACAGGAGGAAAAGAAGTGATTTATATAACATGTCAGAATATCTTTTTTCTTTTTCATCTCTTCTTTTTTTTGAAACCACCCCTTTCACCTCTGTTAAAAAATACTCTTCCGGTTTGGCTGTACAGATACTAGAAACTCAGATGAGCGCAAAATAGACGTATGTACCATAATCTAACCAGTAATCATTACCTAATGAGGATGTTAATGGCTTTTGATATTTGAATGTTGGTTGCATAATAAGGAGACAACGAGATCAATAGTAGAACCAAGGTAATAAGGTGATTGCATATATAAATAGAATAATAGAGATATGCTCCAAACCACTCACTCCATCTATCTCTGCTGGAGACTCCCATATATATAAGAAAAGGTAGAAGAAGTTACGAAAATAACAAACCCCAACCCCTTAACCCCTGATACCTAATTAGAGATAAAAAAAAATAACAAGAGGAAAAAAGATAACCAAAGGTGACTATAACAACCAGGGATCCACATTCTCTGTTCTTCCAGCTTGAATCATCGCTCCGTTAAGCTCCAATACGGTGGAGCAGTTTTCATATCACTTCCTCAAGATGGCTTCATAAAGGCTGCCCAACGTACATACGGCCGATCCAGTCAGCAAACCGGGTAGTCCACCAGGGACAGACGCGGCAACTCGGTCCACCGACGAGTGGTCAAAAACATCCCAAAAGTTAAAGCGGTTTGCATACACCAGGTATGAAACCAAAGCCTTTGAAACGTTATAGACAAGCGGATCCACGTTCATGCCGGGCTTTCCTCGAGCCAGAGTAGCGGCGGCTCTGCGTGTTCCATAGGTATGAGACACAGCGGCCGCGGCAGGCTGGGTGATTCTCATTCTAAGGTTGATAAAGTACGCGAATATAGAGGGGAGAACCAGACTTGTCGTTAGCCAGAGAAAGAAAGGAGACCAAAACGACGCGCTAAGCAAGACAAATAAGTCTGGAATCTTGATCGCGAAGGATGGAGTGTTAAGGCCCGCGTGGGCGGGGAAAGTCAGGTGTTTCCAGGGCATGATATCTGAGCCTAGTCCATATAGCTCAATGGCGATGACGACACATTCAATGGCACTAACGCTGCTCAACCAGGAGCGCAGGACGTGGCTTCGTTCAGTCAACCCGTACGAATCCCAGGCTTTGGAGACAGAATTGCGAACGCGCGTTGTTTGGCGGTCGATTCTATCCGCCACTTCGGCTGGAGTAGCTGGGAGAGATGGGAATTTGAGGCCAGGGCGTACCGGCGTTTCAGCCGGCAAACTAGGCGACTGTCTGGAAGAGGAAGCCTCGGATTCATTACTAGTATAGCCGGTCAGCAAAGATGATATAAGAAAATGGAAAACGCGTCTAAGATCGCGTGTAGAAAAACAGCGCGATACAAGAAGAGGACAACGCACGATTCTTCGGCGGCAGACTCTTCTTCGGCTTTCGCCGGCGCGTTTCGCGTCGGAGTGCTAGCCAACGCGACTTTTGGCGAGAGTTCAACCTTTGGCTCCTTTTTAATTGGCGACCCGCGCGGTGGGTTCATGATGCGCCGATAGTACTGGTCCAGCTTGGGCATTCCGTAGAACTTGGCCTGATTGCTGGAGAGGTATTGATCTAGTGTGGTTTCCAGTGTGGGTTTCTTATACTCCTCATAGCTAAGCGCGAAGAGATAGGTAAGCTTAGGAAACATAAGCTGGACTCCGCGTGTATGGTGGGACAACGTACCCTTTGAAGCCCGTTAGCTCGGCCAGGTCAATCAGGTCCGATTTCCGCAAGGAGCGAAGATAAGGTAATGCGGTCGACATGGTGAGATATTAGTGGTAAAAGTCAAGTCGCGTAAAGCATGCGATTATAGGTATGGCAGTTTAAGAGCCTGTTATGTTATATTTATATATGGTTGGTGGTTGGGTGATGGGTTTCGTGTCTGGAGAAGAAGATGAAGAAACAGAAAAGGCGGTTTGTTTATGATGAAAGTCGCCGCTTGCTTGTTTACGTGGGGCGTCCCGTTGTGGAAAGGCCAAAACGCGCCACTAGGCCTGATATGGATGATCGCCTTGCTGTTATAGTGGATGAGTAAGCGATCAGCCTCACTACCCTTTACTGTCTATCAATGTCAGGATATCAGACTCCTGTTGACAGCTGCTATTGTTGCATAGCAGAGCCCAATAGCCACAGTCTTTGAGCATGGTCAGGCTTTTTGGCCTGGTGGTTGAAGCCCTCGCTGCCGCAGCTCCTTACTGTTATTAAACCTTGTTGAAGCGGAAGCTTTAACCGCTAGACCAAAAGCCTGAACAGGTTCCTGGCTAGGGCCAGTGAACTCTGCTATGATAGACCGAAGCTAGGAATCCGTTAACACTACATGTTGCAGGGCAACACCAGGCAGCACACCTCGCAACTGCCCAGGAATCTGCCTATGCGCTACGCCGTAGTCGCTGGAACCCTAGTGCGAGTTCATTAGACTTGGAATCCTATATATATGTCATGCGATCCGTTCCGGCATGATTGGACGAGATGTGTCGCTTATGACTTAGTAAAGGCTAATTGGCCTCACCCGAGGGGGGCATGCCATCGACATTTTTTTTAGTAAAATTTTGTATTCGGGGGGAGTCCCTCTTTCTGATCCTCTGCCTGCGAAGTTGGTTGGGTAACGTGTTACACAGAAGAGAACTATGGTCAGGGGATGAACGAACAAGGGCATGCCCATAGCTTTCAACAAGGCGTGTTTCATACTCAATCCAACGGTGCTCCTTGTCTCCAATATATGACTTGTCAGGATAGACAATTGCAACGTCAAAATCAATCCAAAGCACCCGCTCCGGGTTACCCGGCACGATAGCGATGTTCTTTGGATAGGTATCATTATGTTCAACCAATGCTTCATGAATTCGTGAAATTATATCGATAGCCTTCTGCATGCGTTCTTTGGTATAAGTGACGCAGTTCATCTCCATAGGGTTCGGTAAGTATTCAATCAAAACCGCAATAGGGAATGATACATCGGATTTGAATGCATCAAAATGAGTCCAGTCGGCTGGGTTGACGGCCGGCATATAGCCATAGAAATCAGGAACGTCACCACTATCACATAACCCAGATCTCTTGAGCCTACAATAAGCTCTGATCTCACAGCGAGCACGGTTCAAATCGCGAAGGCCATCAGGAGCGTATCCTGGGTCCTTATTATTATGAAACTAATGCATTATCAGCACGGGTGGCATCTAGAGGACCTGCAAGAGACGTACAACTTTCAAGACACGCGTTTGACAAAGTAGGTAACATGAAAGATAGTCGAAGCCTCGGATACTTTCAGCACTTTAACAAGTTTCATCTTTTCAAAGTCAAACTCGACTTTGAAGCCTTCATCCAGCCCAGTTTCGTGCCTGTAGATGGTCTTCTCAGGGCCAAAATCTCCATGGCTAGCAATGAAGATACTTTTGAAAACCAAAGAGGAGTAGTTTTCGGGATATTTCAAAATTATCGGAGCTTCAAAACCTTGGGGTAGCAATGAGAAGGCATCAATGGAAAAGCCGGGTGGATGCACCCTTTATATAGAGGGCAAACGCCATGCTACCTCACTTTGTTGCCTCGCTTTGTTGCCTCGCTTTGTTGCCTCGCTTTGTTGCTTGTAAAAAGTAATATGAGGTATGGCATCGTAACATAGTTATTCCGTACCGAATCCTGGTTCTTGAAGCTCACCTTCCAACCAGGCACAACTTCGTCCACAACAACCAGAGAAGCAAGCAAGCAGTGCTGAGTTAGGACTTGATAGTGGTTTAACTGCTGTGGTGAGTGTATACCGAAACAATTGATACAATGGAGTGGAATCCTACACATTTTTTCCATACAACTCCCCCACCAGTGCCATACGCATTGATAGTGCTGAACCATGCCATCAATGAGAATGCGTACGATGTACTGAAAAAACACGGTGCGAATTACATCCTAAATACCGAAATGGAATTGAGAAATAGATTTATCCTGCTATAGTCTATATACTGACGTGGAAAACAGCATGCTTCATAATATGTGCCGATGGAGGGGCTAATCGGTTCTATGATTTGATGAAAAGTCGCGGTCTAGAGAATACTGAGGTAAGATCGAAAACTGCTTGAATATGAATCACCAGAGCTTTATGTTATTTGGCACAGATACAATTATATCTGACAAGCTGGGCAGCTTCCGAATGCTATTATCGGCGATTTGGACTCTCTTGATCCTCGAGTTCAAGAGCATTATCAAGAAAGGGGGGTAACTATTATAAAGGACCCAGATCAGTACTCGACAGATTTCACGAAAGCTATTTATTATCTTTATGACAACTGCAATACAATTTTGGCCAAGCAGTCGTCCGAACAGCGAGCAAGTCCCAGATCTGAAGAAAGCAATGAAGAGCTTGACATTGTAGCTCTGGGTGGGCTTGGGGGGCGGGTCGATCAAGGGCTCTCCCAGCTTCATCATCTTTACGCAACAGCAGATCTTTTCTCGTCAATTACCAAGCGTCCTAAAGGAGAGTTATATCTACTATCTGAAGAAAGCATTACATTCCTGCTACGTGAGGGCCATAATACAATACTCACTCCCGGGGGTTCAACCCTCGAACATTTGAAGGAAACGGGGAATAATTCTAGCCAGCTTATTAGTGGGTCAAACAGCGGTGCGGAACTGTACTTCGCAGAGAATATTGGAATCATTCCGATAGGGAATCCGTCGGTTATAAGCACCCATGGCTTAGAATGGGATGTCCAGAACTGGGAAACGAATTTTGGGGGGAGGGTCAGCACAAGCAACCATATTCGCGCCGATTCTGTCAAAGTTGAGACTTCTGTTCCCGTTTTATTTACGATTGAACTTGCACATCGCTTAAAACACGCAGCAGGCCGTTACTAATTGGGAGGTTATCGAAATCTGCCCCATAGCCCTCCCCCCAGCCCATCCTATATGCCAGTGGGCTACTTTTCTTGGGCGGGATCGTGAGTGTAGGGCCTCCTGCAGCGACCCCCATGCCAGGATCTCGGTGTTTTACCCGAATATGATACTGTGAGCAGGCAGAGATGCGGCAAGGAACTCCTGGGCATGAGACAACTTCTGGGGGGCATGGCCGAGCAAAATTCACGCTTTCTACATTTATTATCTCGACTCAGTAGTTTCGACATTTATATTGGAATTGATTTTGAAGTTGCGGCGGAGTTTTTCTATGTATTCGTGACGAGGAGTCCCGATAAGAAGAGAGATTGTTCTTTTTCTCTATATCTTGCGAATAGAAGGCATATACAGCGTTATCTTGGTTATATTTGCTACCTTTGCATGAAGTCCAACGACCGGGAAGACCACGAGTCAAAATGGCCGTCTTTACAATTATTTGCATCAAAGACAAAGACAATGTGCAGCAGATTAAAAAAGGGTCGATATGATTCTGAGGTCCAGAACTCTATGACTGTTATGACTTTTATTACAGTGACCAAGACCACCACTCCTGGTCTGAAATCTCACAGCCTCATCAACGGCGCGGCAGATCAAATGAGAAACTATAGGCCCAGCTAACTTGGGCTCGGTGTGTTTTCGTAAGGACGGACCACCATGCTGAAGGATAGTAGCGATCGATCCAACGATCAGACTCTCTAGGATCCCGAAGAATGAATATTCCTTGCCTAGCTCAGTCTCCGGCCAGCTTCCCAGGCGCGCTACCATTCAAGGATTGCGACCCAACACATCCTGGTATTCCTCCAGTTCTTGTTCCACAGTTTTCAAAAGATGCCAGTTATCCTAAATCCAGAACTTTCATGCTCCGCATCGGATTTCCTGCATATGTAGTGTCCGCGACCGGACTGTTCCCAGGGCTAGGCCAACAAAGGAGGATGGCCATAAACTGGATTCTTCAATTTTTCTGTCGAACACGAGTCGGTTTTGGTGCAACTCCAATGCCAAAGTCAACCCATTCAGCTGAGCAGAGAATCGCATTTGATCACCTGGAAGAGCTCCCGGACAACATGGCCCAAGCACCCTCATACTACGTCGTAAGGTCAGGGTCTTGGCTGTTAGACAAAAAGAAAATCTCGATCCCAAGACTTTGACGCCATAGGGCCCATCTGCAGGCTACTAGCCAAGCACCTTTCAGCTCGGGACCCCCGCAATGTTAGTATCCTGGGCGAGTGTCATGCAGTTCTATCTGTGTGGCGCAGCGCGGCTCAGACATACCGGGACGTGCTCCGTATGCTACGTAAAGCTTCGTCTAGCTTTTTTTGACCACAAGAAGAGTGAGCTATCATCATCCATAGCTATCGGATTAAACTGGCCGCCCCCACGACACACATGCAAAATGGCTAATTACAAGAGATATTCCGCGACGTGAAAATTCTAGTTTTGAAGGAAGCTTGTGCCCAAGTTCGGTGCATACATGAAAGGCCAACCCCACGAATCTCCACCCAGAGGAACGATTAGCCATGATCCTAAGGTTGCTCAATATGAAACAGATATTAGAGCTGCAATGAGTTTTTTCATGCGTCAAGCACGATCTCTCGGAAGGGCGTGTAGGTCCCGACGATGAGGACCTGGTTAATTTGGCTGTGGGTCAGGGCAGCGGAAGGATACTCCGTCTGCCAAACGAGATTAAACAACGCGATCAAGGAGCTAAGTTCAACCCCTCCTCGTCTCATGATAAGCGAAGAGGCAGACATGCAAGCCACAGATGAGTCCATGCGGCCACGAGAAATAGATCTCTCCCACACGTGGATGCAAGGAGAAGAAGAAACGGACGAGAGCTTTGTTCAGGGAATATAAGAAGCACATAAAAGTACATGGGAGAGAGGGAAAGAGGGAATTTTCCTTTCGCCACTACATATGTTGGACAGGCAAAGATATGCTGAATGAACCCTTGACTCACCAAAAAAGATGCGAGCAAAAAGGGAAAATTTTTTGACAGGACAACGGGATACTCTATACGGTAAACTTACTTACGACGCGCGCTAAAGAGAGCCAAATTTATATACGGATTGTGTGCGACGAGGGCAGGGGTGGGTATGATTTTAAGAGAGCCAGCCTGCTGCTCTCCTGTCAGCACCTCCTCCTCTTCCTCTTTTTCTTCCTCTCCTTCTTTTTCTTCTGCTCCTCCTTATAGTATTGCTGGCATTTCTATCTCTATTTCGGTTCATTCAGTCACCTGCTGTGAGGCTTCTTGCGATGGAGTGGTCTAAATTGCGCAGCTTTCTACCCCCTGTGAACTTCATCTTGTTGCATTGTAAGAGCACCATCCCCAAGTTGCTCAAGCAAGACGTACTTACTGATACTGACATTGCATCCAGATGCGTGGATTATCTTTATGGGACTTTTGTCTCTCGTCGTCCTCTACCCTGCGGGAAATATGCCCGCTCTAGACGCCTACTTCTTCGGCGCAAGCGCTTCCACAGAGTCTGGCTTGAACACGTAAATGGCTATGATGATATTCTTGTCCTTGTGCCCTCCGGGTTACTGACACTGTTACCATGGTATCTAGTATTGATATCAAGGATCTCCTGCTCTACCAGCAGCTCTACGTCTACTTCATCCCTATGTTCACACAGCTTGGATTCATCAACGCTTTCGCTTGTCTTGTCCGCTTCTACTGGTTTCGCAAGCATCTGAGGAAAGTCGGTATGTTTTTTAGCCATACAAGTAAAGACGGCTTGATAGGACTTGTCTGATTTCTTAATCAGCACCCAAGTTACTGAAGCGGCAATCTCCTCGGGCAACGCCCAACGTGGACCCGAAGACAGTCGACGGAAAGCAGTCCTCTGAGAGTGTCCAGGTGAAGGTGGAAAGACCAGAACCTGACCATGATCACAGGTCTCAAGGCGAAGAATCGTCAGATAGTACCCTGAAAAATACCACCGGTACTCACATTGTGATTGATGACTCCGCAAAGCCGCTCCGCGAAGATGCTGCCATCTATGTCCCAGGCCCTCGTGAGCGCGAACAAGGTACGCTCTATGCTTACCTAGGCTTAACAACGAGCTAACTAATCTTATTCCAGGTCACCCGTTGGTAGAAGTGGCTCGGAATGGGAAAGTACATGATGATGGTGAGTGGCTGCGAAGACTCCTCCAAAGCTCCGCGGGTTGCTGAAACAAAATACTTCAAGATATGTCAATAAGCGAAGAAACGCAGCCAGGAGCTGGCGCTTCCCAGCTTCGAAGGCGTGTCACTCAGGCATCGCGACAAGCAGATGGCATTGCCAACATTACTAGGTCCATGCTGGTTCTCGACTCCCAGGCGTCTCATCGTCGCTCTATGAGCTTGTCGCGCCAAACCACACGCCCCCTGGATGCTGACGGTACTTTGAATCTGTCCCGCCACGCCACCGTTGGTCGCAATTCAGAGTTTCACAACTTGACCAAGAGTGATTTGGAGAAAATTGGCGGAATCGAGTACAGAAGCCTCAAGCTGCTACTCAAAATTGTATTCTGTAAGTTTGGTTTTCGTCCCAGATGCATCCCCCCCTTTTTCTTGTCCGATGGATGCATTGTACTGATGGGTGCCCTTGCAAGCGTACTACTTTGGCCTTCACCTGTTTGGTGCTATCTGTCTTGTGGGCTGGATTCAATATGCGAACCCAAAGTACAGAGCTGTTCTTGATGACATTGGACAAAATAAAAACTGGTGGTAGGTTGCACTTCCCCCAGCAATTTCAGCTGTTGCTCCCAATCTCTGACAATTTACAGGGCGTTCTACTCATCCCAGACGATGATTGACAACTTGGGTTTCACCTTGACCCCCGACTCGATGATATCTTTCAGGGACGCTCCATGGCCTATGATTTTAATGAGCTTTCTTGCGTTTGCAGGCAATACCCTTTACCCAGTATTCCTCCGCTTAGTTGTTTGGACTACCTCAAAATTAGCACCCAAGAACGCTTCAATCCAGGAACCACTATCGTTCCTTCTAGAGCACCCCCGCCGCTGTTACACCTTGCTTTTCCCAAGTCGGCCAACCTGGATCCTCTTCGGTATCATATTTGCCATGAACTTTGTGGATACTCTATTGATACTCGTGCTGGATCTGCATAATCCAGAGGTTGCTTCCATTCCTATTGGCCAGCGAATATTCGCTGCCATCTACCAAGCAGCTTCTACACGTCACACTGGCACGGCCGCCTTCAACCTAGCTAACGTCAACCCTGCGGTGCAGTTCAGTATAGTGGTGATGATGTACATCGCTATATTCCCCATTGCTCTGAGCATCCGTGCGTCTAATACCTATGAGGAGAAATCTCTCGGTATCTGGCCTGGTGAAGGCAGCCTCAATGAGACGGATGGTCGATCCTATATCATGACACATCTTTCAAATCAACTCAACTTTGACCTGTGGTATATCTTCTTGGGTATCTTCTGCATCTGTATAGCAGAGTCGAAGAGAATTGCGGATAACAATGAGCCTGTCAGTATCATGTCGCGCACATCCCTAGCCTATTCTCATCACCATACTAACTGTTACGAACAGACATTCACCGTTTGGGCAGTGTTTTTTGAGGTCACATCTGCTTAGCAAGTTCCCCCGCCTCCTTCCCCCTTTTCCTTGGGCCTAACACCCAACCACTCTAAACCCTTTCAAACCTCCCCTTTCCCAGTTCAATCAAGGAGATTAATTCAACTCCGGACTGAGCAATGTGCGCTAAGAATTTCTCTTTAGTGGTAATGTCGGGCTCAGCCTCGGCTATCCAACGGTCACAACCTCCCTCAGCGGTGTGTTTAGCAAATTCAGCAAACTCGTCATCTGTGCTATGATGATTCGTGGTCGCCACCGTGGATTACCATACACTCTAGACCGTGCCATCATGCTGCCGGGCGAGGAGCTTCTCGACCTTCCTTCTGATAATGAAGTATGAGATAAGCACGTCGCCCTTGGCCAGCGGTAATTTGGATTTTTGGACTGAAGAGTATACCGATTCCGGCAGGGCAGACGACAGAGAACTAACTCCCTATTTGTTTGCAAACCTGATACAGGCAAAGCTCTGCTATCGGATGGTGAGGTTTCTTTTTCCAACATCGTGACTCTTTGAGCTGGCAGATATTAGAGTCTTCAGTAAACGCATTATATAGATTCAATCTGTCTTTCAAGATTGATAAAAAAGCTTTTAACAATATAAATAATTGGGGTGTCGACTTTCGAATTATCTGCGTAGTATTCTCCCATCCTTCGTGATATCCATTAAGCGGAAATCGAGTTTCTGCAGGGTAGCTAACGCTCCCTCGCAATACGGAGTATATAATTAAGGGGTAAACTTCAAGGCTTCTATCCAAGCCCCATCGCGAAACCATCCAATGCAAGAGTTCGTGGGCGAACAACAGTCGTACCCCAGATCTTCGAACTTCTGACGAATTTATCCTTTTATCTCTCAGCTACTACTGCGACAATACATGCCGACTTGAACTGTTTAGCCGCCCTATGGGATTGAAGGCCCGTAGATCTACCAGAAGAGCAAAGAGATAGGAGATACAAACTACATCCTGGGCTCTGGTACTATAAAATTGCGTGGTCAGGCGCTAAAACAGACTATTATGCATGAACAAAAATGGTAGCCGGATGGTTCCAGGTTCAACCTCATAGATCAAGTCATAGATATATTGGTCTCAAATTGCTACGCTAATTCTGACAAAAGACCGACTCGGTAGCATCAGGCTTCATTTTTCTTCACCCCTCTGCCACAAGCGCACCAAACCAGCTCTGTCTGCCTCTCTTCAGAAACGGAAAAGGTAATCTCACTTCGGTCAAGATTTATGTACTAAACTTGTGAGTTGCATCGGCTTAGTCCGGGGCTAGCTTGCAATGGTACTAAATAAACCTGGTACAGTGGTGTCAAGTCGTCTTAAAATATCACTTTTCTGTGCTCTCCGAAGCGACGATACGTAAATCTGGGGTCTTGGCTTTTGGTTGCTCTTCACATTCGAGACGCGTGAACCTGTATCAAAAACGTGGGCCACCGGCCCGATAATGTACCTAGAAGTAGCGGCGAGGTTAAACCACACCAAGTTCTAGTATGTGTGGGGCCAAGGGGGCGACTGCAATTGTCGAAGATATGGAAGCGAGACAGTTACGCCATGATGGTCTCAAAGCATAGCACGAACTCTATGCCTCCTCAAAATCGGGGTGCTCAAAGCTTGAGGCGGAGGAGGATGGGAGGGAAGATCAATTGAACTCAATATCAACCGGCTGTAGAAGGGTTTCACGTCCTAGAGAGTTGAATTCCCTTGAACGCCGAGGATCAGCGAATGACCCCAGCGCGGCAAGAAAATAAGATGAATCAGCAAATTATCCTCTTAGGTTTGGTTGGGAGAGCTATTTTTCCGCGCTGTCAAAGGGCTGTTTGGGTATGTGGGTTCTCTTTCTCTGCTTGGGGTTCTTCGAAGCTTTCAGGTCATCGTACCAGTCAACATCGCTGAGTTGGAGTTTGCGGGCACGGAAGCCGCTACGGTTTGCCTTATCGAATCTCGCGTCGCGGTGAGAAGGGGTTCGCTTCTCAACACCTTTGGGTCCTTTAGCATTGGGATTCCTCTGCAGGGGGTTTAATTGGGTAGGGGGAATGTTGGTTTCACCGTCATTGACTTCATTGTCGTCTCCGAGATCATAGTTGAGAACCAGATTCTTGATACGCTGTTGTTCCTCACGCTCGGCCTGTTGTTGGGTTTTCATCGCCACGGCGAAGTTGGAGTCAGAAGGTAGGTCGATTTTACGCGTCTAGAAGAAGTAAGTCAGTCCATGGTCCTCTATGTCGTAGAAGTCCTAGCGATAAGAAAGAAAAAAAATTCACTACCTGTTGGCGGTTTCCGCGCTTGGTCATGAGGGAGAATGCCATTGTACTAGTCGCAGGACGGCTTGGTTCCTCCTTGGTTTCCTCGGCGGCTGGCTCACGGGTGGAGCGCTTCATGGGCAAAGGTACATCAAACATCGACTTTCGCTCAAATTTGCGGGATTCCAGACTTTCAGACATCATTTTCTCGAAAGCACGATCAAACTCTGCCTCGGCTTCAGGGTCTCGTTCCTCTTCTTGTCGGGCAACAAAGATTTCTTCTTCTTCGTCATCCTCTGATTCCGAGTCAGCTTCGTGGTCAATATTGGCCACCTCTCCCTGTTCCACCATATCAGCAACCATCCGAAGAGCAACGTTTTAATCAAATTGATTCCATACATCAGCTTCATCACCAGAGGAACGGTCTTCCTCGCCATCAGGAAGAGCATCATCTTCCATATCTTCATCCGAAGATGAACTATCCACGTCATCTTCTGGATCAGGCGCTTTATCGGTTTCTTGAACTTTATAGTTCACCGCTACAGCTTCTGCGAAGAGTCGAGCGGCTTCCGTAATGTCAGAAGCTGCTTTCCATTGCGGTCGGATCAGCGCAAAAGTATCTTGAATAACGAATTCAACATCCATAGGAATGGGGTCCTTGGTGTGGAGGTAGTACTTTGGTCCCGTTAGCCTCTGGCAGATATGTAAAGATTTCGCAGCAACCACAATTCATACTTGAAAGAATGTTAAGAAGAAATCGAGCTTCTTTTTCGCGCTACCACGATCGAAGCAAACACCACAAGTATCTAGAAGGGTGCAGACTAGGCGGATACGGAAGTAATCGTCAGGCATATCTAGCGGGTTAACTTTCCCTGGTGCAGGAGTACCACCCTCTATATTTTGTCAGCATCATCGAGGTATTTTTTTTTTTCAGGACAGACGGAGCAATAATACCATGCCCGAAGGTTACTATCCGATAGAGTGTATCGAATATCACCGGAGAATCGATCATCTTGTAATTGTAAAGCTCGCCGAGGTATTTAACCTCCGCAATGCGCTCCTGGTTGAACTTGAAATCATTTTGCTCCAGCCCTACAGTTATTCTTTCCAGCACGTTATCGATAACACCAATCACGAATGACTGATGGTAGCGATATAGAGCGCTAGCAAGGATTGCCAGTAGATGAATAGTCCCGTACTTTACCTTACCAGGCTTGCTAAAGATACGCTCAAGGATATTGACAACCTATATTCTGTCAATACAAAAAAAGATCGATTATTAGGAGGCACTGATGGTAAATATTACCTCGGGTTCTTCCCAATGTAGCTTGCGAATGGATTTCAGAATCCTGGTATAGTTTCGCTTGTTCATATCGAGATATATGAGCTTCCGAATAAACAGTTCCATTGGCGTACGTTCCTTTTGCTGAATTGCCGGTCTAGACGGAGGATCAACGTAATACATCGCATTCTCAATAATCATGCGCTCCTGTTGTCCTAAATGTTGCGCCGCTTTCTTCCGACCAAGCGTTTCCAAAAAGGAGGCCATTCTAGGAGCCGTTTCAGGATTTCGAAGCAGGTAGCGGCCACAGTTCTCCAACAGATTGCCCATGATTTCGATATTCATTCTAGAGAAATCGTCGAGACTAACCTTGAAGCAGTGGAAAATGACATGTTCAGGCACGACACCGAATTTTGTGAGCTCTGCTAAATATCTGATGTTGCTTGTACGAACCTGGCCGAGGAATTCTTTTTGTTTTCGTCGTTGGAGGCTGCGAAATTCTTCATCCAAGTAGGTGGTTAGGCCTTGCGGAATGTCGGGAAGATACTGGCCAAGAGTAGCCACAAGGCGCGAATAAAGGGGAAGCAAATCGGAACGACCTTTAGGAATCTCCTGGACGGCTTTGACAAGACGGTTACGGGAGGCTTTTGAGTTGAGAAAGCAAAAATCCAGGGCGAGCTGGTCTACAGCATCCTTGTTTTGCATGTCGGGAAGTTTTGACAGCAACGCATCGACCTGGGCACCCACTGTTTTGTTAACAATAGCAGTAGACTGGTCGTCTGCCTCTCGGGTAGAGGAGTCTGTCGTTTCCCCCTTGGAGACTCCATCAGCTGCCACACCATTTGCTGTGTCGCCTTCATTCTTGGATTTGGGCTGATCGTCTCCGTCGCCTTTCTTCTTTTTGCCGTCTTCAAGTAATACCGCAGGTACTTTGCCTTTAAGATCAGCAAGGTTTTCGTAAAAGCGTCGCTCTTCTTCATCCTCCCAAATTCCTGGGCCCTCGCCCTGTCCGCGTAAATATTCGCCCGTCTTAACTAGGCCAATGCTCCCAGATGCGTTGGGGTCGGCACTATCCTTCTCTGCCAAATCAGGCATGTCCGAACCCAGGATTTCGCATAGAGCCTGTGTGTTTGTCACCAATTTTTCATGTCCTTTAGTGTGCTTCTCGAAATTCGCTTGTCTGTCTTCCAGGATTTCCCCACTCTTCACATACGCCTCTGCATTGCGACGGCTCTGCGATGCAAGAGCCTTTTGGTCACGGATGACGTGTTTTTTAACGTCCTCCAAGTACCTGTTTAAGATGTTCCTGAAGCGTGTCTGCAACTTCTCAGAAATGAGCGGCGCATCATCTGCGGAGGTTGCGTTTGCTGAAGATTCATCGCTTGAGGTAGTTTCCTGTCCTTCTGTCTCAGACGCCACTGCCCCATCCGCCCCAACAGACTTCCTCCCCTCATCGGTAGGTTGTACTCCCAGAATATCCCAGCTGTAAGTCTTCGCAAACAAGACGGCTAAAGACAGGTTGAGGTGCTCACGGTCGTAGCCAAGCAGATCCTTCAGGACCTCCAGAGGAAACGGTTCTTCGTCTTTCTCCTGACCAATCTTCCCAGGCACCTGTGATGGCTTCGCCTTGTTCACATCGGCAACTTTGCCGATACCCGTTCCATCCTTGCCTTTTATTCCCAGCTCATCCGGCTTTTCAACGTCGTCTAAGCCGCGCACAAGTGAAACCAGCCAGAATTCTGTAACGACCCGAAGTAGAGCTCTATGCCGAGAAAGGCGATCTTTTTCTTCACGCTCGCGTACCTCTTGCGTCCACGACTTTAGCTGTGCTTTATCGGGCGAAGTCAAACCACGACCAATATTCCAAGCCAGACGCCTTGTAAACTCGTCGGGGCCAAAACGCTGGTGGAGAGCACTTGCGATTTCGACGGCGGCGGAAATTTCTCCGGGCGATTTGAGCTTACATAGACCCTCGTAGAAAGCGGAGATGATCTCGGATAGGTATTTATGCAGGGACAGGGTTTTGATATCTCCCAGAAATGCCGACAGTGAAGAAGCCGTGACACCGGTTCGCAGGCGCTTTATAAAAGCTGTATTCTTCTTTAGGGACGAATCCAGCGACTTGCTGGTCTCAAAAAGATCTACGGATGGTAAAGAGAAAGACAACAAGTTAGTCCACCAACACCTTCTGTCAAACCCAGGCCCGGAACATAAGGATCAACCATACCTGTCTGGCCATCCCATGCTTGTGCGTTTAACTTGCGGAGCTCTCCTATCTAGAGTATAAGCTGCTAATACTATCTGAGATGAACATGCAAGGAGGACATACTCTTTCTTGCACGTTCCATCACGGTCTCCTCGAATCGGGTTTGTATGCAGTAGATAAAACTACAGTCAAACCCCGGTTCTTCTATCTATGTTAGAGGTAAAAGAAAAGTAGTAAAGAGTTGAACGCCACATTGGGCAGAGTCAGTTGAAGCCTGCAGCGGATATCGGTGAAGATAAATAGGCTTGGTAAAGAGAAAAGCGTGTGGGAGACAACAGTTGAATATTCCACAATCGCACTGAAGGCGGGCGACGTTAGTTAGCTTTAGTTGCTTGTTTCCTATCGCTTGCTCGATGCTATCCGGATATCAGAAGCCTTTCCTACTTGGGAATAGCGCCAGATGAACCTGCTGAGTAATAGTTCATCCACGTGATAGTGCTCGGCTTAGTCATGCTCAGAGGTCAACCATGTTAACTTGTCTAGTACAATAATTCGTCGAGGACTGTCTTTCTCCAATACTGAATCAGATATTTACAAAGAACCAACCGATATAACTGCTACGAGATTCAGACCCAATTTTCGAAGGGCAGATCCAGCACCCTAACCTCAAGCACTTTAATTCAAGAGCGATAATGACATATTTTGAATGGGAAAAGAAGAGCAGTGAATGCAGCGGGAAATGAGTGTCTGGTTTGTAGAATATTTATCTATTGTTGACGGATTCCTAGGTTCCGTTCTGGAAAATCCATCCACCACCCTAGACAAGGTTGAAGCAGCCGAAAAGGGGCCTTTTTTTGAATCAAACGGTATGCTCAGCTCGGTAGGAACCGTCGACATTTCTATGTCGTTATCATCAGATTTGGAAACATCTCCTGCGCGCAGTGGGTCGATATCATCATCTTCATAGTCATCCTCGAACCACAATTCAGTCGCACCACTCAGAGTAACAACTCGATTTAATAATGACTGCAACTCAAGAGGACTCGCATGTGTCAAAGGGAATTTGACTGAATCTTATGTTCCGACTGTATATTCATATCGTGCTCATTGTACATATACAGGCTGTACTTGGTAGGGGAAGCAAGCGATAGTGACGGCGGCTCAGTAATATCGGTGTCTGACCGGACGGAAACTATCTTTAGCCAATGAAATATAACAGTCATTTTTATTTTTTCTGCATTCGGTTCGGTAAAATCCAAGACAAAATGGCCGCGACCATGTATCCGATGAGCTGTGGGCGAGAAACAAATTAAATTTTCGATAATTTCAGAGTCGGCACTCGACTCAGTCACGATATAAAGAGCACTGTGCTAAGCGTTAGCGCATGTCAGGCAAGGCTGGGAGGGAAAGCGACTTTCACAGGTGTCATACAAGCAGTCATGCCCCGAGTATGCCTAGTTCTGATAGCCCTAGCTAGCAGATAGCTAGTATGCAGCCACTCCCTTTAAATTGTGATTACATATCCTAAGCCAGAGCATTCAGAGAGAACGGGTATATATGAGCCACATCGACGAATGGTATGGCTTGGATAACGATATCGTCTGGACGCTTTCCGGGTCATTGAATTTCGAACCGGCAGAATCCAAATTAAGCCAGGGATTGGGATGAGGATGAGTAGGTATGAGGATGGGAATGAGAAGAGAAGAAAAGGGCGAAGAGAAGGGAAAGCGTACCTCAGGTTTATGAGTTCAACCAACTATAGTTAATGTATGTCATCTGTTAATCCATAGCCAGTGAGACAATGACCGTCTTTCATGAAAGAGAATACATGTGCATATGAATGGTTGAATCCCGTATATATGGTTAATATATAGATCATCACGCCGAGCGAAAGGATTCATGCCGGGCCGAGACTATTGTGTCCATCACGGCCCGAGTAACTACCCCACCGAGTGAAGCTCAAACCCTTGAATCACCAGCTATCTAATTTGTGTCACCATCGCCACTCTTTCCACGTCAGAGGAATCATCGAGAATTGAGCTGGGACTTATTAGCAGAGTGATTATACACGCTAATCGTCTCCATCTTGCCTACTTCCTTAAACTATCCTCACTATCCAAGCCATCATAAAGCCTCTAGCACCCAGAACTAGAGGAGTACCAGTTGTCTTCTACATCTACATCTACAACATGGGCAGCCAATCTCCATCTGAACTGCCTACACATATCCGGCAGTCTCCAGATACCTCTATGCCAGTATCAGCGAGCGAAACGCCCACTGCTGCCACCTCAAGCCCAACCTCATCGTCAAGCGCAGGTTGGAGACCTACGTTGAACGTCCGCTCGCCAAGCTGGAGCGAGCAGGACATGAAGCACCATTTCCAGAACAGGTTGACGGGACTAGAGAAGGGGAAAGAAACGGGATTCACTGAGAGGGAGGGACGGAAGAGTTCGACTACCTAGTGGAAATCGTATGGGAAATGTCACTGGTGGAAAGAAATACGCAGCTCCATTCTAACTCTCGGGGAGGTTGAATTATCTTAGAAGAGAAAAAGCAAATTATGGTAAATTACTTTGGCAAACCAAGCTAGGTAGTAAAGCAAATGAGAGCATGAAAGGGAAGCGGGGAATGGGGTATTTGGGAAACTGATGGCGGTAATTATAAGCTGTGTCGACGTTTATTCAAGAGACCCAAAATCAAGATATTGAAAACAGATCAATTTCATATCCAAAACTAGTACCGAAACTAAGCACGTACGCTTGTGGGTAATCGTGGGAGCAAATGCGGTGCCCTATATGACAGTATTCCCAGCACAGCAGCCGCGCCAGCAACGGTACCTACAACCTTGTAATTAACCATACTCTCCTCCCTAACACGTCCGATATAGGTGGTCGACCTAAAGTTCGTCGAGCCTTTACCAGACATATCATAGTCTTCCCAGTCAACCTTTGACAGAAGCTTTTGGTATTCCACAACAGTGCCTGGCCAGTTGTTGGTAATCAAACCGCTTTCTGTCTTATACCAACTCGAGCAGTCCGGATGCGAAAACGAGGTATTTAGTAGATACTTCTGAAGTCCCATGTTGTACAGCTCCATTCTCTCCGGCTTTGGTGTAAGTTTCAAAGTCTGACCTGGTGCCGTTGCGCCTTCTTTGGATTTGAGAACGGCGCTGATCAGGGTCTGAATGTACCGCACCTGCGCCTCTATCATGAGGATGATAGAGTTATGGCCGAGGTTAGTGTTGGGGCCGTATATCATGCTGAAATTTGGCAGAGAGTCTACAGCCACCCCATATAATGCCCGTGCACCATCCTGCCAGATTTGAGATAATGGACGGCCTTCATCCCCGATAATTTTGATCGGCTGCATGAATTCCACAGCTCGGAATCCGGTTGCCAGGACTATGAGGTCAAACTCTTGTTCGATACCGTCTACAACGATGCCCTTCTCAGTGATGCGGTCAATATGGCCCGTCTCCAGCACGACATTTTCGCGGGCCAGTGCTGTGTAGTAGTCGTCACTCAGAAGTATTCTTTTGCATCCTGGTGGGTAGTTAGGTGTCAACTTTGACCACAGCTTAGGTTGATTTGGGAGCTGCTTCTTCATTAGCCACTGTGAGCCCTTTTTCAAATATTCGGACCGCTTAGAGCCAGGGTCAGTAACTGCTGCATGTGTGGCCTCTCGGTAGTTCATACCAAGCACACGAAATCCAGAGAGGGCCATGGGGAGGTATTTAAACGCTGCTCTGACGGGGTTCCATATACCGATGTCGCCTCGGGGGATAATCCAGTTGGGCGTCCGTTGGAAAACTGTCAAGTGGGATGCATCGCGTGCAACCTCAGGGACAATCTGAACCGCAGTGGCTCCTAGAAGGGGTTAGTTGGTGCCATTGATCTAAGAGATACTAGCCCTAACTCACCATTTCCAATGACAGCAACTCGCTTGTCCTTGAAATCATAGCTCCAATCCCATCTAGCGGAATGCATCATCTTGCCCTTAAAGTCATCGATGCCATCGATTTCAGGGTACTTTGGATAGTTGAGCTGGCCGACAGCTGATACAAGATAATCCGAAGAAATGGTGTATTCGTCTAGAAATTCAGCATCTTTGGCGCCGTCTACTTTGACTTGAACCTTCCATTTCCTCTCTAGCTCATCCCACCGGGCTTCTTCAACCACGGAACCGAAACGGATGTATCGATGCAGTCCGTATTTATCTGCTACATTGTTCAGATAGTCCTGGTAAATGTTAGTTCGTGGAAGAGAAGATATATAAAGTGTTATCAGGGGTCAGTACCAATATTTCTTCTTGTCCAGGATATAACCGGGTCCAATCAGGATTCTGCTCAAATGAGTAACTATAAACATGCGAGAGTACTGTTTGGAAAGGCAGATTAGGTCCCATGTATTTCCAATCCAGCATTTATATGGATGAATGGAGGGACTAGTCCAGCTTGGACGTACCATCACAGCAGCATCCTGGATACTTGTTGTCGCGCCATGTTCCACCCAAGCCAGCACTTTTCTCGAGGATAACAAAGTTTCGAATATTGTTCTTAAGTAGTTGAATGGCAGAGCAAAGACCTGGCCATGGCATACGTGTTAGAACGTGAAAAAGTTCCTAAACAGCTTAAGGTACGTACCAGCTACCCCAGCACCGATGATAACCACGCCGGCGTTGGCAAAGTCCTTGTTTCCAATCGACTTGGAAGGGTGAGCGTCGGCAGACATCCTAACTACCCCAGCGCAATTATAGCCTTTAGTCTGCAGTTTTAACAGAGAACAGCTAAATTCCGACGAGAAGATAAATATGAGGATGGACAGAAGAGAAAAGAGAGGATATAAAGGGTATAAGAACAGCAAGAAGCCAACATGGACTTGTTGGTGATGTCCTTCGTATCACAGCTGTGGGGAACCGAGCCGAGGTTCTCGGGCCGTGAGGAGACTTTGAGGGGCGGCGATAGTCTGGAAGTTTAGTGAGGTTTTGTGTAACGCTTAGGGGGTGCCATGGCTCAGCTTAGGGGACCTCGGGGCAGTCTTAGGGAGGACTCAGGGGAGACTCAAGGGGTGAACTTTGAAGAACCCCTGGAAATTTGACGCCCAACCAACGCCACAACCCCGCCTGAGCCAATGTTTGATGCAGATCTTCATGCATCGGACTCGAGATGCAGCTGTTTGAAGAACTGCGATCGAGACTTGTTTTATCTCACTGTGTCAACGTTTAAAATGCTGGTTCATAAACATCTCCTCCTACAGGAGATCACAGTGGAAGGCTCGGTAGTACGCTAGCAGATTCTTTATCGGCTGTTTTTAGCGCGTATCAAGCGAAGTAGACGTCAACAAACCAGCCTCCAGCAGTTCGACAGCACTGGCTGACAGCACTGGTTGACAGTGGTTGACAGGCACATTCTTCACGCTGAAATATCTGCCATCATTCGAAATGGCATCCGAAATTGTGTTGGACAATAGGGCTGGGGCGGTGGAGTCGCTGCGCCATCATCATCAGCTCGACCAAGTCGTCATTCTGCATGCCACAACGCCGTGCGAACTATTCCTGCGCCACATATAAAACTGTCGAACGGTATAAAGATACAAAGACCCTATCTTCTTTCAAACCCATCAGTTTACCATATTTCATTCTCCTCTCTAACGCTCATCCTAGACAGTCATGGCTTCATATACCGTTGTCAGCGGGGATTCCATGTGGAAGATCGCAAACGACCATGGACTCACCCTCGACGCCCTCGTAGCCGCGAACCCGCAGGTGTCAGACCCAAGTGCGATTGAAGTCGGTCAGGTTCTCAATCTTCCCGCAAGTCCCGCTGCTGCCGCTGCCGCACCTCCTCCTCCTCCATCCGCGGCTGCTCCCCCACCAGAAACTGATCGGGGCGGGGTTAGCGCATATCAACAACAACAGCCCTATCCATTCCAACCATCACCAGGCTTCAAGACTGTTGGATATTTCACAAACTGGGTGAGTATAGCTCAAGTTTGGCTTTGTTGAGCTGTGTCACTAACTCCTACCAGGGGATCTATGGCCGAAACTATCAGCCGCAAGACATCCCCGCAGCACATCTAACTCATATTCTCTGTAAGACCATATTCCCCTCTAGCCATTATATCCCAGCTAATCATGCTCTCAGACTCCTTTGCAAACGTCCGCTCAGAGACCGGTGAAGTGTACATACCCCCTTCCCCCCGGATCTCGTCAATCTACATTCCTTCTAACTCCCGCTAGCCACCTAACCGACACCTACGCCGACCTCGAGAAACACTACCCCTCCGACTCCTGGGATGACTCGGGCAACAACGCCTATGGCTGCATAAAGCAGCTCTTCCTCCTTAAGAAACAACATCGCCATTTCCACGTCCTCCTCTCCATCGGCGGCTGGACCTACTCCTCCAACTTCCCCGGCCCTGCCTCTACACCCCAGGGTCGACAAACCTTTGCTCAATCAGCAGTCAAGCTGGTCGCTGATCTCGGCTTTGACGGTATCGATATCGACTGGGAATACCCCCAGGATGACGCCCAGGCATATAACTTTGTTCTCCTCCTTCAAGAAACACGAGCCGCCCTTGACCATTTCTCCTCATCCTACTTACAAGGCAAACGGCTCCTCCTCACCGTGGCCGCACCATGCGGCGAATCAAACTACTCAAAACTCCGCATCGGCGAGATGGACCAGTACCTCGACTTCTGGAACTTGATGTGCTACGACTTTGCGGGAAGCTGGGACAAAGAGGCAGGACACATGGCGAACATCTACCCGTCACCAAATAATCCCGTCAGCACACCCTTCAACGCCGACTCGGCTATACGCGCATACATCGCTGGAGGCGTCAGACCGAATAAACTAATATGTGGTCTCCCACTGTATGGGCGTGCGTTCGAACAGACTGGTGGTCCCGGCCAATCGTTCCAGGGCGTCGGTGAAGGGTCGTGGGAGAATGGTGTATGGGATTACAAGGCTCTCCCACAAGCTGGGGCAGAAGAAGTCAATGATGAGAATATGATGGCCAGCTGGAGCTATTCGGCCGGGGATAGGAAGATGGTCAGCTACGATACGCCGCTTATCACCTGGAGGAAAGTGAATTATATCCGATCAAGCGGGTTGGGGGGTGCGATGTGGTGGGAGCTTAGTGGTGATCATCCCGTGAGTAACGAGAGAAGTTTGGTTAAGGTGACTGTTGATTCGTTTGGAGGGTTGGGCGCAGTTGAGAGACTGGAAAATAACCTGTACTACCCTACCAGCGTGTTTGATAATATCAGGAATGGGCTTGCTGGCTAGAGTTACCCTTTACTTATGATATCCAATACGAACAAAAGAGCGTTGTTAAAACGTTAGTCTTCCTGAATACCTAATACCTATAAATTTATATACAAAAAGTGATTTGAACAGAATTGTAACATGGTTCCCTTTTGGGATAAAACTACACGGGGATGATCGCTCATCTTCAAGCATGGCGTGGGGCGCGTTTTTGTTTTTGGGGAGAGAAAAAATCTTAAAAAGATAAGAGGGGGACATTAATCGAACATAAACGGACTCAGAAGCAGGGGCATTGGAAAATGGTATTTTGACAGGAAGGAAAAGCATGATATCCCACGCCGCTATGCAGATACTCTAGACATATTGTAATAGAAACACGGAAGAAGAAAAAGGATAGAATCAAAGCGGGTATACCAATGTTCAAGGAGTTCTGGGTCTTCGCCAGAAGTATTGCTAAAGAAAGAGTTAGACGATATCCGTGGTAGCGTTGAATGAGAAGAGTGCTTACCTTGTGTTGTTTCCTACAATTCCTCAATCCGGGTTTCCTCAAGTCGTTGGTAACAGCTTGTTTCCGTACTTCGTCCGTATCAAACTCAGGAACGTAATAATATTCTGGATCCAAAGGCTTTCCAGCAGCATCTTTACCTTCGCGAGTTACTTTCCCAAGACATTGCGCCTGCTCGATAATAACCTTGATTTCTTCTTTGGCGGCGTCGTTGATGGACCCCTTGCGAACAATGTCAGAAGGAAGGTGGTTGATGATGGTGAAGAGAGGAGTTGAGGACAGGCGTGAGAAAGCTAGTTGATTTGCAACATGGTTTTGTATGGCTTCTCGTATCTCCTTGGTTGGGAAGATCTTGGGTTTCGCAGGTGATGCATGGTTCGGTGCAGAATGACTGTGGGCGTGTTTTGGGCGAGGCGTTGGGGAAGCGCCGGCACGGAAAGAAGCCATACGAGGCAGGATGTTATCACCGAATGGACCGAATGACATCATGATAGGATCATTCTCTTCGTCGTGCTCGGATAGCTCATCCGATTTGCTAAATGAGCTAGCAATTGAATTGAGGAAGCTTTCGTTTTGAGTGTTTGAAGCCAGCTGGGTAAGTTGCGAGGTTGAGATAGGGTCGGTGCTAGTCTCCTCCTGGGGGCTAGAGGCGTCCTCATAAACGACAACAGCACTTGGTAGGGAACGGCCAGGGGTCAATGGAGAGGCCGCGGGACCCACGGCACGGACGGCAGGAGACGGTGATATGGGAGAAACTAGTCGATCTCTACCTTTTAACGGGCTATCTTGCAAAGGGAGATGGGCCCCATCTCGGGTGCCTTGGAGAGGAGAGGTGTCATCCCAGGGGTTTTCCGAGACAGCTGGAGTGGTGGCCTTCTCTCGACGCGGCCACTGGACGAGCACACGCGAATCTTGCACATCAATCATAACATCAGCGTCTCTTATATCAGAAGTAAAGGTTTTCCCCTTGGTCAGTTCATATGTCTTCCCCTGGCAATGCAGCTTTATGCCATTCCAGCCACTACAGAGGATCTCTATCTTATCACGGTCGAAGGGGTCGACAGCAGGTTTGAAAGACGCCTTGACGTGTACTCTAGAAATCAATCGGTTGGACGAGAGTTGATAGGTACAAGAAGCACTCGATCTGCCCATGGTTAAAGGTTCACCGTTTTCCTGCAGCACCACACACGGAACGGCGGATAGTGGAGCTCTCTCGGACACCATTGAGTGAGTACGTTGCATTGAAGGTCGCGAGGGAGCGACGCGAGGAGGTGAAGAGCTCAAGAGGGCGGTAGAAGAGGTAGGAACCGGTGTTGGATACATCGAGATATGATCATCTTTACCCACGTGAGCTCGACGCTTGACTGGCCGAGGAAGACTTGGAGAAGAAGACGGGTCGAAAGCCGGTAGGAGGGAAGCAGACCGTTTCATACCAGCCAGAGACGCGGTCTGGGAGGAGGTGACCGTCCTTGGGGGTGGCGAAGAGTCCATGGCTATGTAGAGAAGAGAGAAGAGGCACAAGCCTCCTCTGAGGAGAAAGAACTTCTCCTTGAAAGTACTATGACCGCTAGTGGTATAGGTCGATTATACAAACGCGAAATCGAGGCCAGACACGGTCAGGAACGAGGCGAACAACGGCGGAGACAAACGCAAACAAGACAGAACAAGCGAGAAAGAGGAGACAAAAGATGAGGAGTACAATTGTAAGGACAGGACCTCTCAGTAAGCAGAGAGAGAGATAGAAGGGAGAGAAGCGAGGTTAGAGGAGTGAAAGTTGTGTGGGAAAGGAAAATGATCACGGCCAGGCCGGTTGAAATAATGCCTGTCGCTTGTATGTAAAGTACACGGTTTTGGTGTGGAGAGGGGGTAAGAGACGCGTTTGTAGACGTGGGAGCGTGTCGAGCTCCTGACCACCGAGACACAACGAGTCTTCAACGCGAATTGATGGCAGTGAGAAGAGCAGAAAGCCCGTCGTCTTCTTCTTGATGCGCGATCGAGACAGAAACAAAAAAAGTTCGAACGTTGAAGTTCTGTTAAGCGGCTTTTTGGCGACGTTCAAAAAAAAGACGCGACGAAGAAGCGCGCCAGACCGCGCTAAGCCGCTTTGGGACCCGCGGCCAGAACGCGCTCCACGTGATCTTATCTCATCTTATCTGATCGGGGGGAAGAAAAAAGAAAGACGAAAGATCGCATCAGAAGAACAGACTTAAAGAAGAGACGCCATAAAAGAGACAGCTATCACGGAGTATACTCGTCGAGCATACTAACACCTGTTACTTTTGGATACCACTCTACTCTATAACCAGGCTATAACTACACTCCCACAGCAAAGGATTTGGCACTCATCACAGCTCATATACCCCTCCATCGTCACGCCATCTACTCCCATATACAGAGAATATAGCTCCCTTACACCCATCATAACCAGCATATATTTTATATATATATCTTTATCTATCTATATATACCATGGGCTCACACGAATCACCAACCGGGCCTAAAAAAGGTAAACCGCGGAAACCCGCAGGCCCTTCCTTCATATATCAGACGATACCAGACCAGGCTAACCACACAAACAGTCTGGACAACACTGATAACCAACACCAAATACCTCTCAGGACTCCTCACACTAGACTACTCTCTCAAAAAAGTCGGATCCAAATATCCCCTAGTAGCACTATACACAGACACCTTCCCTCCAGAAGGCCACGCCGCGCTGGATGCGCGATCTATAGCTAAGAAACATATCCCATACTTGCTCCCATCCGTCCACAAGGACTATCACAATGACACCCGCTTCTACGACTGCTGGAGCAAGCTTGCACCTTTTTCCCTCCTTGAATATGACCGCGTCGTGCAGTTGGATAGCGACATGCTGGTGTTGCACAATATGGACGAGCTGATGGATCTGGAACTTGACCATCCCGACCTAAGCGGTAAGGGGGAACGGGTATTCGCCGCTAGCCATGCATGTGTTTGTAACCCGCTTAGCAAGCCGCATTACCCGGCTGACTGGTATGCCCACTATTCAAGAATTGTTCGGGGTATGCGTTTCAGCTTCAGCTAACATCCGCGATAGGATACCGGAAAACTGCGCCTTTACTTCTCAGCACTCAACTCCTGACCAGGCGCAGCAGGAGGGTGCTCCGCCCACAACTGGTCTAGCCATGCTTAACGGTGGTCTTTTGGTGACCAATCCGTCCAAGGCAATCTACGACTCTATCCTGTCCCAGCTGGAGAACTCATCAGCTACATCCAGCTATGAATTCGCAGACCAGTCTTTGCTTTCCGACCTATATAGTGGCCGCTGGGTTGCGATCCCATATATCTATAATGCCCTCAAAACTCTGCGTTGGAAGGGCGTGCATGATGCGATCTGGAGGGATGGAGAGGTGAAGAATATTCACTACATCTTGAGCCCGAAGCCATGGGATGAAAAGGAAGATGAAGGGGCCGATGAAACGCATAGTTGGTGGTGGAAGGTCAACCGGGAGAGGTTGACAGATGAGAAGGAGAGGGGGGTATCTTCGGATGGATTTTAGCAAAAGACTTTACTTTGCGTTTTGGATTTATGATATTTATGATTCTCAACGAATTATTTAGACTAGATATGGGGAGGTTTTCCTAGTATAATTTGATATTCAATGCATTCAATTTAGCGCCAATCAACCTCCTAGCCTGTCTGAGTTGAATCAAACATGGCATAATGATACAACAGCATTCTAATAACCATAACAAAGACAGAGAACAATGAAATCAACCAAAAGAGAGAAGAGGAACTACTAGAAATACAATGATGCAGTCTCAGGTAGCAGCAGGTCTAGACAATGACAGCCCCTTATCCAAATCCATTCGATATCTACCTCACAATCTCGTTGTACTCCACGATCCGCTCATTGTCCTGGTATAAACAATAAAGTCTCTCCCTCGCCGATGAAAGCTCTCTGCCCGTACGCAGAACTTCCTCAGGCTCCGAATCCGAGTCCGCCTCAGACACAGTATACAATGGCGCAAGGGCCGTTGAATCTCTGCGGGTCGCACGGGTCGCGCGACTGGCGCGACTGGCACGACTATTACGACTAACACGGCTGGTGCGGCTGGTGGTGCTCCTTACGTCAGAATCGCCATTTGCAGTGCTGCGGGCACTAGAGCCGAATAGAGATCTGGCGATCGAGCTGGGCGTGTAACTGCGTCGCGTCTTGCTGCTGGCTCCGCTGTAGGTGGATCTGCCGGCCGTGGATCTAGCAGCTGAAGTTTTGACGGTGCGGGCAGTCCTAGTAGAACCAGCGGTTGAGCCAGCACGACTAGGTGTGTAGGCGAGGTATCTAGACCCAGATTCGGTAGGGGCACGGTAGCTCGTAGTTGAGCGTGGCGAGCCATAGTCTCTGCATGAGATGCTGGAGCCAGGCGAGACGGTAGATGCTACTACTGAGCCAGCCCTAGAGCCATTGGCCCAGCTGGGTGCGATTTCATAGGGGTTTTCCTTGGAACCGAGCGGTGCCGTAGATCGAGCTGTGGAGTATCCGGCTGTAGAGCCGTTTTCAATCGCAAGAAGGCGAGATGCAGGGCGGCTTGAATACGACGATGCTGATGATCGGATACCGGCTCTGTTTTGACTTGTGCTGAGGTTGGGCACACGGTCACCATCTACGTTGATGATGACGGTATCGGCGACGATATTTGCTCCTGCGTTGCTCATATTGGATGAGTGTGGGATTGCTTTCGGTTCTTGGTATATATAGTATTGAGATATGGGTATAAAAACGGTGCTGATCTGGGGGACATTCAATCTGCTCGACAACTTCGAGTTTGCTCAGATGCTTGGAGAATGTATTCTATCTCTTAATTCAGCTGGATAGAAGAGGATTTATATATCTTTGCTCTTGCTCTGGATATCTGCCTACCATCACTTTCATGATAGAGCTAGAGGCATCAGTTGCCTCTTCGATATAGGGCTGAGCCAGGCAGCACGTTGAACTCGATCATATTCCATAGAAATAGATATAATCCATAGGCGGCTTCATTTCAACAAGCCCAAGCCAGACTTGTTGCCTGAAAGGCATCTAGAAATGTTTATGCGGCGTTGTTGGGGTTGGTTGTAGCGACACTGACCAGCTCAGGCAACCAAGCGCTGCCTCTGGGGTATAGATAGACACAAAGGAGGATGAAAAGTTTAAGAAAGAGTGGTGAGTGAATAAACTCCCTTGATTTCCCAGATAATATATACTGAGCCAGTAAAATGAAGATAATAGCTACTAAAATTTACTATAGAACGTCCGTTAAAGGAGAAGAGGATGGTAGAAGATGGGTGTAAAAAACATAAAAAGGGACCCTTATGTCTGCCGGACTTAATTTTTAAGGTGTAAAAGAAGATGGTAAAAGGATTTAATACAAGTAAAAGGTATAATAAGGTAATAGAGAAAGGAAAAAAAGGTGAGGAAGGGACCATAAAAAGGTTTGCCGGCTGGCATGTCGTCAGTGGGATGGATATTTGTTACACCGATAATAAAAGAGATGGTTCCCCTGGTTTGACGAGAAGGGTGGGAAGAAAGTGACAGAGAAGAGGCTAAAACGATGCAGTGCAGCTAGGCATGATGCGAGAAATTGAGATGGAAAAAGAAAAGGAAAGGCATGACAGTGGAGATGGCTAAGAATGAATGTGATAATTCATTCATCAACCTCGTGAGATATTCACTCAGAGAAGACGATGTAAGCATCGCCAGACACGACTTCAACCTAAGAGAGGAAAAAGAGAAAATTAGCTCTGCCATCGGACTAGATATCATATTATATCGAAAACTTACTGTGCATCCATCCTTGTTCTTGCCGGTCGCGCCATAGTAATAGCCACCCTCATACTTGCAAGTGCCAGAAAGATTATCTCCCTTGATTTCAATCTTGTACTTGAGCTCAGCATCGGTGGTAGGCTTGTTCTGGAAGATGGAAGCCCATTTTTTGCCAAACTTGTCCTGGCCGATACCGAGATTGCAAGGAGCGAAGTTGCCCCAGTCGTTGCTGGCATCTCCCCATTGGCAAGCGTCCTCTGGGTCTACGCCCTTGGGGTTGACATAGTACTGAGCAGAGGTAGGCATGTCCTTCCACTCGAAGTACTTAGTGGCATCTGGGCAGGTCAATGGCTCGGTTGAACCGGGGGAAGCAAGGAGTGGAACGACCTCAGATTCAGTACCTTTTTGGCAAAGTCAGTTAGCTCCAGCCATGGTCATCGAGGTGGGTTGAAAAAAACTTACCAGGGTAATCAGTTCGGCAAACAGAGACAACATCGTCCATGGTGTTCTTGACATAGACACCACCGACACCCTCAACGCAGAGCTTCTTGGAAAGGCCCTTGTTGGTCAAATAAAGCTTGCCACCGCGGCATTCGAGACCACCAACAGATTCACCGAGTGCGCCTTGAATCTGGGGCCACTGCGATTTTTGGTAACCAGCAGGGCAGGCATAGGAGCACATGGCACCATCCTCGCACCCGTCTCCCTTGACGGCGGTGTGAATAGTTCCGTAGGAGTTGCCGGACATAGAGACGTACTGAATTCCGGACCATCCACCAAACCCGAGGTATTTCAAGTTAAGAGCACCATACTCTTCGGGGAATTCGGAGCAGCTGATTTCACCATCGGGGAATTCGCGATCAACACCGTCACCACCACTGGGAGAGCTGGTGGGAGGCTTAGGTTTATCCTCGGTTGGGGGAACGTAGGGCTTAGGAGGTGGGGATGGCTTTGCTTCGGGGGTGGTTGAAGATGAGGGCTCAGGAGCCTCTTCGGACGAAGTGGGAGGAGCTGGAGCCTCGGTTGGGTGTGGGTAAAATTCACCACCTTGGCGAGAAGACGAGCTGGTAGGCTCTGCAGCAGCAGGGTCACAGATAGTGGGATGCTCTTTACCATCAGCCCATTGGAATGAGCCATCGTTGATGCCTGCGCAGGCCTTATCTTTGCTGATTGGCTTGCCATTGTACTCATATTCGACGACAACAGGGCCAGGAACAGTAACAACCTCCTCACGTTTGGCATGGTTATGGCGATGACGGTGATGCGGTGAAGCAGAGACCGAACCGGCCGCAGCCAGGGTCAAGACAACAGAAGCGAACTTCATTGTCAATGGGATAAAACGAGACGACTCTGTTGTTTTTTGGAGATTTGAAGTTAGAGATCGACGCGACAAACAAGACCAACTGATACACAAGAGACGAAACAACAGTGGAGAGATGCAGGATATCGCGTACCCTTTGTGAAATATCAACGATGTATCAGGTGAAAGGAAGGTGGCGATTGATTTGTTGTGTTCTAAATGAATGTGGGAGGAAGATGAAGCTTCCAAAGGTGAAGAAAGAAAAGAGAAAAGATGAATGAGAGTAAGAAGTGAAGATGAAGAGGAAGAAGGGAGAGACTGAAGGAAGAAGAGAGAGAGAGAGAGACAGAGTGGAGAGGAAGAAGAGGGAAAAAAGGGAAAAACGACGGCTTGCAGCCCAAAAGGGGAACAGCCCAGGAGAAGGAGACAGGGGCGTGCGTGGAAATACGCGCCCTGTGCGGTCCAGGCACCGGCCAATCAGCGCGGGGAAGACGGGGCTGCCATGCGCAACCGGTGGGGCGGTTCTGTTATGCTTAACTTAAACTGGTTTAGCGTTGGCCCTAGACCGAGGCTGGGCGTGTGGGTCTCAGGCACAGTGTGCGTGGCACTAAGACGTCTAGACCAGTGTCTGCAGTTATGTACTAAGATACTATAAAAAGTCTCCTGTGTTGCTCTGAAACGTGAATGCAATCTACTATGTAGCATCTTGGTCGCACAGTTTCTATCCCCAGCCTGTTGATGGTTGGCTGGGAGGTTAATCACCGGATGTTTTCTCTGTGTAAAAAATGCAAGGAACACACCACACTTTTCCGTTTAATCCCTGGCTGATCAGCAAGGCTCCAATTTGCCTGCCCAGCCCCAGTCTCTGTCACACTATTGGCTTGTGCCTGAATCGGTCCGAGATGCGTTTGACGCTTTTAATTTCCCTCACCCGGAAAAAAGTTTCCCATCGCCAGATTTTTCTTGTGGCGTTTCTTTTTTTGGCCCGGGGTGGACCAGCTTTGTACAGGGAAGATACATGGTGATTGTGATGTCTTGCACCGCCTGCCGTTGTTGGCGCCGCACAAAGTCAAATGCTTTAGAGCATACGCAATGCGCGCAACATGTTCTTTTTCCCAAGCTGCAGGCAACAAGAACAGATCAGACACGCTGTTGGGGCAGTGTGCAGTGAGGCTCTTTTGTGCCAACGTCAACAGTCCTCCTACATATGTCTCGTATTAACGGAGCCTTTCCCTAAGATCCAGGCAAACCAACTCTCAGCTCTCAACGTGGCAAAACGGAGGGACATGGTCATGTTCAAATCACTGCCAACTCACACACTCTCTCTCCTTGCTCTGTATGTTTTCCTGGTCAGGGCTTGATTGTGGCTGCTTGTGAGCCGAGGAACAAGAGACAATCCTCGCCTGAAGAGGAATGTTATCAAACGCCTACTGCTTGGCCAAAGAAACAATTACATTTGTGACACCTACTCAAAAAGAGATAATAACTCTTTATTTCCATCGACAAGATGCATCTTATCGCTGGTTGTGGCTTCACTCGACCTGTCAGATCAGACCGACCGTGGAATCTCTAGGCCCTGCGCTATTGAGCGGGGGTTCGACATCAACTGAAGCCTTCTTAGCCTTCAGCAGATCATATCGGCCTCCATGCTGCCACACCGCCTGCGCTAGAAACAAGGAATTACCAGGAACTTGGAAGATCGCAACCACAACCTTTTTTGTAAATGGCATCAAGCCGCCGTATGTAGAACGACGCTTGAGCAGAGAATTGGTAAATTCACGACGAAGCGCTGAGACCATGTATACAAGTCATCTCTATTTAGGAAAGGATTACAGCCTTGTAGGACGATCAACATATCTAGAACCAACATGCCAATGCGATATGCAGTCTGGCAGTTTGTCTTCATCTTATCTCGATCTCCAGACACCCGGTCGATCATCTCACAAACAGCGATTATCATGTTCATCCATTCCTTGAAAACGGGTTCCTGCGCTGTCGAGTTATCACATGATTTTTATATTACATAATGCTCAACATTCCGGAACAACATATATCCGTAGGAACCCACCTGGGATTTTTTTCGAGAAAAGCAAAATCGGCAGGTCGACTTGCATGAGAGGAAGAAGCACTCAATTGAACTCAGCCAAACAGCTTAACAATGGCTGTCTCTTCGGATGCCTTGACCGTACGGTCCACGACCGGGTCGCCGTACCAATTGAACAAGGACCAGGTAAATACTTCTATGGGGATTATTCTACACTGCGACTAAACCATCGTACTTACTGACTTTTTCTTCGCTTTTTTTCAAGGTCGATCGCGCCTCTTCCGCACTTCTTAAACATATCAAGGCGCAGGGAGAGAAAAAGGAAGAGGAGTCGTCTAAAAAACAGCTATTTGACAATGCCGATTCCGAGGAGGAAGAGGATGGCGCATCTGCCAGCGGGGAGCCGGTGTGGCTAATCCTCACGACAAAGAAGCATATCGTGGACAAGAACCGTCTAAAGCCGGGAAAAATCAGCGTGCCACACTCCCTCAACACCTCCCCTACGCAGACTATATGTTTAATAACGGCCGACCCCCAACGAGCGGTGAAGGATGCGATCGCAGACGATGCGTTTCCCAAAACGCTCTCCTCGCGCATCACTCGGGTGATTGGATTTTCGAAACTGAAGGAGCGATATAAGAGTTTTGAAAGCAGACGGCAGTTACTATCGGAGCATGATGTGTTTTTGGCAGATGACCGGATCATTTTAAGATTAATCCAAATCCTGGGCAAGACGTTCTACAAGTCCTCCAAACGGCCTATCCCTGTCCGGATTGAAGAGATCCAAAGAGTGAATGGCAAGCGGGTTAAGAAGGAAGATAAGAAGAGACCGGCTTCGGATGAAAAGTACGCTGCTGTTGCGACGCCCGAGGTGGTCGCAAAGGAGATTGAGCGCACTCTTAACTCGGTCCCGATTAACTTGGCGCCTGCTGCGACTGCTGCAATCCGCGTGGGCTGGTCCGGGTTTTCTCCTGAGCAGCTGACGGAGAACATCGAGGCCGTTGTCACCGGTATGACCGAGAAATTCGTCTCGAAGGGATGGAGAAATATCAAGGCCATCCACTTGAAGGGACCCAATACGATGTCTTTGCCTATTTGGCTCGCGGATGAGCTCTGGCTAGAGGATGGTGACGTGAAGGAGAATGAGGAGGAGGAGGAGACTCCCAAGGCCATTGAAGGGAGCAAGAAGAACGAAAAGAAGAGAAAGTCGACTGCATCAGTAACCGAGAGCAAGTCGAAGAAGACCAAGGTCGCAGATAAAGAGCAGGACGAAGACGCAGAACTAATTGCTAAGAGGAAGGCAAAGCTCCAAGCTCAAAAGGCCAAAGCTGTCTCAGACGCTGATGCACAAGCAGCAAGCAAACCAAGTGCGTCTGCTGGCGATAAGTCATCTATAAAGAAGAAGCGGAAGTAGAGCGAGCATCTTGTCCTTCCGAGACTTTCTTTTTCTCATGCTACAAAATGGGTGTGTGTGTCAGTTTGGCGTTTAGGGAGAAATATATCGGAGCGCAGATTTTGTTTTCTTTTCCTTAGATATAGCTCTGTGGAATGAAGTTCTCAATCCCATTCATATCCTGTAGGCATAATAAATCTTATCAATCTCTCATCAAATCTTTGTTGGGCCGACGCAAGCCTAAACTTTCCGAGTCCGCTTAGTCACCGCCCGGCTAACCGACACGCCGATAATGTCCGCCGGCAAAACCAGCCAGAAGCGAGCAAACCAAAAGCAATTCGATCATCTCAACCCGCAAAGGTGAATTCAACACTCGCCCGTTCTTGTTTGTCCTTTACATCGACTCATCCTAGAGACTCCTCTCAACATGCTGAACCCAATTGCACGCCACTCGGCCCTCCGCGCCGCTCGATCGCAGCTATACCCCTCCACCAAATCCCCGGCCATCTTCTCGTCACAGTTCACCTCGTCATGGAGCAGGTTACTTTCCACGCTTGCCGTGTTGGAGCAGAAGGATGGTAAGATCCAGGGCTCTTCGCTGTCTGCAATCACAGCTGCGGTGAAGCTTGGTGGATCTGTGACTGGATTTGTTGCCGGTGGAGGAGCCAAAGCTGGTGCAGCCGCGGAGGCAGCGCAGATTAAGGGAGTGGATAAGGTGCTTGTTATTGAGAATGGGGATTATGATAAGGTGTGTACGGAGTAGCTGTTATGGGTGTTATAGATGGCTGGGTGGACGGTGAATGATTGTTGGGGACTGACTGGATTTAATTATTGATAGGGACTTCCTGAGAACTTCGCCCCATTGTTGGTCGAGAATATTAAGAAGGAAGGATACACGCATGTGATTGCTGCACACTCGGCATTTGGAAAGAATATTCTGCCTCGAGTTGCGGCGTTGTTGGATTCGCAACAGATTTCTGACATCACCGCCATTGAGAGCGAGGATAGTACGTATAACAAACCACCTAATAATTGCACAACCATATATGTAGATGGTACTATGCTAATGCGAGACTAACAAACAATAGCTTTCGTCCGACCTATCTATGCTGGCAACGCAATCCTCACCGTTCAATCGTCTGATCCTATCAAAGTCATCACCGTGCGAGGCACCGCTTTCCAAGCCGGTGAAACCACCGGTGGCTCCGCTGAGATCGTCGAGGGCGCTGACCCCAAAGCCCCATGCCCAACCGAATGGGTGTCCGAGGACCTCACCAAGTCCGACCGACCTGACCTAGGCACTGCCTCGCGCGTCGTCTCTGGTGGCCGCGGTCTCAAGTCCAAGGAAGAGTTTGACAGACTCATGCCTCCATTGGCCGATGCTTTGGGCGCTGCCATTGGTGCCTCGCGTGCTGCTGTCGACAGCGGGTTTGCCGACAACAGTCTCCAGGTCGGCCAGACCGGCAAGAACGTTGCGCCGCAATTGTACCTGTGCGCCGGTATCTCGGGTGCTATCCAGCATTTGGCTGGTATGAAGGACAGCAAGGTTATTGCTGCCATCAACAAGGATCCAGATGCGCCTATTTTCCAAGTTGCAGATGTTGGCCTTGTCGGAGATCTTTTCGAGAAGGTTCCCGAGTTGACAGAGAAGTTGCAAAAGCAATAAGCAGTAAATATCAGCATTATTTTTCCTTTTGGCGGCTCCCTTTTTATGTCTATGCCGACCCGTCTCGCAGACGGGCTTTCTCCCTTATCACACGGTGCAATGGCAGTCTTTTTTTGTTTCTATTTCTTTGCTTAGCATTTTGTCCAAGCTAGATGAACACTGTACATTCCTATACACACTATTTTCCCTATCAAATAATTGATATAGACGTTGTTCAACCATCTCCAGAACCTGATCTGGGAACCCTCGGCGCATACATGCAAGCAGGGCCCACTATGAATCATGCAGTTCCTGATTCTAGACCGATGAGTCCACAACTACTTCTTCCCTGCAAGTAGACAGCATAAATACTGTTAGTGTTCACCTGTTCGCTACCATCCTTGTGGAAGTTAGTTTAGTATCTGAGCAAACAGTTTCCATCTTTCTGATATCCTGAAACCTACAGCCGGCGGCCTGCCGATCCTCATGGTTGAACTGATTACCTTAACTAAGGAGTAGTTACTACATCCTATTATACTTAAATGCTGTCCGCCCCTTGTTACCTCTCAATAATACCAGGTACTATCACAGCCACCCTGGCATGTGTCTTCACGGGTTTCTGTCGAATGATGCATCAAGGGCAGTTGAGTTGTTGGCTACACAGAAATCGCTCTTCGCGGCTGACATACCACCCATGGTTCTCACTCTATTACATGTCACCGTCTTGCTGCTAACGCTTGCTGGCAGTAGGCAGTAGCTATGGCGGAAATGCAAAGATCGTCGGTCATCATTCTTGAGCTGAGATGGCGGCGAGGCTGGAAGTTGTGTAATATCATCATATGACTGTTTAAGGAGAGGATCAGGGAATATCCAAGGAAAGAAGTGTGTGCGCCGTGCAGGAAGTACAATGAGAAAGTTTCCTATAATCCATGAGAGAATAGATAGTGATATCCTTTGCAGTTGCAACATTGTTATCGACCCATGAACAGAGTCCATGATTGGATTCCGCACACACCCTCCGGTACATGTCTCCTTTGTACCTCCAGGCAGATGAATTTTGTCACGTACCATTGCAGGCAGCTGCTCGACAGGCATCAACACCAGCTTGCGCAATGCGAATGCGAAATATATGTACTATGATGTGTAGATGCAAGCTAGATCCTAGGTGGATTAACATATATTTATAAAAATGGGCCTGGTGATGTACAAGGGGGAGAAGCTAAAGTCTGCGATCGTCGTGCACGATGGACCATCTAGCCTGTCCATTGAGAGAAAATGCCTGTTTGAAGAGTTGCACAAACGTCCATTGATCTGTCCGCTCAACCGGATGCATGTCGTGATGTCGACAGAAGAACAATTGATGACTTGAGTAGTTAACTAAAGGGCGCGATACCAAAAGCCGAATAGTTTGAGTGGAGCCTGGCATTTTTTTTTTTTGTTCTGGTTGTCAAGTTTGATTCACGCCCTACAGCCGCCTCGCTTAGCTGTTGGATTAACAGAGTCGAGAACTCTCTGTGCTCTGTCTGTACCAGATTAATTTAACTGTGATAACGAACCATGCAGGCGGTGAGTCAAAAGAGTCATCTCTGCCCGTACTCCGTACCAACCTGCAGGATGCCCGTTGGCCAGTTGGGCGTGTCGGAGTCGGAATGCCAGAGATGGGCTTGCGGAGAGCCCCATAGTTATGTATGTCGGAGTGACTTTGCGGAGTCTCGTTCAGGTTGGGCGGGAGACACCAAAGAGACAGCCCATGGATCAATTGTTTGTCTGAATCGCGACCAACGACTCTCACGCGTCACAGAGAACAAGAGACGGAGTAAGTCCTTCGACTCTTACTCTGAGGTGAGTGCTCATGTCAAGTATGCCTGATGCTATCCCTTTTGTCAGCAAAGTGGACGCGATGCTGAGAAATCAACACGAAAAAAGAATCTCGCGATGGCACTAAAAATGCAAAGCGGGACATTGTTGGCCAATTGAAGACTCGGTTCAGGCGCTAAAAGGCTTGTCAAAACGGTTGTGATGACATTTTCCCGTATCACCGGCAGCCTTCCACCAGCATCGTACAGACCATCTCGTTCTTTTGCTTATGACTGACACTGATACCTGTGGGCCTAGTATCTCCATGCCTGGAAATTCTTCGTTCACCTAAGCTTCGAGATTTGGTTTCGATGAGCTGGACCCATACTCATTTGTCAGACAATGACGTCCAGGGATATAGCATAGTCACACACTTGATGGCTCACCCAAACTATACCATGCCCTGTACTCCGTTTGGCATGAAGAAGTCGGCATGGGGATGTCTATAAGAAGGGGCCTCAGTCCTCTTCTTAGCCTACTTTCTTATCCTCATCATCAATCAATCATCAGCCAAGTCTCTACTCAGTCAGACAAGTCAATAAGACCAATATCTATACCAATCTCTACTATACCAATACCTCCTATACCCAATTCAACCAAAACCTCTCCGAGCCCTCTATAAAATCCAGAAACAATGGCTTCAAATACTACCGATTTCACTCTCAACTACAATGCCGCCTTCCCAGAAGGTCGCACCTCTCTCTCCTCTGCTCGAACCGCAGCCGAGAGCACCACCAAGCCAAAGTCCTCGCGCAGCTCCATCTTCAGCTCCACTTCGCGCACTTCCACATTGTCGCCATTGACCTCTCTCTTCAGTAAGAAGGAGAAGAAGCACACATCATCGTCCTCGTCCTCTTCATCTGCCTCTTCTTCCCACACCGCGTCGAAGTCGCCGAAGCCGAAGCCGAAGAAGAATCCCGGAACGGTTGAGATGGCTGCCCGTGCCTCCTACTTTGCTACCAAATAGATCACTGCCGGTTACTCCTCAGTACAACGATCGGTTTTCAGTTCTTCGGTGAACTAAAAAATGGGATATATATACCTGGCTGTAAAGGGGCTGGTGTCGGCGGAGTTTGGGAGTTTGCCTTACTGTTATGTTTTCAATTGTTCAGTTTCTGTGATTTTGTTACTGGTTATCTACCTACTATATTGAGAATATGATAATGATAATAACTACTATTAAATCTAAAGCATTCATTCGCCTCAAAGTGACCATTGTACCGCACTGCTTGATGGATGAGGACCCTGGACGAACCCTCGTCGCAAACTCGACCACACCATGTATCCATCGCAAGGTATTACGTGTTGACCGTGTCTGCCTGACTAGGAGCCACGGTACATGTAAGATATGTACATCTCAGGGCGCCTGTAACTTCACCCTGGTGGAACTAATGCACGGGAAGGAAGAGCGAAAGGCTTGATTGAACGCGAAGATGGCTGCCTTGCACCTCGGTGGATAAGTCCCCGTCTGGTGCCATACTGGCGTCATGTCATCAACAAGGCGCTCGAGAGATTACGTTGGTACATTTGTACGTGAGTCACCAAGTCACGCTGAGATTTGAATCGGAATAAATGTTTGTCTTGGCTGGTATCTTCGGATTTAGATAAAAATAGTTACATAGAAGTATCGGCTACTCCGAGCCAAAACTAACTGTTACAACGCCGATAACAACTCCGCCATAGAAATCCGCTTTCGCACTGCATTGGAAAAGCCTTCGTGATAGCTTACCCATGCTTTCTTCTCTCTTGACTGTGTTTCACTCGTTCTGCTTTCCCCTGCCTCCTTGTTCTTGCCGTCCTTCCCGCCATTCCGTGAGCTACTACTGCCGGACCTGTCTTCACTATTCGAGATTATCCTGCCAAAGAAGTCTCGTTTTGGTGCGTTCAGTTTCTTGGTTTCAAGAGATTCTGTGCTGGCGTCGCCAACACCTCCCTTCGCGTTCCTGAGTATCGCCGGGTTTTGTTTGGCGCTAGATTGGCGTCTTAGGGTCTCCTTGTGGAATTCCTGTGCGAGCGTTTGGCGAATAGCATATCTGACTGGTGCAGCCGAGCCACGATCTGCGAGAGCTGTTCCTTTCACTTTGGAAAACGCCGTCAGAGTGTCAAGTGGTCTGTGTGAAGATGAGAGGAGTTAGCCAAGTGATTAGATTAGATTCGTCCTGATCTGATAAGACATACGGTTCCATTCGATATATCCATCCTGCATGATTTCCTATCTCTGTCTCGACTCTCGCCTTTTCGAATTTCACATCCAGCCCTTGCATCACTCGCACGGCAGACCGGACTAATGCGCGTTCGTGGTCTTTTCGTACACTGGCGGTGCCTGCAACAACCGTTGGTTTGATATCAGGTGCCAGCATCAGGATTAGGCTTGGAACAAGCTCTGTTGCAATAGATTCTTTCGACCGAAAGGTCCGCAGTAAAGGCGCTGATAGAGATGACTGGAATTCCACTAAAGTAGAACGGTTGAGTTTTTCCGCCTCAAAGGCGGCAAAATCCGCTCGAGGACCGGAAAAGGGGTGGTCTTCCTCGTCTTCCTCCTCATGGCCATATCTCCCATAGTCACCAGCTCTCTCCGGCGAGGCGAAAAGGTGGTGGAACGCGATTGTAGCCTGGCTCATGTACGGATTCAGCTCCCAATCTTGGTTGGAGAATACCTTGGACGAGATCATGTCGTGGAAACATAGCCAATCATAAGCAGCACTGGGTTTAGAGAGTTTGGTGTCGTCTTGATATGTTTTCGTTGGGTAGGTGAGGAAGCAGTCGGTGATGCAGCGATCATACTCACCGCAGGCGTCTACCATTTCGCGAAGGCGATAGATTGCGGCACGCTTGCGTAAATCTGCCACGCCTACAGGGACTTTGCCGGTCTCTTTCGAGAAGGGATCGTGAAAGGTACCTGCGTTTCGACGATCGTACGGAAAACCCGCGCCGTCAAGAAAAACCCTCTCAACAATCTCCTTTGTTCCGGCACGACCCAAACCTCTAGAGAGGCTCCCACCTGAAGAGGTACGAATAACATGCTGCTCCAGCCATTTTTTCGTTAACCTCGCCGATGATGCAACTCCGCCAGATCGGAGCTTGTGTGCTATCCATTCCGCCTCAACCAAGATGCCCCGGATATCTCCTTCATTAGCCCCTTGGGTCCTTGTGCGTTCACGCGAGGAGCTCAACCCCCAAGATATCTCGCATAACTTTCGTACGCCATCACCGTCGCACTGGATACCTTCCTTTTCAAAAATGCTCTTAATCCGCTGCACAACCTGTTCCAATGGTACACGACGAACATGGATTATTTCAGCGAGCGAAGATGTCCGAAGAGGACGGAGGCTGGGATGATAGACATCGTTGCATATCAGGATCAATGGTCGTAGCAGTCGGAAATTGTCATTGTTTTTCTTTTTCCTTGGAGCATTCCCGGGTGCCGAGCTGGTAGCTTTCGCAGAATTCTTCTGGTCGATCTGGACCAGATCAATAAGCGCTTTCATGAAGCCTCCCTCACCACCACTACCACCATTACCGCTCACAACGCCATCAACCTCGTCAACAACGACGCAAACAGGTTTCCCAGGCTTTCTGACAGACTTTCCACCATCTTGCACACTAACTCCTTTCACGTTCTCGGTACCAACGGCGTCTTTTATTCTCCCTTTCACAACGTTTCGACTTCTTTCATCACTTGCATTGATTTCCAGAACTTCGTAGCCGGCTTGCCTTGCGCACACATGAGCTAAGGTGGTCTTACCCAAACCTGGAGGACCTGTAAGCAAGAGAATTTTCCGATGAGGACGCTCTTCCTCATCCATTGCCTTGGACTTGTGTTTTTTCCGCATAGCTTTGGCCAACCCGGGGAATACAATGGGTTCCCAGCCCTTCAACCAGCGTAGAACAGATCGGTGTGTGCGATCATCACCAATGAGATCCCTAAATTTTCTAGCGCGGTATTTCTCTGTCCACATTTGGTTGACAAGCTTGCCAGACCGGGTCGGATGGGTTGGTGTCTCTATTGATTGCTGTATATCCGGCATTGGTGGGGTTTCGAGTTTCGCTTCATCGAGAAGTTGGTGTATGTCAATTCCATAGTAGCTCTTGGTTGCTTTCCCAGGTGCAGTAGCAGATCTACCTGCAATGAGTTTTTCGTAGGACAGAGCGTCCTGTTTCACCCTTCTTTTAGCATGATGAACCGTCCCTGAACATCCTCGAATGGCGATTGGCGGTTCATCTCGGGTAGACGTAGGCTTCCTGATACATTTTGGTCGCGTGGTTTCTGGGAGCGGCGCTTCTTTAGCTGTTGTATTGATGGTATTTGCCGGGTTATTCTGCAGTTTGGCGTAGATATTATTATTCGGGTCATTAAAGTCATCATCATCATCATCGTCGTCGTCCATCGCAAACGGCCCTGCCATCTTCAGGCGTTTGGCCGCGGTCGCGGATAGTTCCTCATGCTTTCTCTTTCCCTGGTCGGGTGGCATTGATGGCGGAGGCTGGGCCATAACCGGCGAGCATGAAAGAGCCATCGCAGAGATATCGAAGGCGTACAGAGTACCTCTGGTGTCTTCATGAATTGGACAATGTTTTGGCGCATCAAAAGCACTTTCCCACGCGTCGCAGCGAACGCGTTCAGTCGTTACATAAGCAATCTTATGGGAGCATCGCAGCCTAACGCCTTTAGGTTAGCGCGGTCAAGCTCTGAAGCGCAACAACATCCGCGAACGAGGTTCTTGGTGGTTTTTCGGCGTTTTGCGAGTTGCTTCGTTGCTTCACTTCGCTTCACCTCTGCGCAATTTCATCTCTTGGTGGCTACGCTTTTGCACGAGTGCTGCAAGGTTGTTTGCGCATACCCGTTATTTGCACACTGTGAATTTTTGTGGTTCGAATAAGCGCGCCCTTTTATTCGGTTTCTACAGGCACTGGCCTGATTGCTATTCGGCTGTTGCTTATAATTGTGCATCATGGAGGACCATACGGTAGCGTCGGGTGAATCTTCGGCTGTTAACCAGTCTGTTGATGCTGGGTATGATGCGCAAACCACCGCGGAAGGAACTCAGGCGTCTCCAACTTCCGACCACCCTACCGGTATGTAACCTTGCCTCCTGTACTTGCGCTCTGGATCTAGCTCTGATGCAACGTCAATTTGAATATAGATTCTCTCGCTACTCCTGCTACACCCTCTAAACAGCCTGATAACACCGAAGGCTCAGATAACCCCCTCGATGCCCCCGCGTCCCCTAAAGCGCAAAACGACGGCGCAGATCAGGAGGATGAGGAGATGGGAGGAATGCAGGAATCTAAAAATGAGAATGAAGCTACGAACGGGGCAAACATCCCAAATCAAACTGATGGCGCAGGTGATGAGCAGACGGCGGAACAAAGCAAGGCTGCCCTCGAAGCATCCGCACGCTCGAACTTGGTTGCCCAAACCCACGCGATTATTCTGCCAAGTTATACGAGCTGGTTTGACATGAACACCATCCATTCCGTTGAGAAGAAGGCCCTCCCCGAGTTTTTCAACAGCCGTAATCGAAGCAAGACACCGGCCGTTTACAAGGACTACCGTGATTTTATGATCAACACCTACCGCCTGAATCCTGTCGAGTACCTCACAGTCACCGCTTGTCGACGAAATTTGGCAGGAGATGTCTGTGCGATCATGCGAGTTCATTCATTCCTTGAGCACTGGGGTCTGATAAATTATCAGGTAATTGGCCCGAAATATTACACTTTATGATACAGGAATCCTAACCTTTATTAGGTCGATCCCCAAGCTCGTCCTTCTAATATTGGTCCTCCCTTCACTGGCCATTTCAGAGTTACGGCAGATACCCCAAGGGGCCTATTACCTTTCCAGCCTGGGCCAAACACTCTAGTTACGGCAGGCAAACCACACCCGTCTACAGACAAGGCCGCGGCTGCTGCTGCCTCATCAAAGTCCGATCTAAACCTTGAAGTTCGCCGCAATATTTATGACGATAAAGGGAAAGAGGTAACACCAGCGGAAGATAAAGTAAAAGAAGCAAACGGAGAGGAATCTGCTCCGAACGGGACGGCGGCCGACTCCTCAACCAAAGCTATGGAAGCTGCGGCGAAGGAAGCGAAGAAGACTGTTCATTGTTACTCCTGTGGGATCGATTGCACGCGCCTTCGGTTCCATTATGCCAAAACCACCCCAGCATCAGCGACCAATAACCCTTCGGAGCTGAAGTATGATCTATGCCCAAACTGCTATCTGCAAGGGCGGATGCCGTCCTCCCATCAGGCATCCGATTTCGTCAAGCTCGAAGAACCCGAATACACCACAATCGTAGATCGCGATAGGCCGTGGTCTAACTCCGAGATCTTATTGCTCCTCGAGGCATTAGAAAATTTTGATGACAACTGGCATCAAATTTCTCGGCATGTCAAATCCCGAACTCCAGAGGAGTGTGTTATGAAGTTTTTACAGCTAGAAATTGAGGATAAATATCTGGAAGATCCATCAGAGAGTACCTCTTCCGTTCTACCCACTGCAGGTGGACGAGATCCGGTGAATCAGCTGGATAACCCAGTTCTGTCTGTGGTCACCTATCTAGCTCAAATGGCTGAACCATCTGTTGCAGCAGCAGCGGCTGGTCGATCAGTTCGCGAAATACGCCGAGAGATGCAAAAGAGGCTTGAAAATAAATCTACTGCAGAGGATAAAGAGAAGGAAACGGAAGCAGAACAAGAAAAGGACAAGGGTAAAGAAGCTGCCGTCAAGGGCGAGGATTCAATGGAAGTTGATACCGCCGAGGTCGAATCTTCCACGGTTGTTGGGGCTTCTGGCTCAGAGAAGCGCGGTCCTACATCAATTTCATCCATTGCTCTTGCTACGTCAGCCGCACGATCGGGTGCACTAGCCTCCCACGAAGAGCGTGAAATGACCAGACTCGTTGGTGCTGCCGTCAACGTCACGCTACAGAAACTAGAGTTAAAACTTGCCCAGTTCGCCGAGTTAGAAGCCATTGTCGATGCGGAACGAAGGGAATTGGAACTCGGAAGACAGCAGCTATTCCTTGATAGGTTAGCTATGAAGAAGCGAGTTAAGGAAGTCCAAGACGCACTCAAGGCTGCGAGCTTAGAAAATCCTGAAACCGGCGCCGTTATGGCTGGAGAGGCAGAGAGTGTTGGCATTGGAAACCGGTATGCGTTTCAGCCAACCGGTACAGATTTTGCCGCCACTGGTATCCAGCCTCTGAGTGCCGAAGGGGGAGAATTCAAAACATTTGAAATCTGAAAATAGGCACATATCTTTTCCAAGTTTGTTTGGCCTAACTAGAGTATGAGACGAGGCATAAGCATCCCCTTTTTTTCTCTTTGTTTCCTTCCTATCTGCAGATGGTAAAGGGAGTAAGAGGGGAGGTATCTGATAGGTTCTATTTTTTATCATGTGTGTTTTTATTGGGATAATCTAGTATGGTGGCGTCAATTCTCGGCTTTTCCTATATCGTTTTTTCTTCGCTATCATTATGTACGTGTAAGGAATTCACCAAGAGTTTATTATGTTTCAAAATATTTTTGATTATCATTACTACTATTTCTATCTCCCGCGCTCTATGACCATTTTGGGGTATCCTGAACATATAATGACGCCGTTAATGCTGCAAATAAAAAGTACAAAAACAATCTATCGCTTGTATAACCCAAAGAATAACATAATGTAATCCATCACCTAACCGTGCATATCACCCAACCGTTAACTTTTTCCTACACTACGCGTTGCGCATTAAATTTCTCAAGCAATCAATCATGATTAGTGGAAAAGCTTCCAATCAAGAAGAGAAGCTTTCTTTAGTCATTCAGATATTTAAAAAGAATCAATTTAAAAGCATACGAGCTGCTGCTATATCTTTTAATATTTCATATATAACTTTACACGATCACTTACACGGTGCACAAACACGTACGATATCCCAGAGAAAAAATCGAAAATTGAGTCTCACCGCAGAAGAATCATTAGTTCAATAAATAATTTCATTGAATATGCGAGATCAACCTCCCCGAATCGTGTACATACGAGATATAACAAATTATCTGCTTTCTCTTCAACCTGGCAATCAGAAAATAATTGATAAATATTGGGTTCGAAGATTTGTGAAATGATATTCAAATTTAAATAATAGATTTACACACAAATATGTTAGAGATTATGACAAGACCAGCTTGAGAAAGGATGATGATTGGACCTTATATCATTGTGGCACAGAACATCATGCAAGGAAGTCGCAAGTCACGTGATATAATGGTAGTCCACAACAAGACTTGGCAGAAGTAGTTCACGGTTGGGACTATCGCGAGAGTAGTTCAACCGAATTACCAACTCAGGGAGTTTAGGGGAAGGACTACTAAAAGTTATCTCAGAAAGAGACTACTTTTATTATGTATATAAAGATATTGATTTCACTACTTGATCTGATTCTGAAAATCATGATCAACTCTCTTATCTATTTATTGTTATTATCATAATATAGTTACTACAATACTATTATGTTATAGTACAATCCTCTTGTTGTCTCCATCTGAACTTCGATACTTAAGAGATAGATATCTATATATTATAGAACAGGAAGAGTCTTAGACTCTTCTTGGACTAGAATCCAATCATCCTCGCTCAAGCCCTGTCTAAGATCTCTCTCTGGAGGAGTTGGTCTTCACAAGCAGTATTGACAGAGTACTCTATCTGTCAGATTTAGTCTAGATAGATCCTCATCAGACCAAGTTATTCTTTTAGGTTAACACATATTCTGATCTGATAATATTGATTATTTCTTCAGTTGGTTAGGACAAATCAACAACAGAACACTAAGGATATCTGGATTGTATATTCGGATCTATGCATCTTTTATATCTGTTCTGTTCAGTGAAAGAAGTATTTCAAATATCGAAGTACTGAACAGTCCCTCTGATAGATCAGGATCACAATCTATCATAATCAAGGTATATTATTTCCCATAACAACTAACAGCGAAACGTTAGGAAAAGACCTTTAGACACAAGGTAAGATGACAATATGGTATATCAATTTAACAATAGCTTCTCTGCATGAAGCAGACCAGATGTCTTCGAAGAACAAAACAATGAAACTTCCACCGAAGAAGCAACCAGCGAAGACGAAGAACAATATATCTTACAAAACTCATTTCAGGAAAGAAATATGATTTCATCAGTATCCAAGACTGCCCCAATCAGTAGCAGAGTCCCATAAAGCTCAGTAAATACTGAGATGCAAGATCTATTCGAACAAATGAAAGCTCAACTCATCGCACAGGGATAGAAAATCGATCGACTCAAGAATAGAGCAAGCAGCAACTCACACTCCAAAATTAAGAAATCTATACTATTCACAGGGGATCCAAAAATACTTGAATCTTTCATACTCCAGAATGAGTATTGGCACAAACGAAACCTCTTCAATAATGATGCAGAAAGAACTGAGTACGCATTATATTGTATGCACGAGGAAGCAGCTGAATGGGCAGAACCATATCTTAATATATGGATAAACAAAATCGAGGAAACCGAATGAACCGACCTTGAAGATGATCATATGAAAACTATGAACAGCTGGATCAAATTATTGAAGGTTATACGACAATGATTCAATATCATTGATAAAAAGATAGTGGCAGCACAGATACTTCGAGACATGAAGCAGAGAGGATCCGCGGTAAAACACGCAGCTCAGTTCTCTCAAGTAGTCTCACGAACCGAATGGAACGACTCAGTACTGGCAGATATCTTCTACAACTCACTCAAGAAAGAAGTCAAAGATAAATTTTACAAAATCGAATCTAGATCAGACACACTAGTAGACATGATAGGAGCCGCCACCCGAATCGATAATCGAATATGGAAAAGGAAAATGTAGCGCAAAGGAAAATCTGAACTATACAAATTAAATAAGGATTACGGTAAGGGGAGACACACCAGAACCCCCAGACACAATAGTTACCGAGATCCCTATGGACCACGACCTATGGAGCTCGATGTTCATAAGAAAAAAACATTCGGAAAAATCAGAAAAGATATCGAATGTTTCTTTTGTCATAAGAAAGGATACTTCGCCAGAGACTGCCGACAGAAAAAGATTCACAAAGAAAAAGAATCTAGGGAATAGAAGTCCAGACAGAAATCATCATATCAATTGTGAGTTGTCCTGGAAAAGGATGAAGACAAAATCTACGTACTAGAGGAATTCGACAACAAAGACGAGTCACGATAATTGCGAGTAATCCAGGATATGAAGGAGTCAGGAGTACTAGCAGTAGAATGTGATCAACACGCAAGACTAAATTGGACAGTATACTATGAGGATAACTGCGCAATCCATCAAAGTGAAAAGGACGGTGCAGGATATTATCCAAAGAAACCCAAGTTACGCAAGAGATCTAATGGAATCAGTAAGGAACGACGAGAATGAGAATATCTGAGATTATGGAGACAATCACGAGAAAAGATTCTCGAAGGAATCATATTTGGACTAGAGATAGTCGAAATCAACTTCTCAGAAAACTACTCTAGGATCATAATCGTAAAAGACAACAACAACTTCGAAAAACAAGTTACTTGAGTCTTTGAAGAAATCTTCAGAATCATCGATATCATATTAAATAATGGAAAAATCTTGTTCCCCAGTCATCAAAATCTAATCTGGAAATAATGCGAACAAGAACTCGGAATAAAGCTCGACAAGCTAATCCAATGTAAGCAGCACCAACAACTCAAGAACTTGGCGATAAGGAATACGGAGTATCCAAGATACAGAGAATACATCCATACATGCAAATGTTCTTATCATGCAGTATGAATACAGTATCGAGAAATCGATGAGATGGATAATGACTCTGATGTATTATTCTTGGAACTGATCTCACAAGTTCAAAAGATGATCGAACAAGGTAATAAACTAGTATCACAGCTCGGAATCATGCCTAAGGAACTATTGGACAATGGACGCCAATATCAAAAAGATCACAAGGAAATACTTCAAAGAATGGGATATGAAGCCCCAAGAAATCAAGGAGAAGCGGAAGCACTAATATAATCAATGTCGGACAAAACAGTAGAATTTCGCAAACAACTGATAATAGATAATGAGTCAGACGCTGGATGGCAATATCTACAGCCGAAAGATCAAGAATTAATCAAAAAGCTAGAATATTTCGCTCCCGGAAATCAGTAAGAAATCGAGACACTACTAAATACAGTACGCAATTTCGAGGATGAATAGGAATTGTCTGAAGATTGGACAAAAAATGACTCTGACAATTTCTAAGTCGACTATTACGGAAGAAATAGTCTAAGTTATTCAGAAGATCTGGAAGATGGATATTCAATAATTGTGGAAGATATTTATCCGGAGTCAGGATCTGAGATAGTGATACAATTTAATGTTATCAGAATACTAATATCACCACCAAGTCAGGACACGGAAGAGACACCCACGGAATAAATGGATATCGGAGAACTTATGAATACTATACGACAAGTAGTAGTGGAATCCTATGAATATATCAAATTTATGCACATGAGATAGGATCTATTGAGATGATTCATCGATATGAAAGATCGAATTATCATCATGAGTCATAACAATTCTTCAGTCAGTTATATTCAGGAAGTACAAAATGAAATAATTGAACTACTATCAGGATGCAAGGTGGAACACGAGAAGATGGATCATCTATTACAAAAATGGTAAGAAGTCATCGAGACATGATTCAAATACAGATGATATGATGAACTTATCATGCACGAATATATTGTCAAGGTAATGGGAGAAATGGGAATGACAACAATTATCTATCCCGATAGAATCATCGTCATCAAAGATGATATCCCCGCCGAAATGTTGATGTAATCTATTGTATCGGGAAATGATGATCTCATCCAAAACTAGTTACCACGGCCCGGGTGGGTATTGAAGGATCGGAGTATATGTTAGCTGTAAGCAATGTGCTGGGAGAAAAACGGAAACCGCAACTATTGATGCTAGTGAAGCTCGCAGGTGTATGGGTGATTGTACTGGTTGATACAGGCGCGGATTATAATTTAATCAATACTCGATGGATCAGACGAAACAAGACATCTGTCAGAAAACTAGACGAATCGAGAATAGTAATATCTCTGAGAGATAATCCTGTTATCTTGACGATAATATTCGAAACAAAACAAATATCTATGAAGATTGGACTCTATCACGAAAAACAATCGTTCCGAGTAATGAATCTAGGGAAGTATGATGTAGTATTGGGATACCCCTGGATGGAAGAATATAATCCCGAAATTGACTGGAGAAAGAAGAATCTGTAGTTTACGAGATGTAAATATATATTCTCATCTACCAGCAGCTCAAGTGTCTCGCAGAGTTTGCACTGTATGTACGAGATCAAGAGACTTGTGATACAAAACAAAAACATGCACCTACGAGAAAAGATAGTTTAAGAAAAAATTATATTGGTACAACAAAGAAAGATACTCAAACGAATAGCTCTCAGAGTAACAAGAATGATCAAGACATCATATCTCACGAAATCCCAGTCAGACGATGCGAAAAGGAAAGAGAAATCGTCCGAAGGACGAAGCTCAGAAGAGAAAGTAAAAAAACTGATATCACAACAATATCATGAATATCTGGACGTATTCAAGGAAAGAACAGGAAAACAAAGACTGACTAAATATCAGTTATGGAATCACGAAATACCCCTAATCGAAGGAAAGCAATCAAAATACTTGTCGCTCAGACGAAAGAGCGAAGAAGACAAACAATTACTCAAGGAATGGTTAGAAGAGAACCTAGTCAGAGGATACATTAAATCATTGATATCATCAGTGGGAGCAGTAATATTCTTTGTGTCAAAGAAAGACAATACAAAAAGGGTAGTTGTCGACTATCGAGACCTAAATAACAAAACAATTAAAGATTGATACCCGCTACCACTTATTGAAGATATTCAAGGATTGTTCCACGGAGTCACCTACTTCACGGTAGTAGACGTCCGAGAAGGATTCTATAATATTAGGATCAAGAACGAGGACACCTGGAAAACGGCATTCAGGACCGAAATGAGACTCTTTGAATAAGTTGTCATACCAATGGGACTTACCAATGCCCCAGTAACATTCCAACGAATGATCGACCACGCACTACGAGAATATATAGGAGACTTCGTTATAGTTTATCTAGATGATATTCTGATATACACCAGAGGAGACCTCAAGGATCACGAAAAGAAAGTGCGATTGGTACTACAGAAACTGAGAGAATTTGAACTATTTCTCAAATCAAAGAAATGCGAATTCTTCAAGAAAGAAGTACTATTCCTGGGACACATTCTCATCACGGAAGGAATGAAAATGGATCCCAAGAAAGTCAACGCAGTATTTGAATGGTCTACACCAACAATGATAAAAGAAGTTCAGTAATTTCACGGATTAGTCGGATACTACCGATCATATATTCAGAACTTCTCGAAGATTACCAAACCCCTAACAGATCTATTCAGGAAAGGAGTCAGCTGGGCCTGGGGAGAAAAGAAAAAAGGAGTATTTGAAGACCTGAAGAAAGTATTCAGGAAGAAAGAAATATGGACACATCACAATCCCAATAAATCAAATATTGTGGATACAGACGCTTCAGATTGCGCAATCGGTGCAAGACTACAGTAAGAAGACGAAAATGGAAAGCCGAAGCTAATCGCATGCTTCGCACGTTTCATGACATCAGCAGAGTAAAACTACGATATCCACGATAAGAAATTGCTAACTATAGTAGTAGTACTAAAATAATGAAGAATAGAACTTCAAGGAATCAGTCATCAGATAATGATACTATCGGATCATCACAACTTGCAATACTTCATGTCAATCAAAGAATTGACACGACGACAAGTAAGATGGGCCAAGAAACTAGCGCAGTATAACTTTAAGATCAAACACTGCAAGAATAAGGAAAACTTATGGGCAGATGTTCTGAGTCGGAGATCAGATCTGATGGAAAAGAAGAAAGAAAAATGATATCTCTTCAAACATGAAGGGAAGAATCTCGTCTACGAATCAATGGTCTTGAGAGTCATGGAAGTTATATCCCCAGTAGACGAACTGCTTGACAAAATATAAAAAAAAATATTCAAGGATACAGACGCAGAGTTACTCAAGGGATACGAACGAACCTTAGACAAAATTATGGAATTCCAAGACAGAGTATATGTGCCACGAAAGATACAACAGAAAATTATGTAACTCAAACACGATTTCAAAAGTACAGGATACTTTGGAACTACGAAAACTATCGATCGAGTTACAAAAACTTACTATTAATCAAACATGTGGGAAGACATATGTGACTATATCAGGAAATGCAATGTTTGCAGACTCAACAAACACGAACGCCACAAGCCCTACGGAAAACTACAGTCAGTGAAAATATTAAAAGGATCATGGGAAATTATAACAATGGATTTCATAATCAAATTACCCAAATTCAAAGATTCAATTACAGGATTCGAATATGATTCAATCCTGACAATTGTGAATAAACTCATCAAATATGCTTACTTCATACCGACAAAAGAAGAAGGCATAGGAGCCAAAGGCACAGTATAAATAATACTCAAGGAAGTATTCTCGAAGCACGGCACCCCACGAAAAATAATCAACAATCGAGACCGGAAATTCATTTCGAAATTCTGATAAACACTGACGGTACTTATGGGAATACAACATGCTCCATCGACAGTATATCATAAGAAAATCGACGGACAATCAGAAATACTCAATCAAATAATTGAAACATATCTGAGATACTATATGAACTACCAGCAGGACAACTGGATTGAACTGTTACCAATGGGAGAAATAGTATATAACGAATCAAAAAGTATGTCTATAGGTATAATATCATAC